>JAYRBT010000082.1:149448140-149459155 GCA_036023395.1 Myiotriccus ornatus | reverse complement strand
CCCAGAGGGACAATCCCTGCCCTGGTCCTGCTGCCACACTATTGCTGATACAGCCCTGGTGCCACTGCCCTTTTTACCCCCCTGGGCACACACTGGATCATGTTCAGCCACTGTCAACCAGCACTTCCAGGTCCTTTCCCCCTGGGCAGTTTTCCAGCCACGCTGCCCCCAGCCTGGAGTGCTGAATGGGGTTGTTGTGAGAAGGTGGAGACCTTGTCTTAAAAAAGGTGACCAGTGAGGTTCTGCTCTGCAGCTGAGCTTTGGAGAAACCCGAGTTAGCCAAGCTGGACCATGAACAGTGCTTTATTTCATTCCTAGGTTGGGACATTTGATCCAATTTAGAGATAATATAGGTCAGTTAAAATAGTTTTCCCAAATTACTCTGTCTTCTCTTTCTGCACTTGCATGTCCCTTGGTGCAAAGAAACGTTACAAAACCCAAAAAGGGTTTGTGCTGCTTCTTTTTGCAAAAGGGAATCTGAGAGTGGATACAACTACTCTCTAAAAATCAGTCCAGAAGATGGATTCCTTTATGAGGGATGATCCGGCTGAGAAGGATTTGCAGATTCAGTTTTTATAACTGTGAATAAATAAATCAATGCATTGCCCCAAATGCTAGTTCTCTTGTATATATTTTTTCTTCCTTTCCCATTCCTGTGCTTGATACAGATCATTAGGGGGTCCAGGAACTGGGCTCTGTTCAAAAGTGTGGTTTGTTTTTGGTTTGGAGGGGGTTTTTTTGTGCTTTTTAGTCCTGTTTCAAAAATGCTGAACGAGACAAGCAAAGAGTTAAACCAGCTTGTAGTGGACAGTGAGACACACAGAGATCAGGAAGGATTAAATCTCTAAATGTCAAAAGGGGGAGAAAGGAAGAGTTTGCCTTGCAATCTTCACTGAGCATCCCATCATTCCCTGACACTAATGCTGATGAAACAGAGATTAGGAAATCTGCTCTCCAGCTAAGTGGGGACTGCAGCAGGGAGATAAGGGAACCAGAATATCTATTCAGGGCTCGCTTGTTCAACTTCACTCGTCCAGAACCTTTCCCATGGGGAAACATAGGTCTCAATACAACAGTCACAGTTTGCTCAGCTCTGCTCTCACTTTCCAAACCTTTCTTACTGTCACTTTCTGAACCATTCTCAGGAGTGGAGATCTATCCACTGCCACGTGGAAGGCTCCAAAGGATGGTTTCTTAGGTTCAAGGGTGCTCCTGGGTTTACACCATGGATTTTTACCCAGTGCTGTCTCAGATTAGATCTTGGTTTTTTGTTCCTTGCTGCTGTTGGCCAAAAAGCCTTGAGAAGAATGGAGGGAAGACTGCAGGTTTTGGTTCCAGAGTATAGTCTCCTTCCTTCTGAATCAATATGAACTGAACATTTTCAGGAAAAACATGGATTGCAGAGTGAGTTGTCATTAAGAGATACCATCACGTTTTCCCAGTGATCAAATTCGAGGACAGATCATTATATTCTTTTTCTTCTTTTGCCATTCAGAACTTTCAAAAGTTTTCTTTTAACTCCTGTGATATGATCCAACCCCCTGAGTGACAGAAAAGCTGCAGATGCTTCAAATCTGGCCTGATAAGTTGAGGAGTAAGCAGTGCCTGTGCATAGAAAAGTATAAAAAACATCTGAGCATCTGAGCCACCTTCTTATACGAGAAGAGGACTGAAGATGAAGTTAAAGGAGAACAAATATGTTATCACAGAGAGTAAAATATTATCCTTTATTCCTCTGTTCCACTGGGAAGGGGTTTGCTTTTAGCAATAAGCACAGAGCTTTATTCTAAACATTCTGGTTTAGAAATTGCTTTGCAGATGCTTTGAGGTTGAGATGCTTTTCGCACAGAATCAAGCAATTTCATTTGAAAGAGTAAGAGAAAGGACAATTTAATTTAATTTTTGGTACTTTTTGGTGTCATCCTGGGTCCTGATATTTTTGTGTTTTCTAGAAGGTGGGCATTGCTGGGTCAGTACCTTCAGCATACTGGTTTCAAGGGTAATAGGAGGCTTAGAAAAACAATTTAAGGGGTGGTGTAAACATCAAGCAGCAATCAAACACTGAAACCCAAAACCCTTGCGTTTCAAGGATGATTTGAAAAAAAACCCCAAAACATTTCTAGGCCTTAGGAAATGCAATTTGCTAATAGACTGTAGTATAACGATTAAGGGGAAGTGATTGTAATTGTAAATTACCGTGTGCCACGTGGAAGGCACTAATACACTTAAAATACAATAGTGCATACATCTCTGACTAGTAATGAAGGTGATAATCACCTTATATGCACAAAGGAAATGATGTAATAAATCCTATATAATGCAGTTTACAGGTTACCTTGGCAAGGGCGCCCGAATCGACAGGCAGGGAACAGGCCCTGCAGTGGCTGCAGTGGAGATTATAATTAGGAGCATAAAATTCTAATGAAATGTTGTCCTAAGTGATATTGATTCCAGTTTGGCTGAGAGGAGGATGATGTAACGATATTCAGGTTGGTTTGTTCACTCAGGAATCAAGGGAACACCAACAGTACTACCCTTGCTGGGGCCCTTTCAGCAAGAATCCCACCTTCTCCTTTAGTAAAACTTGCCTTCTGACTCCAATAAAAAGAGGAGGAAAAGGATGCTGCAAATACTCAATTGCAGCAGAAGTGATTTTTCAGCTCTAATGAGCATAATTTGAACATTCCATGCGAAAAGATGGGGTTGCAGAGAGTACAAGCCGAACAAACCCTCCCCAAAGTGCTCTTAATTTCACATTAATCTCACTTAGCGTTGGGGGCTGGAGATGTTTGGAAGGAGAGTTTCCCTGTAAAGTGGCCCCATAAGGTGAGGAAGTGATCCACATGGTGTGTGTGAAATTTTGGAAGCGAATTCAGGGCAGCTTTCTGGGATCAGGATGGAATTCTGGATAAAAAAAGTGCAAGACAGACTGGATTTATGACTCCATGACACTGGTGGGAGATTTACAGAGCTGCCAGTAGAAGCATAACAGTATCAAATATAGGCTTACTTTTATTATAACCCACATAAAAGTGGAAGAAAATCAATAAGGAAAATAACAAGGAAAGACTGGAGGAGTTAGACCTTCCCTTCCTGGAAAAGGGAAGGCTCTTTGCAGTATTCCAGAACTTGGAGAGTGGCTACAAAGAGGACAAAGGCTCCCTCTTCACCAGGAGGCACCTGGAGAAGACAAGGGGTACAGGTTGTACCGGGGTTTTGTCTTGATAAAAGAAAGAAATTATTTACAAAGAGAACAATCAATCCTTGGAACAATTTCCCCGGGACATGGTGTTAGATGCTCTCATGGAGGCTCCCTTTTTCCCAGGAAACTCTGGACCAGGTGATCCTTTGAGGCTCCTTCCAACGCGCGCTGTTCTGTGACTCTGTGATTCCAGTGACAAATGAAAATGATTTCTAGTTATTGATTTTGACCTATACCAAAAATACTCATTTTGAGGCATTATATTGCTCAACTTCAGACTTCCAAATAATTTCATGTGAATTACTTTTACTGTAAAAGTAAATGTAGTTTTACATTTACAGATGTTACTTTTACATGCAAATTGCTTCTAATGTAAATTACTTTTAATGTAAATTACTCCATTCATTGTTGATCCCAGGGTAAAATTCGCATGATTTTAATGTTTTCAAATAATAACCGAACACAGCTTCAAACACAACAAATTTGGAAAACTGATCATGTACTTTTCCATTTCCACAATAGCCCCATAGATCTAATAAATCTATTAAAATAACAAAGAGCTGAAGATGCAGATAATTATCATGTGTTGTCAAACAGAGTTCAGAAGTCCTACTCACGTTTGTATTTTTTTCTTACACATTCCTTGCACAAATAACTTGTTCATGCCATGGCAAGAAGTAAAAGGCTCTTCAGAAAGACTGAGCCCAATTCCTCTGAAGTCAGAGGTTACCTCTGAAAATGATGATTATTTTTACTTAGAGAAAATGTCATACATTGGGAAACATCAAGACACATTGATGTCTTTTTAGGCAGGCACACAGAACACCCAAATTTGGAATAACCAGGAAGAAAACAATATATGTGTTTTGGACCCTTTGTTTTTAGTACTGCACCTTGAGTAGTAAACAACAGCCCTGTACTCATGAAAACTGGAATTAAAACATTTTGGAAGTGAAAAAATTGTTAGGAATGCAGAGTTAGGGGTGCAGATCTTAACTCTCAGTGTTTAAAGGATGAGTCCTACACTGATTACCACCAATTAAATTCTTACTATTGTATCACTGAGGCAATGGGAATATCTCACTGACCCAATCAGTCCCCATAAATTTGTTAATCTTGAGAAGAGGTCTCTGCCCAGCAGACAAATAAACCCAGCCTGATGGTTTAAAACCTGTCAGATGTTTTAAGGCGAGGTTTGGATGAGCAAACCAAGGCTGTGTGTGCAGGGTAAGCAGAGTGGACTGAGAACTGCAGATCACATCCTTGGAGCTTTACTGAAAATGCGTCCTTGCCTGGTTATCTGGTTTTATATCAGCCCAAGTCTGCAATTCCATATGCTGTTTGTTATCTGGGTTTTTGTCACACTCTCTGCTTTGCTCTTATTCTGTCTCCCTCTGTTGTCCTTTTGTGAGTCTTCCTCAGCCTGGCTGGTGTGATTTTTGTGTTACAAACTCTAAATGACAATCCAGCAGGATCATGTCTCAGAGGAATCCTCAGCAGTGCTGGATAAGTGAAGCACAGCAAAAAAAGAGAGCATTTAATAAACTGATCAAAGGGTCAGATCCAGAAAATCAGATCCCAAAATACACAAGTGATCAGCACAAGATATTTTGATTCCATAGTCTCCTGCAAGCAAAGAACCCACAGGTTCTTTCACACCCACAGGTAAAGAAGTTGTCACAATGGAGAAGAGAAAGAGAGGAGAGGAGAAGGAGAGGAGAAGGAGAGGAGAGGAGAGCTATTGAGAACTAATAATGAGAAAAAGATCAGAAACAAAAGATATCAAAACCAAGGTGATTAATTTTCATGATGAAGGGAATTATGAGCCTTAGCTGTGCTGTGCATGATACTCTTGCAAGGAGTGAGGTAATGGTCTGGTAAAATTATTGCTGACAGAGAGTAATTCAGATTATTTAGGACAAAAGAGTCTTCAAACAATCTCAATGACTGCACAAAAGAATAGAATTCTCTGATGACAAGAACAAAACCAGGTGCACTGGAAAAAAATATGGAAACCATGTGGACATATTGTCACTGTTTGAATTTGCTATTCCTGCTTAGGAAAGGGATTGTAAAGTCATCACCTGTAAATGCCAGCTCAGTGCTCAGTGGCAGCCAAAAGGGCAAATGTAATGATAGGAATTATTTGGAAATTGTTTGAGAACAAACCAGAAAACATCATTAAGCTGGTCTGCAAATTCACAGCGTGCACTGATACAGGAGCTGTGTGCCAGACTAATCGCTCTGCCTCTGGAAGTTAGAGCTACATGAAACAAAATATAAAGGAAGGCAACGGTGCTGATCACAGATATGGAATGATTCCAGTGCAAAGCCTTTGGATAGGGAAGCTGCTTACTCAGGTCCAGGCCCCGGCACAGCTGCTCTCCACAGTCGCCAGCTGGTCTACACCATACAGGTGTGTCGTGCAGAGGCATCCAGGAAAATGAGAGTGGCTTGGACAACATCTGAGTGAAATAGCAGGACTCTGAAGTAGAATTAACTGCAGGATTAGTTGGTTTCCTGATTCCTTTTACTGCTGAACATATTTTTTTTTATCCTTCCTCAAGTGAAACAGAAAGGGACAAGATAGAAATGTCCCTCTTAGTTCAGGAAAACTGCCAGTGCTCAGATCCTTGCTGGGAAAAATGCCAGCACCCCACTCAAGCAATATCTTTCTTACTTTCAAAACACTCTTTAGGAATTGGGGGAAGAGTGCAAACCAATGAATGCCCAATACAGGAGAGCACACTGTGCATCTTTTTTATGCATGGGAAGAAAAAAAACCTTCCCAAACCCATAAATTCCTGACTGGCTAAGTGGTAAAGGGGAACTCTTTTATTTCTCCAGGATTATGGGGTTTGCAAGTGCTCTTTTCAAAGAATTTTGTAGCTTCTCCATCACTGGTTATTACTGCTGTGTACCTGCCAAGCTGCTTAAAATCAGAAAGACCTCAGTTAGGAACAGGAGGAATGGAAGTCTGGGAGGGTGTTGGAGCCCAGAAAGACTTTGGGGTTCAGGAGGGATCACAGAGTCTTTTTCCCCCTCAATCTGCAGTTGATGTGTTTGCCTGGATGCTGTTTGACACATGCTGGTGGTCTCCAGATAACATCTGGAGTCCCAGTTATTTTGGTAGATACACAAAGAGGGGCTTGTGTACCCGTGTGCATTTCCTCTCAGTTTTAGGGCTTATTTGCACGAGATCTGCACAGAGTGAGTCATCAGGATGATTCTGATGGAGAAAGGAGAGACCTTTAACTGTCCAAATCAAGCACAAAATGTTACACCCCATTGGTTTACAGTGAGAAGGAGACTGTGCTTTTGTACCTTTGCAAATCTTCCTCCAAACACCTAATTGCACCACCACAGCTGCCGTCAGCTCATCTGCATTTTGCTTGGACACACAGTTTGGAATGTCTGTGGGAACAAGATGAGCCTCTCACCTCTGTCCAGTGATATTCATGTCTCAGCTGAGGGCTACCAAAGAAGCAATTTTAAAAGACGGTTTCGTTGCTATTAACTATCCTAGAATGTCTCATATGGAAAGAGAAAAGGTGTCAGCTTTCTGGAGCGTGTCGTGAAGATGGTTTGTAGGACATCTGGAGCGGGCTGGGAGGTGTCAAGGGGAGTTCTGTAGCAAATCCTGCTTTAAATGATTCCTGATAACGTTGGAGCTGACACATCAAACTGCAGATTTACACTCAGGCACAGGAAAAATGCATCTACCTGCACCTATTGCAGTGAGTGCAGAAATGACTAATAGAGATTAGAGCTGAAAACTCTTGTGGTGTGCAGTGAATTTAAAACTGGGGATCATTCACAGGTCGCTTTGTAGGACTGATCCCAAGAAAATGACCAATAGAATGTTTTTGAACTCCAGAATATAAACAGGGAATCGGGTTTGTATCTGGTTTTATTTTAAACATCTGCAATTGTGGTTTTAGCACCTGTAGGAATCTCTCCCCCCCCAGACACACTGTAGTGATAAAAGCTAAAAAGAAAAGTATTTTTTCATAATTTAATTCCTTAGTTCACTCAAGTTCACTGGAAAAAATTTTTCCTGGGATGAAAACCTACTGATACCATTGTTTATTTTTAACAATTCTCATTTCAATATTTAAGCAAATCCTGAGCATTTTTGGTGTCAAATAGATCTAAACAAACAAATACAATAAAATAAAAAAGGATCAAGCAAAAAAAAAATTTAAAAAAAAAGGAAGACTTTAAGTCAAGCTAAATTCTTCAGTTTAATTTTCATTTCTTCCATTTCTAAACTTTGAAATTTTAAATGGAAATAAAACTGTTTAACTTTCCAATTCCTTCTATTTGCTTTTGAAAATATCCAAGCATAGATTTTTATCCTCCTGCTTCTTTTAATTTAATTTTTTTTTTTTTAAGTTTAGTTTTGGCAAAACCGCAATGCCTTTTTTGGTGTTGTTTAGAAGATCTTGAATTATCTCTTTCCTTCCACAAATTCAGAAGAAAACCATATTTAAAGCCCAGTAATAACCTCTAGGTCTGTCCTCTTGTTTATGAACATCTTTCAAATACTAAGACAGAAACATTTTGTCTTGAAACATTTTATACTTCTCCAGCCAGGTAACACAAGGGAAAATATGAGGAAAAAAAAAATTAATATAATAAAATTTCATGTTTAGGGACTAAAAATACAGGTAGATTAATGTGAGAGCTTCAGGGAAGAAGTGAAGAGGAAAAGTATTGGCATCTAAAATAGCCAGGGCCACAGGCAGGTAGAACATATATAGTGAAGTCCAGCAGCCACACAATTTTGGTCCATCCTACAGTGTTTTTCTTCTCACTCCTGTCTCAGACAGTAGGATGAAAAATTGGCATCTTAACTCTCATTGTATAACCACTTATTTAAAAGTGCATTCATTTACCAGAACAGATTATTCAGCCCTTCCCTCTTCCTCAGTGTCTCAGAGTAAGACAAAGCACGAGGGGATCTAAGCTGGGACATCAGGGCGGCTGCAATGAGGGGGCAGAACTACAAGATCTTTTAAGATTGTAAATTCCCATGCTAAATAAATGTAAGCATTGCACTCTAAAAGACATCCAGGCTTAATGAGGCACCCCCAGGCTTAATGAGAAGGGAAGGTAAGAACAAGAAGAATCAAAGGTTAGTTTTGTCTTTATTATTTTTGGCTTTGTGTTTGTGCCAACAAAACCCTCATGCTTCGGTGTGTGGGTGCAGTGTGGGTTTAAATGGGGAGCTGTGGTAAGATCCTACACTCAGCACATGGCAGGAGTAGGGAAGAGCCTCCTGATGCCTTTCTCTGCAGCACCACATCCCAAGGGATTGGCTGTGCTGCACCCACAGCGGTGCAGCTCCCCTGACTGTTGTTATCCACAGCCTGGAAACAGGGATTATCCTGCCTGAAACAGTCTCTGTGCACAGTGGGAGCAACTGAGGTCATCCCGGTCCTCTTGCCGTGGGCACAGATTAGGGTGAAGTCATGGGTTAGGAGAAGTGCTACATGGAAAGGAGGGAAAAGTGAAAAACAGGGAGGAAGTACATTTTCCAAGGTAGAGAGGAAAATGTTGCACCAGATCCTGCTTCAGTGTATATCTCAATAAAATACATGATTCTAGTTCCTGGTTCAAAAAAGTTCTTTTACATGTGCCAAGCTCTAGTCATTTAAATGACATGAATGATTTCAGAATTAAATATAAGTGTAATTAGGTCTACATCTGAAGAAAGAAGTTCTTGAAAATTCCATGTGGAAAGATGAAGCTTCATCTTCTGAGCAGGATCTTAATAGACTGTGTGTGTAAAGAGGAAAAGAAAAGCATATCAACAATACAAGGCATTTTTGATAAATTGCTTTGCTGAAATAGAGGTCACAAGATATCCACCCTGTTTGGTGTGTCTTTCAAGAGGACTTATTTCACATCCTCAGTCACATCCTCCCCATTTCGCATCCTGAATTTGGACTGCTAATTTATATCAGATAAAATTGCCTATGTATGTATATATGTGCACATATTTCACCTGTGAGGAATAAAGTGTCATGAAAGCTCAAGAAGCTCGTGAGTGGTTCAGTGTCTCACCCGAGGTCACACAGGACTCCACGCTGCCTCTCAAAGTCACCTCCTAAAACCTTTGAGACACGCAGAGAATTTATCACTTGGCATCTCTCTGGTACCTTGAACCATCAAGGCTTCCCAGGAATGGTGATGAGACCATTGGCTTCCTTTGGAGAGGCTGCAAAGTGTCTCTGTCACCAGATTGAGCTTTCCAGGGTTGAGAAGGTGATACCTCTTTCACCTAAATCTCTGCAGCGAGGCTCCCGTCGAGCATCTCTAGGAAAAAAGCGCTGCTAAATTTCTCCTAACCTGCTTCCCTGGCAGGAGACAGATGAAAGAACCCTCTCTTTCTGTGAAGACATCTTTGAAGGCTCTTGTTAGCAGGTAGGACCTCCTGTGAGTGGCAGGATCTCAACTGCTGTGCTCCCAAACTCTCCTCTAATGGATTAAGCTTCACGGGTGTTTTCTCACAGTTCATCCTGGCATGGGTTGCTCTTTCAGTGAGAGCTGGAATGGATGAGGAACAATGAGAGCAGGGTATGTGTGGTCCTGTCCCTGCTGGCTTGATACTTAGCACTGTTCCCTTGAAGATGCTGGTTGGTCCATATTCTAGAGAGCCATAAAATTATAGAATGATTTGGGTTGGAGGGGACCTTGAAGATCTTCCAGTTCCAACTCCAATCGTGGGCAGGGACACCTTCCACTAGCCCAGGCTGCTCACAGTTCCATCCAACCTGGCCTTGAACACTCAGTGAGGGAGTCATAAGGGCATATTCCAGTGCCCAGGCACCCTCTGGGTGAAGAACCTTTTCTTAATATCCAACCTAAGCCTCCTCTGACACAATTTCAGGCCCTTCCCTTGTGTCCTATCACTGGTCAGCAGAGAGAAGAGGTCAGAGCTGCCCCTCCACTTTTCCTTATGAGGAATCTGCAAAAAAATCTATTTCTGAAAAAATAATCCTGTGATTCATTAACAGTTCAGAGATGTGTTCTTTGTGTAGTGAGTTTAATCTATAGGTGGAAAGATATAAAAGATAAAAGAACTGTTGGTTAAAAAATAAACTTTTTAATGGTTAGCAAATATAAAATTAATATTGCTTATATAACTTAGTTCTCTTTTGCATACATTTTCATATTACATAAACTTCACTAATCTAATCAACATGACATTAGGCACAGGATGGGGAGTGGTCAGTGATGAATCATTTCTCCCTCTCATCTTCACCAACATGTGGTCACAGGCCTAATTTACTGCACACCAGACAAATCCTGTCCAGAATGTAAGGTCAGTCACTTCACTGGGAACATCCACATCTCAGTTAACCACAGCACGTGAGAATTTATCTCCCAAACATCCCTTTTATGTGGGAAGACATTTTGCTTGGATTTTATGAAGGAGGACCTGAAGTGCAGAGATGTTACTGTCAAAAGTGATTGGTGGCGTTTGGATGCTGAATTATTCTTGCTTTTTTTCAGAGGGCTCAGCTGGATGACAGCCTTTGGGTTCAGAACAGGTCTTTGTAGCAGATGTGCATGACCAGAAGCTTTGCAGTTACCCAGAGGTTTGGGTGGTTGCTTATCCTGTGAGTGGAAGTCAAGGGAAGCATGGAAGAGTCATTCCCATTGCCTGCACTTCCTGTGAGTTTTTGGGATGAGCACAGGAGCAACTGGATGGATCATGCAGGTGACACTTCTAAAGAACTTTAAATTCCTGACGAATTTAGAAGTGGACACCCTTATGCTCACAGTGAGCATAGAGAAACACAGC
>JAYRBT010000082.1:149417288-149440736 GCA_036023395.1 Myiotriccus ornatus | reverse complement strand
CATATATTCTAATATTTTCACTATCCCAAATTAATAGTCCATGTCGCAAAATTTTGCTTTAACGGGATTTTTATCTCATATAGATACCTTGAATATCTATGAAATTTCAAAAAGTAAGAATATTTAGGTATAAATGAAGAATAGGACATCTCCTTCACCATTTGAACGTTATTACTCTGCTGTCTTAGATGGATTTCGGGACAGGTGACACTTAACTTTGGACACCTTTTCCAAGAAACATTCTGAATTTCTGTATTATGTCATAGAATCACAGAATCATTAAGCTTGGAAAAGACCTCAAAGATCATCAAGTGCAACCTCTGACTAAACACCAAGTAAACAATAGCACAAAGTGCCGTGTCTTTTAAACCCTTCCAGGGATGGAGACTCCACCACTTCCCTGGACAGCCTGTTCCAATGCTTAACCACTCTTCCAGTGAATAAGTTTTTCCCAATATCCAACCCTGATCCAACCTGAATCTCCCCTGGTGCAACTTGAGGCCATTTCCCCTTTCTTATCAATAATTTAGGTTTATCTACTGCATTTTGGCTTCAAGTAATATATACCATAAATACACTTAAAGTTTTTGTTTTGCTTTGTTTTGTGTTACTTTAGTCTGTGTAAAAATGTTCAATTTTAATAAGAAAATGCAATGAGACATGCAGAGAATATCTGCATGTGTTGCAGCTGCTTTTTTGTAGTCATGGACACTTCCCCTCCTCCAAAAACAATGGTCTTAATGCATTTGTATTATGGGATTTCTGGGATATTTCTCTCCAGCCTTATAGAAATGTAACAACTCTGCAAAATACAGCCCTGAGAGTACCTGAGAGACCTGAATATTTGCTAAAATAAAACTGAAATGATGAAATATCAGAAATCTTTGAATTCTTATTTAAAGCTTTCCTTTGGGCACCGACCAATTTTGGGTAAAGACAAATACTACCATAACAGTAAACAAAATCCTTACATAAGCAGAAACAGGGAGTTTCATAACAAACAATCAGATGCCTCACAAGTCATTAAAATGTTATTACAATGGAAGGTAAAGGAAATTTCTGTTTTCCCCAAGCATTTCTTTCATGCAAGGGCAAATATTTCCTGTCAGCATTTCGAAACTTATTCATGATACACCATTTAGGTTTATCATTATTATCCTTGTATAATTTTTTACTCACTGAAGAAATGTGAAATGAGGCTCATGAAAACTTTTACCTTTGAATAAAGTGTTGCTGATTTGAAATGACTGAAAGACATGGATTTGGAAAAAAAAGTAGTGTATCAACATCTGCATTTAAAGGCCTATTTAATCCTACTTGTGATTAAATCAAGGTTTAGACTCTGGATCAAATGTTGCATGGCATTTCTCTTGGATGGATGGATAGATGGATGGGTGGATGTGACCCAGGATTCTTTTATTTATAATGTCTCCATGCTGACTTTTAAACGTTGCTATAAACCAACAGAAGTCATTTCAAGCACAGTAGAAAGCAAATATTGGACTCCCTGGGCCTGATTCTCATTAACTTTAATGCAAATTTACACCACTCTGGCAGTGCACTGGGGCCATAAACTGAATTACATTAAGCATAAAATGTTTCTAGCGTGAGAACCAGACCCAGTGTATTTACAGCAGTTTTGCAATCAGCCTCCCAAAGATGGGACAACTCTTCCCACTTTCCTGTTTCTTTCCTGTTTCTAACCAAGGATTCATCAGAGCTGCTTTCTCTCTCTCAGTTTGGAAGGGCTCTTTCCTTGCTCTTTGTGTAATATCAGAAGAAGAGTCATATGAAGAGCAGCTGAGGGAGCTGGGGGGGCTCAGCCTGGAGAAAAAGAGGCTCAGGGGAGACCTTATGGCTCTCTACAACTACCTGAAAGGAGGGTATAGCCAGGTGGGAGTTGGTCTTTTCTCCCAGAAAACTAGTGACAGAGCAAGAGGAAATGTCCTCAAGCTGTGCCAGGGGAGGTTCAGGTTGGACAGCAGGAAGGATTTCTTCACTGAAATGGTGTTCAGAAGTTGGAAGGAGTTGCCCAGGCAGGTGGTGGAGTCACCACCCCTGGAGGTGTTCAAGAAAGGTCTGGATGTGGCACTCAGTGCTCTGGGCTGGTTGACAAAGTCTAGTTGATTGGCCAAAGGTTGGACTCGATGATCTTGGAGGTCTTTTCCAACCTTAGGGATTCCAAGAGTGTTTCCTCTGCAACATGGTCCTGCACTGACTTTCCCTTCTGAGGTCTTCTTGTCATTTTTTGATAGAGCCCAAACTTGTTGAGATTAGACTATACCCTGTGAGCACAACCATGGGGGGCACAGGTGAAGCAGAAGAAACAACAGAGAAGCTTCAATCCTACTCCCAAACTCATGCAACTATTTGTTGGGGCAGCAGCCCCCGAAACCAGCAGGGGCAGTTCTGCTGCCAGCACAACATCCCACACTGTAACTCTGCTGTGAAATGGTTTGGGATCGCTGAGTCTGAGTCCAAGGGGTTGGAAACAACACTTCTTTCTAGGAAAGAAAAAAGACCTCAAGCTGTTCTGAGCAGAAACGGAAGAGTTCAAGAAGAATTCATCCTTTGAACTTTGTTTTTCTTTCTTGATTCTCTCTCCTTACATTTCCTTTCTTTCTGCCCTCTGCTCCAACCCCAGTAGCTTGCATGCACCCATCTGTTAAAATATAAAAAGGGCTCCCTCTGGTAGTGTCTATTAAAGTGCCATCTGGCTGAGGTACAGCCTGAGGTGCTGAGCATCACACAGCCAGTAAAGATTCCTGCACTTGAGGTTTAATTAGGTAAGTGCTTTTTAAGTAGCAGCACAGTTTCCCCTTAAAATATTTACTATTCCTCACCAAAGGGGAAAAAAAAAAAAAAAAGATGAAGCTGGTCTGAAAAACAGCCTGACGTGTATCAGTGTGTTCCCATCCTTCTCATAACGATTCACATCTCCTTCATCTTCGGTGCTGGGAATTACAGGCAAAGTGATCTCCTGAGTGCATCTGATCCCTCCCACCGTGCAGGAATCTCTCCAACCTCATCACTGCTGCTCCAGACACGTGTGTGCTCTGGGCTGCACAGAAACCACCTGCCACAGAGGAGGAGGGAGCTGCTTGTTCCGAGGGGCAGCTGCAATTCCGTGTTATTGAGGGGGGAAAGTCAGAGGAACTGTGTGCTTTTGGGTGCCACTTGCAGTGACGGGCTGGGGTGCCGTGCTGCAGGAATTTACCACCTCCAAACAGGGAATCCCAGACTAGGAATCCAGTGAAGGCAAAGACATCTAAAGAGAGACAAGGTGTGATTTGAGTTTATTCTCATTCTTCCAACTGATGCCAACTGCAGGTGAAGAACAATAACTATTACAAATTTGTTTTCTCTTTGCTTGCTTCCTTGGTTTTTCAGTGTGATCTTACGAAGGTGGAATTTCAGTATCTGAGGAGAGAGGATCTCCTCTTGCTTGGTGAGGATGTGTAGGCTCCTGTTTCAGTCACACTAAACATGATGTCCAGTAAAATGACTCTGAAGAAGGCAATGGGCAGTGCCAAAATTGGTTGCTAATTAGCATTGTCTTGGAGATCTCAGTTGTGCTGGACAGAGAAAACTGTGCATCAGCTACCAAAATTATTCTGCTTTTCAAACAGCTATAGAGACATCAAGATAACTCAGAAATCTCTTTCCATTCCATGGATTCCTGCAGTTTACTCTCTTTCCTTTTGTCTAGACTAGTTTTTTGCTTTTATGTTAAGCTTGTCAAATACCTCAGTCACTGTAGTATCCAAGATCTGTTAAAAATACCGAAAAAGAAATCCCTTTTTTCTTTCTCTGACTTTTGTTTAACAGACTTGAGCTGTAAAAAGGCATCTTTGATACACAAAAGTTCCCTCTGTGTCTCCTGGAGCCCTTAAATACTTTATCTCCCCTCTTTTATCTCTTAATCCCTTACAGCACTACGTGCTAAAGAGTAAGTAAAATCTTAATCATTTCTGTTCACAGAGCTGGGACCAGAGGCACAATGCAGAATATGGAATATAGAACTGGCTCTTCAGTGACTGCTCCTGGTTATCTTCCCTCCCCAGCAAAGCCCTACTTCTTTTCAAAAGAAAATGGAGACACTTCTGGAACTCTCCATAATCCCTTTAGTGATGCTGTGCCCAGCAGTGATAATAAACAGAGATGCAGCACCCTGATAACTGATTCTGAGGGTGTCAGGACACCCACTCTTCCCAGTGCAAGAGGAATGTTTCACCCATTCGCTGTCTGCAGCCACACCTAAAAACAGGCAACCAGGGAAGAGTAATAACAGATCATGTACCCAGGATATTCCCTCCAAGCTTCTGATTGTTTCCTGCTCAGGGAATTCTCATACTGTTTCTTCCTTAGGAACTCAGGGATCTTTCTTTGAAACATTTTTCTATTCTTCCCTTCAATCTGTGGGTTTTATTTCGTTCATTTTGTGGTGGGGCTTGCAGGAGAACGTGCATATTAGGGGAGAGGATTGCTTTTCTGTGCATGGAGCACATTGTGGGGAAAACAAGATGGAAGTTGTATCCATGAAATAACTAAAGAATTGCTGAGGCTTTCATTAGATGGGTCCCAGTAGGATCTGGCATGAGGGGTAATACTTGTGCTTGTTTCCCAAGAAAAGTAAGATAATCTGATCTCCCAATGAAAATGGGAACACTTTGTGTTGATTAAAAATAGAAGGGAAGGAAGGAAGGGAGGAAGGGAGGGAGGGAGGACAGATGCTATTAGGCAGGTCACATTTTTATGAAGATTGGCTCTTTCCTGAAACCAGTGGTCTGGTCACTGAAGATTTATTTATAGGAAAAAAAAAATATACAAGATAAGCCATTAAAAGCTGTGAACAGAATAAGGTAGTATGGAAATATTTGTTTCAGATGTAAAATATAGAACAAGCAGGATGGGATTAATGTCACTGAAGTTTAGGCAACTAACCCTGAACTGGTCACTCGATGCTCCCTTTCAGGTCAATGGATAGATACAGAGAGGTTAAATGGCATATTTTTGACTTAAAGATGAGCCAGACTGTCATCTCTACTCTGAAGGGAAATGAGGGTGATTTATGTTGATCTGGAGCATTTGAATTTGGATGAAAAGAATCTCATCCACAGAACTCCATCAGTCAGTACTAGTCTGGGGCAGTAGAAAAGGGAATAAACTTCACCCACGTACATGAGGAGGTTGGTGGGGGAGATCAAAAGGAAAATCAACTCAGATCTTCTTACCCTTGTTTATGAACAGTCAACTAAGGTCCAACTGAGGGGGTGTCCAAAGGACTTACCAAGGTTATCTACATATATCAGGGTGAAATCCCTGGCATATGTGCATTTTCATGCTGTAAGCAGGGATCAACTGCTTTATCCTCCCTGGTGTTTGCTAAAATATCTCCTTTCTGATGGGATTAGTTTTTGCATTAATCTACTATTTATTGCCAGAGTGCAAGTGAAGCGACCATGTGAAGCATCATCCTTCCAATCAGTGCTTCAGCCCCGGCACCATCTGTATGAATAACACCAACATATGTATGGAAAACCAGCATCACCCAGAGTTAATAACAGCCACTGTTCAGATGGATGAAAAAAATGCATTATATTTACATCTATGGGATTTATTAGCTCTTTTTTAATTAGTTCTCCATGCAGCAATTTATTTCCAGCGCTGTTCTTAATGAAAACGTTCTAAGTTGCAGTTCTGTTTGTAATGCTGGGAGTTTTATCCATTCCATCTCTGCCCTCATTGACTAAAATCAGTTTTGTTTCCTTCAGAGTTAAATAGTCTTTAAAAAAAAATTATCTGAGGTAGGTACTTCTTGTATTTAAATATGCATGGCTGCTGCACTGAAAACACCCCTCAGTGGATAAGACAGCAACACTTGCTATGCAAGTGTGTTTTTCTTTCCTGGCAAGGGAAGCTTTTCAACTCTCATTTTCTCCAGTTCTGCACAAACCACGTTATTCTTCCACCACTTACCTTTCAGCAGAACTGGAGCACACGGTTCCTGCTCCCTTAGCTGAAACACTTTAATGCTGACCGTGCTGTGTGTCTGGTGTGAGCTTTTTAAAGGTTTATTTCCACTAACACGTGAATGAGAATTTAAAGGTTTCTGTCAGCTTTTACAGCTCTGATTTGCTTGCTCTGTAGTTAAATGCTGCTGCAAGGTGAAAGCCTGGTATCTCCCCGTGGCAGCTTCTCAGGGATGGTAAAATAGTAAGGAGACTCTGGATGGGTACTGAGTGATTTGCATCCTTGGCAGCCTTGGCTCTGTACTCTGGTGCTTAAGCATCCATCTCCTTGAATTTGTCTTTTCCTGCAACCAGACATATTTTAGCCCGAGTCAGCATTTTTCTTCCTGATAGTTAATCCAAGATGAAAGTCAAATGCCCATAATTCTGCAGGTTCCCAGAGGGACATCAGATTTGCCACATTGGTGCAAAGTGATGACTCCTCAGGTCTATCTAATCTCTATCAGTCTCCAGTGCATGATGTCTTGGCTGGCAGTGTTTGATGTCTCTCATTTTGATGTTATCCTGAGTGCTTCCCAGAATAATTCAGCATATTCATAAAGCTGATTTTTTTTTTTGTTCTCTTTCCTCTCTCCACACAACAGGAGTTGCCAAATGTGAGTCTGGGAGCCCTGTCTTGCTAGAGAGAGACAGGCAGTGACTGTTCAGGCCAGAAGAGTTGTGGCTTTTTTAATGGAATTATAAAATCGCAGAATGGCTTGGGTTGGAAGGGATATCTTAAAGATGCTCCTCCCTGGGCAGGGACAAATTCCACCAGCTCAGAGCCCCATCCCACCTGGCCTAGAAAAATCCCAGGCAAGTGAGGCTCCAATTACTTCTTCGTGAAATTTGGGGAACAGAGGTGTTTGCTGTCTGGCTCAAAACTTAACTTGCACCTGAGGACACAGAGGTTAAAGCCTGTTTTAAAAAAAGAAAGAAAGAAAGAAAGAAAGGAGGTGAATGTTCAGATTGTCTTGGAGCACTTTGAAGTTGAGTCAGGAGGGAGGGAAATAGGCTGTGTAAGTGATGGTGCCTTTATCTTTAAAGATAACGTCTTCAAATTGCCTCTGTTACTGGGGAGGTCTGATTAAAGAGGTGCAGTGGGAGCGCTGTCCCTGCTGTTCCCTGCCATCAGCTTTTACCTGGCAACCTCACCACTTGCAGGAGGGTGAACAAAATCATTCACCTCTTTGTTCCAAGTGGCAACTGGAAGAAACATCCTATCCTGGAA
This sequence comes from Myiotriccus ornatus, assembly GCA_036023395.1. Classification (NCBI taxonomy): domain Eukaryota; kingdom Metazoa; phylum Chordata; class Aves; order Passeriformes; family Tyrannidae; genus Myiotriccus; species Myiotriccus ornatus. The sequence goes on along the minus strand of JAYRBT010000082.1, from coordinate 149,433,494 downwards.
CACTGGCAAATCCAGCAGCTCTGTGCTCTGGTCTCCTTTTGATCCTCCTCATGATAAACAGGGTTTCCCACTGTTAAACTAACAGTGTCTCCACTCCAAAAGCTCTCCTAATTGCTATCTGAAAATAAAGAGGTGGATGTGAGAAAAAGGGCTGCACCTTGTAGCTCATGGAAACTAATGCAGCTCAAAGTGCAAAGTGAATGCATGGATGGACAGTGACCAGTGGTATTTTCTTGGCCATCTGTTTAGTGTCACTTGGATTTACATCACACATTGCTGGAAGTTTTAACCTTTTTTTTCAAGGCAACAAAATAAATTCATAGCCCTTCTCTGCCTCACTCTCCTGCAATTCATTCTTCTGAAGAAGATTCCAGAGAAGTTTCTTTGGTTTGTTTCTGGAATATTGTGAAGGAGAACACAAGTGACAAGGATGTTTTTTTGAGAAGTAGAATCACAGGATCACAGAACTATTAAAGTTTGAAAAGACCTCTAGAATCATCAAGTTCAACAGTCAGCCTACCACCACCAGCACGTTCACCATTAAACCATGTCCTCAAGTGCCACATTCCACATGCTTTCTGAACACTTCCAGGGATGGTGACTCCAGCACATCCATGGGCAGCCTGTTCTAGTGCTTGAAAAGCCTTTCCGTGAAAGAAATTTCTTAATATCTCATCTAAATCTCCCTTGACACAACTTGAGACCGTTTCCTCTTGTCCTGTCACTTCTTACCTGGGAGAAGAGACCGACACCCCCCTCACCACAACCCTCTTTCAGGTAGCTGTAGGAAGCAATAAGATCACCCCTCAGCCTCCTTTTCTCCAGGCTGAACAGGATGACAATGTTCCTACAAGAAATATTATATTAAGAGAAAACAGGTGCACATTTTTTTTGGAGGAAACATCTCCTGTGAGTTGTGCCCTTGAGAAGAAGCAAAGCCTTATTTTTAAGTGGCTTTTTCTCCTTCTCTCTCCTGGCTTGCTTTAGCAGAGGCATGAAGGAGTTCTTCCTTTAGGTTCACCTTGTTCAGAGGATGGAACTGATCATTTACTTATTTCCATAGCTCAGCTTTGGACATATCTTCATTTTCCCTGCCTTTTCACCATTGCCACAGCACTGTGGGGGTGTCTTGGTGGAGCCAGGGCCGGAGTGACACACGTGGGGACAACCCAGATAGAAGGTGAAGCATCTGCATGAGTTCAGTGTTAATGCTCAAAAGCAGGAGGTAGAGAACAAAGGTTGGTTGAAGCTCTACGGACCAAAACAACTGGTGAGGGAGAAACAGGACTGAGTCTTTGGGGAATTACACTGGCTGGTAAGTTTGTGCTTCAGGTACCTCCCGGGGACTCCTGTCAGAACTTACTGGAAGAACTTGTCAAAACCCAAATTTCACACAACCTCTAAAAATGCATTCAGGGCTTATATCAACTGTGTCAGTCAAATAATAGAAGTTGCTGGAGGTTGAAAAGGAACTTGGCCTTGGATTAAACATTGTCATGTTAAAGAACTATGTAATGACTTTTCAATCATACACAACTCTGCCACGTGCAGCGTGCCATGAGAGATAAAAATGAGGTCAGTTCACTCATAAATAGATTTTCCCCTTGTTCTAATGTGATAAGACAATGCTGCTGAGATTTGCTCTTCACTTGCCATTTAATCAGAGCTGAGTTTGCAATGTCATTACCTGATGTTTCACATATTCAGCATCAGGTAATTTAAAAATCCTTATGCAGATAGTCTTCCTGCTTCTGTAACAGCATTTGTTTTTAAGAGGTTGGGCAAAATTATTCTCATTCATTTTGTGTCACCTTCCAGGCTCTGGGCATTTCCACCTTTGTGAAATGAATTTTCTCCTCATCCCCGAAGTCCAGCTGGCAATATTCAGTTCTGAAATGTGATATCACCTCTTGTATTTCTTGCCATTATTATGTCATACTCTGCAGTTTTGGCTCCCAGGTGCAAATTCTGACCTGCTACAGACCTTTTTGTAGGTTTACATGACCATCAGTTGCTTGGTTTTTAACAGCTGCTGTGTACTGTGCACTGCTAAGACAAACCTTTGGAGTTCAAAGAGAAATGCACTGGACTAAATTCCTTCTAGGAAGGAATGACTAACTTCAAGCCTGAAGATGGAAAATGGTCAGGATGGCTTTTAGTGTAGTGAATCCCAAGGAGCAGGCTTAGATAAACAGCATCTTTCTTGGAGCACGGAACAGTGCCTGTAGTTTGGGCTTGTTTTTGGTGGGTTTTTTCATTCCTGAAGTTTTTCTGGTTTTGTTTTGTTCCCATTATCAGCTTGTTTCTTTTGCTATAGGATCAACCTTTACTATCTATAAGATACCTGTGTGGTGGTCCCTGAAAGATGCCCAGGTAGTTGCATCAATGTCTTTACCTGAAACTCCTGTATTAACAATGATCTGCAGTTCTCAAATTAGAAGACCTTGATATTAGGGCCAAAATTCCTTTATAATTCCAAAGGAACTGGAGTTCTACTGGGGCATATTTCTAAGCAGAAAAAGAAATTATTTCAGTGAAGTTGAATCAAAGGTGGCTGCTGGGAACCATTGATGCCGTTAGGAGAATGCACAGGGGAAATAAATGTGGAAGAGAATATAAAGCAATATTGCATGGGGTATATCATCACCCTGCTATCTCATTTCTTCCTGACAGAAGACTCCTGGGTTATTAGGTCTGTCCTATTTTAAGAAGCTGTTGTTAAAATTCCAGTGAAAGCAGAAATGGCCAGTGTGGCTGAATTAAAATAGCAGCTTTTCTGCTGGGGGCAGTTGTGCGTTGAAGAAATTCTGTAATGAAATGTGGATATCATTTACTTCCCTAGAAAATTAGTGGGAAGGATTATTTAAAAAGGTGAACTTTAGTTGATGAAACAACAGGCTTTACTGAAGGCAAAAATCTCATCATGATGTAGTACATTTGAACAAAGCCCCAGCTAAAGACTTAGGTCTGGAAGGTTCACGATGTCAGTAATGTAATTCTCAGACTAATCTGGTATCTGATGAGCTCCAGCTTCAAAGAGGCAGGAACCACCACAGATTTTCTTGGTATTGTGACTTTTGTCTTCTTTTCCTCATCTTTTTTTTTTTTTCCCCCCTATCCTCAAAATTCATGATTAAAATTTTACATATATAATAAAGCAGTTATATCAAGCCCAGGCTGAAACCATCATCACACTGATTAGAAAGGGAGGACATGGGCCCTCAGAGCCCATTCCCACTGTCACAGATGGAAGAGATTCAGTTCAAACTAGTTAAGGCATGAATTGCACCCCAAATGCAGAGGAAGGTTTTCTGACATGGGGGTAAATTTGATCCTGGAAACATATGCTAAGTATGTTTTCCATGTTGTCAGGAAAAGAAAACAAGAATATTAGCAACTATGAGTGATTAGAACCAGAAAAACGTAAACAGCCAGAGGTTTCCTACTTTCCCTACAATATTCTCTTGGGGGGGTTTCAGAAATAGAAAATTTAATTCCTCGTGTTACAAGGTGCTGTCTCCACCCTCAGCCTCACAGATGAATTTAGGTTCTCTATCATGAATGGGATGATGCTGCAGGATTTCAGCTCTGTCATATTCAGAAGCTACTTTGCAGTTTACATCTGAAACAGATATGGAGTATAAAACACCTTCAGAGGAAAGTAGACAAATAAAGTATATTGTGACATGGGTTTAATTAGTGTAAACTGGTGTGTGTCAAGGTTTCAGTTTAAAGCAGCAAAGGACATCAGTGCTTTGGAAACAGTTCATTGGAACATTGAAAAAAATCAAAACAAAGGAAAACAAAACTGAATTAAGCAAAAAAATGGCAAAATGGAGCGAAGGGCTAATGTTTCTGTAGGCTGCAGCTCAGGATACCTCTGCTGAGGGTCCAGTTCTGGCATGTGCTCACTCCCTGTGTGAGTTTGACCCATTGAGAAGGAGCCCATAGGTAATTCTGAAGAGCTGTTTACACGTCCATGTTTTCATTGCTCACCAGCAAAATCCGTCTCTTAATTCTGTCCTAAATTCTCCATCCTTTGGACAATCCACCAGACTTCCTTCAACAGTGTGGGTTTACAGCCCATGACTTTGCAGAGCAACTGTTAAGAACTCTCCTACGGGCCTGATGCAAAGCTGGATAAAGTCAGTGAGGCTGTTTGCATGGACTGAAATGAGCTTTGGAACTTCTCTTTCTTTGACTTGGTAATTTCATAGGCCACCTTTGATCATCTCAGTCAGCTTGTAGTGAATGTCGTCATTCCACACTGTCAAGGAATCATCCAACTGGCCCAAAAATCTCTGCACAAACAGTGGTCATCTACTGTTAACAATGGGTGACAATTTCTCTGGATGAGCTTCTCCAGCAGAGAAGTCATTTGAGATTCATATCTGTGGGAAAGCCTTAAATCTTCATAAATTTGCAAAATTCCAAAGTTGTATCATCGCAACTTCCTTACACAGCGTGACACTTCTCATGTTTACTTAGACAGAGATCTCCCTTGATTTGAAACAACAGCAGGTAGGAACAAATTGGTTTATTACTCTGGATAATTTATCTTCCCTTGAGACTACCTCTTTAATTTAGGCAGAACAGCCTGGTCTAAATAAATGAGCAGAGTCTACCCCGTGAACCACAAAGAGGTGAAAGATGCTTCTCTGAAGCCCAGGGAGGATCCACAGCTCACGTTGCCATTGCAAGTTAGAGCTACCACAGGGCTGGAGCAGCTCTTTCCAGTCTGTTTTTGCAGTTCTCAGTAAAGAAACCTGTCAGCCCGCACAGAAGAATAATTTTAGCACCCTGGTAGCAGCAGGTTTTGGGTTTTTTAATTACCCTTTCCTTTCTCGCCCTCTCTGTATGAAAAAAAAAAAAAAGAAAAGAAAGAAACAAGATAGATATGCCTGTTTCCTTTTATTGACTATGAAGGTAATAGGAATGACTCACTGACATACAGACAGACAAAGCCTTAAGTCAGCCAAGTTTCTGTTAGTAAAGTTCCCCAGATATAAAAAATAAACACAACTCTGCTCCATCATTTTATTTTTTTCTTCCTAGAGCTTTCCTTTTAGTTCTCTATTGGTAGTGGTACAGCAGCTACCACGAGACTATAGTCATAGTCCAGGACTAGAACTGCTAAACTCAGCATAACTATTACTACAGCAATTAGCAAAAAAAAAGTCTTTAATCAAAACTCAAAAGTATGACAGAACTCAAACTCTTCCTCAATAACTCATAATAACTCATTTTTTTCCTCAGCTAAACCAGAAACACATTTTAAGTCTGTTGGTTTGTTGGCCCAGAATATCTTTAATTAAATTGTGTCTGGAGAATCTCTCTTGTTCCGCTCCAAGTCTGTAGATTATCTATTTCTAATTCAAATGGCTTTTGCAATGTTAAACGTGAATCTCTCTTGTTCCACTCCAAGTCTTTAGATTATCTATTTTTAATTTAAATGGCTTTTGCAACATTTTCCCTGCCTGCAAATCAAGATTCACCATCCCCAGCAGTGAAGAGCCTGCTGAGAGCAATGCTGGTAGTAGGGTTTGCTTTCATGTCCAACATATGGTCCCTTCATCCTAGTCCTTGGAGATAAGATCTTATCCAAGGTCCACAGGATGTGAGTTGAACCTTTCTGTCCTGCTGAGGGAGCTGGGATTGAAGCCTGGGGAAGGGAAGGCTCAGGAGGATCTTATCCATCTACATATACCTGATTGGGGAAGGTAAAAAAGATGGAATCAGGTTCTTCTCAGTAGTTTCCACTGGCAGGACTAAGGCAATGGGCACAATCTGAAATAGATGAAAAAATGTTTGAACCAAAAAAACCCAAAAACAACAAAAACACAAAAACAACACTTCTTTTTTTTTTTTTTAATATAAGAGTGGTCAAACAGGGAAAGAGGTTGCTGAGAGTTGTGGAGTCTCCAGCCTTGGAGCCATTCAAAACACAACTGAACATAGTCCTGATTACCCTTCTCCATCTCCAGAGGTCTCTTCCCACCCCATCCATTCAGTGATTCTGTGACTTGCACGTGCAGTGAATATATTGGTGATTGGCACCTGTGGAAATATCACAGGACTGCCTAATGCCATAAATTGGTTTGGGCTGGAGGGGCCCTTCAAGGCTCATCTTCCTCTTTAAAAAGTACCATGAAATACTGAGTGAACAGCAGTCAGAATGGTTCCCATGTAGGTGAAAAGGTTACAGGATTAGTGGTGTCCATTCACTTTCCAGAGTCTCTCCACCTGTCTGAGTCACTTGAGCACATCCTTTTGTGACATTAAAAGGACTTTGGCTACTGAATTTGTGCAGCTAAATGTGGGTGTCCAGGGTGTACCTTCCTACACCTGAGAAAGTCATCCTGAAGATCTCTTTGTAACTAATACTCCTCAATACCAGGCATTGAAATTTAGGTCAATATGAAGTTGATGACTTCATTTAAATGATCCCCACCCTAAAAATCCTTGGCTGTATTGATCAGATCTGTAATTACTGTAATAGGAGCCTGGAGCCTGGGAGTTATTATGCTCAGATGGAGGTACTTGCACCTTAAATTAGCTGAGATGAATGTCATCTGCAGAAGGATAGCCTTGCTTATTAAAGTAGAGTGTTTTAATTGCCTCTTTGGGGTGTTTATGTGAATACAAGGCAGGAACTCTCATCTATGCTTTGTATGTGCAGCACAGCACACAGTGTACATCTGATTTCAAAATATTGTCTAAATGACCTTATTATGAGTAATTTTGAACATCAGCATAAATAAAAATATAGGTGTGTCTGTATTTGGCTGCTTTGAGGGAGGGGGTGACTGATCACTGGTCTGTTTTGATACCTTGTTGGTTTACAGGGAAGCATAATTAAAACAAAGAGTGTTTCTAAGGCTGGCACCTGTATTAAAACAAACAAACAAACACCCAAACAGAAATAAAAAGAAGAAGGGGAAAAAAAAGGAACTTGTTACCAGTTATGTCTTCAATAATAATAACAGACTATTTTTTCATTCCTTTCCTCACCCTTGAAAACAAGTTTAACTAGATTTTCTACCTTGTAGAGATACACAAACAATATTTACTAAGGAAGTAGAGGTAGAATAAACACAAACATTACAGAAGGCGGCAGATGTATTTTTTAGGGTAGCTCTCTATAAGCACACAGACCTGTTTCATGGGGTGGTAAGTGCAAAAATACAATTTATCTGACCTTAGAGGTCCATAGGGCTGATCTTGGAGATGTTATTCTGCTGCTGATGTCTGTCCTAGGAGGCTTCTTTTATGGTAATTGGAGAGCAACATGCTCTTTCATCAAAAATTGCCTTTTTTTAATTCTATTGACTGTCTAAATGAACAGTGTACACGTTTTATGGTTTAGATTTACATGGTTTTGATCTCTAATTGGAGATCTACACATGGCATAGTGAGTCCTTCCTAACCAGAGGAAGGTGTCCAAGGTTTTCATTGCACAGCAAAATGGGAAGCAGACTGAGATTTCTTAGATACATTCTCTCCTGAAAAGTACATCAGTGTCACACTCTGCCTTCTATACTTTGTCCACTTTGCAGGAAAATGTATTTTAAAACTAAATGCAGTGCTCTCCAGGTGTGGGAACTGCTGGCATTGAAGAGCAGCACAAAATCTGCTCTTTTCCTTGCTACAGCAGCTCTGTGCTGCATTTTCTTTATGAATTTGTTTTGTCTATACTCTCAGTCATGGAATCATAAAATGGTTTGGGTTGGAAGGGACTTTAAAGATCATCTCTTTCCAACCCTCTGCCATTGGCAGGGACACCTTCTGCTAGACCAGGTTGCTCCAAACCCTGTCCAACCTGGCCTTGGACACTTCCAGGGATGGGACATCCACAGCTTCTCTGGGCAAACTGTGCCAGTCTGCTCACCCCTTCTGCTCCCACAATTACCTTGGGCTGCAATCACTGAAAATACACTTCTCTGATTTGCCATCTCCTTTGTTGCTGACTCTGCACTTTGGGACCCCCTTGAGTAACCACCTTCCATCAGTAACACCTTTACATCAGAAACTCCCTGGCAATCCTGTAATTACTGATCGGTTCTTCTTGGTTTTGCAGAGCCTGTGATCCCCCTGGGAAGCTGGAACGGATTCTCAAGGCATTGCACATTCAGGCCCTGCGTCCATGTCTGCGGTACCGACACGTCACATTGAACCTTCTCCACCAACAGACACAAGTTATATGAAAAAAAAGAGCTAAATTTCATACTGTGTGTTGGTGCCATTGTGAATCATCTTGCCTATTTTTTTCCCCCCTTCACTGTAGACATGTTTGACCTCAGATTTTAATTACGTCCCCCGTGTCTGGGGGGACGTAATTAATTTCCTTTGCCTTCGGATTTGCTAAACAATGTGCTGTAAGATAAGTAGCTTTTAATTCATCTCCATTGTTTGTGTTTTTAACCTGCTCCCGATCTCCAGTTCTGCTCATTTAAAACCATGAAAGTCAAGATGTTTCGTCTGATTCTTTTTTCGTCGTCGTTGTTTGTTGCTGTTTTTGTACATTTAAAGATTAATTTAGCTCAGATTCCACCCCCCTTGGTGTGCACTGCTGCTTTAGACTCTGCTCTGCTGGATCTGAGCTAAGCATGACCACAATTATATGTGCCATTTACAACACTTAAATTAGATGCTTATTTGATCCCACTGTATGCACAGAACACCACATTTATTTATGAGAAACACTACTGAAAGAGCAGGACAAATAAACAAGGCACACTGTTACAATTTTTTAAAGACCATTAATCTACTAAAAAAAAAAAACCAAGCAAGGTATCTCATTAAAAAAAAAAAAAAGGCCAAATTTTGCATTAGATTCCATTTCATAGGATTTAATGCAACCAGTGTTTGGGATTTTGTTCCATCCTCACCCACAATATTTTCTGCTGACAACATGATTGAAACTGCCATTTAAATTCTCGTTTAAATGTGTCGTGTGTTATAAATGCCGTTTTCCTCTGGTAAATAAAGCGTTTCAAAAATGGTTTTAATTAAAATGTCATAGGAATTTAACAAAACAATATGTTTTTTATTCTTTGAGAAAAGTAAAATCTTTCGGCAAAAATGTTTCTCACCAGAAAAAAGAAAAAAAAAAGAAAAAACATCAGTTGCCTCTATATGGATTTTTGGTTACTGTGAAGCTTTAGAAAAGAATAACAAATATTAAACTAGATTCCTGCCTGCACTGATTTCAGTTGCATGCTTCTTTTCCAAAAAGCTGACACAGTCTTTCCTCAGGAAAGGTTGAGCACAGAAAATGCTCAGAGAAATCTTGCAGGTGCTTAAGCTCATTCGGGGTGAAAGCTGTGAAACTTCTTAAATCAGTGCACGTTGGTTTGGTGAAGAAACAGAAGACACAGGTTCTGGTGGTTTTTCTTTAGATCTATCCCACCAAATCTACATAACTGGATTGTTACATGTAATGTTAAATATTCATTAATTGCTATTGAGAAAAGCTAATTAATAAAGTGATACTATTTTTTTCCCAGCCAAGCTTAGTGCTGGCGTGAAATTAGGAATTATGACACCTACTGCTTTACCTTACAACAGAGAGTTTACTTCTGAAATAGAACTCCTTCCCTCTATCCACCACGAAGTGCAGACTTTCTCCATCAGCACATTTGGCAAATCCTCCAGTGATGAAAATCATTTTCATCTCGTTAGTGGGAGCTGAACCGAGCCCAGCTCGTGGCTGATTGCGAGCAAATATTTTGAGAGCCTCGAGTTGCATTTGAACAGGGGATCCAGAACAAACACTCCTTGCCCAGTCACTAATCCCATTCATTAGCAGCTCAGTGATTACCTCATTAGTGTGATGCAGTGCAGACACAGGCTGATTGAGCTTTCCCTGAGCCAGCTCGCACAGCACATGAATTTGGCACCGATGACCCAGGTAAAGAATTTCTCTGCAGAAACTGTAGAGCTTGTCTGGCCTGGAGCAAGTTTGAAACCATGTGGTAACAAACATAATCTTGTGAGTTGCTTGGTTATAATGGCAAATGCTATTAAAAAACAAAACAAAACATGAGGTTGCTATAAAAGAGTATATTCAGGCTAAATCATAGAATCAGAAAATGGTTTGCGTTGGAAGGGACTTTCAAGCACTGTCTAGTCCAACGCCCCTGCCATGGGCAGGGACACCTTCCACTAGACCAGGTTGCTTCAAGCCCAGTTCTAGCATGGCCTTGAACACTTCCAGGTGTGGGGCATCCACAGCTTCTCTGGGGAACCTGTGCCAGTGCCTCACCAGTCTCACTATAAACAGTTTCTTCCTTATGTCTAATCTAAACCCGCCCTCTTTCAGTTTAAAACTGTTGCCCCTTGTCTTGTCCCTCCATGCCCTGGTAAAAAGCACCTCTGTCTTTTTTATAAGCTCCCTCTGTCTACTGAAATGCTGCCGTAAGGTCTGTGCAGAGCCTTCTCCTCTCCAGGCTGAACAGCCCCAACTCTCCCAGCCTTTCCTCGTGGGAGAGGTGTTCCAGCCCTGTGATCACTTTTGTGCCCCTCCTCTGGATCTCTTTTAACACATCTGTGTCTTTCTTGAGCTGGGGACCCCAGAGTTGTGTACGGGGTTTGTGTGGCCAGGTTTTGGTAGCAGGGGGGGCTACAGGGGGGATTTCTGTGAGGAGCTGCCAGAAGCTTCCCTGTGTCTGACAGAGCCAATGCCAGATGGCTCCAGGGTGGACCTGCTGCTGGCCAAGGCTGAGCCCATCAGCAATGGTGGTATCACCTCTGCGATAACATGTGAAGAAGCTGGGAAAAAGAACTTCCAGTGGAACACCAGCAGGTTGTGAAAAACTGCAGCCCATGAGAACTTTATGTTTTCTCTCCTCTGTCATCCACAAACTCACTGAAGGGTGCACTCAATCCTGTTGTTATGTCATTTATAAAGATATTAAACAGCACTGGGTCCAATATGGACAGTACTTGTTGCTAATCTCCATTTGGACAATGAGCCATCAACTGCAACTTCAGCTCCAACTGCAAGTGAAGATATGTTTTCTATTGCTTTACTCACTTCATGGGCACATTTTCCTTTGCCTTCCTCGTGGAAAATATATCTAACAATGCCATTAAGCAGCTGTTTATGCTACTGATGCTTTGGGATAAAATACAGGCATAGTTTCTTCTTCTTTACAATATCCCTGGCAGAGACACGGAACTCAAAGCTTTCCAACATCAGGCAGTTCAGCTTGGGCAGATCCTGCAAACCACCATGACACAGAGGGTTAATGTGAGAACAGGATATGACAGGGGAAAATTCTGATAAACCTCTTTTCAGAGGCATTATGCCGAGCTAGAGCATGATGGAAACAGCAGAAGTTAAAAAGATCCTGACAAGATCAATTAAGAAGAGGCACATCAGAAGCGTGGTGAGCTAAGTACCCAGTTCAATTATTAAGTTGTCAGGTCATTTTAGGCAGGAGTGGAATAGGAAACAGTTTTGTCTCTAGTGCCTTAAGGACAAATGTGAACATGAGAAAACAAACGTGTTTTGGTGTCTCTCGCTGTCACTGACAAAGCCCTTCAGGACCCAGCGAAATTTCTCAGATCTGAGATCTTTAAAAATGAGGACTGTTCCTCGGAGCTGGGTCCACAAAGGGAAATAGGTGTCAAAACTGGTAGTGTTGTACCATCCACATTCAACAATTTCTTGACCTTTTGCCCCCTTTTGTGACACATTAGAAAGCTTGCATGGGATATATAAATCCAGAAGTTGGACTTTGATGATCCTTTAGGTCCCTTCCAATTCAGGATATCCCATGATTTTATGAAATCTACTGTGCTGGGAAGACAGCTGCTTGAACTAACCAGGAGGAAGCCTTGGGGAGCATTCCATGTCTTCATCACCACGAGGCAGGACATAAGAACAGTTCTGGTGCCTTGTCTCAAAACTCCCTATCAGTTGATATTCTGTCTCCAGCACTGGCCATAAACAAGTAATCAAGGGACAGAAAAGGTACCTATAATTTTTTTCTCCCTAATAACTTTGCAGTCTGCATTCTAAATTTTTCCATTAAAGGGATTTCCTGATGACGGTGTGGCTTAAAAAGGAGTTTCAAAGGTCTGCTACCAACTGAGAAAGATAAAAAAACAAAAATCAAAAACTCCAGGACTTTTTTGCATTTATTTTTGCTCCTAGGACTATAATTTCATATCCATTTTTGCTTCCACCAAAAAAAAGGCAATTAGCAATCTGTCCCAATACACCCTTTCCGTCTCATCATAATCTCCCAGCCTCTGTTCTGTAGAGGGTATACACCCCAAAGTGAGTCAATTTAGTTTAGATATTAGATTTTATTTGGATATTCGAAAGAAATTCTTTACTGTGAGGGTGGTGAGATGCTGGCACAGGTTGCCCAGAGAAGCTGTGGCTGCCTCATCCCTGGAAGTGTCCAAGACGAGGTTGGAGCAACCTGGGCTAGTGGAAGGTGTCCCTGCCCATGACAGGGGAGTTGGAACTTGATGACCTTTAAAGTCGCTTCCAACCCAAACCATTCCATGATTGTAGGATAGGCCTGGCTTTAGGCAGCCCCAGACAGCTGAGAGGAGTCCAGTCCTTATCCTAAGCTGTTTTGTGCTGGCAGGGGACCTGTTATCTCCTGTGATTGGTGCATTTGGACCCAAAGTCAACTGAAGTTCATGGGACGTGTCAGGCATTGCGTTTTCCTGTTTCACCAGTTTGGATCATTTCTTAGCCAAGAGCCAGAGAAAGGCACACAGTTGAAATGCAGTGATTGACACATTCCTACACTGCAGCATTTCGTGCCTCCAAGAGCATATGAAGTGAAAGTGAAGAACGATGGGGCAGGTCAACAGATCACTCTCTAACAACTTATTAATCTACAGTTCTGGCAGTCTGAGGGGACTTGAAACACTGCAAATGGCTGCAATTCATCCATTTAGTTTAAGTGTGTTAACCCACATAATTAGGTGCAGTCTCTTCCAAAGCAGCAGCCCAGAGCATATTAATGATCCCTCACATGGAGTCTGAGCCGTGTTTCTCATGTGTTCGCTCATTACAGGCCTCCACACTGTGCAACTGAGTCAAACCTAATTAGACCACAAAGAAATATGGTTATAATTGGTCTGGAGCAGCTTAGTAAAATGTAATAAGGAAGTTTAATTGGCTTCTTCTTTGTATTACTGATTCTGGAATTTATCATTTGCTTTGGACATTGGACTGATTCCCCCTTACCTTGCCATGGAAGGCAGATGAATAAAAATATGGTGATGATTGGTGATTTGGTTGTTGATTATACACAGTAATGGGAGAAATTCCTGAGTTTCACAATAAAAGACAGAGATTCCTGATCCTTGGAATGCTGTCAGTAACTGAAAAGTCAGTTTTAAGAGTATCAGATGGCATTTAGAAAATAAAATAGATTGTTGCTGCTTTGCAACCTTTGTTCCAGGCAAATAGTTATGAGCAATGTCAAACCCTCTAACCATCATAGATAGCAACTACAGATGCATATATACATTAATTTTTGCCTGAATTTTCAATTTCTTATTGCAACTTTTATTGACAAGTCCCTCTCCAACCCTCTTGGAGCCCCTTTAGGCACTGGAAGGGGCTCTAAGGTCTCCCTGGAGCCTTCCCTTCTCCAGGCTGAACAATGCCAACCCTGTCATCCTGCCTCCAGAGCAGAGATGCTCCAACCTTCTGATCAACTTAGTGGCCTCCTCTGGACTCGTTCCAACAGGTATTGGGAGCCCCAGGTCTGGGCACAGGACTTAAAGTGGAGTATCAGAAGAGCAAAACAGAGTTTGCTGAGAAGAGGACCCAGAAGTGACTATTGCAATCATCTGTTTAACTGTGCTAAATCCCTGGTGCCCAGTTTGCTGTCACACGAAGAGACAAAACCAAACTAACCTGAAACAAAGCAAAACAAGAACTCCATGGAGCATGTTGACGTGCTGGAACAACCTCTGTAACGCACAGCAAACAGGCTGCAAAGTGCAGAGCCTGCAGTGATGACAGACAGTGCTGACAGCAGCAGGCAGGAAAACATCAGGCAAGGCTGTGACGTCCTTTGCCTTTTCTTTCCTTGCTTTATGTCCCCACTGGGGTGTTTCTGATCTCCTCAGCAGCAATGCTAAGTGCTGCAAAGCCTGTGCCAGGATCCTCCAGTCGTGCTCATTCAGAGCACAGGCTCAGCAATTCTTCAATCTGCAGGATGGTTTTAGAGCTCGTTTTCTTTACAGGTAAGCTGGATTCACTGCTGAGCCCGGATTTACCTTATCTTACTTTAAGCATTTAAAAATGAGCACAACCACTTTCAGCTCCTATTACAGTCAGTGGAAAAAAGATCTTGGGATAGACTCTACTACCCTCTAGAGATTCTTATGTTTCCCCAGGGTTGCTGTGTTCAAAATTTAGAGCCTCAGTTAGGTGGGATGAGTCTAGACTGATTTTCCCTTCACAGTGCTCCAATATAAAAACACTCTCTGGAGGGCTATAAAGTTCCATCAGGGCTGCTTCTTCCCACTTTTCCAAATCCCATATTGATCTTTCCTGTGCTTTTAAGTGTTACTAACCTTCTGAGCCTGCATCTTCATTTGACATAAGACCAAATAAAACACTCCACAGAGGTAAGGCAGGCAAGGCAGGAGAAGTCAACCTTTATAAATGCCCTGAAATATTTAAGGTCCCCAAAAGAGAAAATCCAAGCACAGTGCAAAGACTGAAGAAAAGTCACTCTCCGTTCCTTAAAGTAATTGGAGGATTTATAAATGGATTTACATATATTACTCAAAATCAGAAAACTTTGTTAGGAAGAACTTTGCAGGAGATGATTCCTGAGAACTTGTATCCGTGACCACAGCTCTGGTACTGGATTGGGTGAAAGGACTTACTGGGGTAACTCTGAGATGGCAGATACATCCACGTGAAGGAAACTGAACTTTGGCTGAAAAGAAATCAGATTACATAAATATATAGTAAAGACAAAGCAGCTTCAATGCATTTCATGTTTGAATGAAGATAGAAAGGAGTGGAAACTGCTGTTAATTCTCCAATTAATGTTTGGTTCTTCCAAGTCAGGGAGATCTCAGATGTGAGCAGCCCACAAAAATAAAAATCAGTTTCAGATCCTTGATCTTACTGAGAAATCACAACAAATAGTCAGTGCTTTATCACATAAATGGGCTGTATTATATTCTCCTGGCAGTCAGTCACTGCCCTTCTATGATCAACAACATCCATGCAGTGTCCATGGACTAAAATTCTTCAATATTTCTCTGGTATAAGAAGCTGAAGAGCAACCATGGTGAAAGGAGGGATCACTTCACTTTTTTCAGCTTCTTATTTGAGGTAAATATTTCTTTGCTGTCTTTATCCAGCTACTCAATTCATTGGTGTTTGGAGTTTGCCCTCTTCTAAATGGGAGTGGAGGTTTCAGAAGACTAAAGGACAATATGCAGGCACTGAAAAGCTTTGAGGGGGTTTTTGCTTCCTTTTTCCTGGTGCAGGGAAATAGAAGCTTATAACTGAATAAGGAAGTTCATTGTTCTGTCAACTGTGGGGAAAAAATAGCTATGAGATGGCTCCAAAAAAGCAGAACACTTGTCTGACACCTCTGGGATCCTCATTCTCATTTCCAGACCTTAAGGCATCCCATGTGTATGGATGAGATGGTGGAATTCCAGGAAAAGGGCTTGGAGATGATGGCAGGCCTCCAAAAAATACAGGTTAAAAACAAAACAACAGAAGGAGGATGGAGGGATGGGATGAGTTGGGAAGACAGTCCAGTGAGGTTTGGAGTGGGGAGGAGGTTTGGAAACCTTTAAAAAGTCACTTTTTTTTCCCTTCCATCACTCTGTCAACAGCACTGAAACTTTTTCCCTCTTCACACTCTCCCATGGATTTCTCCCAAGCTCATGATGGTGTAGTTAGTGATTTGATCTGTCCAAGCAAGAACGCAGATGCTCATTTTGGAGCAGAGCTTTCTCCTCACACGTGGCCAAGGGAGGCAATCCTGGCACTGCCTTCTGAGCTCATTAATTCCCTGCTTGATCAGGAATAAAGGCCTGCTGCTGATAAATGGATTGTTTGGTTTGGACTCTGATATGTTGACACTCGAGGATTTAAGGCTTGTATTTAATCTCCCAGTAAACCACTTCGTAACAAGGGGGACAAAATATTACAGAGAAGTACTGAGACATACACTGCTCTCCTGCTCTCAG
>JAYRBT010000082.1:149388885-149410535 GCA_036023395.1 Myiotriccus ornatus | reverse complement strand
GTCCTCAAGTGCATATTCACACAGATTTTGAACACTTTCCAGGGATGGTGACTCCACCACTTCCCTGGGCACTCTGTTCCAATGCTTTACAACCCTTTCTGTGGTTTTGTTTTTCATAATATCCAATGTAAACCTCCCCTGGAGGGAAGAAGAAACTACTTAATCTAGTCACTGGCTAAACAAATATGTGTGCGCATCCAACAGTTCTCTGTGACCACAGGCCAAGAAATCCTTGCACAGCTCAAGGAAAAAGAGGGAAAAATAGTATTTAATCACAAATATTCCCTTTCTTTCCCCAAACGCTTCTATCATTAATAATGAAACTCTATTAACCTGCTTTGCCCTTCCTTTTCCTACAGAAATTTCTGTACTTATCCGTCTCACTCTGTCACACAGACTGGAAACTTTGATAAATTGCACAGGCTCATTTGTACATCACTTGAGACAGATGAGAGAAATCTTTTATAAAATATCTACTGTCTCAAAAACTCACCAAACTTGTGGACATGATTTAGGCACTAAGAGCAACCTGGTTTAGTGGAAGGTGTTCTTGCCCAAAGCAGGGGGGGTTTAGCTGGATGATCTTTAAGGTCCCTTCCAACCCAAATGATGATTCCAGGAATAGGACAATTGACTTCAGTGCCATGGCAGTGCTGTGAACCCCCACACCTTCCTACCCCCTCTACTTGGCCAGTGCAGTGAGAAGATTTGCTGGACAAGGACAGGAGAAGACAAGATCCAAGTCCATGCTCTGGGTGAAAAGACAGTAAATTCTCCAAGCTCACACAGAAACTTTGGACAAAGACCCTGAACAACACTGCAAACATGTCCTTCTACAGCCATGTTTAGTTAGCCATGGAAATTACGACAGATGGCACTTTGAATGGTTTGGGTTAGAAGGGGCCCTGAAGATCATCCAGTTCCAATCCCCTGCCACGGGCAGGGACACCTCCCACTATCCCAGGTTGCTCAGAGCCACCTCCAACCTGGCCTTGAACACTTCCAGGGATGGAGCAGCCACAACTCTCCTGGGCAACCTGTGCCAGGGCCTCATCACCATCACAGTAAAGAATATCTAATCTAACATCTAATATCTAATCTAAACCTACTCCCTTTCAATTTGAACCTATTCCCCCTTGTCCTGTCACAACAACGAATAGTCTTGCCAGACTGAATTGAATCAGAATGGATTCCCAGTTCTATTCCCCATTTAATCAAATGCAAAGTCAACAACATTTCTGGTGTGTGGAGGAACCGACAGTCCTACAGCCTAAGGAGTATCTGTAAATGGGAGTACCTGTGAGTTTGGTGCAGCCCTCTCACTTACCCATCGACACAGACCATGTGGCTATCTGTGGCTATCACCAGTGCCGGGGAAAAGCAGGATCTGCAGGACTCCCTCAAGGGCCAGTTCATCCCCTTTCTCATTTCTTGGCTCCACATTACGTATGAGCACTTACCGTGTATTTGAAGGGTACAACTCCCCGAACACACCAAACAAAGCAGCAGCCTCTAATTTCGAATTTCCCTGGAGCTGGGGAGAAAAAGGGTTTGTCGGAACTAATAACGGGTGAATCCCAAAATGTGCTGCGAACAGAGATTGTCTAATTCCAGTCATTTCCCTTGATAGCCAGTTCCACTTTTGCTGGAAGATTCTGACTGGAAAAATTTTTGTTCAATAACATATTTTGTCTATACGGACCCATTTCAACACAGTTCTCCTC
The DNA here is from genome assembly GCA_036023395.1 of Myiotriccus ornatus. Lineage (NCBI taxonomy): Eukaryota > Metazoa > Chordata > Aves > Passeriformes > Tyrannidae > Myiotriccus > Myiotriccus ornatus. Next base: position 149,408,811 of record JAYRBT010000082.1, on the reverse strand, counting down.
TTGGAGATGCCTCTGAAAAATTGCAGCCCCACACGGCAACCATTAGGTTGTCATGTATGGAAATGTTAATTTTGCCTGTGATATATTCTCTGTTTTACTTTAATTGGAGGAAATCCCCAAATCAATCAGTTAGGAAACAGTGGAGGCTGGAGGGCTTTAATGGAAAGGGCTTCAGTAAAAAACAATAAATCATCACAATAAAAAAGAACTGAAAAGCAACATCAGGAAACAAGAAAGCAGGGAGAGTCTTCCCAAAGAAAACTGCTGTGCAAGATGCATTTTTGTCTTTAACATAATACTTGGAAACAGTTTATTTCTTTTAGGGAGAAGATCTAATTCAGCAGAGAAAACATATGTCTTCCCACCTGATTTAGCATCTGGGGCTCTGTGGTGCAACACACCATTGAGGGAACAATTATTGACTTAGTTCCACCCTGCTAAGAGCTGTTACTTACTGTGCTGAATTCCCACAGTGTTTTCCAGTTCTGGAAAGGTACCTACAGCCACTGCTGTTTGGGAAGTGCCTGTGCAGAATCCTTAGGTTCTAGACAGAAACCCTCTTTGGGACAGAGAAAATATCTCCTTAATTGTGTAGCTGGGCCCGTGTAGCTGCTGCAGTAATTAGGTCTCAGACCACATGGCTGGCTGGATCTTTCCAAATCTGAGTTTATAGATTCTTAAAGTCATAAAATCATGGCATTGTTTAGGTTGGAAAAGACTTTCAGGGTCATGTAGTCCAGCTGTTCCCAATAAAACAAGTCACCAGGTGCCACATCTAGAGGCTTTTTAAATCCATCCCAAGGTGTGACTCCACCACTCCCCTGGGCAGCCTGTTCCAGTGTTTGACTAACCTTTTAGTGAAAAAAAAATTCCAAATATCCAGTCTAAATCTTCTCTGGTACAACTTGAAGCCATTTCCTCTTGTCCTGTCATTTGTTAGCTGGGAGAAGAGACCGACCCCCCCCGGCTTCACTCTCCTTTCAGAGAGTTGTAGAGAACAAGAAGGTCCCCCCTGAGCCTCCTTTTCTCCAGGCTGAGCCCCCCCAGCTCCCTCAGCTGATCAGCCCAGGGAAGGTGGGTGGGTTGTCACGACAGGTGGACAAAATCTGCAGCCTTTCCCTCATCCATTAATGGGTCAGCCTGTTGTAGGGTGAGATCAGGTTGGTCAAAGGCTTTCCTTAAGTGATGGCACTCCAGGTGATCTGCTCCGTGACACGCCCTGGCACTGACTGACAGGCTGTAAAACCACTCATGTAAGGCAAAATCTCCCACATTTGAGCATTTTGCCTCCAGGCTAATGCCATAATTACGAGAAAACAGCACTGTAACCCTCAGGGTAAATTTCTATACACAGAGCGAACAATTTTATTTATTTATTTTTCTTAACTTCAATGAAAAAAAAAAACCAGCATTGCCCTTTATTTTCTGTATATTCAGTAACGTGGTTGCATGAAGTATGAGTAAGGATACTTCCTCATGAAATGTGAAGTAATACAGGGTAAAAACTGAAGTAGTCAGCTTTCTTACAGTATTCACTGAATTTTATATGTGCTGAATGCGGTTATATCTGTTCTGTACTTCCCAAAACCTATTCTGTAGTTTCTAAAATATATGCATTAGATTTGGGCTCATTAAAAGAACAAGAACTGTAGGTGAGGTGGTTCAACTAAATGCTCAAATTCAGTTCCAACCTGAAAGTCAGATTTTCAGTTTAAACAGAGGGTGAGAATCACAGGGAGTTGAAGCAATTCCTCCTAGTCCTGAAATATTCTTTCATTTGCTTTGCCTTAATTCCTCTTTTTTTAAGACTAAGGCCACTCCTTTACCTCACTGCAGACTGTGGAGGGTAAATATACTGATTGACGAGGTCAGTAGGTAGCCAAATGACAGGCAACAAAAAGTTGTCCTGCAATGACAAATATTTGGTAGAGATAAATATGGGGCAGGTAAATAGTTGCTTTTGCAATTCATCTTTTTTAAACAGTCACGTGGAATATTAAAAGCTCCTTTAAAAAATATAATATTTTCACGCAGCAAAACATGGTAGGTTCTAAGTTAATAATCAATAATTAAGCTTCTTAAAGAAGACAAGACTTTGGCTGTTCTTACCTCAGCCTCTCTCAAGCAGAGTAGAAACAAGACCAAGGAGAGACATTATAATTTTTTTCCAGATAAAAATACTTTTCTCTCTTTTTTATCTATGACACCTATTTTTTTATGTATAGTTTTATTTATGACTTTTAACGGAATAATCATTTTTATCAATCATGCCTGCTTTTCTGGCATTTGATTTAATACTAAATAGTAATATTTTATATTTGTGGGCATTTTTTGAAATACCTGAAAACACACCTTGATTTCTCACATTAAGAGATGCTTGAAGTGGAAGCCTCTTCATGGTCCTATAAATAAAATAATCAGAGAAACAGAGGATTTTGCTGCAAGATTTCCTACTCTTGTTAGTCCTTTTACAGGAATCTCATAGTCTTTCCCCAATAAAAACAGACTTAAATTGCTTAACTCCAACGTCCAAAGTCCATTCATTATCCAATCCTTTATAAAAGCTAACAATTTCTCCATTGAATAGACAGATTTTGCTTTCATTAGCTTTTTTTTTTTTTTTGATATAAGGTGTTGATCTAAAAAAAAAGTATGTTAATATTTTTACCTTTATTTGGATGGTTGCTGAGTTTTGTGTAATTGCAAATACTTTCCATGGACAGCTGGAAAGGCAGGTAGGAAATTTTAAGTTTGTAGTGAAAAACACAAGCATGGAATTGCATTTATTTAACCTACTGGGCCTGTTAGGATTCCAAGCACGTTGTGCATTACCATCATCACCAGATTCCTCTTTATCAGAGGATATTAATTCTATAATTACAACACAAATAACAGAGGAGCAACCTGATCTGCTGGGTGGCACAACCAGAGGGTTGGAACTAAATGATCTTTAAGGTCCCTTCCAACCCAAACCATTCTGTGGCTGTGTGATTCCGTGAACTGAGGACAAAAACAGGGGTGTCCTGAAGCAGATGGCTTGTGGTGTAGCTGAGCTATCATTTGGGGTTTTGTTTTCCCCCTTTTGATCTGTGCTGTTTTATCTGTAATGGCTTTACCACGCGCAGCAACAAGCAGTCCTGTTGTTTGTTTTCTTCTAAAAAATCACTCTGGATTATCCTCTTTCACTGAGATTTCCTCTCTGAACTCTTTCTGATCATTCTGTCAGACACAGGCACTTCAAGCAGCGATGGTGTGAGAGGTATGTTATGTGTTTCAAGAGCCCAATCCGATAAATAAACATATTTCCCCGCGGAGCATGCTGGCTTTGCCGCTCACCGAACACTGGGATGCTGAGCACGGCTTCTTTATGTGTTGGTGGTTGTTTCTCCCTTTATGAGGCAAGGCTGGATGCCTGAAATGTGCTAATTGGAAATCTGAAGGCAGTGAGGAGCTGTGCGTATTTTTCCTTTCCCAACTTTGCTCCGTTTCTCCTGCTGCGTCTGCAGAAACAAAGCACTGCAGAGAGGTCACTGTGCACAAGGCAGTCATAATATTTCAGGAGCTCTGGGTGGCAAAGAGCCTGAACACTTCCATTTTCTGATTTGGGGTCCCTGCAAAATATGGGACAGAACAGAGTCTTTTTCGTCTCTCCTCTGCACTCCCCACCTGCCACTCCCCCGGAGAAAGTTAAAGGGCACAAAGCTGTCAGCTCTCAAGAGAACCTGAGAACCTGGGGTGGGAGGGAAATTTCTAAAAGAGGAAGCTGAAATCTCTGAGTTTCCCCAGAAAATTAGACAAACCAGGCTGAACTCAGACAATTTAAGTCACTGAAGCTCGTATGGATAGAAATACTGAGGGTCTCTGTAGAGTACAGCTTGGTCTTGTATAAAAGAACTGAAAGAACTTCTGCTGCCTTTTGGAAGTACACAATTCATCCTCCTCCACATGAACTGGGGGTTTAGTTCTTATAGTTAACAGGCAGTATAGACAGTAGAGTTGATGGAAATAAGGCTGTGACTCATCCCAATAAACATGAACCTCTACTTTTAAGATGAGTTTCACCCGCTGGTACATGGACTCCTTGTCCAGGGAGTCCAGACTGACCTCACACCTAGGCTGGGACAAACCTACACTTCAGACACCCACACTTGAACACAACCCTGAGGATCTGGCTGCTTTGATGGGTGCAGAGTTTACCTGCCTGGGGCTTAATGAATTGCCTCTTGTCTCTTGCTGTGGCCCTGCGTTCATCTGCATCACTACTGACACTCTCAAAATGCTGCTAAAACCAGGAAATGCACAGAGATGTGAAGATTTACTGGGTTTTATGCAGAGTTTGACAGCAACAAACTCAGGTTTGATTCTGAATGAAGACAGGTTGAGGATCATATCAGATTTGTCTTTCCTCCCACAGTCACTTTTTCATGCATCCTTCCCTGCTGTATTTACACAGGACAGTCCTTAGGGCTGAAGTTGCCTTTTAGGAAGTGCATCTGCAACCTGTAGCACACCAGGGCTCTGCTCTCAGTGGAGAGTTCCAGCTGCTCTCATCCTAACAGCAAAAAGCTGGAGAGGCAAATGGGAGTTTGTGTGTCTGCTTTTATGTGTCTCCTACCAGGAGCATAAAGAAATAGAGAGGAACAAGCAAAGAGACAGATGGTGGAAACAACAGACAGCATTAGTAGCATTAATCTAATAACTCCAACACTATAAAAATTGGGTTTCTAACCTAAACAAGTTCATCAGTAGGCAAATGAAACAGCAGAACCTCCAGAAGGTGAATCTTTTCACTGTAATACAGATAACTAAAACTATGTGGGTTGCACATACTCCAGTAGCACCTTCTCTAAAATAAAGCCTCTAATCCTAATCCCCTCCAGTGAATCTTGGTCCCTTTTCCAAATGGAAGGGACAAAAGCTGTGTGGCTTCAGATTGTTCTACAGGACAGCTGTGAATCTCAACAGTCTGAGCTGAAACCAAGAATGTTTTTGAATTCAGGACATTTCTAACATGTTAGCCAACATGACTATTTTGTTAGATACAAACTAGTCTATAATCCATGGGGTTTTTTTTCTTTAAGAAACATATGGTATTTCCCTACTGTTCATTTAAGAAGAGCTTTTAAAATTTTCATTATGAAAAACCTCAAAAACTTGTCACCGATTTCCCCCCTCTCTGCCTGTATACTGTTTGTAAATCAGATGCCATAATATCTTCTGAGGAGCTGGAAAGAGCATATTTGTCTCCCTGGGAAAGTTATGAGGATGACAGCTCAGTGCTTCGGCAGCGTCAGAGCTTTTACATTTCCATTCATTAACTTTCCCTTTTTCTATATAAAACCACATAATTGGGACTTCCCTTAGTGGAAACATTTAGTGCATCTTTAATGAGCAACTCAGGATCACAGCACTTTAAGCCTGAATCTAAGAGTTATTGAGAGCTTCCTGAGAGCTGCCAAATGTTGCATGTTCCCATAGACTCAGCATCTTGCAGGATTAGATTCTTGTCATATTTTTACTGTTAAAATCGTCAAATCCTCTGTGGTGCTTTTGTAATCTACTTACAAAAGCGTCTCATGCAGAGCTTTTCTGAAATTATCTGACTATTCGGGTTTTTTTACAAATATGTTTTCTCTAAGTCTAAAGTTTTATGATAATGTCATTTTTAATTTTGCTTCCAGATGACGTTTCTGGGTAAAATGAATAAGAAAAATAAGTGTCAATTCCAATGGCTTCTGGTGAGGTTGAGAGTGAAAACTGAAATGTGAAGCACTCAAAGGAAGGTTTTGTCGTGGTGGTCTTGATCCGCCAGCACCCACATCGTTAATAATTTGGTAAGAAATTCAGGATTTGTCAGTTTTCCAATTTCAAACCTGTGAGATAATTTGTTATTTTAAGGCTCACCTGGCCACGCAGCCTTCAGAAGAGAAGAATGGCTCAGAGTTAGAGCACAACCCAATGGAACTGAGATTTTTGGGGTCATTCTGCCATGGGCTTCATTCACTGCTCAGGGGCTCATCGTTCAGTACCCATAAAATGAGGAACACACAGGAATGAAATAGGAAACATGTAAGGACTAAGTCTCTCAGAAGAAGTTGCTTATAGAACCGTAGAATATCCTAAGTTGCAAGGCACCCACGAGGATCATCGAGTCCAGCTCCTTGCCATGACCACAACTGAAGTAGATCCTGTCCAGGAAAAAAACCACCCCAAACAATAAACCACAATTTATCTTAGAGAGAAAGCCACTCTCTGATCTCCCATGGTTGCTTTCCTAATAAACTTTACCTCCCTCAAAGGCTTCAGTGAGTCCCAGAGACACAACCTCCTCTTTACATGGTCCTGCTACATCCCCAGAGCCAGCTGGGAAATCTTCACGTAGTAAAATGTGATATCATGAGGATTGAGAAATATTGCTCTGTGGCCTTGACACTGCAGCCCTAAAACTTTTACTTATATTTCTTCTTCCTACAATAAAACGGGTAGAACTGGACCAAATCCCTCAACATTCCCATTACTAAAAACTGCTATTGCATTTTAATTTTTCCTTAAGTTAGAAAATTGATTCTTTGAAATTCTATTCTCAACCACTGCATGAGCACTGAGAAATCAAACCTGAAAATACGTCTGTTTTCTGTTTCTAAAAACAATTACACATTTCCAAATTCAAAACTCAGTAACTTTAATTTGACTTTTTATTTTATTTGTGTTTTCTGTAGCTCCCCATATCCTACCCATCCCCTATCCCCAGATACCCTTTGCTTTGATAAACCACAGCATGAGGCTCTGAGTCAACAAGGGTATTAAACAAAGGACTCTCACCATGGACAGATCAAGTTCTTTTTGCCTGAACTGAGGAAAAACTTTTAATCAGGGCATTTGGTACATCTTTAACCATTTAAACACCACAGAAAGGAGTGGAGACAAAGCAAGCCCCTTGCTGAGCTTGTGGGAAATACAAATACATGTTTTTCTTTTAACTCCCCCCCCTCTCACTACAAGGAGCAGTGACCAAAAGTGGTTGTTTTTATGAAAGTCTGGAGCATGTTTGCTCTCAGTTTTTCTGATGCACTATTCAGCGTGGCCCAGAGGTTGACACACTGAACTTGGGGTTTGGTTTAAACTTTGTTTTTTTCGTGGAGTGCTCGAAAAGTGCTGTGGGAAAGGGGATAAGAAACATCTGGTCACGTATTCCCCACGATCTTCAAAGGATCAGGAATCTGTGCAAAGACCAAGTACAGGAATAGTTAACCCAGAAGCAAAGACACGTGTCAGAACTGTGTGTCAGGAGGGATCTTGCTCTTCTCGGCTCCTGTGACATTTAGTCCATAATAATTCCGGGATAGTCTCTGATCAGAGCCATGGAACAAAAAAATCTGACTGCCCTGAGACAGGATGTGAAGAGTTGTCAGCAGGGTCCTGTGAGGTGGTTGTCTGCAGTAATTGGGTCTGGATTTGATGACGCTGGCAAATTCTCCGGCCTTCTGCTCCTAATTAATGTTGAGTCCCATGAAGGACTGACATGTATGACGAAGATTGGAGATGTTTTATGTGAGACATTAATCGTTGGTTGATCAGGCTGGGTTCCACATTTTGGTGTCACTGGAGAGAAACATTTCTCAGTCCTGATGACATTTAAAATGTTCAGAGAGAAAAAAAAAAAAGAAAAAAAGAATGTATGGTTATTAATAGCTGTTTCTTAGGTCTACTCACACCAGGAAGCAATGCTATTTTGGAAATCATGTGTTCTTCAAAGACCAGATGTCTTCTGTTGTATTAGTACAGTAAATTTAAGTTGGTTTTTAAAGATGAATCTATCTTCACAAACAAAATAGAAAGAACTCAAATAAAAGCCAAGTGGGAGTTGGTCTCTCCTCCCAGGCAACAAGTGGCAGGACTAGAAGAAATGGCTTCAAGTTGTGCCGGGGACGTTTAGATTGGATATTAAAAAAAAATATTTTCATGGAAAGTGTTTTAAATCATTGGAACAGGGGTGGAGTCCCCATTTCTAGAGGGGTTCAGAAAATGTGTGGATGTGGCACTGGAGAACATGGTTTAGAGGTGAACATGATGGCTGGGCTGGGTTAATGGTTGGACTCGCTGATCTTAAAGGTCTTTTCCAACCTAAATGATGCTGTGATGACGTGATTCTGGTGGCTCTTCCAGTCACTCAGTTTGCAATTCTGCGCTGGCAAGTAAGAAATGTTCACACAAGAAGACAACATAAAACATACACAAATGTTTGAGACATATATGAATGAAGTAATTTAATGATTTATATACCTTAAATCAAACAAAACTCTTTAAAAAAGTAAATTAATTAGTGCAAGGATCAGAACACTGAATTCGCCTTTTGTAGGTGTCAGAGCTATTGCTGCCTGCTTTGTTCTAAACCACAGTTATTTTCCAGTTATTTTGGAGTTGATTTGGGTATTTTTATGCAACTGAGGGATTTTCCTTGGGCTGTGGAGGGAGTTCTGTCAGTTGTCCTGATAGCTGAGTTAATCATGAGTCTACTACATGATATTAAAGGGAGGCAGCCTCAAGATTACAGCTCCAGATCTACAGTTTTCACCCATGACCTTCCCCTGGCTCTTTGTTGATGTGCTGCAATATTCTTGAAGAGATCAGGACCCAAGAATATAATATCCATTTGACATTTGAAAGAGAATTGAAGCAGGGAGAACTGGAAATACCTGTGTTTGACCAGGATACCAAATTCAGTGATGCTGGACTTGCAAAGAGTGCAGGAAATCTTTCTTTTCATGGGGGGAAAAAAAAAATCCTGCTATCTTATTTATGTCTTCTGAATAGAACAATCTCTGTTACTCTCAGTCAGACTCCTGACTTGAGCAACCTGGTGTAGTGGAAGGAGTCCCTGTCCATGGCAGGGTGGATGGAACTAGATGGCTTTTGAGGTCCCTTTCAACCCAAACCACTCTATAATTAACTATGATTTACAAATCTACCACTTACCCCTGGATCTAAGAAGTTTTTTATCCAATACAGTCCTACTCAAGCCCTCCTAGGTCTGCCAAGGTCACAGCACGTGAAAAATGCCTCCTGAATTAATCCTGAGAAACACTTTGTCCTGTTCTGATTCCTTTAGTCAACCTGCCTGCATTAAAACTCCCTGTGCTCTGCCCTGCCTGCTGCAGTGAGCCAAGGGGTTAAGGAGCACAGCAAAATGAATATGTAGCTGTTTCACGGGGTTATGATGGAAACTCCAAAGCAATCCGATCAATATACCCTAAAAGCGCCGCTGCCATAACCACGATGAGCGAACACATTGAGATTTGAGCCTAAACTGGGGGACTAATTCGGACTTTATTGAAATGAACAAGGACAAATGAGGTGCTACTTTCTCTCCCAGATGCACAATCAATTTTAGACGGGCTGCAGCACCTTTATTGTGGGTTTTTGAGCTGTAAATCAGAGCAGAGATTATGCTTTTCACTCTCGCTCCCGACTGTTGGGCACCTTGAGTCCTTGTGTTGATGATAAAAAGGCAGAAAGCATTTGCATTTTAATAATCTCTCAACTACATATATAAAATAAACAAACAAAATACAAACACAGAACAAAACAAACAAACAAACTTGCAACAACAAAAACCAACAAAACCACAAACCCCAAACAAACAAACAAAAACCCCACATAAACAAAAACATCCAACCAAACAAAAAAGCCACCCAAAATGAAACAGAAACAGTCTGAGGTTCTGGCACCAGGATACTCTTTGGCAGTTTTCTAGGTATGTATTCTATATTTTATTTTTTTTAACATTAATCATGTCCAGAGTTTACTTTTTATTTTTTATTTGCATATTTGTGACCTCACACAACCTGGCTGGTTTGGACACATAACCTGGCTGAAAAGTTTGGAAGTGCTTTGAATGGCAAGAACATTCTCAAGAGATCCAGCCTGACACCAGGTCATTCTGATTTTACAAGGAGTTTGAGGAGGGCTCAATCCTAAATTAATTTAAGCCAGCAGTATGACCTTTTATTCTCACTGATACAGTACAAGTTTAAAAAGACATCTACAGATGGAGGTCTTCTACCAATTTTTACATCTGCTTTATGTGACTCAAACAAGGGGTAATGGCCACAGCTTGAGGCTCCACAGATTCAAGTTCTACTTCACCAGGAGGATAGTGCAGCACTGGAAAAGCTTGTCCAGAGGGTTTTGGGATCTCACCCGTGGAGGATTTTAGGATCTGGTGAGGCAAAACAACAGTGGATCTGATCTACTGCTGGACATGTTATTGTGATGTGCAGGAGGTTGGACTGGAGACCTCTGGAAGTCCATTCCAAGCAACATTCCTATCGGCATAGGATTCATTTGCCTTGGGATTTGTGCAAGTGAATCGGACATAAATGAATGGGACAGAAAACAGGCACAGAGGTTTGAAGAACATGCTCAGAAGGACCTCAGAATTCTTGCTGCAAATAGAAATATCTTTTGTTGAGTAATTTTGTTTGATTTCAGAATTAATAATTTGCAAGAGTGATTCCCACATCTCCCAAATTGTTTGGTAGAAGGAGATGAGTTGCCCTCTCCATTTTATTCCAATATTGTGCCTGCTGATCTGAGGGTCCTTTTAGGCACACTTACTTTAGATGGCTGCAGGAAACAACTTAGAAGTGTTCCTCTAAATGTTGTTAAATCTTCTAAAATATCTTACAACATTACCAGTAAAGGGTTCTACAGCAAATATGTGAATGACTGAAATAACTACAGCAAATAGAGTTTCCATCTCTTTACTTTAATGTGTTATTGCTATTAGCATTACTGGACCATTAAGGAAATGCAGTTAGGGATAATTCCTGAATTTTGTTTTCTTCCTGAATGGTCGTCATGGCAGATTAAACAAAAATAAGATTTGAACACAAATAAAGAAGCTGCTTTGGGTAACTTTCATGGATCCCTTCCCGAAGAGGGAGGACAACTGTGTCAGGCAGATGAAATATTTTTTTGCCAGGCTGAAATTGCATTCTAGGATTTAAAAAAATGTCGTGAATAGCCTTTGGGAGCCTTTGAAAGTAGCAGATAAGACTTTGTTGCCTCTTACTCTCAGAGAATACAGAGAAAAGAGAGCCAGAATAGGCTTGACAAAATGATAGTCACAGTGACAGACTGGGGAATGACAGATCTTATTTTTCAAGTCCTCCAACGGAGCACTTGTAAGACAAAATTAAAGGCAATACATTAAATTAGGGTGAATAGGCCTGATCCTCTTTCTACCTCCTGCTAAGGAGTAGGAGAAGCTGCAAACCCAGAGAAGGGACTTGAAAATGGCCCAAAAGTGCAAGGACTGGGGACAAAACACGTGCTGAGCTCAAAAAGGTCACGTTCCAACCCCAGACACCATCACATGGGCAGCACGTAGGGCTCTGCTCTAAAATCTGTTTTTAGATAGAGAAATTCAATTTCCACACTTGTCAGTCCTGTGTTGTGCACCAACTTCTAAAGCACATACACGTGAATGCTGTGTAATCGTTTTTTTTTGGAAGATGTTACATGTAAACCTGTCAGAAGGAGCTTTGGTATCTCTGATTTTTTAAGCACAGTTTGCATTTTTTTGATGCAATAAATAAATACAACCGAACTGACTGGGGAAAAACCCTGTAATTAGGAGAAAAGCTTCAACAAGACTCGATAAAAAGTATGAATATACAAGATACCTGGAAATGTCAGTCATGTGTATACAGTAGGTACATCTTCCCTAAATAAAAGACAACAACAGCTTGATTCTCAGTTCTTACCACATACACTACACTTTTGATATGAGATTTCCTTCTCAGCTGATATGTCTGAGAGCACAAGACAACCTCAAAGAGGATGGGAGTTTCCTTCAATTATCTAAACCTGCTGAAAGAAGATGGGGGAAAAAAAAGTGCACTGTAAAATCTATTCTCATCTTTAACTTGCAGCAAAAGAAGCACCAGATTTTAGAGTCAAAGTTCCAGTGAAAGTGCAATCAGAATTAAGCAACTTAAGTCGAATGGGAATTACTGTTAATGAGAACTGAGTGCTTTCTATACTCAATAAATCCATGGGCATGTCCGTAATCCCACTATGATATATAATCTCACTTAGCAACTACAAAAATATCCAACTTAATAACAAGGAGTTGCTCTGAACTCTTTCCATCAGGCCAAAAAGCCAGAATTCCTGATAAATGTGCTCCCAAGCTGCGACAGAGACAGGTTGTTTTAGGAGCACCTGATTCCTTCCCAGCCAAGATCTGCACAGATAAACTGGCAGGAATGATGTTATCAAGATCTGCAGGGATAACCTGACAGGAATTACATCATTGATCTACGTGTAACATGCACTAAAGATGCCGATCACATTCCATGGATGTGATAAAAGCCAGATTTGGCTCATGGTGACATCGAGGGTAATCATGGAAGTCCTTGTGTTCTTCTAGACCTCAAGAACTAGAGAGTGTTTCAATCTAAATGACCTGCCTGTTCATTTTCTCCATGGAAAATGGATGATATGCCAGGATACACAGAGAAATCCCTCATACACTTTGCAAACTGCAGTCAGGTTTTCCTCATTTCATGTTCTTCCTGGAAAGTTGATCCTGGATTATGTATGAAAGGTGTGTAGCCTGGTGTCCCTGACAATGTGTTTACCTTGAAGATAATAAGAGGTGTTTATTTCTAGCAGTTTGTGGCAGGGTAATGAGAGTCTGGGGAGCACAAAATTCAATTATGGGAAGTGTGTTATGTATGTATGTTTTCATGATTTGTATTGATCCATGGGCATGACAGATTGGTTATAAATTGGGTAATATATAGGCTTGTAAATGAAATATATTGGACTGCAGGAGCATATTAGGTGGTGTATCGAATTCTCATGGCCACTCTGACATTTAAGAGCCTCTGTTACTGTGGGTGTGTGGTATAATTGCTTCACAAGGGGATACCTGGGTCATTTATGGAAATAGATTGGCACCGCAGCATGTCAGGTCACTGGGTGCCCTTGTCATCCCTGGAAGTGAAAGGGTGATTGTGTGTCTCTTGGAAACAAACAAGAGAAACTCCTCAAAACCTAACCAAAAAAAACCCTATGAAGCTTTCTTATGTAGTCGCTGGGTGCACTCAGTGCATGTCCCTCTGAAGAGAAAATGCAAAGGAGCAAATTCCAGTGAGGATCAAGCAGGAAGTGGAGAATTTCAAAGGGACAAATGTGGAAAAAATTCATTTTACAAAAGAATCTAAGAAAGGGAATAAGACAACAATTTGTCTCTTTGCACTGATGGTTTTGGTAGCAAAAACACAGAAGCAAATGATAAAAAGTTTGTTTCTTCTACAGTGGGAAGTGGAAGGAAGATTTATTTTACCTTATTATTTATACTACTTCTTATCGTTGCAAAAGTATTGCAATAATCATTATACAGCTCAATTATACCCACAGTCAATTGATATGAGTGATTTCAGGACTTTTTAATATGGTGTTTAAAACCTCCAGTGAAAAATTGTCTTAATGCATGGTATAAAATATATAGCAATCTATTTTAATGTAACTAAGTCCTGGTTTTATTTTGTAGCTAAAATGCAGAAAGTACAGAGATTGGGTTTGTATTAGTCTATAGAGATGTTTACCTCTTTCCAGTGCTGCCAGTATTTCCACTTCTAATTCGGCAAAGGGGTCTTGCACTGATCCTGTTTACTTGTTTATTTCAGAGATCAATTATTTCTTCTGTTCTTGGTTTATGTCTGTTCCTGGCTGTGTGAAACTCTGTGCTTTTTGCTGTCCTGGAGGTTACATCTGTTCACCAAAGTGCCTCCTCTGAGCTTCAGCTCCTGAGGATCAGCTGTTCAGTTCAGTGGTGATTATGAATTAATTCACTATGGATATACTTGAGCTGGGGATTTACTGCCTCTGAAATACTCCATGGGACTCAAATCTTGCCATCAGCATTTACCTGCCTGAAATTTCCTCTGGCATATCATCTTGCGGACAAACTTCTGTGTCAGAACATGAGCAAACAAAATTTGTGCAAGGAGATGTTTCTTGTACAAACCTGCTGCATTTCTGAGTTTTCAAATATGTTGATTGTAAAGATGTTTGAGTAAAATAGTGTGTCCATACTGAACTGAAAAGAGGTTTGTTGTAAAGATGTTTAGGTAAAATAGTGTGTCCATACTGAACTGAAAAGTGCTTTGTACCGGTGCCAGTTTCCATAAGAAGTCCAAGGCTTATGATTATCCCCCTTCTGGAGTTGTTGGAGTCCAGCTCCCCAGGTCCTTTTTATCCCACAGCCTGAGGTGCTGTGTGTTCTTTGTATTAATTGTATTGTATTTGTGTTCTGTTTGTGTTGTGTTTCCTCTGCTGTGAAATCTTCACCAGACCCTGTGGTTATCAACTCTCTAAAGAGGAAGAAACTCTGACTTTGGTGGTAATTCCTGCCTCCTCACTTCACTGCTGTCTCTCCTTTGAAGTCTCATCCACATGTGTGGTGAACCTGCAGCACAAACCCCTGAGAAAGACAACCTGCCAGCACAGGGTTCTGGTGGCACCACCACAAGCTGGTGCCAGACCCTGAGGTTGTGCTTATCTCTCCTGAGACAGCTGTACAAAGGAGAGGAATACTCAGGATTAAATAGCAACCCCTAGCAGGCTCAAGTGTGTTTAGCAGCCTAATGATTTCTGCAATTAGATTTCTTCAGACTAACAATATTTTCCCAGGCAAGAGGGAGGATGATGGGGAGCCCGATGCTTTGCAGCAAATTAAAAGCCAAGTCGTTTTTAAGGTGGGAATATTCATCTACATAAACATGGTGAAATTAAATGTTGTTAGCATTATTATTTTCACAGAATAATTAAGGTTGGAAAAGATCTTCCAGATCACTGAGTCCAACCTCTGACTGATCACCACCTTGTCAATCAGGCCAGAGCACTGAGTGCCACGTCCTGTTGTTTCCTGAACACCTCCAGGAATGGGGACTCCACAACCTCCCTGGGCAAACCCTTGCAGTGCCTGAACTCCCTTTCCATGGAGAAATTCTTCCTGATGTCCAACCTGAGCTTCCCCTGGCACAGCTTGAGGCCACGTCCTCTTGTCCTATCACCAGTTTTGTGGGAGAAGAGGCCAACCCTCACCTGGCCACACCATCCTTTCAGGTAGATGTGGAAAACAATGAGCTCTCCACTGAGTCTCCCTTTCTCCAGGATAAACACCCCCAGATCCCTCAGCCACTCCTCATATGATTTCATCTCTAGGCCCCTCACCAGCACCATTGCCCTTCCCTGGAATGTCCTTCTCATTTTGTACGAGACAACTACACATTTCAGATGAGTAATAAGATATTCCCAAAGATTTTCCTGCCAGGCCAGCAGAACCAGGTATAAAAACATAAGGAAAAGCCACAAGAGGATGCAGGTAGCATTCATAAGCCAAATATTCTTTCTTCAATGAATGTGAACCATTCATCCAAGTTGAATTTTTGACTAGTGTATTTTTCTGAGCCACGAACAAATGTCACCACCTCTTCCCCTTACAGCTGCCTATCCTCTCTGACCTGCCTGCTCTGCATCTGGTCAAGGTGCACTATAACATGAGATCTTCCAGCTGACAGCTCTTCATTCACGTTTTCCATACTTCACTAAAGTGAAGTGAATATAGAAGTAGGTGTGGCAGAATTAAATGACTTCACTACCACCAGGAAGTCTCAGAGAAACTCAGAGCAATGCTGCTTTGTAAGAGGAATGAAACCTTCTCCATTTTCCCTCCACTCATTCACACAGCCGTCAGTGCTGTGCACTTTGCCTCCCTTTCCAAAGTACTTCTCCCTGGTAACAAGCAAAAAGACAAGAGGAGACGGCCTCAAATTGTCCCAGGGGATATTTAGATTCAACATAGGAAAAATGTCTTCACTGACCAGATGGCTGAGCATTGGAACAGGCTGCCCAGAGAAGTGGTGGAGTCACAGCTCTGGAAGTGGAAAAAATGTGTAGATGTGGCACTTGGGGATGTGGTTTAGTGGTGGACCTGACAGTGCTGGGGGTTAGTGGTTAGATTAGATGATCTTAGAGGTCTTTCCCAGCCTTAATGATTCTATGATTCCATGATTCTGTATTCCTGCTCCTCTGACTCTGTCTCTGCTCATGGTGAGATGCAGTGCTGGGAGTTAATATCAGCTTGCACTGCATGTTGCTTCATGTAAAACATATTCTTACCAATTACTGTGGACTCTAATTGAGCTGAACTAAACAATGATGTGTTAACTGGGTTTGCTCCCTGTGACTGGGGGATTTACAAAAGATAACCCATTTAGGGCTCAAGGTGCCTGTGCTAATTGTTTTTCTGAACAATGCATCTTTCCATCACCTTTTCCATTATCCACGTGGATTAACTCCATTGTCTTTGAAAGTAATTGACACTCCTCTTCATTCTTCTATCATCTCATAACAATGTCAGTGTAAACATATCCAGAGGTAATTAAATCAGCAAAGGGGATAAATTCTGCACGCTGTGCAAACAAAAAGGAAAAATCCAGGGAGATTTACTCAATAGTAATGTGAGCTTAATCATCTCATAAAATGCATTAATTGGGATTTTATCCAGCTTTGTTTGTAATTTATGTTCCTCGAGTTTTCAAGTGTGGACAGTGGTTGCCCATAAGTACCAAACTATGATAAACCAAGGCAGTTGTTTACACCTAAACCTTGGCTTAATGTAGGTGATGATTCATAAATGTTGATAGTGTGACAACTAATCTGCTCAACCACACCCTCAGATAAAGAAGCCAAACTATTTCTGTTCAAATCAGTTCTATTTTTTTCTGAATCACAACCTGTAAAAGTGTTATTTGAAGAAAAGAGCAGAAAAACCTTTCAAGACTTTCTTTGGTGGGCTTTGTCTAAAATGGGTTTGGGGACAGTAATTAAGGCTTAAACTACTTTGTCCATTATCTGCTTATCAAATTGCTTGGAAACCACAGAGACAGAGTGTATTGTTTCATCACTCTGCCTTCTTTTTCAGGCATAAGTTCTCTTTAGACTCTGAGTGGAGGAACTTTGTGTTGCTTTGCACAGTGTTGAGTACAAAAACACTCAGAGTGCAGATCAGACTCTGGCCTGTACTCTAACACAAATAATTGATCAATCAGAACATTGATTTAAAATAGCAGCTAAAAATATCTTCACATCATTCAGTTGAGAGCAATTATAAGTTGACAGGAATATTCCCAACTTTTACTTGCTATATTCCCTTGATCATGTGCAAAGCTTTGTTATCCCAGACAGTTACTAAAGTTTTTGTCACAATTTTTGGGAGATAGAGTCACTCAGAACTTCTGAAACACAGAATTCTACCTTTAAATGGCTGAAAATGAAATTAAAGTTTCCTAAAAGATCCACAGGTTTTATATTTTTGGTCTAAATGTCTTTTCCAACACCAGAAAATAAGTCAGAAAGTCAGGCAAATATCTGGGACAATGAATGAAGGAACATAGTTCCTATTCAATAGTAAATATTCCTGAGGGAATTAGGTTTAATAAGATCCTTCCAAATATTTTCTGGAATTAAAATATATTAAATTAAACAATTAAATATCTTTAATTCAATAGAATTAAAACATAATGGTTATATAGAAATATTTTGAGTTTCAAGTCTCATCTACATGAGGCCATAGGGTAAATTCATGCGTCACAGAGGAAGGACTTATTGGTTTTTAATTGGTTGAAAAGTAAAACATTAAGCAATAATGGGCTATTAGACCATAAACTAATTACTAGAACTCAGCAACAAAACTGAACAAATATTTTTTATCTCATCAGCTTCACGTTAAATCTCAGCTAATCTTAATGATTTGCTTTTTGACAGTGAAAAAATTCCTTTGGGATAAATGTTTTTATTAAAAGCAGCACACACATTTGTCTGCCAGGTTGTCTTTTAAAAACAGACTGTGGGGAGACAAAACTACAGCTCAAGGAACTGAAACAAGTGAGAGCTGCATGTTGTCCTTTGACTCCTACAGAGACAGCAGAGTGTGCCAGGTCTTTAAACCCACCCAGCTCTCCTAAAATGTCCCAATCCAATAACATTTTGTTGATCCAGCTGACCCAGCAGAGCGCAGAGGAAGAGCTGCACTGCTCCCAAATGCTCCTTTCTTTTCTGCAGTGATTAACGTTTTCCAGTACGGTCACATGTGACCTGAGATCAAAATTAACCTTTAAGAACGCTCATTATTTGCTCTTCTGTCTTTGCTGGCACAAGGATATCGTCGTTATGGGAAACCTGGTTTATCTAAACCAGGAAAAATAAAAACGTATTTGTAGAATTAATTTGGCTCTAAGCAGGACTTTTCTCACGCTTCGTTCTCATTATGTGTAATTTCAAATGATTGCAATAGTTACAAGATATTCTGCGTGATACTTTGCTTGCTCCTCAGTTTAGCTGAAAATGAACCCACTGATTTTTACCATTTTCTTTGAAACAATTAAATAGTTTGGGTTTTTTTTCCGGAAAAATATCCTGCAAGGAACATGTGTAGAACAATGCCTCCTGAATTCATCATAGCCCATGACACTTCAAATCAACAATTTCTTGTGCATTTCTTTGGTTGATGACAGTTTAAGCACCTTCCGAATCTGATCACATGTTCCCATAACTGTTTTATCTGTGGTTTTTGCAGCCAGGTTGCAGACCATGTCAGAAACTAATCCAGAATAAAACAACTCACCAAAACTATACTTAAGGATGCGAGATTATATTCCTATAACAAGAGGGCCACAAAGAGCTGGAGAGGGGCTTTTCACAAGGGCGTGGAGTGATAGGGAAAAGGGGAATGGCCTTAAGCTGAAGGAGGGCATGTTTAGATTGGATATTGGGAAGAAATTCTTTATTGAGAGGGTGGGGAGGCCCTGGCACAGGTTGTCCAGAGAAGCTGTGGCTGCCCCTTCCCTGGAAGTGTTCAAAGCCTGGTTGGATGAAGCTCTGAGCAACCTGGGATAGTGGAAGGTGTCCCTGCCCTTGGCAGGGGTTGGAACGAGATGATCTTTCAGGTCCTTTCCAACCCAACCCATTCTCTGATTCTGAGATCCTCTGATTACTTTTCAGCTTAAATGTTGCCTTAACCCAGTCCCCCCAATGATTGCCCACTGAGTCATTCCAGCACAATGCCTGCAGTTGTCAGAACAACCAGCTTGAAAACTTGTGGGAAGGGCAGAGAGACTGAATTTGCTTGAGTGAGCTACAGCAGCAGCACCATTGAATGTGCAAGCATGGAAGTAGTTTCGTTTTGCTATGAATGTGAGCTTCTTTATATGGAAAATATATGCAAATGGACCAGATGTACTGAGAGGAAAAAAACACAGAAGTCCTGATTTAGCGAAGTACTTAAGCACGCTCTTAAAGTTAATCATGTGCTTAAGTCTATTCACTGAAGCACTTGACACATGTGTGTGCTTTTGCTGAGTTAATGTAATAAAGCAGAGACCATAATGACAGTCCTAGGATAAACAGACAGGCTGAGTTGGTAAAAGCAAAGCATATGTGAGCTCCTGCTTCCTATATCCCATCCTAAAATAGATCTTTCAACGCAGCGATGCTTCTCGTGCTGCAGGCACTTCTCTCGTTCCCTTTTATAGGGAGGGAACTCAAGGATCAGTTTAGACCAGGCAGCAAATGCTCCCACAGCCCAGATTCAGTGGCATGACTTGTGCATGATGGACTGAAAGTTCTTTTGTTTTGAGATGCCTGACCCTGTGAAGTGTTCCTCCCACTACAGGGACCTTATTAAAAAGTAATGAACACCATTATGTTCAACAAGTTGCTCCAAGCCCCTCCAAGCTGGCCTTGAACACTTCCAGGGATAGGGCACCACAGCTTCTCTGGGAGACTTGTTCCAGTGTCTCCACACCCTCACAGTAGAGAATTTCTTCATAATTGGTATTGCACTCACTC
>JAYRBT010000082.1:149359941-149384151 GCA_036023395.1 Myiotriccus ornatus | reverse complement strand
AAATTTTCAACATGTCAGAAAAATATTATTTTTAGGGTTGTCCTGTGCAGAGCCAGGACTTGGATTTGATGATCCTTGTGAGTCCCCTCCAATTCGGGATATTCTATGACTCTATGATTCTATGTCTCTAATTTGCAAATTAAATGGCAAAACCTGTGCCTTTTCAAAATGCTTCAGGGTTACCAAATGTGTGTAACAGTAAAATAAATTAAACCATAATAAAATAAGAATTATTAAATTAAACTTAATTTAAAAATGCTTTTTAGTATACTACGTGTTCATTTGATATGACCATCAGAAAAAGTTTTGATGACTCATTTCACTCATCTAATTGAAGCACTGATACATCATCTGCAAAGCATTTATCTCAACCTTTTAGTTTGTCTTGATTTTTTAATGTGTTGAGGTTTTCTTTTTTAATAGTATATCAGTGTCTTAAAAATCTCAGACGAGAATTTAAGTGTGAAAGATTTATTAAAATTAAAAGACTGTAATTTTGTCACGTTGCCAACATAGTTTGTAATTAAAGCTCTAACAAAAAGTTGTTTTAACATTTTTTTAAACACAGAAATCTCCAAAATTCTTTAACCACTGCAACAAAATTGCCTTGTTAGTCACCTCGAAGTTGCAGCTACTGTGCAAACCAAAGGTTTCTTGTTTATAGGAGTAACTGTTGTGTTTCCATGTGACTGGAGTCGAGTGTAGATCATGTCAG
The DNA here is from genome assembly GCA_036023395.1 of Myiotriccus ornatus. Taxonomy (NCBI): domain Eukaryota; kingdom Metazoa; phylum Chordata; class Aves; order Passeriformes; family Tyrannidae; genus Myiotriccus; species Myiotriccus ornatus. The sequence continues at coordinate 149,383,436 of JAYRBT010000082.1, read as the reverse complement.
GCTTAGTGAAAGATGAGACAATAAACTAATAGAGAAGAAAGTTTGGGTGTTCACAGCATCCCTCATATCCAAGGGGTGTCACAGGTGTGTCTAAAGCAGCAGAAGGGTGGAAAATTTACCTTTTAACAGGGAAATAGAGCAGGTGCCCAGGCCTTAGAACATAGAATGGTGTGGGTGAGAAGGGACCTTACAGATCATCTCATTCCAACCCCCCTGCCGTGGGCAGGGACACCTTCCACTGGACCAGGTTGCTCCAAGCCCCATCCAAACTGGTCTTAAACACTTCCAGGGCTGGGGCAGCCACAGCTTCTCTGGGCAACCTGTGCCAGGGCCTCCCCACCCTCAGAGCAAAGAATTTCCTCCTAATATCTAATCCAACTCTATCCTTCAGCTTATGGCCAGTCCCCCTTGTCCTGTCACTCCATGCCCTTGTCAAAAGCCACTCTCCAGCTCTCCTGTAGCCCCTTTTGGCACGGGAAGGGGCTCCAAGGGCTTGCTGGAGCCTTCTATTCTCCACCCTGAATAACCCCACCTCTCTCAGCCTGTCTGCAGAGCAGAGCTGCTCCAGCCCTGTGATCAACTTCACGCCCTGCTCTGCACTGATTTCAGCAGGTCACAGTCTCCAGGTGTGCCTTGCTCAGCCTTGGGCACTGAGAATTTACGTTTAGGGATAGGGGAGGATGCCACAGTGGGAAACATTTTATGAAGTATTTTGGTAGACGTGAAAAGTAAAGAAAGATCATTGCAGGAAATGAAAAATAGATTCAGCTTGGTGGACGAAAAAGATGAGTTATATTCAGGCATGGAGAGAGAGAGCAAATAGGAGCCACAGAGCTGGCAAGTAACAGGCAGATACGACAGACAAAGTGTATGTAACTATTCCTTGCCTTTTTCTAAGAGGAGTTCACACATCCTCAGACAACCCAAATAGAGACTCACACAATGAGACACCACCGAGGAGGAAACAAAAAAGAACAAGTCTGAATGGCAGGGCACAGATTTCCCAATCAGTCAGCTCACACTGCATTTCAGCTGGGAAGTGAACAATCAGATCTCTGTAGCTCATTTCCAAAACAAGAGAGGGAGCAACTTCCATCTTCAGCACTACACACAGCAACACAGGAGAGGAAGGCTGGGAGAAACCTTGTCAACCAGCCCTTCCTTCAGCCCCAAGGCAGCATAAACTCTGCTGCATCTAAAAAGATCTAATGGAATGTCTGCCTAAGCACTTCTCTAGGGCCATCCAGCCATGAAATCCACTTGTCATCTCTGTGAAAACTTCCATCCACCTTCCCCTTCCCCACAAGGCTTCTTTTTTTTTCCCCCTAGGGCTTGCTAAAATTTAACTGTCAGGGGATGTCAGCTCAGTTAGTGAAGTACAGGCATTTAGCACTGTTTGAGATACCCTGAGGTGTCCAAAATATCCACATGGGCTGGCAGATATGACAGAGAAGGCACAGAAGACTCACATCCTTCTGAAAAGGAGGTGAAGGCCGGGAAAAACACCATAGGAAGTGTCAGATGGTGTGAGGGGTGACAAATGCCTTACAAGTTTCACTGAGCTGTAACTGCAATGTCTAAAATAAACCTCCCTCGTAGAAATCGTAGAATTTGAGCCACCTTGCCACATCCAGGGCTGATGTGGATGCGGCTTTTGGCTGTTCTGAAGTCTGGAAGCACAAATCCAGATGAACCCATGGCTTCCACTACGGTCACTGGAGGTCCAGCTCAGATGGCTGATGGAACCAAGACCATCCTTCATGGAACCAAGACCATCCTTCAGCTGATCAGAGTAAGGACCTACTTTAGGCTGACATGACGTGCTTTCCACGCTCCATCAGCTGTCTTTTAAAGATTACAGAAACAGAAGCTAAGTGAACGTGAAGACTTTTATGCATAACATCTAAATGGCTTAATATAAGCCAAGAAAGCACGTTATTTCTGCTAGTTGTGGACAAAACTGAAGGGTTGTTCCACATGCCTTTTGTGAAACACATAAAACACAAAGCATTTTGTGCCCCTTGAACTATTTCTCCATAGTGTTTGTCTTTTATCTGCGTGACTCTAAACTCCTATTCAGCTTGTGAACTGGTAATAAATTAGATCTTCTGCTACAGAGACTGTCTAGTCTACATTTCTCATTTTTACCTAAAAAAATTATGGTTATTCACACTCTAAGGATAAAAATATATGTTGGTCCTTACTGAATTTCAACGTAATTTTTTTTTTGAGATTGTCACTCCAGGTAGCCAAGATAATTTTATTGAGTTCATGCTAATCATGTTTTCCACCATGTCCTCCTGGTAGCCCCACCCAGCATAGCAGTATCTGTAAATCAGATTAGCATATCTTTTACTTCATATTTTAACTACTATGCTCTGAAGACTGATAAGTCTCTGACAGTTCAGTCAGGGATTCCTCAGACAGAGATCCACTGAAAATCCCACTACAAATGTGGTATTTCTACCAGCTGTGCACCTACATCTCATTAGTTCTCTTTAGATCATATTCCCAATAACAATGCCATGAGAAATAGTGTCAAACACCTTTCTAAATCTAATACACAAGATGTCTATTGCTTTTCTATATCTCTCAGGCTTTCACACTGTCAGAGCACGACTTTTAGAGGGCTTGGCACAATATTGTATTGACAAATCTATTTTGGCTTCAACTCATCCTTTTGTTGTCTTCCAAGTGCTCACACACAGATAATTTGTTTGATTATTTATTCCTGTATTGTTCCTGGAACTGAAGTTAAGCTGACTGGCCTAGAGTTTCTTGGGATTTCTCTGCACTCTGACTTTTAAAGATGAACATTCAGATTTTCTCCTGCCAGTTGTCTGGGCACTCATTTGCATTTCAAAAGTTCTCACAAATGTCCGTGAAGAAATCTGCAGTTCCTTCCTGAGTACCCTGTCATGAAATTCATGAGACACAAGTGATTTGAAAACTCTGCTTTCTAACTATGACAACTTCTGCTTTTTTCCATTACTTACTCTCTAATTTCACTTGCAAAGATACTTGTGGTGTGGGGTTATTTTTTTTATTATTTCCTCTAATAAAATGTATAATGTAATTTTTTTTCAATTCTATTTATCTTCAGAACTACAAAAAAATGCCCTTTTCCAAACTTAACTTGACCTTATATTTTACAACAACAAGTTATAGCCTATCCATGAATTTCAGAGTATTATTTCTTTGCTGATGTTTATGTTCTTCCCAGGAACTCAGAAAAGTTTCTGCTGAGTTAATTTAAGACATGGTATTGGCTGTGCAGAGTTTAGCAGCTGTGTGGTACAGGAAAGTCTTCAGTATTTCTTTAACATTTCCTCCTTTTCCAGAAATTACTTACAGAACAATTCTCTTTTCTGAATTCTCTAATCCATTGCATATTAGATTTTTTTAATCTGGAGAAATTGTCAGTATTTCAAATGTTATAATGTTTATAGGTCTATTATTTATATTTTCATCTATTTTCTTTTTGTTTGTTGTTGTTTTGTTTGTTTGTTTATTTTTTATTAATTTTGTTTGGGTTTATTGATAAACCACTGGGAATTTCTCTGGGCCACAGAATTCAGTTTGAGTTGCAGCCATTTTCCAGTTGCTCATAGTAAATAGTCTTGGAAAGCAACACATAATGGGTCATTAAAAAATTTAGTGCTTTGTTTCTCGAGGTAAATCATAGAACTTCTACCACCACGTGTAAAAGGGACATTTAGGCACTTCTATGTGTTACATAGACATCCCTTCCTGATATCAACCTCACATTTACCTTAGGATTAATCTCATTACATGTCACTGCGTTGTTCTACTTCCATCCTCTATGTTTGCAGAGTACAGATATTTGCAAGCAGTTCCTCGGTGCAGCTCTTAAAAAAAACAGGTTCAGTCGAGTCCTGTTTTTGAGGTAACTGGAAACTGGAAAGGCAGTGTCCATCTGGATGTTTTCCTGTCTGAGCTGCCTTTAACCCTCGCAGCATTCCCGCTCCAGCCCAGATCAGCAACGTGAAAATAAAAGCTGAGGCCCTACAGCACTCTTAGTTCAGTGCTGAGGCATCACAGATCACAGATCAGAGAATCAGAGAACAGTTTGAGTGGGGAGGGACCTGAAAGATCATCCAGATCCAACCTCTTTCCATGGGCAGGGACACCTTCCACCAGCCCAGGTTGCTCCAAGCCCTGTCCAACCTGGGCTTGAACACTTCCAGGGATGGGGCAGCCACAGCTTCTCTGGGCAACCTGTGCCACCCTTACAGGGAAGAATTTCTTCCTAATGTCTCATCTAAATCTTTCCTCTTTCAGTTTAACACCATTCACCCTTATCCTCTCTGCACTCCCTAATAAAGAGTCCTCCCTTATCTGTCTTGGAGCCCCTTTAGGTACTGGAAGGTGCTGTAAGCTCTCCCTGGATCCTGCTCTTCTCTAGGCTGAACAGCCCCAGCTGTCCCAGCCTTTCCCCATGGTGGAATCTGTAGTATCTGGCTATTAATTCATGAATTAAAACCTCCAACCATCCCATCAATCCTCTGCAGCAGGGAAATGCAAATTCCTTATCTGTAAAACAGAGGGACAGGGATGGACTTGGTCTCAAGTATCCCTGAGACAACGTGCCTGATATACCATTTTCCCACCTACCACTTCCACTGTTTCTGCAGATTTCAATCCCTGCATTTAGGATATAACAATGGAAGAAATAACAATACAATTTTTGTTGTCTGTCATAAATTTGGGGGCTGGATGGATTTCAGCTGGAAGAACTTCCCCAGCCAAACCACAGCCTACAAATTTGGTCAGAAGAGTGCTAATGACCTGGCTGAAATCTGATTACAAAAAAATTCAATGATATTGTGGAAAGTACACCTGTAATCTTCCGCTGCCGTGGGTACAAGGGATGTAATTAGCTGCTGAAATTATTTGCAATCATGCAAGTGCAAGCCAGGCATGTAAAATGTACAAGTCTCCAGCCTTGTCTGACACAGTGCCATTAATAAGATCCATAATCCCTTCTCCTGGAATGTAGGCAGAGCACATGTGAGTTGTAGTGTGACCAGAGGGGTTTGAAATCAAGAGAGGAGGTAAGTAATGGAATCTAGACTTATACACTCATGACTATGAGAAACAAAGTGTATTCAATAAAGTGTGTAGTTTTTTATGACAGAGATATTCCTGTGTTAATAAAACATTATTTTTAATTGAATTCTCTCACACCAATTCAATCTCCTTTTCCCTTTTCTCTTACTTGCTTTCCTCTCTTTAAAAAACCCCCAATATTATCTCTTATTTCAAAGCATCAAAAAATTATGATGACCTGTAGAAAAAGTATTTTTCCTTTCCAGATTTACAACCTTTTGGAGAAAAGCTAGGAGAAATATCTGGCATATCAAAGTGCAAGCCACGAGCTGTGTGCATTTGCTCTGAGCACACACAGAGATTGACTAGTTATGGACTCCAGGAAGAACTTTAAACAAAAGAACTTGGGGGAGAATGAAGAGCAGAAAGTAATTATAATGCCAAAGGATAAATTGTCAAAGATCCTTCTGGGAATTTGTTGCCGAATTTCCATTGAAGTTAAATATTGTACTGGTGCAAACCCTATCTGAGGATCACTGAGTTTAATAAGAAAGAACCAGTGGGCTATACAGGAAATCAGAGAAGGGCAATATCTTCCCATAAAACACAGGGAAAAGAGTCACTTGAAGGAACAGTAAAGTACAGGGATGTGTGGGAAGAGCTTCTCAGGCAGGGAATAATTGTGTATTACATTTGTGGCAGCTGTATGCATGAAATAAAACAGCCAAGCAAGAAATAAAAGCATTTTAACATTTGTAAGAACACGGATATGTTACAAGAGTAATATCACCAGCTGGTGCAAATCAGCTAAATTGATAACTATGGGCAGAAATAGCTGCCTTACCTTAACAAAATATTAGTTTTCACATTTAATCTGCTCATCCTTTTCAGGAAGCAATGACACTGGTTACCGTGGAGTGCGCTGTTCCAAGAAATCCACAATATTCACAAATGTTGAGGGTCGTGACACATTTTATAAGCAGTTTGGGACAAATTAAAATCTCTCCTGGCTTTACTGATTGAATTTTTGGTAAAAGTCAGCAGAACAATTCTGACAGAGCCCAGAAAAACAACAACAAAAAAAAGCAGCAGCATAAAATTACAGGGATGTAAACACATATAACCAAGCCCACACAAAGTGTTTGTTACTGCATAAGGTGACAAGGTAAAGCAGCAATTAGGGTACGTTTCTTTGGACACTTCCTCTAACAGTTCTACAGATAATGAAATAATTGACGCTGTTGTGACATATTCCCTGGTTTCCAGAGCCGGTGATTTCCCAGCCACCTTGGAGCACTGGCTACAATTTCAGAGGCTCTTTCCAGCTCTTTGTAGCCCTTGTGAGCCCCTCAAAATGGATCAGTGCTCTGGATGAGGCCTTGGCCCTGCTGAAATCAGTCAGAAAAATTCCACTGACTTCAGCGGGGCCAGAATTTCGTTCTTCAGCCTTCATCTCCCTTTCTCTTAGAGGAATGTTATTTTTAAAACCTCCCTGCCATGCTTTGTGCCTATTTATAAAGGGAAGATGTCAAAGGGTGCCTCTTCCCTCCTTTCAGACCTACAGCCGTGGGTTATTTTGCCCGGCAAAGGTCCCCTCAGCCGGGACACTCCAGGCAGAGGTTTCATTAGGAAGGGTGAACCAGCAATCAACGGGTCACCACCCAGAGGGTTTTTGAAAACCCTCAATCCTCCAAAGCAGAACATATCCCAGTAGGACTGAGAGGGAACACTGCCTTCAAGTCCTGTGTGTGTTTTGTAGCTCTTTTGTACAGAATGACTTTATTTTAAGAGGTTGGGAGATGAGAGGAGATATCAGCAGGTCTCCAGCTGCCTTATCCAAGGTCTCAGGCCCCTTCTGAGGATCACAGGTTACAAAGGAGGATGTGGGTGGGCATCGTTAGAGTTGCCCCACACATATCAATAGCCAATTAGGGAACATAACTCAGTTTGATCCACTGCACACAGGGAAAGAGTAAATGGCTTTGTATGAATAAATCAGTTCGAGAGAATTATTTCTCCCTCTTAAGAAATTATAAATGGTTCTATCAAGTGCCATTATCGGCTGGAGCGGAAATAAAATCTGACATTTGTCTCTAGAGCCTTTTAGATTAAAGCATGATTTTTACAATTACATTCTCCAAACTTTTAGTTCTCTAATGGCAGAAAAGGAGGCATAAGGGCAGCAGTCAGCAAAGAAATGAGGCTCATTATCATGCATGTGAAAATTAAAGGGATACTTAGGAAAATTCAGGAACTAAGAAAGGTTATATCCCAATCTTCAGGACTCTGGATGCAGACAATATTTTTAGACCAAATGCTCACTTTTCTTTAGTTAATGAGACTATCTGACTGCATTTGGAGAGAAGAGAAGAAAACTTTTGGAATCAATTGGATTTACAAGTCACAAGAACTTAAAAAGTTGTTATTATTGTAGGTAAGTTATCATAAATAGGGCACTTTTGGCTGTCTTTTTACACCTTTATGTGAACGATATGGAAGTGGTCAAAGTTCCAAAAGGGGATCTGCACCAAATGAGTGATCACTGTGATTCACTCCGATTTTTATTAGTACCTATTTGCAGCAAAATAAAAGTTATTGGCTGTTGTATTTCTATTCACAAGATGAGGTTGGTTTTAAAATTCATCCTTCTTATTCCACCTGAATCAGCCTGACCTTTGGAATGGGTACAGGGGCTGATGAAAACAATGCAGTCCTACAGCAGGTTGTGGAGGCACCAGTACCAAACACTGTAGAACATCACCAGTCACTGAATCACAGAATCTCAGCAATGGTTTGGCTTGCAGGGGATCTCTGGAGATCTCATGTCCAGGAGTGACCTGGAAAGAACTGTGAATTTCTGCTGGACTTTGACCCACAGCCTCTGTTGAGCTGGTTGGGGTCTCTTAATGAGTGTATGAAGACTGGTCAGGAACTCTGCAGACGTGAACCAGCACCAAAATCAGTGTTGGCATCTGAGACCTTCAATGTAGAGATTGTTTAAGGAGGGTTGTTTTGAATATGTTCAATTCATTTCCCTGCTTCCTGGCTCATGGATGCACTGTCAAAACATGTTCAAACCTTGCTTAGTGTAATTTTAGTAAATATTATTTTTTTCCTGTATTTACTTAAAATATTGAGCTTATTATCACAGAATCACAGAAGGGATGATTATTTCAGAAGTTTATCTTTTCTGTGCTGCAAATGGACACTCACAGATGCTCGTGTTGGAACAAAAAGCTTCTCTAGGTTTCATCCTCACAGATCTTTACTGTTCCTTAGGACAAAACATCCAGGTCTTAAATGCATTTGCTGAAACAGGGGCTCTCCCAGTGCACCCCCAGGGAAAGCACAGGGGGTCAGCAGACCTTGTAATGAATGCTCATCACTGGCTAACACTTTGTCTTCACTTCTCTCTAATTAACACTAAAATAGCACTCAGAGCAGACTGGTTTTACATAAAAAGGAATTCCTGATAGAGATTGGCATTTATAATTAATAGCCAGCCAGCTCAAGTGCTGGCTCTTTACTTTTAAGTGCTCCATTATTATAATTTCTCCTGAAATTCATTGCAATAACACTGATCACAAAGAGACCATTTCTCTTTGGTTTAAAGAGCTGCTGTCAGTGATGGCAAGGCAAAGATTTGACCTACATGAGAACATAAGGGCAAGGGCATGTTTTAGTGCTTGGACATATGGAGTTACAAGAGACTTGTGTACTGTGATGACAGCGCTCAGCTCTGCAGTTGATATAAAGGAGATGTTCAAATTCCTCCTGCTACAGAAGCCTCTCCTGACTTAATAACATTGCATTGGGACCATCTCAAGCCTTTGTACCTAAAAATTCTAAAGCTGAAGAAACACTGAGGCATTTTTCTATGAAGAAAACCCCAGAAGTACTGGGCTTGTGTTTGACCCCCAAATTGTTTGACAGCAATGAGGGAATTAGCTGGTCCCTTCCAATGACCATCCACATAATACTGCAGATTACTTATAGATGGTGTGAGGGTTGGTTTTGGCCTCCTTAAATTGTGAGATGGTGCATTTGGATCTCCTGTTTCTTCCCCTTTTTTGGCACTCACTGCCTCAGACAGTGTGGTCTAATTTCTTCAAGACAAATGGAGTCATCAAATCACAACGGGTTGGGTTGGAGGGGACCTTAAAAGTAATTAATTCCAACCCCTCTGCTATGGGCTGGGACACATTTCACTAGACCAGTGGGTGGCTGATATGTGCAACAGCAGAAGGCATTTAGGGGTCCATCTTACCCCATGATTCACTAGGGTGATGAAAACATGACACGTAAAATGTATAAACTATTAAATGCACACAGCAGTCAGACATTGCCTTGGCCACTCTTTCATCCTATCATCTTTGATTAAGAGCTGTGGACAACAAAGTTAAAGGTTAATTAAAGTGCAAAACAGCCTCACATTTGTAAAATAAAATTACCTGTTTAAAAATCCTGTAATTAAGAAAATAATCTAATAATGGTTCCTGGCCAGAGGCAGAAGAAGATTTCTGAGCTAAACTCAATTTTTCAAGCTAAGGGAAATATCTGACCTAACTCACATACCTAAGTGGTGAGAGATTTCAAATAATAATGTGCTCCCAAGGTGAAAAGGGATTCCAATCCCTTTTAGTGCTGCCACAGACCTCTCAGAGATGACAAAAATGAAACCAGTCTCATAAAACTGATGTCCAATTTGCTTAGACTTCCTGAGGGAACTCCCTCAGAGCTTCAGGATATGCATGATGCAGGTTCCTTCATCACTCCAGTCTGGGTGGATGAGAAATTATGGGCAGTCAAGGGCTGAAATGTCCTCAGATTTTTAATTTTTTTTCCTAAAGTTCTCATTTAAAATAAAAACAAGTAGAAAGGACCAAAGAAAAAATATCAGTCTGGAATAAGCCTCTTGCTGCTGGTTTCTGTAGAGCTGGAGAGAAAAAGATTAACCCAAGCAATACCTGTTATCCATATAATCTATTTACAAACCAAGCCGTGGACTTTTATATCCTCTGAGAGACTGTTCCACCACAAATAATTGTGCCCTATAAAATTGGACTGAATCTTGCTATGTAATACACACAACCCTAAATAGCTGCCAACTTCCTCTTGGAAATAATTCAAAATCCTCAATACAAAGACTATTTCTCATTTGTGTAACAACTTCCACCCCAAGATCTCGTAGCATATTCCTAAATAAGATTCAAAATTCATGTGCATGAATAGCTCACCTTTAGCTTTGCAAGGGCAAACAGAGAAATGGAGTAATTTATTTAGCTGACATTGTAAGGGCACTGACTTAGCTGAAAATAGAGTCCAGTTCTCCTGACTCGTAGCCCTGTGCTGGAGAGACCACACCACTATTCCAAAGGAACCTCCCAAGAAGCCCATAAAATTCAGAAGTGGCAGCTCTATATATAATGCTGATCCAACATTTGCTGTGGGTAATGTTTTACACTATATCTGATGCAAATCATTTCTTTTAAAGCGTTTCCTCTGTCTGTACCTAATGATTTATTCAGCCTTTGTTGCCTGATGTGAATCTTCCTCTGAAAAAACAGTATGCAAATCCATGAAAGTGCAACATCAGGGGTTTTACCTTTTCTTTTCTTTTCTTTTTTTTTTTTTCTTTTGTAATTTTATTTCATTTTATTCAGATCATAAATCTTTACATTGTGGGAATGAACGTTAAGAAACTCGAAGCAAACACTTTCTACGCTAATTTATTTCAGCTTACAAATGCTGTATTTTCCCTTCCCTTCGGAATTTTCCACAATGACAAAAGGAAAAGATGCCAAGAATGTTTTTAAGGCAGTGCTTGGAAATGAGAGGCTGGAGAGGAAAATGGCATCTATCTGGTTACGATGTTTTAAGGATATTTACTAATCTTTTAACTGATAAAGGTTAATGCACCTGCCTATTTCTCATGATAACACACAGGATTTCCAAGTGGAACTGCAGTGATTTTATCAAGAAAAGTCCTCTTAGAAAGGCCAAAAAGGAAACAGGTGTTGCTTCAGTAAATAGACAAGACAAAATATCCCTGTCCTAAATCAGAGGGCTGGAGAGAAGAAGCAGGTTTTTTTGGGACATGATAGAGTAAGTGGCAAAGGTTACAATTAAACCCCAGCCCACCCAGAGGTTTAGTTGATCTAATTAACTTAATGTTAGTCATCCAAGAGTTGAGTTTGAACCTAAGCACCATAGTCTGAATATCAAAGGGAAAAGGTGATTCAAAGATCCTAAATAGATGATAGAGATAAGGAAGGTTGGTAGATTGAAGGAGAGTAAGTTTAGACATCAGGAAGAAATTCTTCACTGTGAGGGTGGTGAGGACAAACACTGGATTGATGTAGCAGAGAGGCAATAGTTTCATCCAGAAAACAGGTATTTCAGGGGGATTGTACCTCCCCATCTGCTGATAGAGTGCTTAATTACAATATAATTATTGTTCATTTTTATACGTTAAAGGTTATATTCCTACATCACTTCTGAGTTAGGAGGGTAATGGCACGTTTTACCTTTGATGTTTAATTTTTGAAACCACATTGGATCTTTAATCTGTGATAATCTGAAGGCTTGAGGGGATTTTCTGGTAAATAACCAGAAGCACAGCTCACTCTTCCCTTCCAAAATTACCACAAATTCCCATTTACTCTGATCTTATCACAAGACTTAAATTAGAATTAAGTTCTGATGGCTTAAAACTTGTTTTCTTCATACAAAACAATCTATTGATTCCCTTGAATTTTAACAACTATCCAGAAGTAAACTTTTCTGATGAGAGATGAGTAGAAGAGCTGCAAAAGTACATGTCCTCTTGGCACATCTGATGAAGTTCTGCATCTGTGGAGTTTTCCCATCTTCCTTTTCTCCTGCAGGTTCTGGATAAGTCCAGTCCTACATACCCAGGCTTTGTGTCTTATGTCCTTTTAAAAGACTGGATACTTTGGAGGGTCAAAACCCTTTCCTTCTCCTTGGAATGTGTTAAGCTGATCCATCACTAAGGCATCTAAACTTGTGCAAACAAGATGTGATTCCATGCACTAATAAAACATCATCCTTCCCTGAATTCAGCAGCTACTGGTAGTTGCTCAGACCCCCATTTTCCCAGGATTTCAGCAGTTTTCATCAGTCTGGGATACTTAGTTTTTACACTGCAATAGTGGAGATGATGCAATTACTGAGGTGTTCAGTAATTCATTCAGTAAATCCCATTCCAAGGATGGACACATCATCCCTGGAAGTGTCCAAGGCCAGGCTGGATGGGGCTCTGAGCCACCTGGTCTAGTGGAAGGGGGTTGGAAGGAGATAATCTTTAATGTCTCCTCCAACCCAAGCTGTTCTGGGATTCTATGAAACATCCCTGAGTAACTTTTTGGTTTTAACTTCCCTTTTAGGGGAAATGGAGGTTGTTTTCCAAAGTGTGCAATAAAGGGTTCGAGTTTTCCATTTATATCTCAGTGATTTATCTCTGATTTATCCCCGGCCAATTGCTCCTTTTCTATAAAATATGAATTATATCATGTCATATGACTTATAAAGATAAAACAATCCTTGATTATGAGGGATCAGACTCCTCAGCAATAGAGATTGTGGCATTAAATTAAAAGGAGCTGCAGCAACAGCTCTGCAAAGCAACTCTATGAAAGTTCACACTGGATTGTCTGAATGTGTCTGGAGACCAAAGGTGAGAAAATTTCTTTCCCCTTCCTCACACAACCATTAAAATGTACTTTGTGACAAGTAAATACAGAAATGTAACTCACCCTAAGCCTAAACATCTCAGGTGGACAATAACAGTGTTGGAAAAGGAGGGATTGCTGGATTGACACTCACAATAAAGGTTCCCTGTCTGACACTTTTCTATTTTTTGGTCTGACTGTATTTTGATGTCTTGCTTTCTATATGTTCACACTCTGTTGGTTTTTTACTCATTGATAGCTGTCTTTTGAATAGAGTTCCTCTCACTTGCCTGCCTCTTTCAGTAAAAAATAAAAAAAAATAAATAAAAAGGGAAGGAGGAAGAAAAGTCTGACTAGGAAGAAGTTGGCTGAGTTTCTCAGAACACCTGAGGCTTTAAATATAACTGGTCAAAGGCAATGTGCTGATCCCTATTCAACATCAGAACTGGGTTAGTGCTTCCAGGTTCCTATGTCTGGGTTTTGGCTGTAGCCCAATTTTGTGGGGTTTAGAAACAGACCCAGCAGTCCCATCTCACCCAAATCTTCCTCCAGGTGGTGCAAAAACCCCCACACCTGGATAAGGGATGAGCTGACCTGTGTCTTCACATGGATGACCAGGAGGAAAGGCTCTCTGGCCAGGCCATAACAAACCCACAGCTCACAGAATTTATATTCTATCATTGTGATTAAGGCAAACATCACTTTTAGACAATTAGTCTTACCTTTGACTCCAGCACTCACAAGGTAGTGCTACTCTTGGAGATGAAACTAGTGCAGAATTAGCAATTTAATCACTGTTACAGCTTGCTATTACCTTAATTTTAAAATGAGAGATTATGTGCTCCAGGCGCTCTTTTATGCTCAGGGGAAAGTTAAAAATTCCTGGGACTGCTCCTGGCTTCTCCCATTTTCTTCCCAAGTCACTCTGATGTCCCCTTTTCTGTTTGGATCACTGTTCCTTGCAGTGCCTGGGACAACTGACTCCTCATATTCTCCTTCCAGGAACAAACAATTCCGGATTATTTCTCCTATCCTCTCCACACAAATGCTACCAGGCGATGTGGATCCCCATTTCCTCCCACACAGGGTCTGAAGTGTTCAGCTACTTGGTCAGATTTTTACCTGCAACCACTGATTTTAGCTCTTTTCTTTGAAGAGATGGTGGCCTAGCAGTTAGTTGTTTAATCTTGGCCTTGTTAAGCAGTTCACTTGATCCTGCTATGCCTCAGTTTACACACTTTCAATTTAGGGATAATAATAATCTATGACCTGTTTCCCTCCTGGGACAACCAGGAAATTAATTAATTAATGTGACTTGCAACTGCCAGCTGAGAAGCAGTGGAAGGAGTGCTGGTCGTGGCCATATAGTTTGAGAGGCCCCAAGAAAATAGAGCTTAATTTGTGAGGTGGGAGCCAACAACTAATATTTGAGGATTTCACGGAGCTTGGTTTTAAAAGATGTGTTTTGGACACCTGTCTTCTCCAAAGAGCCTGCCAAAGCATTTGACGCAGAAAAACAACGCGAAATGGCTGTCAAATGAACCTGCACCACATTAAAAGGAGAGGAAATTCAAATGTGGTGACTCATACAAGCTGCTGAAAGTCTGTCACAGCAGCCCAGGGCAAGTGTCTTTTATTCCTGGCAGCACAAAGCCCAGTTGATTGATCCCAAAGCCTTGTGAATTCAGCAGAAAGACTCCCAAGCTACCTCAGACTAATTAGCTTTTCTGTCCGTCTGAATATTGTCAGTCACAAGAGACTTTAAACACCAGGACTTGGAGTCTCTGGCAGGGATAGCAAAATATTGAGCTTTCCCAACCCACCCAAAGCATCCTGGGGTCCTACAGCAAAGTTTGGCCCTGCAGCACAAATTCTATGCTCCTCAAAGGTGGAGACCTGCACAGCGTGTGACTCTTCGTGTTCAGGTCACAGAAGGGAAGGCTGGCAGGACGTGGGCGAATTATGTTAACAGATGTGAAAATTTCGGGGTTTTCCTCTCTGTAAAAGTTGCTCAGTGCCTGAAGGGAGCCTGCAAGCTCTCTGTGAGAAGCCTGTCAGAGCCCCCGCCGCCACTGGTTTGGATCTTTGATGCCTCCAGTGCAGTCTGTGGCTTCCTCTGGCCCCTGCTGCAGTGACAAAGCCACGGCCACGGCTTGGGCACAAGGGCAGCAAAATCCCACAGTGCATAAAGCACTGAGCTGGAGTTCAACATCATGGTCTGCCTGTTGGAAGCAAGGCAGTTTGGTCACCCTGTGCCTCAACCTCCTCGTGTCCTCCTATATGTCTTTATTCATTTTTCATTTGCCTTCTCTGTTTCGGTCATTGGCACTTTGAGACCACGACCATTTCTTACTTCTGTTTGACATCACAGTTTCTACTACATTTCCCCTTCCCCCCTGGATATTTGCAAGTAGCCAGTGGATCTACCAACTGATTTTTGTTTGATTATTTTTTTTAATGCAAGAAATCTTATGGGTGAGTAAGTGTTTGAAGCAGGCAGCCTTTGATGTGCCACTAGGTCAAGTATTCTCACAGCTGCTTTTGAAGGCAGCAGGATTCCCTTTTGTGAAAGGCACTCCCTGTCTTGTATCTTTGCTTTGCTACTGTCTGATTATAAAGTTATCTTGCACTTCTACCACCTTTTACAGAATCTGTGGGTCAAAGTCCTAGCAGGGAAAAACAGTGCACCTCTACTGGTGTCAACAGAAAAATGGCAATGCTCATTAGATAAGCATCTACCGTATTAGATGTTATTTATTGTCATTTTTTGTGCTATCAGTTTGCAATTTACTGTTATTACTGTTATTTATTATTGGGCTTGTTTCCTCAGACATTATGAATCCTCCTTCCATAAATGGCTTTGGACATCCATTATACCCCCAAGGCAGCAAAATGGAAATATGAAGAAGCTTAGATGGTATTTTCAAGACACCTAATTAGTTCACATCCTAAAAGCCATAATATAATGGATCTGTTGTGCATCTTTGACTGATGGTGAGGCCGTGCCAGACTGGGGATAATGACTGGGTCCCATCTGTGCACAGGGAGGTGGCAGTGAGCTGGAGATGCCCTGTGATGGAGCAACTGTCAGAGGGGTTGTAGTGGTGCAAAAGCTCCTGCTACATCCACGTTTGATGCAGGATTCATGTGCACAAACCTCTCACTGAAAGCGTAAAATCTGACCTGTCAAATCTCGCTGGTCAAAAGCTTCTTTTCACGAGTTTTCTCTGGCTGGAACTCGAGGAATGAGTATGACTTGTGGCACCTGCTTCTGTCTCTGGCTTGTGTGGAATGGATTTGGGCAAGGGGAGAGGAGGGAGGTGTTTGCAGATAATGGCTTTGCTGCACATGGCTCAGCAAGCACTAAGAAAGGGCTGGAAGGAGTCTGTGAGCAGGTGCTGCTCCAGCCACTACATCACGCTGCCTTCTGGAGGCAAGAAGACCATCACTTTGAGATTGCTGGGATCATTTTCCACGGATTGGAAAGGGTGAGCTGTTTCTCTGTGCCTACAGCCAAGAACCAATGACTGCCCACTGAGGTATGGCCTGATTTTCCACCCTGCTACCCGTCCCAATCACTCAGAGATCATGGATACATGGAAATACTGCCATGTTATTAGAGCATGATGGACGTCCCGCTTAGTGAGTTTTCATTTTCATGGGTAATGAGCAGAAGAGGCCTCTCCTTAATGCTGACTCTCCAGAACAATGGCAAGGAGCTCAGACACTCCTAAATAATGTTCTTCCATAATAGTGTTATTTAGCAGGAATCGATGTTCACACCTGTTTATTTCTCTTCCAGACACAAATGAAAACAGTGTGCACAATTAATACAGTTAAATTGAAAAATAGCACAGTATTGATTAGCCAACTTTCCATTATGCTGTACAACATCATTCAATCTCTCCTGGACACCAGGAGAAACCTAATGGGCTCTTATTTATCACAGCCTAAGAAATCCCCGTGGCAAACCGCTTCAACCCAATACAGTAAATCTCAGGAATTTTGTTTCATCCCACTAATGAGTATCTTTGCTGCTTGGACTACGAGGGAAAGTCACATCCCAAGTGCTAGTGCCTTTTTTCAGAAGTGTTTGGCTCCTGGCAATGACTAATGTGTTGAATTATTGGCCTCAGCTGCTGTGTTTTGAGGGGTGTTGTGTGTAAAACCCAGGTCTAGTTCTGGTCACATTTTCTGTTCAAACTGTTAGAACCCGAATTCCAGGCATTCCTTCTGTCTAGGATCTAAATCCCCAGATGGGGATGCTCAGGTCAGAGACAGGGCTGATTTAACATCAAATGGAAAGTGAGACAACTTACAACACAGATGTATTTAAAAAGCTGCTCTCAGTTATCTCTCATCTCCGATCTGCTGCTGGCTTTGCTTGTTTTGACCGTCACCACTGGGCAGAATTCCAGCTGTGATCCTACAGCACTTTCCAGAGTGAATACAAGGCTTTGATTAGAAATTCTTGTGCAGGGTGTCTACTGACACCCTGATTTGTAGGAGAGCTCAACCCAACTGACAAGTGACAACATGCCGAAGGTTTCGAGGAACGTCGTAGATTTGTAGTTTCACAGCAGAAACATTTGTGGCCACTTAAGGATGAGGATCTCACACAATTTTTGATGTCCAGTGTGATTACAGGTCCAGTGTGATTAGAGACTTGTGAGTTTTGAATGCTATGGGTGGGCTTTAAGTGACACTCAGAGCAGATTTTCATAGAATATCCTGGAATGGGAGGGACTCACAAGGATCATCGAGTTCAACTCCTGACAACCACACAAGGGAACGTGAAAGGTAAACTGTGCATCTGACATTGTTGTCCAAACACTTCTTGAAGACTGACAGGCTCGAGGTCCTGACCCTTTCCTGTGGAGCTCATTTCAGTGCTTGACCAAGCTCTCAGTGAAGACCTTTTTCCTAAAATTCAATCTGAACTTCCCCTGTCACTGAAGAGATCAGCACCTTTGCTGCCTCTCAGGAGAAAGTGGTGGACAGCAATAAGTTCACCCTTCTGTTTATTTTTTTTTTACTTATTTTGATGCTTCTGTAATAATTACTAGCCTTTAGTAGGTTTGTAATAAAATTACATTATTTTTAGTCACTTATAAAAAGAAAACCATTAATACCCAGGTGTTTTCAATTAAAAATCAATGAATTAACTTTTCAAACATTTTTTCAGACTGATGGTTTCTAAGAGGCCATTTCTAAGGATGATTATTGGGGGTAACATTAAAAAACCACAGGGCATTTTGAGTTCCAGTTTGTGTTTTGCCATGTGAAGAATCTATATTTACGACACCCTTAGAGTCACAGAGCCTCTAGTGGAAAATGTTCAGGGATCAGCAAACCAGAATGGGTTGAAAAACAGTGGCAAAAGGTAGTGGGAAATATGCCCTGAAGTTAAACAGGAATTCCACTGCTCCATACAAGGCCTTTGTGGATTTAAGAAGTCCTATAAATGTACTTTACCACATTACAGAGACACTAAAATGTAAAGACCCAGTTCAAACTACCTGTGCTCGTGCTGGGATTTACGAGTTGAGTGGTTTAGTGAAGATTTACAGCCTCAATATTATTTAGAATTCATGGGTTTCCCGCAGATTTTGTTACTGTGTGTTCCTCAGATGCTAAGCCTTCATTTCTAGAACAGTGGAACTCCTCTATTTCTGATTGCTCAAATAGCCTTCTGAAAAAGAGATATGTAAAGGGAAACTTCCTGGGTTTGTAACAATAATAATTCTGTCTAGCAGAATGTGTTTATTTTCCCAAATTTTCAGTGGAAAGGATGAAGAGAGCACATGTTACAGGGGCTTGTGAAACTTCACCTGAAGAATCAACCAAGTTTCTTTGGTGAGTGTTCCACATCACGTGGACTGTGAACTTTGTGGTGGGGATAATGATGAAGAGGAGACACAGATAAACTTGATCCCTCGACACCTGCCTCAATATTCCTGCCTAGAAGTGCCAAAACCAGCATAAATTTCTGAGACCACTGATGCTGAACACAGAACTCACTTTTCAATCTCAGATTAGCCAAAATTTATGCATTGCAAGCCCCATGCCATATTCCTTCTCCTGCCCCATGAGCACAGGGATGAGGTTACAGGTCAGCAGATCCTTTAATTGCCCCATCCAACACATCTTTGCATGGGATTTGCCTGGCACAAGGTGGGAAGGAGGTGGCAACAACAGTGTTGTTTCTCTGGGAACACCTTCTAACCATGGCCAAGACATGAGGCCTCTTCCATGGCATAGGATCATACAATCATAGAATGGTTTGGGTTGGATGGGACCTTCAAGACCATCTCATTCCAACCCTCTGCCATGGGCAGGGACACCTTGCACTAGACCAGGTTGCTCAGAGTCCCATTCAACTTGGCCTTGGACACTTCCAGGGATGGGGCATCCACAGCTTCTCTGGGCAACCTGTGCCAGGGCCTCTCCACCCTCTCAGTAAAGAATTTTTTCCTAATATTTAATATAAATCTGCCCTCTTTCAGTTTAATAAATAATCTCTCTCCATCTTTTTTGTAGGCTCCTTTCAAGAAGGCCACAATTAGGTCACCCTCGAGCCTTCTCTTCTCCAGGCTGAACAATCCCAATTGTCCAAGCCTTTCCTCAAAGGAGAAGTTCTCCATCAGCTTGGTGGCCTCCTCTGGACTCGCTCCAGCAGGTCCATGTCCTTCCTGTGCACGTGTCACAGCCAAGGGAATTGCAGAGGTTGATGAAGGTCAAGTACTTCCAAAAAGACCAGACAAAAAGATGAGGCTTCACTTTATGAGAGTTCACGTGACAGAGAAGCACAAATCAGTGATAACACAAGGCACACATCTCACCAACAGACACTGGAAACCCGTCAGTCCCACCTCTGCCACTCACTCAAAAGAATGGGAGCCATTATTCCTAATTACCCAGGTGCTGGAACACTGTTTATCAATTTACTTCGAGGTACAGAGCTTGTTCCTGGGTGCAGAGAATTAATTTTCCTCCATTAATGCCTGGGAAAGCAGAAGATTGGCTCTGGTTGATTTACAGTGTCAGCATCTTTTTGTTATTATTTCACCAGCAACTTCCATTTAATCACAAGGCATCTAGAAATTGAATACAAAAGGAGACTTTTCATTATTCATAGAGGGTATCTCCCCCAATCACAGATTTTTTTTGTTAATAAGAATCACTAAAAAAGAAATAAAATTTCTCAGGATACCCTCATAAGGCACCTTATTTATCTCTTACTTATTTTTAATACCTAAAGGGATGCTGAAGATCAGAAAAAATCTTCTCTGCTGCTCTGAGCTGGAGGATAGTAGTACAAAAATCATTTTTTTTCAGATTATCTTTCCTTAGACATGTGGAAGTTTCATTTTTTTGTTTTAAAGTGCAGTATTACAAGGGGGGGAAGAAGTTTCTGGCCTCTGCAGTGTAACTGCTACCTGTGGTCTTACTGCTGCTCAGTGAATTATGCACAACCCACCCCTGTGCCAAGGCTCACCTGTGTCTTTCACAGAAGCAGTTAAGTGTTTTAGGTCTGAACTTTGACAGAAATTTGTCAATAAAATCCCATTTTTCACTGATGTATGTCAATTTGGGTTTTTTTGTAAGCTTTCAGGTTGAAAAATGTTCAGGGGGAAAAAGTATTTAATTATTCTACAATTTCCGGCAAGAGTGGCTGAGAGCTGAAGATTATTTGCCAAAGCGAAATTTTCCAAGAAAAAAAAAAGAAAACCGGGAAAAACTTCTCCCACATATAAATTATACTTCTGAGGAAATAAAATAAGAACCAAAAGATGTTTTTAGTTCTCACAACTTAGAGCATGGTCTTCAGTTACTAATGATGAACAGCTAAATCTTCAGACAAACAGAAACAAAGATTAAAAAGGCAACAGGATGGGAGGAAATGGCCTCAAGTTGCACCAGGGGAGGTTTAGATTGGATATTTTGAATTGTTTTTCCCCATAAAGGGTTTTCAGGGCCCGGCACAGGCTGCCCAGGGAGGTGGTAGAGTCACCATCCCTAGAGGTGTAGATATGGCACTTTGGGACATGGTTTAGTGCTGCACTGATAGTGTTACCTTAAGAGTTGGACCTGATGATCTTCAGGGTCTTTTCCAACCTAAGTGAGTCTTGGATTCTATAAATAATGATTTCCATGGAGATACACAGGGCTGTTTATACAAATAAGGGTTCCAGGAAAGAGTCTGGAGTCTCTTTCTCCGTGCACACAGTGCAGATATTAAGCCTTAACTTTCTGCTTGGGATGCTGGAAAAGTTAATTTGCTAATGCTTGTAAAGTGCTTTCAAATCTCCAGCTATAAGAAGAGGAAAATGCAGCAATTACTTTTTAATGAACTAGAAATAACGAGCATTAGGTCTCAATGCTTTTTTTTTTTTTTCCCCCAAGAATGTTTTCTCCTAAATTATGTGTTTAATTCCCTTTATATGTCTACCTAGGTTTGTTTTTCTCAACATCCACATCACCGTCTTGTCTTGGCCCTGATACAGAAACGCAGAGTTTGCTTGTTCCTTCCCCTGACAACTTCTTAAGCTCATTGGTATCGATTTAGGAAGCACTGAAGATAAATTAAGGAGTGGAGTCTGCAGGCGGCAAGGTGCCTCCAAGGGGTTCATGCCGTGAGATAAACTACCTGCAAGCAGCAGGTCAGGGCAGAGCTGTTCCACGAGCTCCTTTTGCAGGAACTGCTCCGTTCCCCCAGGTGTCTTCTGCGAAAGGCAGAATTTACCCACTGCAGGCAGAAAAACGGCACCACGAGCTTGTCCATCCGAGGGCAGAACCCCAGTTTCACAGGTCATCATCCCTCATGCAGCTCCAGTGCGACTGGAGACTCGTGGGGTTTGTCCCTTGAACGTTGTGGGTGGGCGTAAAGCAACACTCGGGGCACAGCTCCTGCAGCAGTAATAAATGCAGAGCATGAAGTTATTTCCCTGGGTGAATTTTCGGAGTCTTATTGATTCCATGTGTGTGCTCAAGACTATTCTGAATTCCTAAGGAATCCCTGACTCCCTTGCTTCGTGGCAGCTTTCCTAAGGAGGGAGGCAGTGCCAGGTTTTGCAGCAATATAGTGAGGAAAAAAACCCAACAATTAACCTGACCTGCATCTCAGAAGGCAACTTAGTGCTTTACATCACCAACATCTTAGAAATGGCTTAAAATCTAATTTTTGTGTGTGCTGTGTGTACCTGTGGAGCTATAACAAGAAATAAAGGTTGTAATAAGAGTAATTAAGAATTGCAAATAGCTGAAATAACTGCAAGGACTCCCATACATTCATTTTTTTCCTGGTAATAACAGTAGATCCTCACTTGAGAAACTCTGCTAATGAAGACAATTATGTTTGTATATGACCAGAATCATGATGGGCAGGAATGTTATTCTGATTAAAATACTGTTCTCATCCTCAAATATTCTATGTCTGCACCATCAGCAAAACAAGTGCCTGTTGTACAGGGTAACACTGAAGAGGTGTGTATATGCTAGGCCCAAAAATACTTCATAATTTTGCACTCGTGAGTATCAAAATATAGGTCTAAAAGGGTTTCATTAAGTCTAAAAGTGTTGCTTTAGATCTATAATAATTTAAAAACTTCAATCCAGCTTTACTGAGAGTTCTGCATTTGTATTTGCCTCATCTGTGTTAGGAAAGGTTCTGCTTCATCTGTCCAAACACAGCACAGGGAAGAAAGGTTTTTAAACAGACACTTCAGCGAAAGTGTCTGTGTCTGAATTCTGCTGCAATTTGGTCGGGTTTGTGTGGTTTACTTTGTATCCACTACTTTGAAAGTGTGCCTGAAACCCCAGCAGGATTTGCTTCCACACTGCGAACAAAAATGTTTTCTCAAAGCAACCTTCACAGAATCACAGGATGGGTTGGAAGGGACCGCAGTGGGTCATCTGGTCCAACCTCCCTGCTCCAGCAGGGTCATCCCAGAGCACACGGCACAGGACTGTGTTCAGACTCTTCTGGAATATCCACACCCTCTCTGGGCAACCTGTTCCAGTGCTGGGTCACTGCCCAGCTAAGAAGTTCTTCCTCATGTTCAGGTGGAACTTCCAGGGCATCAGTTCCTGCCCGTTCCTCTTGTGCCATTGCTGGGCCCCCCCGAGCAGAGCCTGGTCCATCCTCTGCCCCCTCCCTGCAGACACTCACAGACAGGGATGAGGTCCCCTCTCAGTGTCTCTGCTCGAGGCTGAGCAGCCCCAGCTCCCTCAGCCTTTCCTTGCCAGAGAGATGCTCCAGTCTCCTAAACACCTTCGTAGCCTCTGCTGGACCTGCCCAGGAGTTCCATGTCTCTCTGGTGCTGAGGGACCCAGCACTGGACACAACACTCCAGATGTGGCTCACCAGGGCTGAGTGGAGGGGCAGGATCTCCTCGACCTGCTGGGAATGCTCTTCCTGATGCATCCCAGGATACCATCGGCCTCCTTGTTCCCCAGGGCACACTGCTGGTCACGGACAGCTTGTTTTCCACCAGGACCCCCAGGTCCTTCTTGCCAGAGCTGCTCTCCAGCAGGTTGGCCCCCAGCCTGTACTGGAGCAGGGGGTTATCAAGTGTATCAACCTCTAGGAGAGGCCAGAGGAAAACTGGGGGGCCACTCTTGCCAAGAGGTGTTCACAGATAAGATGTTTGGATCACTCTTATCTCTTTGTAGGTGTCTTGGAGGCCAAATCATGAAAGCTGAAGTCTGTCAGGCTGTTTTTCAGCACAAATA
>JAYRBT010000082.1:149345460-149357152 GCA_036023395.1 Myiotriccus ornatus | reverse complement strand
GGAAGGGAAGGGAAGGGAAGGGAAGGGGAAAGTTTCAAACCTCAAGGAAAGCAAGTTCCCTCTGCTGTTCTATATTTGGAAGACTTTACTATCCTCTTATTTTAGAGAGGATTTTTGCCAAGTAAAATGTGTTTTTGTCTAGATGATAAATACCCTTATTCCCAGAAGTGCTTGAAATCCTGCTTTGCTTTGTATTTCCAGCATTAGCTCCATGTCATGGACCACCAACCTCTGCCTTCCACAGAGCACTGACCATACAGGATTTTCCAACAACCTCCTGCTATCCCAAGCCCTGCTGTAGGGATGAAACCTCAGCTGTTGTTGCAGCTGATTAACTCCTGCTCCTCCCCCAGTGCTATTTTTGTAAGGCCTTGATAATCTCGAAATCACAGCCCTCATTGTGCTCTCAGAAATGGAAGTGCATTACCTGCTATTTCCCAAACATTTCATTTCCTTGGAAGATTTATTTGCAAACAAACAAGAGCTTTATTGTTGCTTGTTGCAGACACGCAGTAAATTAGTTTTTCCACGCTGAAATTCAGCAGCATAAAATTCTCACTTGAGGAAAGTACTAACTGGCATTATGGCATTGCCTTGTTAATTATGTTGGCACATCCACTGCTGCTCTTTAAATTATTCCTGCACACCAGAAACACTTCTTACCTAATGATTTCCTGAACTTCTGGTATATTAGTTCACGCTTAATCTAATTTAAATCATTGTCAAAGTGACAAATGCAAGGAAGACACAGAGCAAAAAACCAAAGTCGGTGAATGGTCACAGAAAATATCGTGGTAAAGATTAATTTTGATGTGTTGAGTTTGGTGTTTTTGACAGGATTCTGATTCTTTCTTCTCGGTCTGACCTGTCATTTTTAAGCAGATTAAATTTTCCACAAGGTTGGCTTCTCCAGCCAGTTCTCAGTCATTTCATTCTTGGTGGTTGACTGTCAGTGGTGTCTAATAAGATTATGAGCTTGGAAGACTACGATGGTGAAGTTTATTTAGGTGGTTTTTTATCAAAAGGAAGGACACCACTAATCCCTGGCATAAATTCTATATTCTCTAGTCCTTACCATTCCTTGACTCCGCAACATTCTTAGTGGAAACTGCTGGATCAACACAGTCATCTTCCCAGATTTCTTCCACGCTCTTTACAGCAACAGCCCTGTTATTGCACGTCAAATATCTTACAAAACTAATTTATCATCTCACTTTGAATGGAGTTTTCCAAAAGTGCAAGAAATGTAAAGGCTTCTCCCGTGGCATTTACCAGTTTTACCTTCTCCTGAACTCAGAAAGGTGCCTGAAAACACGCTGTCAACACACAGGAGAGTCTGGGGCTCTCCTGAGATTTGAATTCAGCACTTGAGTTCCTGCCTTCCGGAGATATTCAGCCGGTGCTTCAGACGTGAGCCTTACATTTATAAGCACTAAGTACTTAGTGTTTACCTCTCAGTCTTTTTAAGTACTAAGTGGGCAGAAGAAGTTTGCAGATTTGCCCCTTGAGGAGCAGCCTCTTGCCAAAGCACTTGCCATCCAGCTGGAAGGAGCGTTTCTCAGCTCTGCAAGGAGCAAATCCAGTGGGAGACATCCGAGCTCTCACAGATAAACAAGCAAACGTGGGACACAGAAAGGAACATCTGCTGCGAGGAAGACAGAAGAGAGGGAGAGCAAAGCACAGATGTGTGTTTTCAGTTCTTCGCCTCTCCCTGTATTTTTTCTCTTGTGTTTCCCTCAGTTCTGCCAGGAGATCTGTCACGGCCCCATCAATATCTCTGTCAAAGCAGGAGCGTGGCTGGTTTGACTTTTAAAATTTGACAAGTGGAAGAAATAATTACAATAAAGCTGGAGGCAAAGTGCCTTTTTATTATCACAGTGACCGTTTCCGTTTCCATGTGCAGCTGGTTGTTTCAGAGCAGATGCCAGGAATCCCTCAGCCCAGAGTGCTGCAGCCACTTGGTTCCTCACATTTGCACTTACCTTTGGTTTCCACCAGGCCAAATCAATAATTCTTAAACACTGAACGTTCCTCTGGGCACCAAACAGCAGGACAGACAATGGAGTCTAGGATGCCTCCATGGGAAGTTGGAAGAGTTTTAAACCCTGCCTTGCAACTTCATTATCTCACCTACGATTACATGGAGAAAGCAGTTTTTGGTCCATGACCTTCACAGATATGGGGAAAATTCTCTCAGCATGTGTTGTCACTTGTGAAATGGGCCTTCTTCCTCAGCAGAGTGTAAGCATATAATTACTTTTAATACATTAATTTTATGCCCACAGTTCTTACTCGGTGTTATCACTTTTCTTTATTTTCTAGCATCATTATGTTTTTCTCTCACAACTTTCTAGGAGTTCTAAACTATTTTTAAATTGCTGTCTATTTTATTTTAACTGTGATCTCCCATCCCTTTTATAGTTCCCCATTTCCCTTTGCTTTAGCTTCTAATTTCATCTTCCCTGGGTTCATTATTTTTATGCTGGCACTCTGAGTATTGTTTTCCCACTTGTGGGTCTTTTGTTCCTCGTAGCTCTGAATTGTTATTTACACTTCGAAATTGAAGTTTGGATGTCTCCACATAGCTGGTGGCTCCATCTCACAGACACTGTGTTAGTGTGCAGTGCAGAATAGTCCATCTCAGTGATATTTTTAAAACTGTGAATCCCTCTGGGAAGACGCTGAGTGCACACAAAGAGCAGGACTTCAGTTGCCCTCAAAGCTGATAAGAATTTGCTGTTACAAAACCTTTGTGCTTCCAACTCAGCACTGATAGGGATCATTTCCAGCGGAAGGATTTTCTCTGGGATTATGACTGCACAGGTGCTCAACCCATTCTTGAACTGCAAAAACTGCTTAACACTCGGGTTTCCAGATTGCTGAAACCTCAACCCAACACGTGGGATCTCCCCCTCCAGGAATTTTGGGGGCAGCAGTGAAGACCAGAGA
Source organism: Myiotriccus ornatus (assembly GCA_036023395.1). Taxonomy (NCBI): domain Eukaryota; kingdom Metazoa; phylum Chordata; class Aves; order Passeriformes; family Tyrannidae; genus Myiotriccus; species Myiotriccus ornatus. The sequence goes on along the minus strand of JAYRBT010000082.1, from coordinate 149,354,203 downwards.
TGTGTCACTTGAAGTGGTGCTAAAACCAACCAAGATAAAGTTTTTAAGCAGGAATTTATCTTTTTCTATCAGTGTTTATGTGAAAAATAATCAGGCAAGTAATTTTTTTCCTGTGTTGTAAGAGTTTTTCAGCTTCTTTGTGTGTGTTTTTCCCTAATGACCTGAAAATGAAACTGCTGTATATCTTCTTTTGGAGGAATTCATGGAAACCACTATTTCAGTGGACAGTCAAACTCTTGCCTTCTACCTCCCCTTCTTGGGGAAGTAGAGCTAAAACCTGGACACTGAAAATACTTTAAAATTGTTCTTTTTCTTCCCTCCTTTCCTCACTACGGCTGTTCTTATAGCACAGATAAAAACTAAATACGGTTAAAAGAGTAATTTCACAGAATTTAAACCTATGTTTAACAGCAAACCTGGGGTTTCTCTTTGTCACCTCCCATATCCCCTCACTTCTCTTTTCCTCCTTGAAAATTTGTGTTTTATCAGTGAAAACTTCAGCAGCAGCACCTTTAAAAGATTGCAATGGAGAACCATCAGCTGCTTGATGTGGAGACAGAAGTGGGGAGGGAGGAGAAGAACAAAGGAGGAAGATACAGATTATTAATACCGGAAGTTCTTGTGCCATAAAATTTGTTTCATTATTGAAAATCTGGATACGAGGCTCATGATTTTGATCTTGGACATAGAGGATAAATCTCACAGAGGTATAGACACAATCACAGACTTGCTTTTGGGGAAAAGCCAAATCCAGGAGTGACAACTAAACTGAATTCAGAGAAAAAAATAAAAAAGAAAATTCTCTGGAACCAATCCCTGCAACCTGTTTCTCCCAGCACTTCAACAAGTCCCTTTTGTTGCTAAAACCTCATTCTCTTTCCATTGAACTCTACTTGCCTTTGTCTACATTTGTCTAGTCAGTTAAAGAACTTTTATCTGTAGTCAAAATTGTCTTGGCAGCAGTGAGATGTTTTGTATTTAAGACTATTTAGTTCCTTTAAACTCAGGATATATTCAGGGTTTTTACTCGAGGACATGAAGACAGGGATCACAGCTACGCTTGTCCTTTTACTTTCTGATCTGCACATGAAAAAAAAAGAGATAAATAGAAAAAAAACCCTCAGAAAGTGGAAGAAAAGTGTGATAAAAGGATCTTCATCAAAGTGGTAGTGCAGACTGCCAGGAACTCATTGCAATCTTCACTACATGATACTGCTCATATTTTATATGAGGGGGAGAACCTGGAAAGTCATTCTTCACATTTTATTTGAAGTGACAGGTAAAGAGGCTGCGGGCACGGGCTGAAACACAGAAATTTTCCCATAAACACATGGAAACAGTATTGTGAGTGTTGTGGAACATTAGATGCGGATTCTCCACCTTGGCGTTTTTCGGTGCTGACAAGACTCACTCTCTGTCCTCCAAGGAGAGCCCACCCTGCAGTCTGGGCAGCTCTGCTGGGCCAGGAGCTGCTTCAAAGAGCAACAAAGGCCGAGAGCAACTTCCTGCACCTGGGGCAGTGCAATTCCAGACACAAGCACAGGATGGGCAGAGAATGGGTTGGGAGCAGCCCTGGGGAGAAGGGCTTGATGAGAACCTCAACATGACCTGGCCTTGTGCACTCACGGCCCAGGAAGCCAAACGTGTCCTGGGCTGCATCCAAGGCCTCGTGGGCAGCAGGTGAGGAGGGGGATTCTGCCCCTCTGCTCCATTCTGGTCAGACCCACCTGCTGAGCTGCCTCCATCTCTGGGGTCCTCAGCACAGGGAAGACGTGGAGCTGTTAGAAGGAGTCCGAAGGAAGCCCCTTTGGATCAGAGGGCTGGAGCACTTCTCCTATGAAGACAGGCTGGGAGAGCTGGGGGTGTTCAGCCTGCAGAAGAGAAGGCTTCAAGGGAAACTTTATGACACCTTCCAGCACCTAAAGGGGGATACAAGATAGCTGGAGAACGTCTTTTTACAAGGAAATTCAGTGACAGGACAAGGGATGATGGTTTTACACTAAAGAGGGCAGGTTTAGATTAAATATTATGAAGAAATTCTTCCCTGTGAGGGTGGTGAGACACTGGCAAAGGTTGCCCAGAGAGAGTGTGGATGCTCCATCCTTGGAACTGTCCAAGGCCAGGTTGGACTTGGCTTGGAGCAACCTGGGCTAGTGGAAGGTGTCCCTGCCCATGGCAGGGGGGTTGAAACGAGATGATCTTCAGGGTTCCTTGCAACCCAAACCGTTTGATAAATCTGTTGCTCTTGTCCAAAGTCTGGGAATGACAGAGAAGTTTCGTGTTGGCAGACTGGAACTTCCCCTGGGCTGTCTTTGCCTCTTTGCCTTTTCTGCAGTCAAGAGCTTTGTTATAGACCTGGCAACAAATCAGTGAAAGAGAATGGATAGAATTAATTAGAATTAATTCTCCACATAAGGGAGATTTAGCTGGAGAATACTGTCCTTGATGAGAATTGGACTCTTTATTGAAACCACAGGTAGAATAGAAAAAAATTTAATTGTTTGGGTTTTTCTAATATATTTATTTTGATTTTATTTATGAAGCGACATCCTGAAGCTGGTGTGGATGAGGATGAAATTTAGTTATCGGTGAGAAAAATCTAAAATGCCTTTTATTATAGTCAGTTATCCATGTGCAATGAAGGATGAAGACTTCTACCACAAGCAATCCCCTACCCAGTCACAGCAAATCCCCAGCCACCTGCATTTTACACTTTTTTCTTGAGGTTACAAGGTATATCATTAAATTTCCATTTCATACAAAGCTGATGTTAAAATCACCTTTATTTCTGCTTCTCGTTTTCAGCATGTCTGGAGATCTGGTGTGGTTATTGAGAAAACAAAGTAGTATTTGCATTCTTATTCATTGCACATGTTATCTTCCACCTTCTGTATCCTTTTGGAGTTCATAAATATGAATCTGTGTCACAACTCTACTGGAGTTCTGGCTTGTTTTATTCCACATATTATAATGGGAAAGCATTTCTGTTTCTAAATATTCTCAGCCATGCACCAGCATACCATATAGAAGGGAAAAATAAACATAATTTGATGCTAAGCTGCTGACTTAACACAGCTCTAGAGATTCTCTGAAGAATATCTAGCCATTTGTAAACCTCCTGCCAATACTTTTTTTTTTTTAATGTAGAAAAACCGCTTGCTTAATATTCTTTGACAATGTTGAAAACTAGTTTGGAAGTAGCAGACACTCAGCTGCTTGTGAAACTGTGTGTTTCCAACGGGTTTGTGTTGCCACTCACAGTTTTCAGGAGCTTCATCAGTAACCAAACTTCACATTTTCTATCCTGAGTTAAGTCAGATATGGAGAGGCAGAGCTTGGTGTCTCAGAAAGCACAGAAACTCACAGGGGAGAAAAAGAAGAGAGAATGGACGGTATTTCAGATAAAAGGGTGGGGAGATGTGTCTCTGTATTTGTTTCCACATTCTAGGCTGCAAATCTACAGGTTACTCAGTGAATATGTCTTGTCTAGACTTAAAATTGAATCATAGAATCATTAAGGTTGGAAAAGACCTGCAGAGCTCATCAAGTCCAACCTTTGACCGAACACCATCATGAAAACTAAACCCTGTCACCGAGTGCCACATCCAGTCATTTCTTGAAAACCTCTGGGGGTGGTGACTCCACCCTCTCCCTGGGCAGCCTGTTTGAATGCCTGACCATCCTTTCAATGAAGAAATTCTTTCTAATGTCCAACCTGAACCTCCCCTGGCACAAGTTTAAGCCATTTCCTCTCATCCTATCACTTGTTACCTGGGAGAAGAGACCGACCCCCACCTGGCTACAACCTCCTTTCGGGGAGATGCAGAGAGCAGTAAGGTCCCCCCTGAGCCTCCTTTTCACCAGGCTGAGCCCCCCCAGCTCCCTCAGCTGCTCCTCATCAGACTTGTGCTCCAGACCCTTCCCCAGCTCCACTGCCCTTCTCTGGACATGCTCCAGCACCTCAATGTCATTCCATGACTGTAGCATGATCTCCTGGGCAAGAAAGCAGAAATACATGAGAACATGGACCACTGCTGGCAAAATACATCACATTTATGGCACAGTTGCTGTTATCCTGAGTACAACAGCTTTGCTGTGTGAGTTCAGATGAGCTGTGGGGTGGACACAGGGGTCTGATGAATTCTTGCATATCCAGACTGAGGAAATGGATGGCTTTGATAAACTGGAAAGAAAGAAAGAATATATTCCCTACAACCACCATTCAATCTCCCTGTCCTAAACTTTTTCTGTTTTCTGGCCTCTGTCTTCTTCTGACATTCCAGTCCCTCATGAGCAGGACTTAACCATACAAATGAAAGGGTGTAATACTACATTCATGTATCTCTTTTCACAGCCAGTCACTCTTAGGAACATTTGAAAATCTTTACACGATTTAGGAACATATTTAGCTTGCAAACTGAGCTTTTCTAAAGTCCCCTGCATCAGAAATCATAGAACCATGGAATGGTTTGGGTTGGAAGGCACCTGAAAGATCATTTAGTTCTAACCCCCTGCCCTGGGCGGGAACACTTCCCCTAGACCAGCTTGCTCCAAGCCCTGTCCAACCCTGCCCAGCACTTCCAGGGGTGAGGCAGCCACAACTCCCCTGGGCAACGTGTTCAGTGCCTCACCACCCTCCCAGTAAGGAATTTCTCCCTAATTAATCTAAACCTACTCTCTGTCAGTGTAAAGCTAATGTTGTCTCGGATCAAACAACCACAGAGTCACAGGATGGTTCGGGGTGGAAGGGACCGCAGTGGGTCAGCTGGTCCATCCTCTCTGCTCGTGCAGGGTCACCCTAGAACACGTTGCACAGGATTGTGTCCAGATGGTTCTGGAATGTCACACAGAAGAAAACATTTTGTCTAATTCTCCCAACACGTTTACCAGAACCACTCATCAAAAAATTGCCCGACAATCACCACGGCAGGTTGCCCTTTGTTATCTGTTCGATTTCCTCTTATAAAACAATCAAGCCATTTTGCTGTGATTTTTTTTTTTCCCCCTCAGCAGAGGACAAAATAATAAAGGTAACTTATGACACTGCTTTTTGCCTTTAAACTCGGGTTCTAAAAGTCTTGAACGTGCGGAGAGGAAAACCCCTGTTCCTAAACCACGGCTTAATTATCTGGATTTAAAATACATTCGGCTGCTCCTTTTGATTTACTGGTGTTGCCTGATAATTACCTCTCGTCTTTTTCTTTTTTTTTTCCCCCTCACTGACTTTGTTTGATAAGGCTTTTATAGAGTCTTGGTGTGTGTAATTTAGTAGGTCCCATCTGTAATGCAGCACATCCCTCTCTGTCTCTGCACCATCCCAGGCTTGGAGCAGAACAGAACTCTAATTGGCACTGGTTCCAAACCATTGCACTCGGGAAGAGCTGTGCTTCCAATTGATAAATAAAGATGCAAGAGATGAGAAAATCATAACTAGTTCCTATTTTGAGCTATCTGTGAGTTAAGAAAGAAAGAGGACGGGGAAAGAGAAGAAAGTAAAAGAGAAACAGGTACATTTGGAAGGCAAATAAATTACATTTCAGGTAAAGCATCTGGAGTTTTTTAAAGGAATGGGTTGTGAGCAACTGAGGATTTGTAAGGTGCTTTGCGTCAATCAAAAATTGCCATGCTGAGGGGTGGAAAGGTTAAAAATGAAATAAATTAAATAATAATAAGAAAGAAAGAATAAATCTTTGAAGGACTTTGCACTGCCCCATTTTATCAAGGTTAGTTTCTATGACAAATCAGAACTTGTCCTACATGGGCTGAATGAAACCTGAATCCCTGCCCCAGAAAGTTTGTATTATTGTTAACACACCATTTTTTTACTTAACTTAGATGTAAGATACATCAGAGAGTCCATAAATCAGGTGGCTGGATCCTGGGAAGGGGACACTGTGGGGACAGCACCCAGGCAAGGAGAGCACCGGAATTGGGTCATACTCCTCTAGAACAGTATTTCAGCCTGAGATGACTTGCTGTGAAGGAACTTCCAAATCCAGAGCTGTCATCATTGTCTCCAATACCCCCCAGCAGCTTTCTGCAACACAATGGGATCATGATTTCTAATTGCTCTTTAATATAATCTCGCTATATAATCAGAAGCATAACTGATGGAAATGGTGATGTTAAAACTGACTGAAATGTTGTGGTTTTTTTTTTTTAATGATTTGATAGAAAAACACATATTTTATCTGCTGCTTTATAGCTCAGGGATTAGGCTGATAGTTCAGGCTGAAAGATAATCATCCATATTCACTGGAAAACCTTGTATAATTGTGTTTGGAAGCGATTTCTTGCTTCCCCAGCCCTAATTGATTGTAAATCAACTTTCATGAAGTACTAAATCCTCTGAACAACCTGAAATGCTAAATCACTTGAACAACAAAGCTTTTGAATTTTAAGGAGTCTGTTCCCTGTGGGAACTGGGAAAATCTACCTTTCTGGGATGGAATACCACTCCTGGCTGACTCTTAACTATCCTGGGACAAGATGTCATTTGAACTGGGAAACCACCCTCAGGGGTAAAGGGGCAAAAGAGATCTGGCAGATATTTAAAGACCTTTTTCTTAGAGCACAAGAACTCTTGATTTTAACTTGTAAGAAATTAGGCATTCCAGAGAGAACTTTGTTCCAAGAATATAAAAATGGGTTTATGAGAAAACCAGAGGATTTTTTTAGCAAAGCCTGTAGTGACAGCACAAGGGGTAATGATTTTGGAATGAAAGAGGGTAGATTTAGGTTGTAGATAATGAAGAATTTTGTTTAATGACGGTAGAGACGAGACACTGGAAGATGTTGTCCAGAGAAAATTTTGGATGCCACATCACTGGAACTGTTCAAGATGATGGTGCTGAAAGGGGTTTTGAGTAACCTGATCTAATGGAATGTGTCCTGGCCCGTGGTAAGGGTTTAGGACTGGGTGATCTTTAAAGGCCCTTTGCAATCCAAACCATTCTGCAATTCTATAAAACATTTTTTTGTGCCACATTGTCTCTGCTTAATGCATTTGCGAAGAGCTGTCATCCTGCTGTCTGGATATAGTTTGTGGATTAATAGAAGTATTTCTTCATATAGTATTGTGCCAATCCCAGAGTTCTTTTTTTTCTTAATTAATTCCCAGAATGGCCTGACATTTTAATAAAGAGTTATCATCCCATGGATCTGGGGAGGAGGTAGACAGATAGTGAGGGATGAAGGGAGGATTCTAGTTCAGTGGAGCCATCAGCTAAACTGAGACCTGCACATGCTTACTAGTCACCAAATATTACTGCTTCTCCATTCCGGTGTGTTTTATTAGATCTTCTCTTTCCTGAATTGGATCAAGTTCTCAGCTTCTTGAAGCAGAACAAAAATAGTGAGTAGAATCGGAGCTTCCTTTGGAAAAATGGAAACCCACTGCTGAGAGACGGGAAAAGTTTGCCAGACAGAGATTTTGCGACAAAAAAATTCAAAGTTTAGAATTATACCCGAGAATTTATTCCGTTATGTTTCCGTGAATTAAATCATGACGTTTAATGAGACACGAAGTATATTGGCATCTTTATCACATGTGGAAAAATGCTCCTGGTCAGTAGAGGTGTAGCACGCAGGGAAGGCTTTGAAATTACAGGAAAGTTTTTGAAATTCCAGGTAGTGAATTTCTGGGAAGTCTGTGGCCCACATGGGGGAACATCTTGAGGATTGTGCCTAAAAAAATCCTTTCAATACCCAAAAGAAGCCCAGCAGTTGACAGCAGACTTACATTTGCTCTTCAGAACACTGTATTGCCAGCTGAAAGCTTGTAAGTGGTCAGACATTTTTGAAAATTTAGGAAATCACAGGTGTGCTGTGAAGAAAGCAATCATGGTGAACCATTATCTTCTATATGAGAAAGAGAAAAAACCATTTCCCGAATCTAAAAAAGAGGAGAGATTGTTCTGAAGTTTGCTACATAAGCAGAGAGGGACAAAATAAACATTTTTGTTCTTCAACTTTTCTTCCTTTCAAGCATCAGTTTAAGATATCAAACAGGTCTGGCCTCTGTTGACCCTTAATTTGATTTCTGAAGAGACCTTTAGATGAAGAGAATAGACTTGCAGGAGGCACCTACCTCCTTCATAGCACAAACCTCGAGATTATCTAATGATGTTAAACGTGAAATGAGCAATTTCAGAGTCCTGCAGCCAAGAGCTCCTGACCTGGGGTACTGCTGCATGGAAAACATCTGCTGAATTTGGAAGTGCAGGACAGATTTAGAAAGGTAACAGCTTGCAAAGGCTGGAGGTGAAAGAGAGAGGAAGGTTGAGAAGAGAGAAGGTGCAGAGTCTGGGTGGGGTAAAGAGGGGGAAGAGAGAGAGAGGAAAAATGTGTTTGTGAAATGTGGGCTCATGGAGGGATCACATGAGGAAAGAGGAACAGACCTCTTGAATGGTGAGGGCAAGGCAAGAAGTAAAACCGAAGCAAGCAATGTTCTTCCTGGGCATTTATGAATAAAGGCAGCACAAATAACAATCAGGCAAAACCTGAGGAATCTTGAAGTGATCTGGGCCAGTGGGTGAAGACAATTACAAGCTACTTTCTCAAAGGCTTCCCTGACAAAAGCCCTGCAGTGATAGGACAAGGGGGAATGGCTTTAAGCTGAAAGAGGGTACATTTAGATTGGATATTGGGAAGAAATTCCTTACTGAGAGGGTGGAGAGGCCCTGGCACAGGTTGCCCAGAGAAGCTGTGGCTGCCCCATCCCTGGAAGTGTCCAAGGCCAGGT
>JAYRBT010000082.1:149310386-149335034 GCA_036023395.1 Myiotriccus ornatus | reverse complement strand
TGAACAGGCTCCCCAGGGCAGTGGGCACAGCCCCAAGGCTGCCAGAGCTCCAGGAGTGTTTGGACAACACTCTCAGGCACATGGTGGGATTCTGGGGGTGTCCTGTGCAGGGACAGGAGTTGGACTCGATGATCCTTCTGGGTCTTTTCCAACTCAGGATGTTCTGTGATTCTGTGAATAAACTGGAGAGGTTGGTTTGTAATATGGAAGGTTTCCTTGTGTTGCACAAAAATAGTCTTGGAGGTCTTGAATCTCAACTGTAAAATTTAGTCACATGCAATTATCACAAATAAAAAGCCCAGAATAACTCACAGGTTATTTATTTCTCTTTGAAAAAGACACAGCAAAGCAATGATGGAGAAGAAGAAGGCCAGGCTGGATGGGGCTCTGAACAACCTGATCGAGTGGAAGGTGTCCCTGCCCATGGCAGGAAGATTGGAACAAGATGATCTTTAAGGTCCCTTCCAACCCAAACCATTCTGTGATTCTATGAAAATGTGAACTCTGCCAGTCAGAGCATGGCAGGCATCGTTGTGAAAATGCCAGACTGTGTGGAATAATGATAACCAAGAACTCCTTAGTGGCTCTGGGTTTCTTATAACCTCACTCATCTGGAGAATCTGCTTGAAATTTCCTCCTGGCTTATTTTGCCTCTTACAGCTTGGACTGTGCACAGTTCATCCCAAAGCAAGGCTATCCCACTGGGCAAAGGCTTCACTCAGAGGCAGGAATGTAAATGGAGACTGCTGGTTCTTCTGTAACTGTCCTACCTAAAGAAAAACATTTCCTCTTCCTCCTTGTGTTTTAATCCTACAGTGATAAGGAATAGCATTTCATTTCTTTTTTGTTCAGCAATTCTTTTGCAACTGAGGGCTAAGAAGTGAAGTCTAAAGACAGTGAGATGAGCAAAAAGACCCTAATGCAACAATTTCAAGTTTCCCATGATCACAGCAGCCTAGACCTCAGTCAGATACTGAGCCTGTATTTACATTAATGAAACAGTGGACTGGAGCTTCTAAATCCCACTGGGAGTCTGGATTTAGCAGTTCGAGTACCTCCCCATGATAATCTTTTTTTAACAGCTTGGACCTTGGCCATGTCTTAGTGGCCTGGAGGACAGAAAACACCAGCTTAGACGTTTTGTCAAATGTCTTTATGATTTTTTCTACTTTTTTAATTTGAGTTAAATTTTTTCTTTCCTCATTTTAGATAATAACTGAATACTCTGAATGCTCTCTTCTCCTTTTTTTTTTTTTGTTTTGAACACAAAATATTTCAAGTTTTTTGAAATAAAAGCAGAAATAATATTAATATTAATATTAATATTAATATTAGATTTCTAATGTTGCCTAACTCTCAATGAGCTCCTTAGGGAGTGGATTGTTACACCTTTGATAAAAAGCTACATGAGTTAATGGTCATTCAGGATCTGGACTAACAGATTAAAACTCAGATGTGACCCTTCTGGATCCCTTCCAACTCAGGATGTTCCATGATTTTTGAACAGTAAGGAACTGGGAGAAACTGAAACAAAATAAATTGATGCCCAAGGAAAGTCAAAAGACAGCCTGCAGTTGACCTAATAATAAATCATAAATGGATCTTTCTACCTACACTTTAAATAAACATTCTGTATATTACTCCCGGGGTTCTGAGAATGATTAATCAAGACTTAATGCTCTGATGGTGTGGCTGATGTATTTAATCACTAAAGCAGAATAACAAAATGCAATCAATATTGTAATGGTTTGGGTTTTTTTTAGCCCTCTAGATAAAAGCTACCATCCAGTTTAGAGGGTAAAGGAGGGGATGTTCTGCTTCAGTACCTCATTTGCTGTGTTTCTGAACAATATGATTTTTTTTCCTATATAATGCATATTTCAAAATCAAACTCAGAGATCCTCTCAAATTAATACAAAGAAGAAAACATTTTGATCAGTAATTACTTTTTGGTTTATGAGTTGTTTGTGGGATACCGTTATTTCTCCAGTATATCTGTTTTCCTTCACAAATACATTTCTCCATGGTCTCCTGAGGAACTGGGTTGAGGAATTCAGTGCTTGAAAAAAAAAAGATAAAGCAGCCTTTCAATCACTGATTTTATTATCAGAAAAAATAAATGAAATCACTTCTTTCTCTTCACAGGATTTTACTGGTAAATTTACTGCCCCACTGTAAATTTCCTATGTGTGAAACTACTCCAATGATGACTATAATGATAATAATCATAATAAATTATAGTGTTAAAAAGCCATTTTGTAAATATTTTATAAAGGTAGACAGGGCTGTCGTAGGATTAATGCTGCTTCCTGTGCAGAAGTGTTGAGGAAAGCAGAGGAATAATTTCAGGAGATCCTTAAGAACCCACCATACCCAAACTGGAATATTAAGTGCAATTCCTTTCTGTCTGAGAACAAGATCCCAGCAGCATCGTAGTGACTGAGGAGATAAAGAGAGTTATCAGCTCAAATAACTTCCCAATCAATAACAGAATAAAAACTGTTGTGCCTCTCTGCTGAGTGCACAACCACTTCAACTCATCAGGGAATAAAGCACTTTAATAAGATCTATACAAATAAAATGGTCACCTAAAAAACCCTCATGCCTAACCAGTCTTTCCTCTGAAAGAGATGGACTCTGATGAAATTTAAGTGAAATTTAAAATATTCTACACATGCTCAGAGGAACTGTGAGGTCTGATTGCTTCTAGTTCTGTCACGTGATTGATTCTCACAGGATGTTCAGAACTTTAATTTGGGCCTCTCACTGAGTTCAATAACCCATTTTCATTAAAATTTTTGATATTTTTTACCTTCATGAGCTGCATCTTCCTGACGAATAAGCAGAGTAAAGCATCATTAGCATGGGCTGACAGAGAACATTGAAAATACCCTCTGGAAAGAAGGTGGGAATGTATTTCTTTGCAGGTATACTTGGCTCACTCTCCCTACCCAGGGAGTGGAGTCACTAAATTGAAGGCAGATTAAGGAAACCAGACCCTTTTACGTGGAAAATTGTAGGCCATTTGCAGTTTCCTGCTAACTGGGAACAAATAAGGCAGGGAGCTCCCAGAGCTGCAGGGAATGGAGGCAGAAAGGCTGAAGAAGTTCTTCAGGAGAAAGTGGAAAATGTCCTGATTCCTGACGGGTAAAATGAAGAGAACAGAGTTTCACAGTCGTTTCTGAAGAGTCTCTCTCACCTCTTAGAGACTGAGCTGAGCTCCTGTTGTGCCAAGTCCAGACCTGTGGCAGGTCAGAACTGGTGTATTTGCCTAAAATTCTTTGTAATATCTGTCTAGCTATGGAAAAATGAAGTGGGTATTTCTTCAAATGCTGAATCTGTATTTCAGATACAGGGAATGGCCTTGGGAGCTCTGCAGTGAGAGGGAGCAGATGCTGCTGCTGCTGCTGCAAGGCTGGTGGCTGCTACAGAAACAGTCAGGAACCAGACACCTTTTAGGTTTCGTGACATAAGGGAGTCCAAAGCAAGGTTTAAGTTTTGGATGAAGTCTCTAATTGTCCAGCCATTTCTGAGTTCATCTTAAATGTTTTCAGAGAGTCAAAGAATGGTTCATGTTGGAAAAGACCTCTAAGATGATCAAGTCCAAACATTAACCCAAGCCCACCCCTAAACCATGTCCCCGAGTGCCACATCTTTTAAATACCTCCAGGGACAGTGATTTCACCACTTCCCTGGGCAGCCTGTTCCCATGCCTGACAACTCTTTTGGTGAAGAAATTTTTCCTGATATCCAATTTAAACCTCTGCTGTGGAACTTGAGGCCTTTTCCTCTTGTCCTCTCACTTGTTCCTCGGGAGAAGAGACCAATCCCCACCTATCTACACCCTCCTTTCAGGGAGTTACGGAGAGCAAAGAGGTCCCCTTGAGCCTCCTTTTCTCCAGGCTAAACACTCCCAGTTCTCTCAGCTGCTCCTCACAGGACTTGTGCTCCATAATTCAATTTTAGGAGTGAGAACAACTGATGCAAACCTGATTTCATCCACACCACAGACCGAAATAAGCTCTCTCAGTGAATAAGGAACAAACACATCTAAACAGCTGGTGTTTGTAGCCTCATGGAAGGCAAAGAGTGAAATATCCAAAACACTGTGGTCCTGCTGATACGAATTCTGGAAAGCTGTGCTTTCAGTCCTGGGAATTTGGATGGATATTATCTCCATACATGAATATTTCCTTACAATGTTAACAATTTTTTTTTCCTAATGGTTGAGATCATTTCATTCAATAATAGAAGACGTGGATGTTTTTGAGCTGTAAGGAATTACTCTCTCCATGCATCCAACAGGGAATTTTCCACTGTCTGTTGGGCTCTGTGTTTACCAAAAGCTAAAGAGCTCCCTAGGGTAAACCAAAGGCCTGTAACAAAATTTGGGAGCACCAGGATTGAGCCTTAAATAAATACCCCAAGTTGTGATTACTATTTTTCCTAATAGAGCTGCAGTAATAGATCTATGGACTAGGTGATGCTTTTGAGGTTCTTCCAAAGGATTCCAAAAGCCTTTTCTGAATTTCCTTTAATTCACGTGTCACCAGATGGAAGTGGCCACTGGCCCTTTTGATAGACATTTAAATTCTATGTTAAATGGCAAGTCCAACAAGATTTCTTCCACGGTTTTCTTACACTAAATGCAAAATGAGCTCACTCGGGGTGGTGGGGTTGTATCTCCTTTTAAAGCAACAAATAAAAGAGACTAATTTTTCGTTTGTTTGTTTTCCTATCCTTAGCTGATACTGCCATTTTAAGAAGTAGAATCAAGTTAAACCTGACAGATAGAAGAGGGTTTGTCTGTCTCCTGTATTTATGAGCTCTTGCATCCCAGGCACAACTAATGCTGTGGATAAAACTGAGCTGAAAATACAACTTGTGCCACTGAACACCTAAAATAGCCAGTACTGGGGTCTATAAAAACACCCTACGAAGTCACTGGGGTGTTTAGTTCACTATTTACTCTCTTGGAAGGCAGAGCAATGTCCAATTCTATTTTTTGCCCAGGGAACAGCTGCATGTGTAGGTGTGGAGCACTTCAGAAATACTTCAGGCAAGTGTAGACAGCTGGTTATCACAAAGCTATTTCAATATATCGAAGGAAAAATATGCTGTTGGAAGTCAGAGTGTCTGCATTTATTCTAGACCTGTGACTTGACCTGCTGGACAGAAGATGATCACTGACTACTTTGCTTCAATCAGCTTTAGAAATATAAGAAGCAAAACACAGATAAAACGAAAATTTAAAAGCCATGAGTGTATTTTATGAGACACTCAGGAAATGAGAGTTCAAGAAAGGCCACACTGATTATTAGCCAGCCTGGGCTGACAGAAAAAAAGGAAAGTTAGATATACAAGGATGAAAATTTCTAGGTAGACATCGAAATACATGTATAAGCAAATGGAAGGAGGGAAGAATTCTAGCAATCCATATAATTCAGAAGCTAGAAAGTGGATAAATGGTAAGGAAAACAAAATACTCAGGGAAACATTGGGTTAGAAGAACTATAGTTAAGGTACATACACCAGAAACCAAAATAAGCTTAAACAGTAATGGATCCTTTATGGGTGAAAGTGGTAGAACTTGTGGTAATAGTAAAGAACTATTTGGAAAATAACTAAATTAAGTAGATAGCAGTTAAGGATGGCACAGGACACACTGTTCTGCTGCAGCACTGACTGGAGTGGACGCTCAGTGGCTCCTGTAAACACTGGCAGGCCCTAAAAAAGTAACAAAAAAGTTTTAAAAGAGGCATGTGAGAAGTTTGATGAAAAGTTCCTGTGGGTTGTCATCAAAACCTGGGGCAATACACTGATCAGGGCTGGTACTGAGAATGGTCTGTGGGATCCAAGGGAATGCTCAGTCCTTGTGTCACCACATGCTACAATAAATGGCTAATTCTGCTGTGGTTTAACCTCAGAGACAGCCAAGCACTGCAGAGCCACTCACTCAGCCCCACACCCAGAGACAGAACCCAGCTATTCTTGGAAATCCCTTGTGAAAGGACAAGAGGTGGCACACATATTGCACAGCAAAAATGTTCCTTTTGAGTGTAAGGACAAAGAAGTTGGAGAAAAGCACTAGAAGAGGTTTCCCAGGGATGCCGTGAAATTCTTGGATGGAAAACGTGATCTAGCCCAGAAGTGGGGCCTAATTTGTGTGGTATTATTCTAATACTGTATGATACGCTTGCCTTAGAATCACAGAATCCTTGGAGTTTGGAAAAGACCTCCAAGATCATCGAGTCCAACCTTTGACCAAACACCAGCTTATCAACCAGCCCAGAGCACTGAGTGCCACAGTCATTTCTTGAACATCTCCAGGGACGGTGATTCCACCACCTTCCTGGACAGCCCCTGGCAATGCCTGACCACCCTTTCACTCTTTCCAGTGAAGAAGTTCTTCCTGATATCCTACCTGAACATCCCCTGGCACAGCTTGAGGCCATTTCCTCTTGTCCTGTTGAGCCTTAATTCCCAGTCTCAAAGACTACTGTTTGCCCCTTCCCTTCCATTTGACTCCTAACTAGGGAAATTGCTTCCAAAAAAAAATGAATAAGAGCAAAAATTGAAAAAAGAAAAAAAAAAGCAAATAATCAACAGAAATTTGTGGTTCCATCTATTTCCAAACCTAAACACAGATTACTCCAGGAGACTGAGTGCTGGCCTGAACCAATTCAGGTCTCTTTAGGTATCAAAAACTTGGACTGATAAATATTATTGCAAAAATTAAGAGTTCTTCAGTACTATCAATCAACACATCAATGCTATTTTATCTAAGATGTTTCTTGAATGCTTGGTTAGACTTTGGAAAAAAGTTTCCCCATTTCTCAAAGGAATGATTTGATGCACGAGAAGAGTTACATTCAATCCCAGATGGATTTCTCCTCTTGCCTCACCTCTGTTCCCCTCCAGGAAAAGTGTTCGCCAGTTATTCTGTAAAACCTGATCTTTTGTGAGGATGAATTTATAAAAGGATGTGAGCTAATGGTAGGAGAGTGCTTATACATACATTAGAGAAATTACAGTAAGCAACTCCTGATCACTGTCTGACACATTAGGCATCATCCTCTGTCAGTCTTTCTCTTAAAACATGAGTATAATTACTTTTATCTCCCCCCTGCTGTGCTTTGAAATCTGCGTGCCTGAAAACTTGCAGATATTTCAGGGTTAGATGGCATTTGTACTTGAAAAGGAGCCAGTTTAGGAATAACTTATGGAACTATAGATCAGCTGCAACTGTTTTAATGAAAAAGTGCCAGAGAAACAATGCAGACAGCATTTGATTAATGTAGGAACTTTGGTCCGGGACTGTCAGAGCTTCAAACGTTGTCATCACACTGAAAGTATAATGGATGTGATCAGGAATGCCCTCCATCTTCCATTTGTTGCAGACTCAGTTTCAGCCAAAGGTTTCTGTGGATTTTTTTTTTTTATTATTATTATTTTTTTTTTTTATTTTTTTTTTCACTCATTCATTTTTTTGGAAGTAATTTCCCTAGTTAGAATTCGAAGGGAAGGGAAGGGGCAGAAAAAGTCTTTGAGGCCACGAATTAGGACTCAGGCCTGAGAAAATTCAGAGCAGATTGAAATTGTTATGTTGCAAAGTTGTCTTGGATTAATCAAGAAAGCTCAGAAGAGGAGAGGGGTCTGGGAAGAGCGAGGGGATATTTGAAAGAAAGAGACAGGAAGAGATGCTTGTTTAAAATCTTGCTTGAAAAAACAGATCAGGTGCACAAATTATTCTGTAAACACTGGAGATCATGAAGCTTCTTTCCTGTGGGTTTGAACTCTGAGCAACCTGATCTAGTTGAAGATATCCCTGCTCATTGCAGGGGGATTGGACCAGAGGTTCTTTGGAGGTCCCTTCCAACCCAAACCATTCTATGATTCTACGGATAATAACTAGTTCTGTTCAAAATAATAATATAACCACATATAGAAATGCTTATAGGAGTTCTCTGATCTATCAGAAGGTGTACGGTCACATTATGATGTTTTCCCTCTGTGAGGCACTTTTAAGTTCTCAGCTCACTTAGCTACCACTTCATATCATTTTCATGAAAAACATTTAAGGTATTCTGGATGTCTCCCAGTGTAGTTGTTTCTGAAAGTGAATAATGGTTAAAAAGTTTTTAGGAGAGACATGAAAACAGATACTTATGATATCTCAAGTCTTATTTCCAAAAAATAAATGAAAGAGGGGAAAAACCTGTAAAGACATTTCTAATACTCTCTTCATTAGAGAATCACAGAATATTTAGGGTTGGAATAGGACCTCTGGAGATCATCCAGACCAACCCCCCTGCCCAGACAGGGTCACCTGGAGCAGGTGACACAGGAATGTGTCCAGGTGGGCTTGGAATGTCTCCAGAGAGGGAGACTCCACACACTCCATGGGCAGCTGTTCCAGTGCTCTGCCACCCTCCATGGAAAGAAGTTCTTCCTTGTGTTGAGGTGGAACTCCTTGTGTTTCAGTTTGTGGCCATTGCTCCTTGTCCTGTCCCTGGGCACCACTGAACAGAGTCTGGCACCGCCCTCTTGCCACCAGCCTTGGAGATATTTAAGTACATTTAATGACCCCCTCTCAGTCTTCTCCAGACTAACCAGGCCCAGCTCCCAAAGCCTCTCCTCAGGAGAGAGATGCTTTGGACCCTTCATCACCTTTGTGGCCTCTGCTGGACCCTCTCACTGTCCTTCTTGAACCGTGGAGACCAGACTAACATTAGGGTTGAGTAGAGGGGCAGGATCACGTCCCTGACCTGCTGGCCACACTCTTCCCAATGCATCCCGGGATCCCTTTGCCCCCCTGGCTGCAGGGTCACAGTGCCAGCTTGTGATGGGTTGGACAACTGAGAGTTCTCTGCAGATCTGCTCTCCTACACTTGCTTTGGTTGAACTTCCCTCATGGTTCTCTCTGCCCAGCTCTGCACTCTCCTGGATAACTGCTGGGATGTGACTCCTGTGCTCGTGCCAGGGACTCTACCAGCGTTTCTCTACCTCATCATCACCCATTTGGCTTCTTTAATTGCTGTTATGTGATTACAGGTTCCCACAGAGATGAATAGCCATTGCCACTGGTTCATTGATATTCAGTTATATCCACTCTCTGATCCTATGCTTTCACTTTCTTAATTTGAGAGATATCTCTGGGCATATGTTGTTCAGGTTATCCAGCTTCTGGCAAGGAAAATTAACCATCCTGGCCACTTCAGTTTGAATAATACACCAGAAAACTGAAGAATAAACCTATTTCCATTCCACCTCTTACCCCAGTTATTTTGGGGACACCTGATTTTGTAGATCATTCGTGGGACTCATTGACAACCAGATCAAGCTTCATGTTCTTGTAATTACTGTCTCTGTAGGAAGTTAATTCCTTATAATGGAAATACTGGTAAGAGCTAGAATCAATCAATCTCTCAGCTGTAAGTTATTGACTCTCAGGAGCTAGTGATGAGTTCCTGCAACTGTTTCAGAGACAGAATAATTTCAGATTTTTTTTTTTTGGTCCTTTAAAGTCTAAAATGAAGTTTTCAGGCTTAAAAGGGACCTTTCGAGGTCATCAGAAGTGAGCAGGGACATTTTCAACTAGATCAGGTTGCTCAGAGCCCCATCCCACTCGACTGCATGTTCCCAGGGAATGGAGAATCCACCACCCCTAGGGGCAGTGTAACATACTCGCTCTGCTCTTCTTCACCACAGGGATATCTGCATGGATTTGTTGATTTAACACTTTTTGCTGGGTATTTTCCCTATTATTCCTAAATCAAGTGTTATCTCCTTGAATTCCTACTAAGCTACATCCTCTCAGGCATCTTTATTCTCATCAACGGAGAAGGTGCTGTCAGGACTGAGTGAAATAGAGCCCAGTGGAAGTCTCATTTCAGAGGATGGTTATCCCAGCTGCAGTCCTAGCTCTGCTCCAGACATCCAGTGAAAAGTTGGGAAGGGCAATGGTGCATTCCTTGGGTGAGATGAAGACAAGTCCTTTATGAGTGGTAGCTTGTATTCTCATGGCACTATAGGTCCAAGAGGAGGAGAAATACTCACAGATATGCCAACCCACATCTATGACTTATTGACATATATATATATATGTGGCTGATTTTGCAATAAGCACATTTTTTACTGACTTTCTGGGCTTCTGTTTGTAAACAGAAACACCAAAATATCACAATATCTGTCTGCTTCTGCTGTCACTTGTGTTTTTCAGTGGCAGCTGCAACAGATATTTCTGCTGAGATTTAAAAAAAAATAAATAAATAAAATCCAACCTTAGTACTCCAGGCAAAGGAAAATTTCTTTAGCAATCAAGAAGTGATTGCACTCGGTGATTGTTTCTACTGGCAAATGACAGTGATTAACGCTCTGCCAGTGCTTCTCAACATTTTGGAAGTACAAGCCTCTTTTGGTTCATCTGTGTCTGTGGCATATTATTCTCAGCAGCAGCTCAGTTTCTTCAAGACTCAGGAAGGGAAGAAATTACGAGTGGTTTCAGCAAGTATTGACACTCGTTCACTCCCACAAGGAACTGAGCTGCTGCCAGAAAGTAAAAGTGGCATAAAATTTTGCAGGCAATAATCACAGCCTACACTCGCTCCTCTCTTACATCTGGTCCCTGGAGAAGCTGAGGAGCTGTTGACTGCTGTATGTGATGCTTCAGACTCCCTTCGAACCCCTCGGTCATGACTTCAGATGTGGGAGGAAGAAGGAAAGGCAGCGCTGCTGCCATAGTTTCATCTCCATTGGAAAAATACCAGTCCTGGAGTGCCTCTGCTTCTGTTTCTAAAAGAGGCTCAGCCAAATTTTAACAGAGCAAGAGAAAAAATCGGGATTTGTCTCTTTCCTCTGATGTCACTTTGAAAAACCTTTACAGATCAATTATGGACTAAGCAGGGAGCTGACAAAGGGCTTCACTGCCTTTAAAATTGCTCCGTTCTCTCTGAAATGCAGGAACAGATGTTCTTTGAGCTGGCCTGTCAAGTTTTTATCCTTCTTCTTTCCCTGCACTGAGTCTGCCTGGTCTCCTTGGGCCAGTTTCTCATTGCATTTCGACTCCAAAGTTCCAAAGCAAAGGAGGGATCGCATTTTCGTTCGCACCAAGGCACATCAATGCGCTTGAGGGCAAGCAAGAGTTGCTGAGGTAACAGTTCAGCAACCACTCAGATCCACTGACATCCATAAGGTTAAGGAACAGCTTAATCAGGGTTTTAGATTGGAGTGAGTGTTACCAAAAAAATCTTGTTTTTAAAATAAGGAAACTTTTCATTACTCCGACACGCACTGAAATAGAAACTTTTGACCGTTCATTTCTGACATGTTGTTTCTGATCTCATTTCTGCTCTGAGAAGCGCAAGAGTTGGATAAAGTGATCATTTCCTTAAAAAAAAAAAAAAAAACCAAAACAAACAATCTGATGGTGCTATCACCTTCCCCAATTAGGCTTTATCAGTGAGAATTGTGTGCTAATGATGCATTTCCATGCAGTTCCTAAACGATTCCAGCCCCTCGACGTGTCCCACAGATGCTCCGTGTGGTGTCCGTGGGCGAAGCACATAAACAGAGGAGTTTCTGCGAGCGCAGCGTCGGGATCAGCATTTTGCTAAAAAACTGCTTTTCCGAGGGGTAGGAATTTGCCTGTTTGTTCCAGTGCAGCAGCAAAAAAAGAACCGAAGATTTCAGTGTGTTGGGATGGGATCATAAATGCTGGTTTGCACCTCATTTCAATGCTACCGGCAAACACGGATTTTTGAGTACAATTATTACGTGAAAATGCTGCGTGGTCAGACACCAGTCAGGGAAATGACACCTTTTAAAAGTCTTCTTAAAAAGTGATGTTTAAAACCCTGAAATGAATACTGCTGAGATTTCAATCATGTTCTTAATAGCATTTAAAAATAAAATAATTTTGTTATTCTCCATGCTAGGCAACCTTCAAAATGACTTCCTGAAAGAGATTATAATCATCTATTTATTTATTTATTTAGATTTTAACCACTGATGCAGTGAATGGGAATTCAGGAGATTATTAGTTCAGTCCCATCTTAAATTTTCTGTGTTATATATAATTTACTCAGTCTCTCATATTCTCAGTTTTTTCATCTATGAAATAGAAATTATTTCTTTTACCAATCCCTGTTCTTTTATGTTTTACTGGAAGTACTGCAGTCAAACTCCAGTAATGGAATTATTGCAGTCAAACTTGAGCAAACAGGACTTTTTCTTTGGGTAGGAAAAGCCTTTTTAGAATAAAAAAAATTAATCACCTAATTGGATTATGGCAAGTGCCAAACAAACTTTGTGATTGCAACAAAACTAAGAATAATTTAATGTCATTTTTCAATTTTGAAATGTAGTAATTTGTTAATGCTTGTCTTTTTTCCATGTACTGGTTCTTGGATGTAGAATTCATTTCAGTCCAGAGACCTGGAAGTATTTTCCCTGTTTTACTCTAGAACTGGAATGACATATTGTATAGTTAATTCAAGAATGCTGTGAGGTGTTTTGCAGTCACAGCATGTTTCCCTTTTTGACTTTTCTGTTAAGACCATAATCACATTAGAAAAAATCATATTTATGTTTGCTGACTGTTTTCTTCACATGTTGACACATGGTAACATCCAGGTTTTTTGGTTGTCTTCTCAAAAACTGTTCCACTCTGAAAATGCCTGCAGGAAACTCGCCTACAGGGTTTTCCTTATGCTCCAGCTGTCTCAGAAACATCCTTGTCTGATCGAGGAATTAACAAAACCCAACAAATTGCTCTTGTAACTCAGAGATTATGGACAAGAAAATTAGATAAAGAAATATTAGTATTTCCATAACATATTTCTGAGTATTGCATCACAGAATCATGGAATGGTTTGGGTTGGAAAGGACATAAAAGATCATCTCATTCCACCTCCCTGCCATGGGCAGGGACACCTTCCACTACCCCGGGTTGCTCCAAGCCACATCCAGCCTGACCTTGGACACTTCCAGGGATGGGGCACCCACAATTTCTCTGGGCAGCCCCTGCCACGGCCTCACCACCCTCACAATAAATTTTTTTTCCCATTTCTGGGATGCAGAACTGTCTTGTGTCTATTACAATCCTTTAATTATATATAGACAGATCCCCTAAACTGTCACAAATAAACGTACCTAAATATTTATATTTCATCTATGAACTAAAGTATGCTGGAACTGTGTAGTAAACCTATGACAGCTTGTCTGGAAAAGCAGTGTTTCCACAGGGCAATTTAACTTTTCTTTCCCAGAACAGTTTATAGCCAAAATTCTGTAGCTTACAGTCTTCCTACTGGACTTTCCAATAGGAGAAGCAGTAAAAGCAACACTGCAGTTTTGAATAGAATGATATTCAGTGCCATAAAGACACCAAAATGTAGGTCTTCTACGTGGTTCCTCTTTCTTGCTTCAGAAACGTTCAGGCATCTTTAAGTCCTGTTTTATTGAGATTCACAACATGACTTGGAGTTTGGCTCTCAATAGTTTATGACACAGGAGCTCTCTTACAATTTGTGTTCTTGTAAAACAGAGTGTGGTGAACGAGCCCAGGCAAGACGAACTTCAGCAGGTAACAAAGCAATCCTTTGCTTCTGGCAAATAAATTTAAATTACAATTTACAGGGTTGCTTGTAGAGCCCAATGTTCCGAAGCTGTTCCCTGCTTGAATGGTTCCTGATTAAGGAACACCCGCCCTTTTTAGCTTGAGATAATTGTCTCATCAGATGGTGTCAGGGCTCTCATCCAGGTGTTCCTGGGAAGGGCATATATAAGTGCTAAGCAGAAGCACAGCTCTCAAGACTTGTTAGCAGGAATTCTGGTGTGTTGTGAGGGGCTTTGAACTGCTTTTAAGACAGAGTGGGATTGAAGGAGTCTACATAGATGTGTTCTCTGGCACTGGATGGACCAACTGCTCCACTGTCCTGCTCCTAGAAAGCTTCCTGCCTGGCTTCAGGCAAAGCTCTGGATGGAGGATGCAGTGGCCCGAGTCTCATGTGGCAGGGAGATTTTGTATGGGACAATGGATATGGTTAAAATTTAGAGGAGACCAGGAAATCTAGGGTAAAATGCAGCTGCTGACTGCCTGGTTGGAATGTGGTGGACATGCTCCCCATACAGTGATAATGGTCTGCTCAGAGGGATGGAAAGGAGAGTGGAAGGAAGAGGAGACTACGTGGCCCCCCTTCATTGAAATCCCAGCAGAGAGGGGGAACACTGCAGAACTGTGAGGATCATGAGAGTGGGCAGTGCCTGTGTGCAAGGGAGAATCCAGGGGTTCCTCTGCTGAGCCAACAATGACTTCCAACCCCCTCCATAGGAGCCAAGGCAGGACCACCCCCCACCCACTGGGTGTGGCAAGAGGACTGTAGACCAGTCAGAAATAAAAGGCATTTATGACTAAAGCCACTCAACCTCCACTTAAACCTAAAGAAACAGTGTAAAAGTAAGTTGGGGATAGAGGGAAAGCTGGAGAAGACTCCCCCAAAACTGCTGGGGTGAGTTGACGGGGTGAGCCCACCTTCTGCCCCCACAGGGACATCTTGGGTGAGAATCACACCCTACCTGTGTTACACCCTGTTTTTAGTACTAGAGCTTGTGCTCGCTTAATATGGATCAGTAGATTGCTCTAAAACTTACTTTTACAGCCAGACACTATCACCAGTGACCCCGAACCTTATTAACCCGTCATCATTTGTGTTAGTAAAGGGTGTTATTCCATGAACTGTTAGAGTGAGTCCTTTACAGGTGCTGGTAGTTGCCAGCAGCAGAAAACACCTTGTCGGGGTCCTGACAAGAAGGGCAGTCAGAGCACCCTCTGACCTTGTGAATCTGCTGGTGAAGGGTCCTGTTACAAGACACTGAAAGATTGTGGGACACAAGGCTGTCAACTTTCCTGGTGGCACCAACAGGCAAAAATCTAAACTCTCCCTGTCAGGTGACATTTGGCACTGGAGGTGGTGGTGGTTTCACAGGTCAGAGATGCTCCCCAGATTAAAAGCTGAGTTGCCAAGTGAAGAGGCTGAAAGAGGAGGTGGAAGGCTGTAATCTATCCATGCTTTCAGTGTGAGTTTTTTGGACCAGAACACCCCAGATCAGAGGTCTTTCCCAGTATCTGTTATTCTTTATTATCCCACACTTTGTGCTTCTCAGTCTTCCTGGAGAACCTTTGTCTTTCCTGCTGCACTTAGATTTAATTACAAGCAATAGGTGGCAAGTCAGAAACAATATGCTGGGATAATAAATTGCCTGTGCAGGAATCATGTTGCCTATTAGGAAAACTCTGAGAACACTGAGGAGGGGCACAGGTTAAGAGACAGGAAACATTTCACACTGTCATCACCTGCGAAGTTATTACACTGCTGGACAGCTACAAATGACAGTCTGAAATATTTGCATGGTTAATGTTTGCATGTATATTCACACATACCCCAAGTATCCAGTGGGGCACATGCTCTTAAATTGAAATTAATCAGGTATTTATTTATATTTCTTACATTCTTTGAAATATCCTTTATCTAATTTTTTCTTATAATTCGTTTATTTTATTTAGCTGCCTAGCAGCACACAAACAAACATGCACACGTGGATTCATATACCACTGAATCTCTCTTTTCATCTGAATTTTGAAGCTATTGAGCTGATCCTCACAGCTTGGTCCTTAAGGACCAATTCCTCATACAAATTCACCAGCTGTAATTCAAAGAAACACGTAAGGTTAAAGAGGAAATACTATCTTTGCTGTCACAGAGAGAGGAAAATGCCTCTCATTCATTTCACTGACTATAAAGCATTTGTTCCCTGATGTTATTTTCAAGTCTGGTAAAACATATATTTATCAGAGTTTAAACCAACAGAAGTATAAGAAATCAGCAGGAATCCCATTTAACCTCATTTATTGGCACCCTCACCAGAGGTATTAGGCACATTGAGCACTAATGAATTATTTAAGATAGCACTAGATGTTTAATGTTTGGAATTGTGGGCAAACAGCCAAATAGATGTCTTTCAGAATTTTTCTCTTCTAATAGGAGCCCCAGGATATTTTAGCTAATAAATGTCTGCGTTCCACAGATCAACTGTTTGTACAACAGAATCCATCTCTGAAGCTAAAAATGGGCATCCCAGGAAAGAAATGGGCATCCTGTAGTGAAGAAACAGGGCTGAAAGACGTGTAGAGACAGAGATTACTTCAGATCTGCCCAAATGTGCTCCATATTTTTGTCACTGATTGAATCTCTCTGCTCCTGGAGGTGGTGGGGGTGGTGGCAGAACGGAGGTTTGCAGGAGCTGGAAGATAGAAAGGTTTTAACAGTCCAGTAAGGATGAAATAAATATGAATTAGAACTGCTACCTGTAATCCAAAATTGTACCATTTACCTGAAGCTTCTATTCTAGATCTGTCTGTACTGAAACCAAGACATGGGGCTGAAATTACTCTCCAGGTACTGAGAGACATCAAATCTCTGTTGTTGGCCATGAAGTACCACTGTCGAACCTCAGAAATAATACACTCAAACCCTATCTGGAAGAACATATCCAATAAGTAGAGAGGATTAAATCACCTCCACTGGTAATTTCAGTCTGCTGTTTAGGGGGAATCCTGATTCTTTAACACATCTTTCCAAAGAAAACTAATTTAGCAGTTTGTCTGTGCCTTTTAAGCTTCTGTTCCAGTGCCTAAATGCTTAGTACTGGTATGACATCACAAAAAAAAAAGTATTCACATCAGAGGCAAATCAAAGGCAGAGTTATTTTGACTTAAAGTGTTTGATTGGTTTGGGTAGCAGTTGGTTTCTGGATGACTTGAGGGTCTGAGGATTATGATCTGAGTACCTGAATGTTATAAATACCCGTCTAGAAAAGAAGCTAATGGGATAGAAAGAAATCAAAACCATAAGTAATTATTGGTTCTGATTATTAAATGCACTATAATGGAAATAATGAGAAAAGTCAATGCTGATATCCTTTGAGGAAGGGCCTGCTTTCCTCTGGGTTGGACAGGAAGGTCCAGAAGTCATTACTAGGTCTGCTAAATCCAAAATAGATTAAGTTTCCAAGAGTATTCTGTAAAACTGCGCTTTGAGCAGAGTTTGGATCCCGGAGTTCAGTTCTGCTCCTGAAGAACCCACAATAAAAATTTCCATTGATTCGAGAAGACCATGAGAGATCAGAGATTTTTTTTTTTTTTCTTTCTCTGCTCCTATTTGATGTCACACAGGCATTTGGATTGTTTTTCAGACGATCAAAAGCACACTTCAGGAATGAATGCTTGTGCCTGTAGTGCCTGTTCTCCCAGCCCTGCTTGCCCTGAGTCTCGTGGCAGCAATAGCTGTCACACAGGCACTTACACTAAGTACCATGTTGACATTAAAGGAATTGGGAAAAGTGCCCCAAAGAGTATTCCCCTCCCAACACTCCTCCCAGCAGAAGGTAACATTTACTCCTCAGCCTGGGATAAATTACCATATTAATTATTCAAAATACTTAATACCATCAAACAGGAATGAATTTACCAGATGCAATCAAGAGCCAGACACAAGAAATCAATGGAGTTTAAAGGCCTCAGCTTTCCATGAATAATTAACTGGGTGTTCTCCTGAAGTGCAGGTAGTGGAGAGGATATTAATTGCCTGAGGAGGGAGGAGAAGAGGTCAGGCCAAACTGCAGTTCCAACTGAGAGTGACTTCTCCCTTCTTCAAAACTGCATACCTACGATAATGCCAATACTTAAGGGAATCCTTCAAGAGTGTTGACAAATAGCTCTGGGAACAGGAGGCAGCTCTGCAAACCACCTGTGCTTTGATCCAGTGGAGCAAATCTACCATGCTCTGGTGACTTCACTGCAACACCAGTGCAGGTGAATCTTTTTTTATTTTGGGAGATGCTGCGACCACAAAACTCTGTTGATCAGGGAATGTACCCCTTAATACCTGGACAAATCTGTCCAGTGTAATAAATCCAGACTAATTCTTCAGATACATAATACAATGGTGATCTACAGGACAGAGCTCAGGCTCCATTGTTCCTCTTTCCCTGGTTATCACTCCCATACTTGTTGTGCTACAGAAATCAGAGGTTTCTTCACGTCCTTTTCCTTGACATTTCCTATTTATAGATTGTATTAATATATTCCTGTTAGACAGCAAGTGGCAGGTTCTCTTTGCTGGCTCGGAGGTCAGAAGATGAGTAGCTCAGAGTCTGCTTGCATATAAAAGCTGTAGTGGCTTAACTCTCTCAGTCATGGCTTATCCCCCCAGAAACAATGTGGTGAAACAGGTTTTAGAAATACAAAGTGAAATCTGCAACACAAGTCTATAGAAAACATATCTAGACTAGAATATTTTTTTTGCTTTCAGTGGTCTGGGGAGAGATGACTCTGCAGCTGAGTGGTTAACACAATTTGCTTAATTAAACCTTCCTTTTGACTCTGGCTTGCCTTGACAGGTAATGTAGTTAAATCCAGGTAGACCCTAGAAACAATCCAGTCACAGGGAGTGAAATTCCGGTTCTGGTCTTTTCTGTCTCAGTGTTCTCCCAGTGAAAAGGAAACGAATGGTGCTAAGCTGGTGGGAAGGTGGAAGTACACACACACACACACACACACACACACACACACTCTTTCCATCTTCTGGTTCCTTCTCATGCTGATTTTTAAGGCTGAAAAGCATGTTGTGTGGTGGGTGCCTTCAGCCCTTTCTGTGAATGAGGAATGACAACCCCTCGTCTGAGGAGACAAGGTGCAAACTCCGAAATGAGTGTTCCCTCTTGGCTGACTCCTGTCTGATGCTCACTTACTGCTTGTCACCATGTCCTGTTTCATTCCTTCCCTTCCTGCTTCCAGTCCTCTATTACTCATTTGTCTGCTGATCACAAATCATTTCACCATGAGCTGAGGGAAAGGTGAAAAATTAAGCAGAAGAAACAAAAGTCTGTGAGATGGTAAAGGGTGAACACCATGCTCTCAGCTTGACTTGCTGTGGAGTGTCACAGCTGTTCAAAAATGCATCAGGAACACATTCCTTTGGGATCAGCTGCTGGAGTGCAAAGTCTCCAAAATATTTTAAAATAGAAAAAAACAATCCAGAGACCAGAACTGGAGCAAAACACCAGAGTAAAACACCATAATTCTTTCCTCTAAACTAGCGAATATGCAATTTAAAAAAAACCTAAGCCAAGAGGGTAAATATGACAGGATGAGCTGGAATTGTGTGACAATACTGGAAATAAATCAGCCATGGGATTTTCATAGAATCATAGAAGCACAGAAGGGTTTGGTTGGAAGGGCCTTGAGGATTGTCTTGTTCCAACCCCCTGCCTGGGCAGGGCCACTTTCCACTAGACCAGGTTGCCCAGAGTCCCATTCAACCTGTCACTGAACACTTCCAGGGATTTTCTATGTTCATAATTGCTAGTGGGGTTCAGGAGAGCTTTCCTTGGGCTCTTAGACCTATTTGATAGTGGGTAGCTCTGTTAAAATCAAATTAATTCTTCTGTGTGTGCTCGTTGCACACACTGCTCACAGGGATCCTGTGAGCCTTGCAATGTGTCCTGGGGAAGGGCATGAAGGTCAAGGTTCTTCACACCCTGTGCAGTGACAAGAAAGAAAAGGAAAAATCCTTTCCCTCCCCAGATAAGCTGAGGCATTTATGGGAGAGCTGAAAATAGTCTTTTTGCATGAACAGTGATTGGCTTTTCATTTTTTCTTAGGGAGAGAATCAATTTTATGTGAAAATGCATCAGGTTCTCCTCAGACAAAATACAGTTTCTAAGAACAATTTTGAATCAATATGAATTTTCTCTTTTGTCAGATGATTACATGAGGGGAAACTAAAGATGGTTTTCAGATCTACTTTTGTGATTGGTTTTTGCAAGAGTCCCTGATGGAGGGAAAGGGATTTGGGCCATGATTTATTACCACAGTAGTATCACGAAATCTGAATTGGATGTTATTGTGCTGAGTGCCACACAAAAATGTTAAAAATATCAGTTGGAAACATATCACACTCTGTTTCTGAACACCACTTTGTCCAAGTCCTGCTAAGAAACAACATGGAAATGATTATATGGACATTATTTTTCATAATACATAGTAATTTGTATAGTTTTACAGAATCTCTGTTGATGGGTCAAGAAGAATGAACATTTATTACTAATAATAACACAATTATGTAGAACAAGAATAATATCTCAAATTATTCATAGAACCGTAATTTACCAAGGACTAATAAACACAGAGATGTGACCTCTGGCTCAGGGAGTCCATGAGCTGCAAATTGCTGGAGTGTGGGAGAGGTTTTTGAAGAAATATCATGGCATGCTTGGCATCCTCTAAGCATCCACGTTAGATTGTTATTTGGTCTGACCCAGTCAAGCTGGTTTTATGTTCTGTACACTTTAAAATCTCATTTCTAGTTGTGTCTTATCAAGCCTAACTTACAGATTGTCTGACAGCTGCCTTCATTGTCTTTATTTTCTCATTATAACACCTCAAATCTCTGGCCATGACCCAGAATTTTACACTTGTATTTGCTGTAAAAGTGATGAATTCTAAATGGAATGGCATCCCAAGTATTGTACTCTCCTGGGAAGATCTGTCCAAACTGTAAGGCCCCAAACACCAGTTTTCCTTCCCTGTAACTGGAGCCAAAGGTAGAGACAGGTAGGACTTGCAGGGTCATGTTATGATTCAAGAGTTTTAAGCATCAAGGCTCTCAGATAATAAAAACATCTGTATTCTGGTGGTGATGCTTGATAATGAGTTCACTTCTCAGTGCAATTCGTTCTTCAAGGAGGTGATTAGATGAAATCAAATCCCATCTTCCCATCAGAAGTAATTTTTCTTTCTACCAAGGCAGTCCATGAATTTAATAATTCCAGCACAAACACAGGTAAAAGACATATTTGCATGTTCCTCCCTGGCCATGGGCTCGTGGCTCTTGTGTGGTCCACGAGGACAGTGGCATCAATGAGAAAATTTAATACTTTTATATCAAATTTGTCACTCCTTGAAAGGAACTCTGACTGTTTTTCAGGCAAAAATATCATAACCAACAGAATATTATCTCTGTGCACCTTCATATTCAGTTTCTAGTAAAAGAATAGGAAGTGCCAGTAAAAGATTTCCACTCCTGGATGAATAGCCTAAGAATTACAAATTATATGATGCCACTGAGAGAGACCCAGACAAGAGTTTATAGATGAATTTTTAGGCACAGCAGAAAGAACAGTAAAGACACAATTTAGCTTTGTGAGAAAACTAATGAAACAAAAATGTTACAGAAGAAGTATTGAGACTACTCTGGCAATCTGACTTCTTGTAACTTGAGTATAGACAGAGTAAAATCTGAAAGGCCAGCAATAAATTGAGCTCATTTACAAAAAAAACACCATCCTGGGGAAAAAGGAAACCACATGTGAGTGCACCGTTAGTAAAGAGAAAGAATAAGGGAAGTGGTCAATGGGCTCAAATCACTCTGTGGCATGGAAAAAATGTTAGAAAGGCCACGGTGTGCCTTCTTATGTGTTATCAACCTCCATAAAAAAGTCAACCTTGAGCAGTG
The DNA here is from genome assembly GCA_036023395.1 of Myiotriccus ornatus. Lineage (NCBI taxonomy): Eukaryota > Metazoa > Chordata > Aves > Passeriformes > Tyrannidae > Myiotriccus > Myiotriccus ornatus. Next base: position 149,313,459 of record JAYRBT010000082.1, on the reverse strand, counting down.
ACTACTTCAGTAAACACCACTGTGAAAAAGGAAACTCACAGATTATAATAGGAAAAGAACTAAATAGTCATCTAGTAAGTTATACCTTCTTCCAGTCAACTTTATTCTAAGTAATTTATTTCACTGGTTGATGCCATCTCAGATTTTCGAGACCTGGTGAAAGAAAAGGAGACTGGAAAGGAAAAGAAAATAAAAAATCACAAAACTTGGCTTTATAAGGGAAAAGTAAAGAAAAAAATAGAAAAGATTCAGTTCCTTGCAAAAATCCAAGAGAACAACACTGAGCAGACAATGTCTAAGCAAACAGGGTGACAGGGAGATGGACTTGTCAAGAATAACCAAGTGTAGTTTCATTGTATGGCAAGATAATAAACATTGTGGAGTGTTGTGGAGGGGGGAAAAGCCTTCAGTACTTGTCTGCAGTGAAGCTTTGTAGCTGTGTGACAAGACAATCCCATCAGTAAGACGGAGGAACATTAGAGAAACAAAATCACTCCGAGGGAAGGCAAAGCTGACAACAACTTCTGTCCAGGGCACATAACAAAGTTGTGCTGACAACTGAAGGGTTGTATCAAATAAGGTTTTTGAGACATCAGTGGTGGGTAGAGCTGCCATTAATGGGGAGTGGAACTGAGATTAATTTTATTAATGACAAGTGTGGGAGGACTATTATTGCAGGACATAGTGATAAGTATTGACTGATGTGAGAAATAGTTCGAAAATTGTGGCTACATCCTTTTCTAGATTGGCGTTTATCCTCAATTTTGGTAAAACTAACTGCCAAAATGCAAGCTAGGGAACACTTGGAAAAGTAGGAGTTGTTCTGCAAAGGGTGTAGGAATTATAGTAGATCTAAGGCCAAATACAAGTAAAATATTTCAACCTCTGAAAACAAACAAACATACAACAACACAAACAACCCAACTGTTCTACTGGTATATGTGATAAGAACCAGAACTTGCAAGTTGGTTTGTTGAGCACTCTTTAAAATAATCTCAAATGCTGAATTAGTCTTTTTTACTCTTTCTATTTTAAGACACATAATAAAAAGATGAAGATATGACAGGAAGCTGCACTGAGTGATTTGAGACAGGTCATTAGTGGGCACTGGGTAATCTTTTACAGAAAAATTTGGGAGGCCCCCTTAGTACTATTTAGGGGGTTATCAAATCCAGTAGCCCAAAGGAGGTGAGACTTTCCCACATGTCCAGCCAGTACTGAGCACATATTCCCAGTAGGCACATACACAATATGTAAATCCATGTATACACTGTGATCACACAGATCCAGCGCGACAGACACATCCTCACTGACAGCCTTGTCCTGTTGCCCTCATTTGCCAGCTCAGGGTTAAGGTAAGAGGGATATTTATTTATTCATTTAATTAGTTTCATGTATGTGCGCTTACATCTGTATTAAATATATATGCCTGTGCAGACTGTGGATCCAACTCCCCTGGATCACAGTTTTCCCAGTTTCTGGTACATGGAGAGAACAGCCCTTGAGGCCACAGTTTCACTGCAGCTGCTGGGGCAGAATCCTCTGCACACAACAAAAACACACACACACAGGGTGAGTTGTGCTGTAACACAGACACATCTTTGTACTCCCTTATCCTTCTATTTTTCAATTCTTGCTCCTTCCCAAATCTCCCAGACTTACTCCTTTCTCTGTCACTGCTTTCTCCCTCCAACATTCTGTAATAATCCCCGTGGAATCCCAAAATACTAATTTTCTTCTTCCCATAATATTTTCCCTACTCCCAAGGCAAGTGACCTCTCAGCCTGTGAGTGGACTCTCTCCCTTGACCCCCTGAGTGGGTGTCCCCACACCCACGGGGGCTGAGGCTGTCCCTGACCCATCCCCTGAGGCCTCCCCCACTGCCCTTTCTCCTCTTGGCTCCTCTGTGTCCTGTGACAATCCTGGGAGCAGCCAGGACAGGGTCTTTTTTAGGGTCACCCACCCCCAGTTTCTCCACTCTGGTCTTTTGTGGGTGTGCAGATGAACATTGTTAGGAGTTACCTGACAGTACCAACTGAATGTGCACATGCACTTACAGGCTGTCCTGATTAGAGCCCAAAATCAGCTTTTTATAAGGGGGGGAAAAAAAAAAAGAAAAAAAAAAGAAAAAATATTTTTATCATTTATTTTTGGAAATTGTTTTAAAAAAGCAAAAAGGCTTTGAATTGCCAGCTGTTAAAGACTGTGCAGATGCTGGAAACAGCTGGCAATCCACTACCCTACTGCACACAGAAATCTCAACCAACTGTTAGTTTTTCATCCTGCACAGCTCATACTTTTGCTGCAGTAAGATACAGATGCAAAAAACTCTTTGTGATTGCCCTGTTCCCCTCGATGCCCACAGTGCACCCTATTTGCCCTTTCTCTGTCCTTGCCTGGTCCATCTCTCCCTGGTGCCATTTCTCTGGCATCTGTAGCTCTAGGAAGTCTGTGGGACAGCACTTCCAAGAGAACTTTTGTGTCTCATGAATCACAGCAATGAACATGTGAAAACCTGGAAAAATCCATCCAGCACCACTCTTCAGCCTTCCAGGACCATCAAGCCAGCAATTCTGAGCAGTGTCATGGAATCACAGAATGGTTTGGGTTGGAAGAGACCTTAAAGAACATCCAGTTCCACCCCCTGCCATGGGCAGGGATATTCCCACTAGCCCAGGTTGCTCCAAGCCCCATTCAACCCAGCCTTGGACATTCCCAGGGATGGGGCAGCCACAGCTTCTCTGGGTAACCTGTGCCAGGGCCTCACCACCCTCACAGAGAATAATTTCTTCCTAATATCCAATCTAAACCTACCCTCTTTCAAAGTAAAGCCATTCACCCTTGTCCTATCATTAAAAAGCCCCTCTCCATCTCTCTTGCATCCTCTCTAAGTGCTGGAAGGGGCTCTAAGGTTTCCCTGGAGCCTTCGCTTCCCCAGGCTGAGCAACCCCAGCTCTCTCAGCCTGTCGAGAAGGCTGTCTGGCAACCCAGAGAGTTATCCCTGCAGGTTTTAAAAACCTACTGAATACCTCCCCAGTGCCATTTAAGTTCTCCCAAGCAGTGAAACACCTTG
>JAYRBT010000082.1:149274479-149309926 GCA_036023395.1 Myiotriccus ornatus | reverse complement strand
TATCCCTGCAGGTTTTAAAAACCTACTGAATACCTCCCCAGTGCCATTTAAGTTCTCCCAAGCAGTGAAACACCTTGCCAACAGTATCCTCAGGAGTTCCCTTCCACCCAGAGTTTGGGGGAAAGAGAACTGCTTAGCTCAGGAGTGCTTTTCAGAGAAGAGAGTGCAGAGCTGGGTCGGATTGGATACATTTCTGATCACAAGGGAAGAAGTGTTGCAAGGTTAGGGCTTCATTATATTGTCTAGGACACGTCATGTCAGCGATTTGTATCGGAGTGTTGAGTCTCCTCCATCCCTCCTCAGGAGGGCAAAGCTGACTCTGGTCGCACGCAACGTCAGAGCTCAGTGGAAGCCGTCTGTGATTTGCTTCTCAAGGGCAGGAGGGGTTGCCTGGCAGAGCAGCCCTCCCAGAACTAATTCAGCAGATGTTTAATGCACTTAAATATATATGAATTTACCAGGAGCTGACAGTGCAGTCGCACCAGGCTCAGCCCTCACAAAGGCACTCCATGTCCTTTAGCAGCGGAGAAGCCAAGTCAGGAGAAATTCCTGGGCAAGACTGTCCCTCTGAGCATCCTCTCCGACTGCTTTGACTTATCACCAGCTAATTGCTCAGCATAGAAAAGTGGCTTGTCATTGTCATTGTAGCTCTGCTAGGAAATGTGGAGAGAAACGATTCCTTCTGAACCTCTGAAAAGCAACATCTAAAGCAAGGAGAGAAGCCAGAAACCCAAAGTGCCTGGGAACAAACCTCAGCAATAACAAGTGTGCTGGAAAAAGCAATAAAATCCATCGAAGTTATATTTGGCATTTCCTTGGCTCGAGTTCTTTGCAAAGAACCTATCCTCTGATCCCTGGATTTTCTGGTTTTAATTTGCCACCACTGCCTTTGTCTTTCTACTCTTGTGCCTTTGCTTCCACAAGAAAAAGGTTCAACCTTCAGGAGTCCTGTGTGAATAGAACCACACTAATTATTGTCACTGGAAGTCTCAATGCTTCATTATTTTCTCCCCCTTTGTCTCTGCAATCTCTTGGCCTTTTTTGTGTGGCAAGTTTGTGACAGGTACAAAAGTGTCTCAAAGTACTCAAACATATTGCACACATTTGTCACGTACTGCAGTTCCCAAATACCTTTTCTGCCCCAACCAAATTCGTATTTGACTGCACTAATTACACCCAGTTCTTAAAATGTGATCTGGTTTTTCTGGGAAATCAAGCACCATCCTGGGAAACTCCCCTGCTTTTTCCATCCATGTTTTACACAGGCAAATAGGCTTCTCTTCTAATTAAGAAGTAATTATTGGACAAATCTGGGCATTAACCAAGCATGATGATGGAACATATTGGATTTAGCTGGGATACAGTTACATTTCTTTGTAGTAGCTTGTTTGGGTCTATAATTTGGATTTGTGCTGACAGCAGTGTTGATAGCATGGGGATGTTCTGGTTAATGCTGAGCAGGGTTCACACAACATCAAACCCTCCCCTGCTTCCCCCAGTCCTGCCAGAGAGGAGGTGATGGGTGCACAAGGGGCTGGGAGTGGAGAAAACAGACAATAAAGAAAAGGAAATATTACCATGGCCTTTAGTACAAGGATGCAGACAAGTGTGTTTTCCAATAATATGACCCAGCATTGCGGGTTCAGTGTCCCAGGAAAACTTTTTGCTCTCTTTAGAGTGCTACAGATGGGATTCTAGGATAGTATATTTATTTGTGGAAATAAAAACACACATTTGAGCTTATCAGATGTATATGTGATTAAAAAAAAAATAAAATTATCCACCAATAAGCCTGACTCAAACACTGAACTCTTTGGGTACCTGGAGCTCACCCTTGAAATGTGAACATTATGAAGCTTTTATTTACACAGGGATTCTGCTACCCATCAAAACAAAAGGATGGAACTGTGGAGTCACCCAGGATTTTAAAATTTTCTTCTGGTGCCTCTTTGGCTGAGCGAGGGAAAGAAGAACCGGTTGTGAATATCAGGTAAATTGGTGAATCAATCAGACCCATTTATGTCTAATTGCTAATGACAGGTTTGCCAGCAAAAGTTGCAGCTTGAATTCAACTGTTGGAAAGTACTCAGGAGTGGTACAGGGAATCCAGAGAGGTTGTTTTGAGCCTCTGCCTCTCCAAACTGTGGCATTTGAGCTGCCTTCAGAGAATGTGCACAGAGGGTTTCACTGTCCAACATAACCTTTTCCTGCTTCTTTTCACTGAAAAACGAAATCACAGTCGCAACTGGGATAAAATCCTGCTTGGTGCAACAAGTTCAGATCCCTGGTGTTTTTCTTGCAGAGAAAAATCACCCCATCTCAGAAAGCCAAGCGAGACCTTGAATTTCAGGTTTTGGTGTTCCTCCAGACCTCCAGTAACCTGACCTGAGACAGCCCTGCTGAGACAGGATGCCCAAACCTCTTCTTCTGGCAAATTTACTACTCCACTTGGAATCAGTATCTTTGGAAAAATGTTCCTCCAGTCAGACTGTGGTGGACAGACCCAGCAGCAGATCTGATAAATCTGGCAAACCGTAAATGATCAGTGGGATGAAACCTTTGGTTGCTATGTGGTCCTTCCATCACTATTTACTCCAGTATCCAGCACACCCGGATTCCTAAATTCACATTTTGGTTGGCATTCTAATGGAAAATCAGTCTGTAGTTCCCATGCCAGTAGCTGGAGGAATTCTCCAGCCTTCAGAGACCTCTGAATGACAAGAATAATGTGGCAGCACAGGGCAAGAAAACACGTGATTTGCTGAAAAGAGGAAAAGAAATGACTGAGCAGTGAGAACCATAAACTGTGAAAGAGATATTAAATCAGTGTAAATGCGTAAGAACAGGCTCCTAGATCTACCACTGCAGTCTCATCAGGTTCTCCTGTCACAGGTGGTGCTTCATGTCCTTCCTACCTAGACAAGCCTCATCAGGAGAAACACCTCAGCCAAAAATTCCTACTGATAAATCCTGTGCAGTTCTTTTGCTCTTGAGGTAACTGAGGGACTGAGCAGGGGGAGAGACAATTCACTCTGCTGCCTGTAGGAATGTCTTAAAAGGCAGATAAAATACCAAATAATGGAGCTTATCTGTTGGGAAGTGCCATGAATAAAACATGTTTTGCTGTCTGTATGCATTTCTCCTGGCTGCCCTTCAGCAAAAGATCCCTGTTACACATCACAATTTGGAGAGTATTAAAAAGGACCTGGGTGACCTTGTTCTCTGCCAGGGCAGTAGCAGACAATCCTTCCCTAAAATAAGACAAGACTATTTCTGACCCCTGGGCCCAAGTTCAAAGGCAGAGACGTTCAAGCACATTTAAGCTGACAGTTGCTATCTGAATAAATAAACCCTTAAAATTAATGGGACCTAATAACAATCGGATTTATAAATAAATATTTCCTACTGAACACTCCTATGGTTCTGGACCCTGTTTTGAAGGCTTTCCTGTGCTGCCCACCCCTGAAATCCTGTTCATTTAATTGCTGGTCACATTATTTCAGTGGAACAGGAAACAAAAAATATTAAAAGCATTGAAAAGCTGGAGAATGGTTTTGGAGCTGCTTTAAGCTGAGGGAGGGAAGATTTAGGTTGGGCATTAGGAAGAAATTCTTTACTGTGAGAGTGGTGAGGCACTGGAGCAAGTTACCCAGAGAAGTTGTGGATGTCCCATCATCCAGTTCCAACGCCCTGCTGTGGGCAGGGACACTTTCCACTGTCCCAGGGTGCTCAAAGCCCCATCCAACCTGTCCTTGAACACTTCCAGGGAAGCATCCTCTCCTTTTCAAAATAACTTATTCCTTTAGTTATAAGTCTCATCTCTTCTATGGAAGGCTTAGATTTTTCCTACATCCTTACTGATTTATTTTTGGTTTTTTTACAGGATGGAGAAAGACTTAGAGCTCTTTTCAAACATCTGTTTTAACTTCTCACGGCACAGAAGAAAAGTCAAGGAACATGCACAGGAATAGGACAAGTTTCCCCAGCCCCATCTCTTGTGTTTCTCACCCTGGATGGCCCCCGGGTACCTGGGGCTGGTGGCAAACAAGTTTAAAGCATCACCCAGGATTTTCTGTCATAGTCTAAGGACCAGAAAATGATGGACAGTTCACAGCACAGCTGTGGAGGAAGCTGGAACATCCTAAGACGTGGTTTGTTTTCATCAGCTTGATTTGTTTGGGATATTTGATGAGTTATTTAAGAGAGGGCTAAAACACCCTAAAATTTCTAGAGGCAGACAATGTTCCATGGCTGCCTCTTGGCTGGTTTCACTGCTTTGGGAGGCCCTGTCTCAGGAACAAAAAATTCCAAAGGTGTGTGCAAATGTGGGAACTTCCAGACCTCAGGCATTTTAAACAGAATCCCACTGCCTGCTCCAGTGTCTGCTGTTCAGTGACTGATGCACACACAGGCAGGATCTTCCCCTGCCAGAAACAATGCAGCAACTTCTTTTTTCTCCAGGAAAAATCTGAAGATTTTCACAGGGGTTTTTTTTGTTTGTTTTGGAGGGTTTTTTTTAAGAGGGAGTTAGAGGTTATTTTTAGTTTTTTGTTGGGTTATTTTGCCTGTCCCTTTTTTCTAGGAAAATAATAAAAAAGAAATCTCATTTTATGAATGAGAATAAACAAGTTTTTATCCAGTATTACACTAGTTTAAGGTTTGGCCCTCTCTTCTGCAGGCTGCAGAAATTATACACCACGAAGGAGGAAGGAAGAACGTTTGTTCGTTTATTTATTCACTTACTGAGTGTGGGGTTTGTATTCCCGTGGACAAAAAGGGTCACCAAATTTGCAGCATGGGAAAGACAGAGGGAGAGAAATAATGTTTGCCATATATATGGATTTAAACTGAAAGAAAATAAATTTATATTAGATATAGGGAAGAAATTCTTCCCTGCGAGGGTGGGGAGGCCCTGGCACGGGTTGCCCAGAGAAGCTGTGGCTGCCCCATCCCTGGAAGTGTCCACGGTGGAATTAGAAGATCTTTAAGGTCCCTCCAACCCAAACCATCCTATATATACTGAAATATATACTAAAAGACTGAAAAAAACCCCAGCCCATGGCAGCAAACCGCCTTAAAAGTAACACCCATGAGAAATCATTCAATCTTTTATAGAACCCAGCAGAATCTGTTGATGTTGGGACGACAAACCAGTTAATTTAATAACTCAGAGTGTCTTCAAATGAGGAGCAGTGCCTTACAATGTTCCTAATGCATTTAGGGACTGCAAGGCTGAGCCAGCTCAACCCTCTTTATCTATTTGTACATTTATGATCGTGTAAAACCCAAACACACGGCGTGGTTTTGCTCTCCTCAAACAACAGCAGGTTTCTTAATTTGTTATTTTTGCTGTGAAAGTTTCACAAAGGAAAGGCTCTGTTTGGGACTTCTCAGGTAGGAAATAAATATGTCAGACATTAAAAATGTTCTCTATGACCATTCATTTCATCAGAGGTAACTTCTAAAGATGTCATAACGTTCCAATTATATATTTGGAAGCATATGAGACGTGTGGTTTGTAAAATGTGAAAATGATGGGGATCACATGAGGTAGAGTGTTTGAAAAAACACCAAAAAATAAGATTAAGGGAGTTTTTCAGAAAAAAAAAAATTTCATTATTTGAAATAAGCACAAACTGAGTTTTGAGAAAAAATAAATAGCCCAACCAGTGTGATGGGCTGGTTTGCTTTTCTACAAACACTTTTGATGTTTTTCATTGTGTTAGTGTCTTTTTATTGTGAAATATGCGAGTCGGAGATGAACAATCATTACCCAAAATTATTTATTTTGCTCTTTGTGCAAGGGAAAAGTGTGAAGAACTGGTGGATTTGGGTGGTTTTTTTCCCCCATTTTTGTCCACCAAGCCAGAAATTCCATTAGCTGCACATTGGAGTCAGGCAGTGGCTTGGGAGAAATCACCTCACCTTCTCTGCTTCTGCTTCTTAATCTCCCTGGACTGTAAATTCTTGGGATCAGAGCTGATTTGTTCAGCATTTGTACCATTCTCTGAAGAAATGGGTCCCTAATCTCAAGAAGAATCTTTAACTGCTTCTATAACAAAAATAGTACAATAGTAAGAGTAAAAATAATAACCACGGGGCTGGGAATGAAACTTGGTCTGGAGGATTCACTCAGTGTCACCTGGCAGTTGACCTTTATCTCAAACAGAGACAGATTTTTTTTTTATATATATATATTTTTTCTCACTCTTATTGCTGTGAGGCACAGCTGATAGGTGAAAGCTGCTGCTGGAAAGCCACTCATTAAACTGCAATTTCAATGTGCTGACATTTCAATGGGAGGTTTGCTCCCTGTGTGCCTCAGCAGTTTAGGTTTGCAAAATATCAGGCAGGGCTTTGTAAGCCTGGCTGTGTCAACTGCTGGTGTTTTGCAGCAGCAGAAAATAGAAGGTGAGCTGGGTGAGTAAGGATAGCTGTAAGGCCCTGCATTTTATCAGTCTTCAAGTGAATAGAATTCTATTCAAGGGAATTGAATTAAATCTAATATATGCCTTTGATCAGAATATCCTGTGGATTTTGTGAGGATGAGGGTGCAGACCTGCTGCCACAGAGAGAAAGGGCTTCTCACACAGCTGGTAAATGTACCCTAAATAATGGGATGCTTTAATTAATTTTCTGAGTTAGAAACTCAGTTCCTGTCCTGGAGATGGACAAGCAATAAGGACAAAGAGAGAATCAAACTTTGGGTGGCCTTGGGTCCACTTCTGCTTGACCCTACAGAGGGGGAAGGTTAGAATCTACTTTGGGAGGGTGTAGTGGAGGGGTAAGATTTGCAGTGACTGATGGAACCAAGAGCACAACCTTCATCCCTGCCAGTGTGGCAGATACTAAGCCAAGGTTTACTCCAGTCTGTGTGATCACATACCAAGACTCTTCCATTAAAATTAAAATTCACTATGTTCCAAGATGTCAAATGCCCCAACATCCCTGAATATGGGAACGGGGCTTCCTGATGTTTGCCCACTTCTTGTTCAATGTTCTCCACTGATCTTTTCCTGAACAGCAAGTTCCAGAGCATCTTGCAGTTTTCTGCACAGAGCTGGAAACAGGTTGTTTCCCAGAGACTCTCTCTAACCTTGATGGCAGCAGCTCCAGGGCACAGAAGCAAAACTCTTTTGAATTAAAGTAATGAGAAGCCGTATTAACAAGCATATGATTACAGTACAAATTGCCCTGAATAATTCAGGGAGTCCTATCCAAAGTTTGATGGTAATCACAGCCTGGGAGAATATTATTAAAAATGAAACCTTCTGTCTGGGAAAAGAATTGGTTTTCTTCTATTTTCCCTTGCCTTGCCTTGCCTTTTCTTATTTTTATTCACTTACTTATTTAGTGAAACTGAACAAGAGGTTTTTTGTTTGGTTCTGTTTGAGATTTTTCTTTCCCCTGGGACTTGATCTGGAACTGTATTTTAACTTCTGATGACTGTCTTTTAAAAAAGATCCCGGAGATCTTTTTGAGAATCCTAAATAAAAGACGTGGTGAACAAACAACAAAAAAAATAGAGCTGCTTTGTCACAGTGAGTGGGTGAATGGCAAGAGCAGGAACTTTGTCAGTTTATCAGCAGCAAAACTGGCCTGAAATATTGCCTAGAAACAATGTCTGCAGGACATTCTTTCATATAAACACCAATCCAAGAGTTCTTGTTCCTCCCACCAAGGCACTGGGCAGCAGCTGAGACAGATGTTGGGCTCAATCCATCCCTGGATCCACTGAGTCCTTACGCCCAGAACATTTGTTTTACATTACAGAAACAGTGATGATTATTGAAAAGAATCTATTGACTTTTAATCAAGGTACAGTCTGATGGGAGTCTTGCAGAGTCATGTTTAAATTTATTTTTTTTTAATTTAATTTAGGACCCAATAAGTGATTTCTCAAAGTCAAATGAAACATTTATGGAATACACTACATTTAAAATCAGTAATTTTGTTTCTTATTTTCTCTCTGCTGGATTTTGCCCTTTGACTGGGAATATGAGCTATGAGTTCTGCTTAAAAGGTGGTAAACTTTGGCTGAGTGGGAGAGATTCTGCAATTCTGATAAATGTTATGAGTCCCAAGGTGGCTCTGACAAAGTTCTCTTAATGGAGAGAGCTGAACTAACCTAAACTGAGCCTTTGACATTACTTCCAATGGAGACTAATGGCTAGAAAAGTGGTTTCTATGAAATTAAACCCTAATTGGAAAATTCAACGAATTAAATCAATCTGAGAGTTTCTATTCAAGGCAGACCAAGGATTGAGGGTTAGTTACACAGTTTTCTCAGCCCTGACAACTCAGTACTTCATAAGGGAGTTTTGAGGACCAGAAAGTGAAACTGGACACGAAACAAAAACAAAGCCAACCAAACTCTGGAAATGAGAAACTGGAACAGAAGCAAAGTAATTAGAATCATCAAAGTATTTATTTTCTATCAGTATTTAGTGCACCGCCTTGTTGGCCATGAAAACATACAGCTGTACTTGTAGATGCAGAGCAGAAAGGAAAAGCTCTTTTGGCCATTGAATGAAGCCTGCTCAGGTTTGCTTCTCTGTTTATAGCAGTTACCACCCTTCACAAATGCAGACACATTTGTCTCCACCTTCCTGCTATCAGCTCAGGTTGTCAAAACTTTGTTTTGTGCCGGGGTTCTTGGCGCTTTCTTTGCAAACACACCCATTGTGCTGTTTTGTGTTTCTCTCCCTTTATCCCCTTCCACGTTCACGTCAAGAACTCATAAATGTGTTGCTGGAGCTGTCAGTCATTATTCTGAAAAAAACCCCATCTTGTTCCTATACTTGTAGTGAGTTACTGGGGACAAAATTTGTCCTCAGCAACATTTCACCAGTAACAGCAACATTTCACCAGGAACTGTTTGGGCACCATGTGAGCTCTGCAGTGTCCAAGCTGTGCCAGGCTCTGTGTCCCTGTGAGGGAGAGATCTGGAGACCTGGGAAACGCCTGTGTGTCTCTCTGACTGAAAAAAGACTCTCCTAAGATAATATTTGCTGCCCCAGAGGTCTGCAAGGACTCAGTGACAGGTCTGTGTGGGTTGTCAGCATTCAGCATTGCTATGCCTTGCTTGCCTTTCACAAGGAGTGTGCTCGTTCTTACAGCACAGACGCTCCCCCCGAATTCTCTTGGAGCTTCTGGGCTTTTTTGCTGATAAGTTCAGCACAAAGGAGAAGAGGAAAAAAGCAAAAAGACAGCTCTGTCCCCAAAGGTTGTTCAGTGCAAACAGACGGGCACAGATGGTGGCTGAGGCAGCGCTGACACCGGGACTCACCCCAGCTCACACCCCACCCAGCAGAGCTGGAAACAGACCTGGGTTTCCCATCCTGGATACACCCCGGGCTTTTCCATCTCCAGCAAGCCCCATCCACGGATATCTCAGCCCTCCTGCTGCTGGTGGCCTCCTCCCAACACACGAGTTCTGCATCTGGGGAGCACTAATTCCCACTTCATTTGTGTGGGAGTCAGTGGTGACTGTGCTCCTCTGCCATCTCGCAGCCGCTGCTGCCATCAGACATCCCATGGCACCAAGGAGCAGCTGCTGCAGATGTGCCACGTTTGTGCTGTGGGCACATAAAGACTCCTCTCCCTGGAATTTCTTTTGGGGCTTTTTGTTTGTTTTGTTATTTTTAAAGTAAAGGAGGACCCGTCGTAAATAAGTGAGAGACCTGCTGCATTTCCAGCATCAGAGCTGATATTCAGATGTAAATATGTGAGACCTGCTGCATTTCCAGCATCACATCTGATATTCAGATGTAAATATGTGAGACCTGCTGCATTTCCAGCATCACATCTGATATTCAGATGTAAATATGTGAGACCTGCTGCATTTCCAGCATCACATCTGATATTCAGATGAGCTTTTCTTCAGCAGCCCTTGGTCCATGTCCACAGGCACAAAGGAACATTCGTTTTCTAAGAGAAACAACTGACACAGGGACTGCCAGAAGTTTGTGGTTTTTTCAGTTATTTTGGTTTTGGCAGAACAAAAGCAAAAAAAATGACAGAGTGAAGTGAGTGGAGACTTGTCTGTTTTCTAATTCCCTCCTGGATGAATCAGGGGAAGGGGAATGTTAGCCTGGAAAGACAGAGGGCCAGGGCCATCTGCCTCCTCTTGTAACTAAGGAAATGGTTTTATTGACCAGGAAATATCTTCTGCCTTTAAGTCACAGCCGGGAGAGGGAGATTGAATTGTGATCCCAGAGTTGTTACAAGCAGTGGTTGATAATTATTTGCAAAGTCCTTGCTGAAGAATGGTAGGGCAGGGCTTACTTTGAGTAAACGACACATGCTCATTCAGACTTTCCATTGCTTTTAATAATCAATTTATGTAAATTTAAATACATTACAAATGCATATTTAATTTGGTTGCTCGTAATGACGACAATTGCAATTAAGCTCTCTTTGTTCTTTTGACAGTAGCAATAAGACAGAACAAAAATAAATAAATAATAATAAATTATGTCTCCTGTGACCTTTCTAAAATCTTCTGAGTGAACCGCAAAATCAATCTTTTAAGAAATCCGATTTTGTTAATGTTTTAATAAACACATGCATTTGTTAGGGTATTTATGTATTGCCCTGGGGGGGGAAGAGGGATTAAATATCCAAGAAATCTGTTTATAAAGACAAAGATTAACTCTGAAAACAAAACATCTTCCAGTGTTTTAATTATTTATCTATTATAAGTTGAGTTATAACTAATGATAAGTCAAGTCTTCTTTGGTCAGTGAAAGAAAACAGCATTTAAAGCAGTGATGCAGGAAGATAAAATCTTCTCTTAGTGTTAACTAACAAAATTCATACTGCAAATTGAATTGTGCATACAAAAGGGATTAAAACCTACGCAAATTGGTTGAGCAGAGTTGTTTCAAGGCATAGTTTTGTGACTGGAAACACAGAGTGCTTGGATTCATAGATGTTAAACTTCCTATTTAAAGGAGCGTCTGATAAGGAAGAGGATTGAGAAAGGAAGGGGAAGGAAGGGAGGAGATACCAAACCAGTCTCAAATGATAAGAAGTTCTCCTGCAGGCTCTGACCCAGCCAGGCTGAGCAGGGAGGAGGAGGAGACGGGCCCTGCTCACCCAGTCTGGGCCACACTCTCGAGTTTCCCCATCCCTGACTTTTAGGGATGAATTCCATTTGATCCCACACTGAGATCTCCAGCTCCTTTTCTCCTGCCTCTGCCCCTGTCACTGAGGCATCACCTGCCCACGTTCAGCGGGTTCACTGAGTTCATTGAGTTCACTGAGTTCACTGAGTCAAAGTCATTTGGGGCCATTCCATTCCAGTTTTCCAGGGAAGAGGACTAATGAATATTCATCCTTTTGGAGCAACTGGATTTTTCTCCTAGATACCTAGTTGTGAGTTCAGAATAAGTCTTTGGTAGATCCAGTCTGGACTGAGATCCTGCTGAATAAATAAAGGCATTGCCCAATTTTCACAGCCTGTATTATATCTACTTTCAAGGCAGCTGGACGTGCCTGAGAGTTAGGTCATATCCTTGATCTGGGATAAATGATAGAATAGACATTTATACACAGGAAATTCTCTTATTGGTTCCAGATATTTTATTTTGTTTGGTTTTGTCCAGGAGACAGACACAAGCATCCCCAACAAACAAACATGTTTTGCATTAAGTGAGCTGTGTTACATCCTCTAATGGAAACAAATTCATTGAAATGAGAGGAACGAGACTCATTGATTCCTCATCTACCTGCTGACATGGAAAATTAGCTGTTTCCAGTGGATCTTTCATCTGCTAATTATCCTCATTGATTTTGGATGAGGAAATGTGGTGTCTGAATTCAACTCCATTCTGCAGCACGTTCTGCCAACAGGACCTGTTTGCACTGTGACATACAGGACAAAGGGGAAAAAAAGACCCAGGAATTCAATTTCCCTCCCACTTTATTTCCCAGAGATGCTGTGGCTGCCCCATCCCTGGAGATGTTCAAGACCAGGTTGGACGGGGTTCTGAGTAACCTGATCTCGTGAAGGTCTCCCTGCCCACGGCAGGAGGTTGGAACTGGCTGGTCTTGAAGGTCCCTTCCAACCCAAACCATTCCATGATCCTGTGAATCTCTGATTCGCACCCTTCCCCTGGGATATCTGTGATGCTTTTCCATCACAGGTCAACTTGCAGGAAAATGAGAGGAGAGACAGCTGAAGAGGGGAGCAAACATGATGAAATGAGGGTAAGGAAGACGTACTTTAAGTAACATTGAGCGGTTATTACTATTATTTCTACTATGTAGTAGTTATTACCAGGTTGATTTGTTCAAAAGAGAAAATAATAAACCATTGAACCCATCCTGATGCTATTTAGTTTCAAACTGCATGGTTTTGGATGAAAACCATGACCCAAACTCTTTCTGAGCTGCACTAACATGGCTCAGAGTAAGACAGACAGTCCTGGTGGTGCAAAAAGCAGCACTTTGAAAAGCGCAGTTAGAAAAAGCTGCAATATTTCTCATTTCTTATTCTTCTAGTACTAAATATATTGGCAAGGAAATTCCATTAACAAAAAAACAAGCCCTGTCTCTTCAGCAGCACAACAGTGCCAAGCAGAGTGAATCTGGTGTATTAAAATACCAACTTGTATGGTCTCCTGAGCTTTATGGCTCCAGCAATTGAGAATTAGTGCCATTAATTAGCTCCAGCTCTTTGTTTTACAAAGTACAATGGCATGTCTAATCCTGGCAACTTTCTGTCTCCCTGAGGAGTTAGTGCAGTGAGAGTTCCACAGCAGAAGCAGAGATTGAGTGGACTTAACTTGGGGGAGCATCTGAGACAAAAAGGGAAGCACAAACTGTTATTTTTATTTCACTCTACAGTCCTTTCCTTTTTCAGTCTGAGATGAAAACAACATCACATCTGCCTTCTCTGAGCAATTAACTTTTTTCCTGGATTTCTAATGTATTCAGCTTTTTAAAAGTTATTTATTTATTTTTATTTTGGCATTTTTTCCCTCCCTTGCACTGTGCCAGTGCTTTTGCAGTCCTTCAGTCACTCCCACTGGTTCGATCCAGCCCCTTCTCCTTACACAGTTTCTGTCTCGGTTTTGCCAGTAGAAAAGTCTGTCTGCTGGAAGCTGCACTGCTGATTTGCATCAGGGCCTCGCTGGGTAGGAAGTTGGTTTGCAGGAATACCTTACGTGGTCCAAACATCTTCAGTCAGAAACAAATCACCATCCTGGCTTCGAGTGTCTCCCGTGAAACTTATTGCAATAAAAGCTCTCACTTTGACAAAGGAGTGTGTAATATTTCTCTTGCAACTCTGCGTAAGGAAGTCAACAAGTTCCATGGATACACCAGGAAAAGAAATTATTTCACAGAAGAATGGTAATATTTTTAGAGCTGATTTATGAGCTGCTTTTTGCTGGTGAATACCCAGCCTTGAAGTCCACTTGAAAGTGATTTTTTCTTTTTGTCATTGTTGATAAATGCTTTGCTCTTATAATAAAGTCCACAGCACATGAGTGAACATCTGAAATCTTGGACATCTGTTGAACAGAGACAGCACTCCACATCCATTTCAGTCATGATGTATGACTCAGCCACAGACTGAGGTGTGTGAATTGTGTCCTCCAGTTTATTAATTGAGAGTACGTGGTGTTTTTATGTGTGACCACATTAACCAGGAGTGGAGGAAAAAAAAAAAAGGAGATAATATATTTAATTTAAATTTAAAAGAGTTGGTGCTTTGCTTTCACCTTCTGCAGACAATGACAAGTGGATCACTGAGTCTGGGCACGTGATAAATGGATGCAAAGACAGGAGTTGTCCCTGTGCTATTAGCATTTTACATCTCTGCTGAAAGTAGAGGATGTATCTGAAGAGGCTTTTAGACACCTCAACTGGAATGTGGAAACACAAGTCTAAGCTTTGCATCCAAGCCCAGCCCCGGTGTTTGCACTGGGAATGTGAAACAGATGGTCACACCCCTTCCTGGGTGTTGGAAATGACACATTTTATTGGTTTAGTCCACACAGACCCAGATGAAATTTTGACCTTGATTCTGCAAGAAGACCTACTTCTACAGACATACTCCATTCTCTTATTTTGCGTTTCTTTAAATGCCTTTTAAAATTATTCATATCTGTTAATAATGTTTGTTGTTCTTTTCACTATGTGGAAGAACTTGGGAGTTCTTGGGCAGAATTATAGTAGTGACTGAGATGAGCATTAAGAAAAAATGCTTTTTTTGTGGCTTGCATTTCTAGATTTTTGTTAAATATTATATATATATATAATATATATTATATAAATATCCATTATATATAATATTTGGTAAATATTATATTATGTTCAAAGCACAGTTAACAAGGTTTCATTGCCACTTTTTGTCTTTCGAATGTTGCTTTTCACAAAAAATCTGATATTTTAAAACTCCCTTTGTTAAAAATATATTGCAAACAGAAAGTACCAGGGTATTTTTTTCCCCACTTCAAACCCGAGGCTATTTCTGTAAACAAAATATGTTGTTTATTCTGGAAGGTTTGGGGAAAATACCATTTTATGACAAATGTATTTTATGACAAAAGGCATATACGGTCAAATGGCTGGAATGCGCCCGGAGACGGAGACTCAGCCAAGATTAATTTCGTGTTTGGGTCTGAAATGTATCAGAGAAGAACTTCTTTTTTTGCTCTTCCATGCAGGAGATGTGCAGCAGAAAGATGCCACTTGGGTTTAAGGATGTTACTCCAAAGGTATGTTCCTCGGTGGCAGGAGCATTGCCGTGGGTTTGGTGCTTGCCCAGAAGGAAGGGATCCCAATTCCGAGCAGGGTTTCTGTGTTCCAGTGACAGTAAATGGTCTTGAGAGGCAATGCATATTTATGTTCATGAGTCAGACAGAGGATCCTTTTGATCTAAGTTGTCTTCTTGTATAACACAAGCCATAACACTTCCATTCAGTCATTCTGTTCCTCTGAGTGCATTACTGATCTCTTAATATGAGGTGAGTTGATTGCATCTCTGCATGTGGTTAATTGTTTTCCCTGTTGAATATTTGGGTTTTATTTATAATCTGAATTTATCTTGGTTCAAATAATGGCTCCTACACTTGGCTGTTTCATTGGACCTCGAGTTGTGTATGATACTAAGCCATCATCTCTGAGTAATCTCTTCTCTTACCAAGTGGAAAAATCTCAACACATAAATATAGACCTTAATTAAGTTCCTTGCTAATCTTCTCTTCAACATATTCACTGAGTGTCACACTGAGGAAGCTGAATTACTGTTTTCTAAGCCCTTTCTAGTAATCTAATTTATTTTTTTTTTCCATGTGGATTTTAGAAGTGCTTCCACTGACACCACACATTATCTTCGCGTTGCTAATGGCTGTTTGCTGTTTGACATCTCCAGTGATTATATTTATCACCATATTTCAGTCTGACTCGAGGATCTGTGCTGACTGAAGATCAGGACACAGCAGATGTGCTCTGCACTTCAGGTTAATTTCCCCAAGCCTGTATTAGCACGAGCCCTGAACACGTTTGTGATACATTAAATATGTCTTCACACCCTTCAGCTTGGGAATCCTCGTGACAGTCCTGCCAGGTGAGGCAATGCTGTCACCCACTTTTACTAAGAACAGAGACAAAAACAAAGTAAAAAAAACAAACAAACTAACAAAAATCATAATCCTTGAGAGGCATTTAAGTAGGTAAGAGACATTTTACTAGAAAATTTAGGCAAGGCTACTGTGGAGAATTGACACACGTGTCTCAAACTCAACCCACAGTGCCATATAATCAGAAAAGGGGGGAGCAGGATTGATTTGTACTGAGAATCACACAGAAATATCCCTGAGCTGTGGGATTCGGGACCCCTCTGATTCCTGTGGGTGCACGTCAGCCAAGCTGGGAATTCTTGTTAGGGCTGGACGTGGGCACACGTTCCCTCACCTTCCTGCACCCCCTTTGCTCTCTTGGGTGATTTTAGTCTCTGGGAAGCAAACATTACAAGATGGAGTATGAGAGAATCCTGGTATAACTGGGGTGAATAAGGACAGGCCACTCAGTTTGTGTCCACACATCAGTTTGCATTTAGCTAAATCCTCCACAGAGGGGTGGTGTGAAACCCCAGGTGGAGGAGAAGTAGAGCTTGAAGACACCAAAGCATTTCCCACCTCCCATCTCTTATCAGGGAGTTGCTGCGTTGCAAATTCCTTTTTCTTTAGGTGTTTCCAGGCTCCAGGTCACTCACAACACTCAAAATTTTGTTTACTGAGCTCATACATCACATTTCCACACTCCCTTCCGACAGAATGGCCTGGGGACTTCTTTCTGGTATCAGCCCTCCGAGGAACTCCCTGAACTCCATTCCCTTCCCTGGCATGGTCCTACTCAGTTTGCAGGTTGGCAGTAGCAGAATCCAACCTTTGTAGCACTGTGACTAAAGCAGCCAAACGCTACTTCAGTGTTTGATGAGGACCTTTGATGGGGTATTAAAATGAGATTCTCAGATGGTACAATTCAGGTTTCACCCTCTGAAGGCTTAGTTCAATGAGTTATGTGATTCTGGGCAGAAGTAAATTACAGTGACATCACAGCTACTTTGGTCGTGTCGAATTCTGGTGTTTAACTCAGAAATTCTGTAGGAGATTTAAGAAAAAAAAATAATTATCAAAACAGTGTGCATATTTCTAGCCTGAAACTATAATTCAAGCTAGGAAAAATATTGCATAGATTACTTATTTAATTCAGCTTTTTCATTTATCTGCTGTTTATACTTCTGTTGGAATAATCACAATTCACTGATGAGCTTGTCAGAGGATTGTTTAGGCTGTTTCAAGGTCATAAAACAAAGAGTCAGGTGGAGGAGTCATAGTGGGGAAATGCAGCACAAATATCAGGGTGAACTTCATTTTGTAAGGCAAATTAAGCTGGAAAATACACTAATTCTGGAATAATCTTACTTTTAGAAAGGCATAAGCACAGATCTACCTACTGTCCACAGGATTATTTATTTTCAATAGAAAAAAAAAAGCATACAAGGCTACCCACGTGCTCTTGTTTATTCCAGCCACACTGGAATTCCTTTTGCTGCCCTCCAGGTGTTCTCCTGCTGACCTGCAATCCTTCTCCAGGCTCTGGGCAGCTCTTGCTGGCCCTGACACCCAACTGGTGGGAGTGGGATGGGTTGAGGTTGCTCTCCCCCAGCAACTTCAGGATGAATTGGATTGAGAGTCCTGCAGAAAGAGTCTCTCACTGTTCTAAAATCATCACTTCCCGGTCTGGGGAACCAAATTAATTCGTAGGAACTTTAGCAAGACGGATGTGGTTTGAATGTGTAAGTTTAACGTTCTGAACAGTTGCAGCTGAAAATGCAGTATTTTTTATGTTTGCTTTACCTAACCCATTTTGTTTTTAAAAAAAAAAAAAAAAAAAATCCAGAGTTTCTTTTGAAATAGAATTTAAAATATTATTTTCACTTGATTATTTTTCAAACGTGAAAAAGCTAGATAATAAAATATTGGTAGAAAATATTTTAGATATTATGTTATTAAATTCATGAGTGTGTTTATAATGAATGATACAACTTTATTAATTCAGGGGGGAAAGTAAATAAATACAAAATATCTAAAACTTTTTCTGAGTTTTTAATTCGCAGTCAAAGCTTATTTTCATTTTCAGAAATTTAAATATAACTATGTTTTGCTACTATGGCACAATCATAAGATTTTCTGACAATTAAAATATTTATGATCTTAGAAACGTATTTATTTTGCAAATAATTAAATCTGCCTCAGTAGGAGCTTAAAAGCTGCTGTTGCTTTCCAGAGGATGTGGGATGTATTTAAGTTC
This sequence comes from Myiotriccus ornatus, assembly GCA_036023395.1. Lineage (NCBI taxonomy): Eukaryota > Metazoa > Chordata > Aves > Passeriformes > Tyrannidae > Myiotriccus > Myiotriccus ornatus. Next base: position 149,292,097 of record JAYRBT010000082.1, on the reverse strand, counting down.
TGTATATGATCTGTATTTTAGCACTGGGATGGATTTCCCAGAGGGGATGTGGAGTCTCCCTCACTGGAGAAATTCCAGAAACATCTGGACACAATCCATGTGCTCTGGGATGACCCTGCTTGAGCAGGGGGTTGGATATCAGATGAGCCACTGTGGTCCCTTCCAGCTCTTCTGTGATTCTGTGAATATAAGAATTAAAAATAATAATAATTAATATAATAATATATTCCAAAGATTAGTGATAAACTTGACTCGTTCTGACTTTAAACCAGTCTATATTTAGCTGGTAATAAGATATCAGAGTGCTCTTGTCAGTGGTTGTGATCTCATCTTAGCCGGGCACTGTTAAATGATTTACAAAGAGCAGAAAAGCCACGAGGCCTGGCTGGGAAAAGGAGAAGAAAAGGATGATGAAAGCTTCAGGGTTCAATTCTCCATGGGCTCTGAGACATGATGCTAATTCAATATAGTACAAATTACTATTCAAATTCATTAGCATCGCACTAAGCAATGTGCAATCACAGCCAAGTTCACAATTAGCATTAATGATATTCTCAAAGTAGGGAGAAGAAAAATCAAGGATTGAGTTTTACACCACAGACAAGATAATACAAGGGAAATAATGCCAGGGATTAATGTCTGAGATGGGGATTTACTTCTGAGGAGTTTACAAGTCCCAGAGCACGAGGAGCCTGAATGAACACCCAGATGGGACATTTCTACCTGCAGATACATCCAGCTGCTCCCAGTTTCACCTGGTTCCTTGGTAGATACAGTCTAAGTGGAACTGAGGGCAAAGCTGGACTTCCTCTAAATTACCTTTCCCTTGTCTCATACCCAATTCCTTATTTATTCTTTGTTAGGAGCTTTTTGGATAAAAATATTCAGTTCTAGATGTTCCTGCTCTGACGACAGGGAGAGTCTGACACAATTTCTCATGGACTAAACAGGGAAGTTTAGATCTCTGCAGCTGATGGGAAATATTTGCCATCCCTTAAAAAATTATCCATAGATCTTTGAGATGCAACAGATCATCATGTAGATTTCCAGAAATTATTATTGTCTTGGTCACCACACCACAGAATTCACCCGTATGGCCCCTGGATAGGGGGCAGCTGGATTTGCAAGCTAAAGTTCTTACAAGACTTTTGGAACTTGTTAGAAGATGCAATTATTTTTTTGCATAGTCAGTGAGAGACATTTCAATTCAAATGAGGGTCATGAACCTCAAACAACCTCCCTTGAGAGATGTAAAGCCCCAAACCGAGGAGGTCTCACCTTGTAACGAGGACTGACACTGGATTCCAGCCCCATTTTAGTGATGAGGTGTTTTGGAGGCTCCAATAGATGGGTGGAAATACAAAATCAGGGAAATACAAAATATTGGAGGCTCCAATAGATGGGTGGAAATACAAAATCAGGGAAATACAAAATCATCTGTGGCAGATGTGATAAAGCCTCTTATCACATCTGGAAGTGGAAGACATTAGTTCACAGAAGAACCCAGAAGCGACAACTTCAAAGAACAGCACAAGGGCACAAGAAAAATTACAAACCCCTGGATTCCTCTCCTGCAATGCAGAGATTCTGATCAGATATCGCCTCACCAAAGATTTCAATAGCTGCACTATATGTTCACTGCATTCAATCCTATTGTTGATGTTGAATTACTAAATGTGGCACCGTATTTATGCTTTGCAGTGTCATGAAAAATCCAAATACTCTAACGGAGCAAAGATTTCTTTGCCTTTCTCGACAGTGGTGAACTCACTGAAGATATTCCCTTTATCGACTGATGTTGCTGGTGAATCACAGTCACCCTCAGCTGCTGCCCAAGAGGTGGCAAAACCTGCCATGGCACCGTGGACTGGCTGATTTGAAAACTTTTATGTGAATTAATGTAAGACTTTGGTGTGGGAGGAGAATCTTCTGAGAATTTAATTCTTCGTGAAGCAATGCAAATCTTCCATTGCTGAAGAGAGTAAAAATCATCATAGAAATTTTAATAAATTTTGATATGAGTCTTGTATGTGATCAAGATACTTTTCCTACTGTGACATATAACCCCTCTTTTGTGGTGCCAAAATGTGACTTTCCTTTTTGCTGCTAAAAATAATCAATCCAACAAACACTGTGACATGCAGTTGTATGTGTGTGTGTGTCACTTTTCCCTTTTAATCATTATTAAATTAATTAAACTAATTAGGAGATAAAAAAAAGTTAAAAAGAATTCCTTGGTGAACAGCTCTCTCAACTGTAGGATTTCTATGGACATCTACATCGATTACCAGGAAAACTGTTAAAACTTGTGGCATAAAACATTTGTTACTGACATATCTGAGCTAATATGTAATTTTAATTTCACAAATCTACCATTTTGTTATTTTGAAAATGTCAAACACTGATTTTTCTGTGCAGAACTCCCACAGTTACTGCTGTCTGAGAATTCACTGTTTTGGGAAAAGTTTCTTAGTCACAAGGCCACTTTTTGTCTTCAGTACATCAAAAGACTTGTGTTGGCAAAAAAACAAACACTTATCCCAATGATTCAATCCATCTTCATGGCTTCTTGCTAAGAAGATGAACTGAGAAATCAATTTTCTAAGCATCTTTTTCAGATCTATTCACCCCCACCCTCTTCCTTTAGCAAAATGCTCACCTCTGTTTAGGATGGACCGAATCACCCTCCAGGAATGTAATTTTTTATCTCAAAACGCCCTGGACTTGGACAGCAGTTTAATATTCATAGAAAATCATAGGAATCCAATAGTAGAAACTCAGATTCATGGATGCAGCGCTCTGGAGGAGAACTCAAAAGACCATCTTTTCCATATTTCTGACCTAAGGCTGGGTCAAACTTTATCTAAATCATTCCTGACATATGATTGACTATCCCATTCTTAAAAACTTGCAGCGAGGGCAGAAGGAGATTTCACGCTCACAAAAGCAGGGAGTGCAGGGGGTGACTCCCTTGGCTGGTTTAAAGGGGTTTTCCCTGATTTTTAACCTAATGAACGTTCATTGAACCAAATAATTGTCTGCAACCAGAATTCCAGGTACAATGACAATCTTTGTTATGCAGATGGAGAGAAACTTGACCTGTGATGTGCCCTGGATTTTCAGGTTCACACTGTGCTTCCACTACAGGGCAATTTACTGAGGGTTAAGGACAAAAAAGATGGATATATACTTTTAGCTGTGTGAACTTTTTAAATATCTATTTTTTTTCACATATTAAGCAACCCTATTATTATTATTATTATTATCATCATCATCATCATCAATCTAGTGTTCCTAAAGAAGCATGACAATATAGGTGACATTTTCTGGATGTTTTCCTGCTTTTCCATGTTGAATTGGTGCTGTCACTGACAACAGCACTTGAAAACCAAATGACATCTCTTGTTTGTACCTGGAACTGGAGAGGCTCCACCTTGAATCTTGTGCTCAGTTTTGGGCCCCTCACTGCAAGAAAGACTTTGAGGGGCTGGAGAGTGTTCAGAGAAGGGCAGTGGAGCTGAGGAAGGGGAGGGAAAACAAGTGGCTGAGGGATCTGGGAGTGTTTCCCCTGGAGAAAAGGAGGCTGAGGGGAAGAGGTGTCAGAATCTTCTCCCAGGTAACAAGGAATAGTACAAAAAGAAATGGCCTCAAGCTGTACCAGGGGAGGTTTAGGTTGAATATTAGGAAAAATTTATTAATTGAAAGGGTTGTCCAGCACTGTAATGGGCTGCCCAGGGTGGTGGTGGAATCATGTTCCCTGGAGTTCTTTTAAAAAAATGCAGATAGAGCACTTCGGGACACAGTTTAATGGTGGACTTGACAATGTGAGGTTTACATTTGGGCCTGATGATCTTAAAGGTCTTTAAATGATTCTATAATTCTATGATTCTGTCTCCTTAGAGATTTCTACCTGTGGACCCGTGGAGGTCTCTGGTCTAACAGCTCACTGGAAGTTGGAACACTGTCAGCACTGGGCGGAGATAGAAGTGATATTGTCTGGCCAAGCCTTGAAAACTTTCAAGGGTGGATTTTGTTCATGCTGAGAAGTGTCTGGCTTAGCTACAGGGGTCTTCTGCTGAAATTCCCAAACTTCCTACATAGTGGAAAACTTGTTCCTCAGCTTTCTTTGCAAAACTTGTGACTCTCTTGCCTTTTTTCCTATTAAAGTTTCTTAGGGAATTCTGCCAGGAATCCTAATCTGCACTTCTAAATCCCCTCCTGGCTCTTTCATTTGCCTCCCCAGCCTTCTACTCTACCAACTCAATCATCTTTGCTGTGGCCACATTTGCCAGCAACTCTTGCCAGCTAAGGGACAGCATCACCCTCGATTGGCCCCTCTGGCATTTGTATAAATAAACTCTGGCCAACACCACCCAGAAACTCCCTCCACTGTTCTCCCAGTGCCTTCCTATCAAAGGGCTGGATGTGTGAAAAGCCCCTGATCCAAGGCAGGGAGCAGCTTGCCAGGGTTTGGGACAAGACTCTTCCAGCTCAGACAGCTGCCTGTGTCTCACAGCTGTTTTCCGTGGAAATGAAAGTCTTCGTGCTTCAACTATTCCAGACTCTGCTTACTTCAAGTGTCTCATCCAATTTAAGACAGCCAAAATAGCTGAAATGTCAGTAGAATGATTCCTTCCTTCTGACTTTACATCATTCATCTTATGTTTTTCTTGAAGGGAAGAATATAGAATTTTAGCATCACTTTAACCAAAAGAAAGAGACTGAATAGAAACTGTGAATCAATAGGTGTGAGGAGGCCTAGTCCCTCACATGTAATGTAGCTTCTCCTCCTCTCTCTTTCTTGATTTTTAAGCCTATGTATTTGTTTTTCTTAAATATAATGTTCTTATTTGACTGTATTTCACTTACCTGTAGAAGAACCGATATCCATCTGGGATTTAAACTAAGAAAGACAACAAAATTAAGAGTCATTGTGACTTCAAATATATATGCAAGCCTACATATGATATATATGCAAACTGACATATGGTATATATGCAAACTCTGCTGTATAAATACGTATAACACTGGTGTTTGTTTGATCTCATTTTATTCTAGAAAAGATGGAAGAGGCTCCAAAACTTCCCCAAGAAGTCTTGTGTCACTACTGGAGCTGCAACAATTGGAAGAACAGTTGACAGCAAAATTATTTAATTAACATCACAAGGAGAAATGCACCAAGGAGACGGATTTTCAGTCTTCATACACCTAAGGTCAGATGTTATGGAATCATTTTTTCCTGATTTCCAAACTGAAAGATAAGTAGCAAAGAAGACATAGTCGTTATCACACAAATGATTAAATAAAAAAAAAATTAATCACGATATGCTCTAATTACTACCCTTTTATCTGTCCTTACTTGCACTTTCGCTTGAGGCTTTTGGCAGATGAAATCAAGTGAATGGAGAAGTAGATTTTAGCTAACAAGCTTCCTAGTCTAAAAATTCCTCTTGAGTGCGTGATTCAAGTGAATTAGGAAACAGAGGGAGAAAAGGAGCAAAAGGAAATGGAAGACGATTGCCCCGCTAACTTAATCCTTTTGGTGTACAATTAGCGCGCATCAGACGAGTGGCAGAGGAGCCCGCCCTGCAGGTCGGGCTCTTGCAGAGCGGCGTGGAGCTGTCCTTGGTCCTGCTCCCACGCCGGGGGAAGCTCCGCACGGTTTGCAGTGACATCTTGGCAGGGATCAGCTGCCAGGGAGGTGCCACTCGGCATCTCCCCTTTCTGGGGTGGCTTCTGCTACCTGGAAAACAACAGCGAAAATGGGATGTTCGATAACCTTCCCTCCTCCTCAAGGCGACGTGCCGGGTCAAGGGGCTGGCAGGGTGGATGCTGAGAGAAGCTTGTTCGTTCTCCCTGTTTTGGGTAGGTTGGGAATAAAAATAATAAAAAAAAAAATAAATGAATTCACACCTCCAGCCTTTAGTGCATCCTCGCAGCAGAGAAGAAGAATTGATGAATGACTGCTGGAAGCACATCCTCACATCTTTCAGGCTGGAGACAGTAGGCTGGACAGTGAAATCCTGTGTGGAATTGAAAACAGCTGGTTGATGTGACTTGCTGCTGTGCTCAAAGATCAACTGCTACTTAGATTTGGGGTCAGAAGAGAATGTGAGTGTTCCCTCCAGGCTAAATTGGCAGGCGGGATTGTTTGTTTGCTTTTATGTCTTCCTCTGCAGGCAACGCATTGTCAGCTCTCAGTAATCACCTTTTTTTCTCTTGAATTGTCTAATTGATTAACAGAATTAAGTTGTCACAGCAATTTATTCTTTAGCCTGGAGTTTGCTGCTTCTGCTTCAAGCCTAAAAAAGAGAGCACGCAAAAGGACTTGTTTTTCCCCCTCTCTGATGTTCTTATATAAGAATTTCCCTTACCCCACACATTCAGCTTTGATGGGATATGGTACCACAGACCCCTAATACATCTCAAAATGGATTACACTGCTAAAATTAGTTGAAATAAATTCTGCAGTGCAGAAGTCTGCGTCTGAACAGTCAGCTCCATTCCTTTTATGGAGCCAGTGGAGAGGAACAGACGTGGCACATCTGATCTATTTTAGACATAGAATATATCACATCCCAGAAATGCGTGTTTCTTGCTCTTGGTTCCTTTAATTCTGGGAAAAGAATATAAATCTGGGTTTGTAGCTCAGAAATGCGCAATTATGTTTAAGCAGAAAGAAAAGCCACTCCAAATTTACAAGTAATTTTGCTTTATTAACAACTTATCCTGTTGATTTATTTTACATATATGACAACAATGGATTCAGACGTTCAGCAGCTGCTGAGTTGAAATGATCCACAGAGCAGAGAATTCTGGAAAGAGATAGAAACTCCATGTTTTTCTCACCAGGAAGATGAATCACATTGAATCCCTTGTTTCTGTCAAAGATATTGGTATGTCTTCACATGCAGTACCCGGGTGAAAAGTGTAGGAAAAATAGGTGGAAAAGCTTCTGATAATTTATTTCTAATGCTGTGGAAACATCCAAACTTCGGGCACCAAGAGCAAGATCATCAGTAGCCAGACATCTTGAAAGTAAAGTTTCTGGTGCTTGAAGGTAGATTTGGGGGGACCAAAGTATTTATATATGATAGTAAAGTGACTGCAATGAGACCTTACATTATAACTACAACAATAATTATAAGAGGAAGAATAAGAGGAGGAAGAAGAAGAGAAGAAAGGAAGAAGGAGAAGAAGGAGGAGGAGGAGGAGGAGGAGAAGAAGAAGAAGAAGAAGAAGAAGAAGAAGAAGAAGAAGAAGAAGAAGATTTTTATTTCAGCTGCAAAAATGAAGAGCACAAAAATAATTGGCTGACACTTCCCTTTTAGAGGAGAAGATTGAGGGCAATATGAATTAATTGCTTTGGGAATCCAGTTATCAGAAAATACTGATAGATTCATTTTCCTTGAACCACTTTAGTAACCACAAGGCATCTTCAAAACATTAACTGGGATGAATCTCGTTATAATAAAATCACTGAATTTAAGCACAAATGTAGCGAAGAGCAGAATAACCATGACAGAATCTGCCTGATTTTATACCCTTAGATTTAAAAGTGTTCTCCCTCTTGTTTTTTGGTCCATAGGTAGGTAAGATGTCTGATGTCATGGAACACTAACAATTCTTTCTTCTGGAGCACCAGGGAGCTATTTGTACACACCACCTCCTCTATCAGTATTTCAGAAGAAATGAGTATTTCAGCTACTCCAGAAGTTGATCACAATACATTGTATTTCTCACAACTTCAGAGGGGAAAAATCCCACCATCAATAGCAACAACAGCAAAAAATGTCTCATTACTGTAACTAAACAAACCTCAGTGATTCCTGAATGTAAAGGTCTAGAAGTTACTTGTCTGTGTGAAGGGCAGAGCTGCAGGAAACTCATCTTTGTTTTTTCAATACATTATTCTCATTATTAGTTCCTGATCTGAAGCTGTAATCCTGAAGGCATTTTCTTGGATAAAGGATTATCTTCAGCTGGAGATAATATCTGAAATTCTAGGCAAAAGATCTTAATTCGGAACAGAAACTCTCCTCAGCGTCAGTGAATGCCAAACTTCCTCGGTGGGTGGGAAATGTGAGAAACTCTTTCAGTGCCTTTTTGATACGCTGGTGCCATCAAAGGCCACAGCATGATAATAGTGCTGGTATCAAAATTGAAGACATGGGTGGATTTCACACTCTTTCCGAAAATCAGATCTATCTAAATTGCTTTACATTACATATTAAAAAAATATAAAAAATAATCAGAAGCACAGCAAATCATCAGCCCTTTGAAAATCCTCAATATGAACTTCACATACTCAGCTGATAAATTGCTAATTTGGCAAAGGGAAGTTTGTCACCACCATGAGCATCATGAGCATCGTTTCAAGACCTAAAAAATTGCTTGGTATATTTTTTTGGGTGTCCTAATTACCCAAATTGACAACTCACATCTTTGTTTTAAGCTTGTCCATCTCCAAAGTGGTATCTGAGACACAGCCTTAAATGAGTGGATTAATGATTTGGTAGAAACCAAAGAGCCCAAAGAAACAAAAAAATAGTGGAAATAGTCAATAAGGACTAAAGAAAATTGGACTTACCCCTTAAATAAATAATACCTAGTGATTTGTCAGCTGAATGATTCAAGATGTATTGACTGCACTGACTGGATGTCCATCTGCTGCGATGGGATGGGGGACACCTCACACTGTGGAAATAACTTCATTTATATACCTACATTTAGATGTCTGAAATGGAATTGCATCCCACCATGGTTCTTCTTCCTAACTGTAGGTGTCTGTTGTATTCCAGACATCAGGCTGTCCATGGTGTCTCCATGGGGCCACTGAACATGACGATGGATCCTCAAGAGAGCCACTCCTTCCTGGAGCAGTGGCTGGAGCTCAGGTGGGACACCTCAGCCTACTTCAAACAGCACCAGGTTATCTGGGAGTCCCCCCACGGTCCCTGACTCCCGGAAATGCCTGTCCTGTCTTTTTCCAACCTCTATCTTCTGAGATTGTTTGTCTTAATGAAAAAGGATTTTCTGTTATTATGAAATTTCCTCTCCTGGGTGGATCTGTGTGTCCTGACAGAAGAGAAATTTCAAGTAACATTGAGTGAATGAGACAATTCCAGGGATCTGATACAGAAAATGATATCAACTCTTAGTAAGTGTGCAATAAGAATGTGTGCAATAAGAATGTATTTTATAATATTTTATTATTATTACACTGTTATCAAGCATTATAATAGACGGGTATTTGACATTAAGAAAAGGAGGTGAGCTCTCCAAATTCTGATCAAGACAAAATAGGCTTAGAAAGAAGGTGAGAAAGGACATTTTGACTCTTACTGATTTGCTTACTCCCACCGCTGCTTGGGGAAATGTGCAGGACTCAAAATGGGGACCTTCAAGGTATGAACATTTCCAAGCCTGCAGAGTCTCTGAAATGAGGCTGCTTTGAGGACATCTTTTTGCTGGAACAAAACTTTAACCTCAAAGGATCTTTCTGATCTTTATTTTTGGGAGGAGAGTCTTCCAACTAATTTATGGTGACATCAGAGGATAACAACACGCACAGTAATGAATTCTTTTCAGCCTTTGGGCTGTAGCTGTGTTTTACTGTCTCCAGGAAAATAAAAGTGGATGTATGGAAATATTCAGCATTTGTATTTTAATTGCCCCTGAGAATCCTGTTTTGTAAAGAATGCAGCCTGTAATGGCATGAGGAAAGAAAAGACTGATGTTTCTAAGCTAAGATCCTGTAGGAATAAGAGGCAAAGTTCAACAGCAGCATTGAAGTCCCTAAACATTGAAGACAATTAGATTTGTTGCTTTTTAGGGTGAGCATTCAGGAGAAACACATGGGAAATGTTGGTGGGAGCTGGACAGGACGAGAAGGAATGAAGGATGGGATGCAAAGGATGGGACAAACCCTCTTTTCATGTGGAGGAATCTTGGAGCTTGCAGCAATTTTACAGTACTTTTTTGGCTAAATTCAGTAACTCTACACCAGTGAAAGGGTCTGAAAGGGAATCTAAGAGGGTAATACTCTTTCAGATTGCAGAGGTGACCCGTATCCTTCATGTCCCCTATAAAGCAAATAAAAGGTAATTAGAAAGGAGTAAGGTTGCACTCTCTTCAAACCTCTTTTTCTCATTTGGTTTAAAAGCTTTGTCTTTGATTTTTCATCAAGGCATGAGATGTATCCTGAAGAATAAAAGATAGTAATTTGTTTTAACAGAGCTTTTATGATTTAAAGCACCACTGGTTCTGTGCCCCATATTTTTTCCTGCCATTAACTACCCGATGTTATAGTTAAAGAACTTGTAAACAGCTACAAACAATGGGAAGAAGGTAAAAAGGAGAGGGAAACAGAAGAGATTCCACATTTTAATTTGCTTCTGGCCCAAATAACCAGCTGGTCTAAGAACTCAACTTCAGACAGAGATAAAAATCTCCCTGTTTAAACAGTTTCTATTTCTTTTAAAAGGGTTGGAATGCAATAGTAGAGATGGAATGGATTTTCCCTTTCCTTTAATAGACTGGAACAGATTATCCTGGTCTGGAGGCCAGACCAGGCCCCAAATCACAACAAAGAAGAGTTTGACATTTTCCTTTCCCTTCTTGTTCTTCAGGAAAAGCTGGAAGTGCAATTGGGGTCTTGCCTGGTGAAGCTGCTTTGCTGATATGCAGCAGTTGATAAGGACAGAGTTCAGGGACCAAGGTAATCTCACTGATCCATACAAACCATCCAGTGGCATTTCACAAACTTCCCTCCAGCTCTCTAATTTCATTAGGAAGTGTCTTTAGATAAATGTTACTGTTGTGGGAAACACTTCCATAGCCATGTTTCCCTTGGTTCCCAAGCCACAGCAAAATGGTCTTTCGTGCTGAGAGTGTGCAACAAAAATCACTCTGTGTTTTTAAATATTGTGGACTACATCACATATTTCAACATAATATGTATTTCTTGCTGTCTCTGAGTCATGAAGCTCCAAAGCCCTTAAACTAGGTTTTGATCTGCGTCTCACAAAGTATCCAGATTCCAATACACCGACCAAACATCTGAGATGTATAAGATGGTTTATTTCCACTGCAGAGGGCAAAAATCACTGTGGGTTAAGATAATCGTGCAAATATGAGGCCTATAGGGAATTAAAAGGGAGGGAAAGAATGGACAAAATGCTGTAAACTTGAGGGGGGAAGTTTAAATAAGTGGCCCAAAATCATATCACAAAAACATCTTGATAAATATTTCTGTAGTGAAAGGTAGACAGTTGTGTGGAGTGGTTCTAAAGGAATCACAGAATCACAGAATGGTTTGGGTTGGAAGGGACCTTAAATATCATCTAGTCCAACCTCCCTTCCATGGGCAGGAACACCTTTCACTATCCCAGGTTTCTCCAAGCCCTGTCCAACCTGACCTTGAACACTTCTAGGAGTTTAATGAAGCTGAGAGTATGGATTGGTGCTCATGTGTACGGTTTTACACTTGAATAATCATTCAATTCGGGACCCCTAAAGTGCACTCATTCCAGATGCAAAACAGGGCAGCTCGTCCAACCTTCCTGCAGGTCCAAAGCAACACTTCAGCAAAAAATATTTCCATCCCAAATACTAAATTTTGAGAGAGTCTGTGATCCACTGAAGACTCATTTTTGATATTTTTTGTGAGAAATGTGAGCTGACCCACTGTAACTTGTGTTGTATGTGGGTTAATGGCATGGGCTGAAGGGACACAGCTGGATGTCACAATGATCCATGGCACAGGGGGAAGGTTCCCTGTATGGGCAAACCTGTATGGAAACTTCCTTCCTGCTGCAGAAACTGCTGATATTTGGTTATTATTTGGCAGACAAGGCAGGGAGTGGAGGACAACACAAAGGGCAATTGAAAATAAGAAATAAAGCACGGAAAAGTATCTGAAAGAAAAGTCATGTTGCCTTTGGTGGGGTATGTGATTAAGGGCTCATTTTTTCACATACACAGAGACCCAGGGAGGCTGAGGACAAGTCCTTGTAACCCAGTCCATGAATCCATTCCAGGTGGATGAATCAGCCAAAAAAACACCATCTCAGAAACACCCTGAAAACTGGAGGGGTTTTTGCATGAAAAGAATTAGGAATTACTATGGGATACAGAAGGAGAAAGAATTTGAAGATTGCTTAAAAGTTATTGCAGGAGGTTTTAAGGAGAACGCAGGAATGTGTGAGACTGTGGATGGGATGTTTAGCAGGACCAAAAGCAGCAGAAGAGAGGGATTGAGATGGACCAGGAAGAAACAAAGAGTGGGAAAATAGAGGGAATAGAGTTATGGGCAAGCAGGTTGCTGGTAACTCTGTCTGGCTGAGCCCTTCGCTTCCTCATAATCCATTCTGCCTTATTCCTAAACCCTGCTGCTCTCCCCTGTGCTGGTGAACTCACTATTCTGAGCCAGCAAATAAATGTGATTTGCTGCAAGCCAGGCTGGCTGTGAGCAGGGTGGGAGGTCTGGTGCCAGCTGCTACACTGGGGCCACCAGGGTTTTGAGAGTCCTGGTACAAGCCTGAGGCAAGGACTGGGACCTCGGGGCCAGCTGCTGCATGAACTGTCTCAGTTCAGCTGCTGGAAAAGTCTCCACTGTGTGCATTTCTGTAGCAATTCTTCCCTGGGAGGGTGGTGAGGCCCTGGCACATGTTGCCCAGAGAAACTGTGGCTGCCCCATCCCTGGAAGTGTCCAAGGCCAGGTTGGACGGGGCTTGGAGCAACCTGGGATAGTGGAAGGTGTCCCTGCCCGTGGCAGGGGATTGGAAGTGGATGGTCTTGATGGTCCCTTCCAACCTATTCTATCGTTCTATCACTACCTGACACACACTCACCTTGTCAAGAGTTGAAGATGCTCATTGCTTTTTGTTGGAGAATCAAACTCAGCAAGACCAAAGGCCAAATCTTCCACAGGGGGACTATGCTGCAGGAATCAAGGATTGTCCATGGACACAAGGCATCACCACAATGATTTTATTCTGCATGGATGCAATGGAGCAGTACTGATTTAAACCATCTTCCCAAGTAGAAAAGTGGCCTGCTTTTTTTTCTTTTTCAGACCAACATTTATAGGTGCTTTAATCATCCCTTCTCTATTATCCACTTTTTGCTTTACTGTCCCCCTTACTTTATTACTGTATCTCTGATGCTGTATGAATCCATTTTGCAAGGCTTTGAAAGGCAGTTAAAAGGTGAAACATAATTGATTCTCCCCACCACCACCAAAGGCAAGTAAATGCACAATACACACCCTTAGTGATGATCATCACATTCTGGGAGTGTAAATGCCATTCCTCTGCCTACTTTTAGTAGGATTATCTAATTGGTTTTCTTTTACATTTGGCAATAAAAGCCAGTCTAAATATTTTTAATAAAATTTCCACCTGCTGATTGACCTTCCTGTTGACTTTCAAAAGCTCTTGCCCCACGATAAACCTGGCAGAAATATAAATGCCTTGTTTTGGCTTTGTCATTGGGTTTTATTTGCCTGTGGAAAAGAGCTCTTACGTGTTACTTTGCCCTCTCTGTCTTCCCCCACAAAGGACTGTGTCTTGTACTTTTTTCTGCAGGAACACTTCCAGAATAAGGCCTTCTTTGCTTAAATTTCACGTTTTAAGTTTAACAGGCCTAATCTTGACTTTCAGCAATTTTGCAACCTCATATAGGGGCTGAATTTGCTTTTACCCAACTTTACTATCTAAAAGCTGAATAGTTAATCTGAGCCAGATGTCTAAACTTCCTGTATGTTTATAAGAGACAGCACAGCTCTGCCTCAGAAGGGGATGAAGCACCTTCTGGTGCTGAATCTGCCAGTCCAGCAGGTACAGAGGGAGCCCAGATCATCATCTTGGACTGAACACCTTACTTTTAGGTAGATACAATTAATGAGAAAGAATCTGTTTCCTCAGCAGAGCCCTGAGAGCAGCAGCTGCAGCTCACCCAAGTTCATCCAAAGCAATTTCAGTGCCCTGCAAGGGGGTGGGGGTGCAGATAATCAATATTTAGGAACTCATAATGTGCACATGTGAAAGGCAGAGTCTGTGTGATGTGGTGCCTACAGGGAAACACTGGGCTTGGCTCATCCTTTCCTGTCCTAAAGCCCCAAGAAACAATTAAGTTGTGTAAGCTTTGGTTGGGGCAAACAAATGGGGTTTGTGGCCTCAGCTCAGATCTGGGTGTCTGTCCAAAACCAACACCCTGAGCTGGGAGCCAGCACACACAGGGAAAGATAACTTGCTATCTCTTTCCTGTGCCTAAAACACATTTTCAGAGGAATAATTATAGAAATCTGTCTTTGCTCTTTCTCTTAAGCAGATAAAGAGATTTAATCACTGCGAGTCTTAGCACAAACCCACATCCCAGTCCCTATTAAAAACATCTTTACAAGCTCTCTGTGTTTTAAAGTAATAACACTTTTAAAGTTCACCTGATGAAATAATGTGCTGGGTCTCTCTTCAGTGTCTGCTTAGAGCTGATTGTGACAGCAAGACGTGCACCAGATTATAAGAAAGCAGTTTTCCAGTGCTCCAAGTTGCTGTCATTTTAAAGAGGACATCAGGTTCTAGCTGGTTTTTGCACAAATGGATTTATAAAGTGGGATTTATCTGGCTTTTTCGAGTGGCAGTTGGGCACCTTTGTTAGCTTCACTTTGGCATGTAGCATTCAGAAAAATTCATTTTTTTCTATGCTAATAGCAAGTCATTTTTTCTTTCTTTGAGAGCAGTGCTCACGGAGCAACAGGGGTGCAATATAATGATTTTTTTTTTTCCCTCTCCTGGGTAGAGCATCCAAAAGTTGCAATCACTTTCTGACGCAAGCAACTGGTTTTCTTGAGGAAGCTGAAGAGGCAAAACGTGTGGCTGCGTTGCAATACCTCTGTTTGGAGGGGATATGTAGGTCATTCACTTGGCCGAAGCGTTTGAAGCCACATCCATTTCAGCAGTGACAGGGCACTGCACATTGTAGACTCTAAATATAACCTTGTGCCTCAACGTCCTTTGAAGACAATGGGGAGGAAAAGGCATGTGGGAATGTGATTCCTTTGACCCATTTAGACATCTGCATGAAGATAAAACCTGTCTGTCCTCAATACACCTAATTCTTGCCTCCAGCTGTTACAAACTAAACAAAGTTTAGCTTCTTTGTATCACCAGGTGGACCACAAATAACAATGGGAGAAAAGCATCTTCTCATTGAGTCTTCACGTACACTGGGCCTTTCAATGAATCACAGAACCATCAGGGTTGGACGAGACCTTCCAAATCATTAAGTACAACTGTCAATGTAGTACCACCACAATCACCCCTAAACCATATCCCCTAGCGCCCCACCTTGAAAACTTCCACAGATAATGACTCCAACACCTTCCTGGGCAACTTATTCCAATGCCTGACCATTCTTACAGTGATTTTCTTTTTTTCCTAATGTCTAATCTGAACCTCTGCAGTGCAACTAAAGACCATAACCCCTTGTTCTCTCACTTGAGACACGGCAGAAAAGACCAACCCATACCCCACTAAAACCTCCTTTCAGGGAGTTGTTGTCAGAAATGAGATCTCCCCTGAGCCTCCTTTCCTCCAGGCTAAACTCCCCCATCTCCCTCAGCTGCTCCTCATCAGACTTGTGCTCCAGACCCTTCCCCAGCTTCGTTGCCCTTCCCTGGGCATCCTCCACCACCTCAATCCCTTTCTGGTTGTGAGGGATCCAAAAAAGAACAAAGAATTCAAAGTGTGGCCTCACCAGTGCTGAGCACAGAGGGAAAATCACCTCCCTAATCCAGAGGGGAATTAGGCCACACTATTGCTGGCACAGCCCAGGTGACCTTGGCTTTCTTGCCCACCTGGGCACACACGGGCTCATGTTCCCTCCCCTGCTTTCAGCCAGCACCCCCAAATCCCTGAACCCAGAATTAAAGATGGGCTGAACACAAGCCTTGCATGCAAACTACCACAGATTTCGGATGCACTAGAGCTTTGGAGGTGAGATTAATCCCCGCTCACTTCACATTACTCAGGGAGAAAACGGTTGAGTTCCAGGCTCTGAACACGCACAGACACATCACAGGGCAGGGGATGGAGAAGTTGAAGGCCTGAATGATGCTCATTCTCACAGCTTACTGGCCTCAACTAAATGCCAAGCAGATTTGCTTTAAGATTTTGAGATTCTGCATCTTTGTCTTGCGTGTGATACTTTCTAGCAATGTGTGCTGTGGGCCAGGGGATTCACAGCGCTGCTGCTGTTTGCTGAAAATGTGCATTTTTACTCAGATCTCATAATTGAAATTCAAGCTGCACATGATGCAATTTGACATTAATTTCAGTTATTTGTGGCTGAGGTTTGCCCCATCCAACAAGAGCCGACAGTAAAGAAGAGCACTGGAAATGGAAATGCACAGTGCCATTAGATGCAAGGCTTGATTTGTAAATCACTTAGATAGCAATAAAACTGGGGATGGAAATAAAAGTGGCAAAGCTCAGCTTTCTAAATGTTAAATAATTCAAGAGGCAAAGGGTGAGGGGAAAAAAGCACAGAGCAAGAGCTTCGTGTATGAAAACAAAGGCATCTGAGCAAATCAGACATTTCAAGCTCTGACTAAATGTAATTTCAGTTCAATTAAAGCATAACATCAAGATTGTGGGCTGCTGAAATCTGGGCTGAAGCATGTCATTGCTGTGTGCAGTTCTAGAAGATTTAGAGCAAAACCTGGATCTAGGAAAGATATTCTGTGAAATGGTGCTGCAGGGCTCTTTACTGAGCAGAGCTACTTTGGCAAACTGGGCTGTAGGGATTCAGAGCCAGCAAAATTCAAGTTAATTTTTTTTTTTTTAATTTAATTTAATTTAATTTTATTTTATTTTAATGTTTGGGAAGGTACCAGTGACAGTAAGTCAGCCAGAGGAACACATGCCCGAAGGAAGTATTTTTTGTCACCTGAACTTTACAAATTCAAAGTTGATGGGTTTGTTGTTGTTCCTTTCTTTTTGTTCTAAAAACATACTCTGTTTCAATGACAAGTTCCTGATTTCAGCACAAGAACCGAGGAATGAAGTTTTGTGGGTTTAGTCTAGTAGGATGCTATTGTAATACAGGCTGGGGATGAGAAGAGAGGGTAACAAGAAAATATAGACCAGATTCAACAAAGCAGATGTTGGCATCTGGAGCCCAGTCCTTCCCCCAGGAAAGATTGGAAACAGTGTTTAAACATCAAATACTGCCCAAATAGCAAAACATTTCCATCAGTGCTCACGGACAGTCCAATAAAAAGCTGAGGAGTAACGTAATCTCAAGCTCTTAGTGAAATAAAGGCTTGGGAATGGAGGTAAAGGACATACAAGTTACCCAACAAGGATCCCATTCCTGCTGTTTTGGTCCATCCTGGAGGACTCCAAAACTTGGGTGATTTTCAGCAACAGTTGTAGTCACAAGAGCTGCTTTTGAACTGCAATTTTAATAATTCCACAGAATCATAGAATCATAGATTGGCCTGGGTTGGAAGGGACCCTAAAGATGATCTCGTTCCACCCCCTGCCATGGGCAGGGACACCTTCCACTAGCCCAGGTTGCTCCGAGCCCCGTCCAACCTGGCCTTGGACACTTCC
>JAYRBT010000082.1:149257734-149274211 GCA_036023395.1 Myiotriccus ornatus | reverse complement strand
GAAGTGTCCAAGGCCAGGTTGGACAGGGCTTGGAGCAACCTGGGATAGTGGAAGGTGTCCCTGCCCATGGCAGGGGGGTGGAAATGGATGATCTTTCAGGTCCATTCCAATCCAAACCATTCTATGGTTCTGTGAGCATTTTATTTTAAGCAGACAGTGGAATAATATTTATCATTTGTTCTAAATCAAATCTGCTAAAGTAAAAAAAAAATCTTATTTTCTCCCAATTCCTGCCAGTGAAGCTGATCACAGTGACTTCTTGAGTCCTCCAGTGAGATCCCTGAACAAATCCACGACACCCAAATGTGAAGGGATGGGTAGTCTACCAGCCCAGCATAATAGTTGTCATCTTTTCCATCTCCACACCTCTGTCTGATATAATCCTCTGAACTCCCTCCACAATAAATGGTGAAAAATAAGACCCATCAAGTGTGACTCATCCCAAAACAAACATCTAAGTCAGAACACTTACCCTAAAGTCCCATTCTTTCTGCTTTGTCTGTGAAATGAATCAGCTCTGATGGAAACATCAGTGGACTGGAAATAGAAAGTGAAGAAAGATGTGTTTTCAGATGTCTCGTAAACAGAGAAAACTAAAGGTAGGAGAAAGATCCAAGCACTGAAACACGAAGCCATTTGCCCTGGGTCTCAAAAGAAATATATATCTTCACCCCAAAGTTTTTACAGTGAAAAAACTGTTGAGCACCATGTCCCTCTCCAGGTATGTTGTACAATTACACAGGAAAGCCTCGGAGATACTGAGAAATGAAAGATCAAGGGAAATCCAGAGCTACTGTTTTCAAGCTGGGTTTTATTTTGAAGGCTGCTGCTTCTATCTGAGGTTTGGAAAAAAAAAAAAAAAAGAGTTTAAAAGCACCTGTGTTTTTTTTTCAAGACTATCATAAAAGATATTTCCTATTTCTCCTGACTTTGCCTCACCTCTATTCACAGCTACAAAAAGACCAGCATTGCACCTGAGGTAGGAAGTGTCAGAACAGTCATTTTTCCTTGCAATCTCTTTGCCACCTTTCCTCTTCAGAAATAATGATTGCCAGGGGTGAATATTCTGATAAAGAATTGGGGGAAGTTGACAGCTCTGCTGTGACCAGTGATACCTGCCATGAGACATCAGAATGTTTGCTTCCCACCACTTTGAATAAACTCATTATAACCAAGGGCACAGACAAGTTTAAAATCATGCTTGAACGATAAATATCCTTACATGCCTGTGTTTATTTGGTCATTTGGTGGCTCACACCTGAACACACCAAACATTTCTCTGGGAAAAATCGTGAAGAAACAAAAGGAAATGTTTTCTTCCTCTTTATCCATTTCCCATTGTTTTCATTGTCCATTTAATAGTCTGGAAACAGCTTGGGAGGTTATAATTCCCAGACCAGCTCTAGGGAAATCAGCCCTTCTTCATTCAGAAAGCTTAATTCAGTCACCCTCCTGTTCTGGCCAAAAACTCCTTTCCCAAAGCCATTCCAGATCTGCCGTGCTCAGTACTTGGTAAATCTCTGATCTGACCCCTAAGAACACAAAACATTTTGTAGAAAGTCATCCACATCTTTCTTATGTTTTTCTCAAACTGGGATATTTCTTTCTAGAGACGATAACCAGACATTGCAGCTTCTTTTTATTTATTTACTAGGTAATTACTTATTTTTAGTGAATGTTCATCATTCTTTATGTTCATATTCTTAAAGTTACTGTGTTATTATAGACTGATGTCATGTAGTGCTTATTGTCTGCATCTTGAAGGAATTCTCTTAGAGGCTGCATCATTTACCAAGTTGCTTCCAGCATTCAGTAGTTTTAATTGCAGGGATGCTCTTTCATACAAACACTTCTTTTCCTGTATTTATTTTTTTATTTTATCTAATACTTGAAAAAATACAATATTTGTGGGTTGAGGTGTTTAATTTTACAAACCCCCTCTACTAAAATAAAATTCAGATTATTGACTCTAAAAATTAATAACTTACTTGTGGACTGAGGAAACACTGTATTATCTGGGTACAAAGCAAGTGTTTTAAAGCATAAAAAATGATAGAGTTGTTTTTATAAAATAAAATTTTTAAAAGTTGAAAGAATAAGCATTTTCTATAGTACAACCAGCATTCAACTGTTTCATTAAAAAATGTCGTAGCCTTCAGAGCAGGGGGGGATAGATCTCACTGACTGACAGAATCAGAAAGCCTGAAGCCATTTGTTGTCTGAAACACACCCCCACGCACCTTGTGAGCCACTTAAAATACGTAAACTTCAGCGAAGAAAACAGCAACACTAAATAAAACTTCTCAGCTCTGCCAAGGTCAACAGCACCACCAAAAAAAAAAAAAAAAAAAAAAGAAAAAAGAAAAAAAAGGCCCCTGGAGCTCAGGAAACAGAGCAGACAGAGCTGTATTAGATCATATTCTCCCACTCTGACAACTGCCTTACCCTGTGAGTGATGGACAGAAACTGGAGCTATTTGCTGAGCAAGTCTGGTCCTCAGTCTGAATAAAGGAAGGGACAAGCTGAGCGCTGGAAGGAGTGGTTTCGGTCTGGCTATTTTGGAGGGAACAAATAGAACAAAATGAATTAATTTATTGTCTGAGTCGAGAAAACCTTTCAGATGACCTTGGAAAGAATGGGAAAAATGAGGGAGTGACTCAAGGGAAGAAATGGACAACTAAAGAATTGACACAAGAAGAAAAATGCAAAGTCCAGCTATCTCTGCCACGAATTTATTACCTTGAGACACAATGAATAACAAATTCTGGAGTATCCAGCAAATTGTTTCAGATGTTGTTTTTGAATGAGGAAGGACAGTTTTACGCTTTAATTTTCGTCTTCAAAGGTTGGACTCGATGATCTTAGAGGTTCTTTTCCAACCTGAATGATTCTGTGATGCCAAAACCTCGTTAAAATCCAGGAGCAGTGCCTTCCTAGAAAGCTGTGAACAGCCGAATTTCCGAAATTGCTTTGACCAAAACGTGCCCCAGAACTGTGAGCCCCCATCAGCACTGTTTGTATATGAAGAACATATTAAAAATATATATCTGAGGTCCCTTCCAACCCAAATCATTCCGTGATTCTGTGATTCTATGAATTTGCAGTGGTTTTTGTTCTCTATCTGGAAGAAGTTCTTAAAATTGGGGATGACTCATTCAAACAGAATTTTATTTTTTTCCTGAGTGAGAGAGAGTAGGGTAGTTTGGAGGCTTCAAAGTTCCTGGAAGAGGTAAAAAAAACCCAGAGCTAATGAACTTGTTTTTTAACAGAAAAAAAAGAAATTATTGACAACATAAAATATCTGGAACTGCTAGTACAGGAATTAATGAAATCACTCACACCAGGACTGATTAGACATAATTTCTCTGTTTCTCTGTCTAAATACTGCATGGGCATTAAATTTCTCCTTTACAATGTTAATTTGATGTCTTGACAAGGGAGAAAAATTACTTAAAATGTGTAAAAGCTACCAGCAGGCTGATGGTTATTACACTGTGCAGCATGATTTGAAAACATTAATCTAATGGGAGATAGACATGGGTCCTTCATGACTAAATGGGATACGTGTCCATCATCCACTGCTACAGTTTGGGGAGCTGAGGGAGTAGCAAAGAGCTGACACGAAGTTAAAAGATAGAAAAGGAATTAATACCTTGTTAGTGACGAACAGAAACTCGTGGAACAGCACATGACCTCTCTCTCACGTTCTCTCCTTCCACAGCAAAACTCCCTTTTAATTCCTTTTCATTTGAGTTATTGAAAAATCAACCAGATGTGATATGAATGCTTTTTTTTTTTTTTTTCCCCTCTCCTTTTCCCCTAATTCTCCCCCCAGTTTTCTCTCTTTAGCAGAACAAAGCACATTCAAAGCAGAAGACTTGTCTGGGTGGCCCGAGTCAAAGAGGTGTGTCCACTAGGGAACCCCAGTCTGCATAAAATAATTAAGGGAGTTGGGATGAGAAGGGAAGTGGCACGATGATGGAACTGGCAGGCTGGAATAAATGAGTTCAGTGATCAGCAGAGGACAAGCAGAGCACATGTGGTCTTTAAAAGAGACTGAGAACCAGAGGGAAAAGAACAATGTCGCATTTTAGATATCTAAGAGGATTTTCCAGGACATCATATAGATGTTTTTGATGAATGGATTGCTTACTGATGATCTAAAGGATGCAAGGTGTGATTCCATTTCAGCAGTGTGGAATTTGCAATTTTAGCTGTAATTATCTTCACAGCACCTTTCTGCTCCTCGATGCTGCTATTATTTTTACTGTTTTAATGAAGATTTAAGCTCTGAAAGACTAATATCTGGGTATGTGAAAGGACCTGAGAGATTACTTGCTGCAAAACTATTATTTTACCATATCTGAAAGTGGAATTAAGAGTCTCATTGGTTATGATTTGCCACTGAGTAACCCTGAAAGCTTTCAAAGCTTTCAAACTCATGAACAGGGCACATCTTTTCTCAGATGAGAGATGCACTGAGCAGTAACTGTATCTGAGCTGGTTGCCCCAGTTGTTTTTGTAATGGATGGAGAAGCACATTTAGACTGTCATTAATTGGAATTACCTCAGACTTTTTATGATGAAGGCTCTTGTCTAGAACTGCTCAATGACAGCAGCCCTTTTGGATGGCCAGCGACTCACAACAGGCTCCCTGAGATGTCTCAGTCAGGCCAAAGGCACAAACTTCCCCCAGGTTTCAGGTCAGTGGGTCTGCAAAGTCTGTACAAGACCAGAATTCCCCGAATCTGAGCATTTTACTTCCACTAATCCTCTCAAGAATAGCCTTCCATCTGCAGTTTTTAGATCCCAGCACCTGAGTACTCTTAGGATTAAATGACTTCAAGAACTTAGAATGCTTTGGGTTGGAAGGACCTTAAAGATCACTTATTTCTATCACTAGTAATGCCCAATCATTAATTTTGGAAAAGGAAATTGATCCTGGTAATGGAAATCCTGACGATTTGTCTCTGAAGCAGAGTCTTATTGATGTCCTCTTTTCTCTCTGTTTGCATATTAGCCCTTTTTTGGAAGTGGAAGTAACTTTTTTAATTTACATAAACATATTAATATCTACTGTTATATTTTATATGCATGTTAATACTCTATATTAATTTTTATATTAATCACACTAATTTTATATTATATATTTTATGTTATATTTTATAAGATTTATTTTATACTGTAATATTTGTATTATAATTTTATATTCTATTTATATATAATGAAATATTTTCAGAAACCCATCTGGTGTTACAAAAATACTATGAGTATATTGTACAGGTGAAAAGCTCTAGAACCCAAAAACCACTCAGAAATCCAGATTTCATGGGAACAAATTGGAAGAACGGTAGCTACTTAAACTCCCAAGGTATGGAAGAGAATTACCAGGAAGAACTTTATCACCCCAGTATTCATATTTTACCCAGGGACGGCTGTTTCCTCTGGGGACTCATTTTGCTTCTGGTGAATCCTCACGGGGAAGGAAAAACAAGCAGCAGGAATTGAAGTGCGGACTATCTGCTCTCACCACACTGTGATATCCCACATCTCCCCCATCAAACCGAGGGAGGTTTTGCCAACAGCATCCATGAAACAGGGACAGGCTCTGTCAGAGGATGAAAGGCTGCTCTGGCACCAAGTTTAGGTACTCCTTGAATTCTACACCCAATAAAGAACTGCTGACTCTGAGGACTGTCATGTCATTATGTGGGCAATGTGAAACCCAGGGAAACAACAGTGTGTGTCCTTGGATGGTTTGTACACGGATTAGAGGAGATGTGAAGATCTGAGGGGCTGGAAGACACACAGAGAAGTTGTCTGCTCTAGAGTGGGTGGATTTTCTACTGTCACTTCCATGAAAAACAGTGGAACAAAACGTTTGTCACCTTAAATGAGACAGGTAGTATCCCAGATTTAAAGGAAAATTAAGACATTACCTAGGACACTGAGACTGAGGCATGTCCAAATCCAGACCATCCTTAGGAGCAAAAAAAATCCTCTGTAAGACCTGAGACACTGATCTGATGTTTCTTGACTTGTTGTTTTCCTGGTGGGGTTCATGGGAGCCTCGGGACCTGCTTCTGAAAGTAAACCTTTCCTAAGATTCTGACAACACCTTTTCTCTTTCAGAGAAATCAACTCTGAAATCAGGTAGAAATCACTTGAATTCCTGGTCTAGTGAAGGTGTCCCTGCCCACAGCAGAGGGTTGGAACAAGATGATCTTTAAGGTCCCTTTCAACCTAAACTATCTGATGATTCTGATTCTACGAAATTGATCCATTTACAAAAAGTTTGGTTTACTTTTGTTGGATGTGGCTTTGCTGGGGTAAAAGCCCCCAAATTTTTCTATTTGTGTTGAACTATCCATAGAAAAACTCAAGCATGTGGGAAGACAGACCTTGATTCTCTCTAAAATGTACAAAAGGTGACACAAACACACACACACTCCTGTGTTCAACACTAAAATATGAGTTTAGGGTTCTATTTATTCTCAGAACTTTGTTTCTACCTCTGTCTTTGAGTCATTTTGGAATTAAATTCTGCTCTCTTCGCCCTGATTGCACCTTTTCTTGGGAAAGGGGCAATCATCCAGGTGAGCTTGTTCTCTTCACGAGTGCATTTTGGTCCACATTCAGACTATTTGCTGCAGAAAGTCCAGGGCTTTTTGAACTGGCGGGGAGTAATCGACTGGGAAGAGATATCGGAGCATGCTGTCACTCCTACCAATAAAATCCAGAAGTTGTGGAATTAATTTCGTCTTCTGGAGCTTGAGGGGATGGGAAAGCTTTCATTAAGAGCAGAAGGGATGAGGTGAGGCAGTTATGTGCTCCCATTTGAAAGGCAAATAATCCTGTATGCAACAATGACAAGTACACAAATGAGAATAACGAGTCCTAAATGGATAGAGGCAAGGCTGGTTTGATAGCTTGATGGACACAGCTTTTCCTGAAGAAATTTATTTGATCCTTTCCTTATTATGTGCGTCTTGTGGTTCTTGGCATTATGCTGATCAGGCTGGAGCTGGCAGGGAAAACAGGGATGCAGAGCTCAGTGCAGTTGCCTAACTGGATGCATCCAGTGTGATTTGAGACACCCCAGGGCACTTAAAACATCCACATGGGTTTGGCAGATATGACAAAGGTCCTGCAGGATGTGCACATATGGAACTGGAAGCCACTACCCCAGAGTACTTCAGGTTTCTCGAGGTACCTGCGATAGGAAATAATATGAAACAATATATTAGAATAGATTATTATTTTATAGTGATACTGTTCAAAATTAATTTATAAACTAAATGTAATGTAAAATTACATTATTCATATAAAATAATTTTTACTATTCTTTAACCTATTTTTACTGTGTTCTAGTTTAAGGGAAAAGGAGGCTTAGGGGAGAACTTCCCCCTCTCTACAACTACCTGAAAGGATGTTTTAACAATGTGGGGATCAGGCTCTTCTCCCAGGCAATAAATGACAGGATAAGAGGACATGACTTCAGGCTGTGCCAGGGGAGGCTCAGATTGGACATCAGGAAGAATTTCTTCACTAAAAGGTTGGTTAAGCATTGGAATGGGCAGCCCAGGGAAGTGGTAGAGTCACCATCCCTGGAAATGTTCAAGAAATGACTGGACATGGCACTTGGTGCTGTGCTTTAGTTGACAAGATGATGTTCCCAAGGTTGAGCTGAATTATCTTGGAGGTCTTTGTCTTTTTCAACCTTTATTATTCCATGTTCAAATCGTTTTGGTCACAATTACTCCAAAAACCACTTGGCAGAACCAAGAGCAATGCCCAGATCCCTCTGAGTGCAGCGTGGAAAGTATTCCCTTCCCACCTGATCCTGTTCTGATCCACAGGTGCCCAGGGACAGGGAACTCCAGTGTAAAGTTGTGCTGCCTCTGCTCCAAACAAAGTCAAGCAGAGGTGGGTACTGAATTCCCTGTGATATTTCTGACTGTTACCATGGAAATTTCTAAGGAATTTGTTATCAAATGTGTGCAGGGGAACTAAGCCTGGGAGCTGCTGGGTAAGGAATAAAAATATATATATAATTCTTCAGTGAATTCTATATGGCCAAAGTGACAGTGGATGGCTCCTCTGCTCTCCTGCTGTGTCAGTCCTGAGTGTGAGAGGATTCCAGCCCAGCACAGCTCTGTGTTCCCAAACAGCTCCATCCAGACTCAGGTCTGAACAAAAGTTAATGTTGGTTTGAGCAGTAAAAGGACTTAGAGCAACTTCCACTTAAAACTCCTGAGTAAATCTTGGAGGTGGGCAGGAGGGATGTGAAGGGAAGCATGAACTGATGCCACATGTGTGCAGGGGAAAGGATGGAGAGGAATCCAGGTGTAGAATTGCAGAGCTGTGTCCTCTAAATAAAAGCTGCAGCTACCTTGCCCAGATGGAAAATCCCGGGGGTGAATTCACAATTCTCTAATTTTGGTCCCACTTTCATTACGATAGTCTGAGTGGGGGGGAAACAAAAAATCAAAAATGAAACCTTCCTCACTTGCAATGCTCTAATTTGTTCAGTAGCAGAATCACTTCAACAAATAAATAGAGGAGTACTCCTGGCAGTGGGAATGACAGCAAGCTGAACGCTTCCATTAAGCTGGAAATGCCATGGATTTATCTAAGCCTCAGTATTTATGTCCTTCTTGCACATAGTTGAACTAGCAGGTAGAAAAGTATTTTGGAGACTGTCAATGCACATCTTGTCATTCAGTAATCAGAATATGCAGGTGGGGTGTCACATGTCTTCTTTTTTTTTTTTTTTTGGTAGAATGCAGAAAAAATTCTTGTCACAGTATTGGGTGAAGATTGATGCTTGCTTTTTCCAGCTGAAATAGCAATAGGACTTTTTGAGCAGTGATATAGTATGGAAGATAAAGCTTGTTCTTTCATACAACACAATTGCATATTTATTATTTACGGTTCACAACAGACAGGCAACTCCATGAAAGACCTTAATCTCCTTTTTAGATATTGTGGAGCAGAATCATAAAAAAATCTGGCTGTTCTGTGGAGGGGAAGAAGACAAACAGTGAGGAAATGAAGTTTCAGTGCTTTCATTTTAAGCTGCAGCAGTGAGACATGGAGAGGACAGACAGACATGCCCGAGGTCCCATGAATTTTCTGCAGCAGGGTCAGGAGCTGCAGCCACAGCTCGGAATCCCAAATAGTGTTTTCACTGATAATTTCATGTATTGGTTCAATACCTGCCTGTTGGGTTTCCTGTGCTCCTGCACCTCCTTGACCTCTTCAAGTCAAGCTGCTTTCCAGAAGTGAGGCCCCAAACCTGGAATGATCAGCTGGGCAGTGGAGGTGGGACACAGTTTTTAGTTCCAGAACCCCATAACAGTTTTCAAAACTTTCTGAAATTCTGGTTTCATCCAAGTTTTGTGTGTCTAGCCATTGGTTTCATCCAAGTTTTTTATGTCAAGCCACTGGTTCAACATATTTGTGCAGCAAGATTTGTTCCAGTCCTGTCCTCCAGCATAAAAAGGTAGACAGCAGGAAATGTCAAGTTCATTTACTGCCCTACTTTGGATGAACAAATACAGATATCTGGAGTCTTCCTCCCCCTGTTCAGCCAGCAGCAGAGGAAGGGAATGTTTCTCTGCTGTCTCTTCCTGGCAAAGCAGAATTTATTTTGGATGACATTATTCTCAGGTCTGTTCTGAGGAAATATTATTCATATGTACTCACCTTATTGGTCAGCAGAATGGGATGCACAGTGAAATACCACTGAAATTCTGCATAACCTATTTACTGAGTGAAGAATAGGCACAGATCTACTTTGCATAATCCTCTACACAAGAAATCTTTGAACAAAAAAACGTTTGAATACAAATTATTCTGAGGCCTACCCAGTGCTATTGTTTAGAGCAGCACTCTCACCTGCTTGCAGTGAGAAAGAGAATTAATACCCACAAATCCATGGCTGATAATTTTTCTTTGTCTTTTAAATATTCCATGTTCCCTTACAGGCCTTTGTGTCACAGGAAAGCAGGATAATTATGCTGGTAGCTGCTTTTATTCTGCTATGAAAATGTCTTTTTTTTTTTTTTTTTAAACTTGGTCTGCGTCATTCAGGAAAGAGTTTGAAGATTAATGAAAACTAAGGAACAGCTCTGACTTCAGAATAAGAGTGTCCACACAATCTGTGGATTAGAATTACTGATTCTGATGTTTTCATGATGTCTGTCTAGTTTTTATGTGCCCCATGTAGGTGTGTTGGACAGGAGCCTCATGTCCCTAAATATTTAATGGAGAAAGGTTAGTTCCTGATCTGCAAACTGTTTAATGCCATTGATCCTGGATTCCTACAGTGCTGCATGAAATGGTAGGGACAACTTTATCCAACACCTTAACTGGAACACAACCTATGAGATGTTCACCCAAGTGTAGCAGCTCGAGCTTTCTTGGTCTAATTAAATGAAAATATTGTCTTTTTTCTGGGTGTCATTAAGGACCACCACACTCAGGACTAGTACGACTCTTCTATGTGATGAGGGCCTATTTTAATATTCTTTCCCAGAGATCCAACTTCATGGGAACTCAACAATCATGGTTCAGGGTTACATGTTGGTGACAGAAAACACACATGAAAGTTATCATATTGTGCTCCAAATAAAACATTTCTGTACCAAAGGACAACATTCTCCTTTCACTCTTTAACGTTGCAGGGAGAGCTGCAGAGAAGACACAGACCCTGAGCCATGATAACAAAGTGACTTCATCCCCTTGGAAGAGAGGAGCAGGAGACAGAGTGGGGAGACCTCAGAGCTGAAACTGCACCAGAACTGGATTAGATGAAATATTAATCCAGCCCAGAGTTCCTGCCTCCAGCAGAGGCCCATAATGTATATTTATGGGGAAATGATAGTGCTGGGATAATGCAAGCTGTGTGAACATGCACCAACTCATTCAATAATAAATACCAGTAAAAAAAACCCAACAGATTGAACCTCGTAGAACTGATAAGGTCTCAACCACTCATAAGCCACTGGATTCCCACACAATCCTGCAGGAAGAAACTTTAAAATATTACAGAAATCACAGTCTGGAGTATTCAGTCATTATATATTTTCGTTATATATATATATTCATTATATGTGTATATATATTCATTATATATATTCATTATATATATAGTCAATATCATTATATTATATATAGTCAATATATATATTCATTATATATATATACACACACAATTCTATAATATATGTAACACATATATTATTTTATATATATATCTATAAATATTATATCATTATATATTACTCAGTCAGGGGGCAATGAGAATATGAGGCAGCTGGATTACAATTCCCAAGAGATCATGTATCCCTGTTCTAATGCCAAGATGTTAAAACATCAGCCAAAGGGAATTTTTGTGTTCTGGGCCTGTGTTGCAGATCAGACCATTCATTCACTGTTTTGCTTCTAATGTCAATGGGTAGTGGCTGCCACAGGGCTTGAACAATGTTGTGTCAGGCAAAGTATTTCAGTCTTGAACACGCTCAGGGTTCCTTGGGCCGTGTGGAGTCTCAGAAGGATGGAATTCAGGAGCCCCTGAGTGAGCTCACCTGGTGGAAATGTGGGGTCCTAATCTCCCAGCACACACATCACCCCATCTGGTGTGACCAGAAACCTGAAGGGAAAATGTCAGTTGGTGGAAGTTGGACTATGGACAGCATTTAAGAAGTCTCTTTGGTCATCATAATCTCCACGAGCACATGGCTTTCTTCCAGACACGAGTATGAAGACACTTGCAGCCCAAGACCTCCCAAATAGCTCTTTCCCACAGCTATGCAGCTACTCAGAAGTTTGCAACAGATTTTCCAGAAATAACTGTGTCTGATTACACATGGGGTGAGCCAGCTTGTTTGTTCAATAAAGGAAATGTTACCAAAGTCCTTCTGCCAGGGCATTAAATATTTAATGTCTTCTGCTTTGCTCCTCTGTATCAACAATTTAACCTCCCATTCTCTATTCATAAAACAATTTAGCTGGATTAAGAGAATTTGACTGGCATCTAATGCAAACACAACTGTAGCAAATAGATTTCTTGGCCACTTTGACACGTGTACTCAAAATCTTCTGGAATATAAAGCCAAAAAAATATTTGTAAGCAAATGTTTTTATCCGTGGATGAAAAAAAAAAAAAAGAACATTAATATTTCGCATTGCAAGATGAACATAGCAAATATAACATTTATTACTTAACCATTGCTGCTGAGTGGAGAGATTATGAAATGTTTATAAACTGCCCTTGATAAAGGAAGTTTCAAGGTATTTTGCAAGCTATGTGATACAAAATAACAACATGTCCTAATGCTGTTTGGTGTTCAACTTGCATAAGCACTGCCAGCCCTTAGCTGGGAAAATAAAGATGTTGTGCCCAATTGCATATTCAGGGTAGATGTTTGTAAACCATTTCCTGGGATCCAAATGTGTGTGGTCTGATTATTACCAATGAATTTTATGGAATTAGCATGATTTCACCACTTCATTGTTTCTTTCTTCTATCTTTAAAATGTTGAAAATTAAATTAAGCTTTATGGCATTTTCTTTTTGTTTCTCTTCCTTTCTATTGCAGAGAAATCTCTTCTTTTTTTTTAAACATTTGCTGAAAATGACTGAGTATTACTGGCAAAGCAACAGTGTTTGCATCCTACTTCCACTGTCTCTTTAGAAATAGTTCCTCTGTTCTTTATCCCCATGGCAAAACAGTAATTTAGATCTCTGAGGTTGTAACAGCGATATTTTCCCCTTCCAAAATACTCCAACTAACTTAAAAATCCCTTCAGATAAGACTGAGGTCAAAGAGACAGTATTCGACAGAATATTTTCACGACAACGTTTACGTAGGGAATACAACACCCGTCTGCAAAGTGCTGCAGTGCAGATACTGTTTTGGAAGGACTTGGAAGTGATCTCAGAAACCTGGTTGTTTTGTTTTTCCAGCTCAGATTTCGTAAGTAGCACCCCGTGTTACTTCCAAATTATCCAGCTTTATGGGAACATGGAGAGGCACCAGGCATGGCTTGGTTTGGAAGACATACCCCTTCCTCCAGTGGTTCCAGTATCAGCACAACCTCAACGTGCTGGTGAGAGGTGCCCCAAATGTCACTTTGCAGACTGACTTCTCGGGAAATCTTCCTTGTCCCAGCTCAGGCCATTGAATTCGGATTCCCAGCTCACAGTTTTCCTCACAAATAAAGGCTGTTTCTACTTTGGGAAATTATTCAGAGCAGCAGCAGTGGGTATTTTAAAGACCATGTGTTTATATTATAGACAATTCAGGTTTTTCACTTTATAGTGGATCTAAGCCAGTGGTGTGGTCTGAATGCCCACTTACTGTTTGATTGGTTTGGGTGAGCCCCAGACTTCTAATTTCTACAGAATGGAGTTGAGTTTGATGTCTGCCAAGCTCTGCGACGGAAACCAAAGTACAACACATGAGAATTATTGTGAAATCCTTCCCGAAACTTCTCCCTTGCTTAAAATTAAAACACTTACGTAGGAACACAGACTACTGTGATGTCATCAAACCCTTCTACTCTCTACACGAATATTTTGCTAAATGCCAAGCAGTGCAAGAGGTCTGTTGTGTTGTCTCCAGGATGCTTTATAGCCCCCAACCAAACTATCTGCATACCTATAGGTGTCACCTGGAAGTTATGACATCATATGCATGCTGAAGGAGCAAACATGGTTGTTATGTTCAAAATTTTGTTTATGGGCAGATGGGAAGCACACCTCACATATACATTAATTAAACTCAAGAATTTATTATTAGTATAGTTCACATCTAAACAGTTTAACTCAGGCATCATCATTAGCCTAGTTATAAAGAAGATAATAATGTGGGTAAAGTGCTTTGTGCAGAGAAGGTAACAACAACACAATCATGGAATACCTCAAGTTGGAAGGGACCCACAAGGATCACTGAGTCCAACTTCCTTCACCTCATAGGATACCTAAAACTAATCCATAGGACTGAGAGCAGCATCCAAAAGCTCCTTAGTGCCATAACCACTTTCCTGAAGAGTCTGTTCCAGTGACTGACCCTCTTCACCCTCTCAGTGAAGAACCTTTCCCTAGTGTCCAATTTGAACTTCCCCTGATGTTGCTTCATAACAATTCCATGTGTCCTCTTGCTGGTCACCAGAGAGAGAAGATGAGCACCTTCCCCTCCTCTGCCCCACTTGAGGAAGATGTAGATTGGGATAAAGTCACATCTCAGCCTTCTCTTATCCAAACTGAACAAGTTTGTTAAACTATTAGTAACATAATTTAAATTGCCGATCCTCACACTTATCGGTGTCGACCCCTTTTCCTGGCACTGTGTTAACCCTTCCACGGCTCCTCTAGGCAACATCCATAACTCTGCAGGCAGTAATTCTCAACCTGTAACAGCAGACACGCGATTTCAAGAGCTAATCTCAGAAGAGAAGAGGCAACCCTTGCTAGAGAAGCCGGCAAGACAAAGTAATTACATTCCCAAGTAACTAAAATCCATCCCAGCTCCTCTCCACACGCTCTGATGAGCTGGACAGGTTTACAGAAGCACAGTCGTGGCAGAAAAATGAGCTCAGTCACCCAACAGGCTGTGGGAAGTTTTACCTCCAGCAAGGCTTTTTGAAGCAAACCCAAAGTGCTGCGCGCGGGTAAAGCAAAAATAAGATCCTAATAAAGTCAGACACTGCAATGGCTGCTGGTTTTCTTGAGGAGACCTTCAGAAAGAGACCGACCATCACATGACAAATGTGAGCAGTGGCCAGTAACGCGTGGCTGGGTGACTAAATGTCTACTGGAGAGAGGTATGAATTATTCAGAGACAGGGGATTGTCTGGCTGTATGTCCGTGCATGAGAGAGGCGTGATGAGCACTCATATTTCCTGCTTAATAAAGTGTCTCACTATCACCTTACAGTCAAAAATATATTCGCACTGGCAAGTACCCTGTGTTACAGGTTATGAGGAGGCATTTATTGAATAATGTACAAATTTCTGTGATTTCTGCTTTATTTACTTTCTATTTCGCTTTGGAAGGAAGAGAAAGAAGAGCAAACAGGACAACTGTGTTGATCAGTGGATATGCAGGAGGTGAAGATGCAGTTTTCATCAGGACAGATGAACCATCTGAGGAATTCAGAAGGTTAAGAAGGGAAAGCAAAGAGCAGATGTGGGAATTTTTGGGCCCCCAGGGCAGCAACAAAAATAAGAGTCATGCAACAGTCAGATAGTGTTAGTAGATCTTACTTCCATCATTAGAACGAGCTCATGTGGTATTTTCCATTCTATTTATTTAGGTTTTAATTTTGGTTTGACACAGGAAAGGACCATTTTATGAACTTTTGAACAGATTGCAAAAAAAAGGAAAGAGTTTCTTGGTTAGAGGCAGATATCTCTGCCTGCAAAAAAAAAAAAAAAAGTTAAAAAGATCAAAAAGGGACTTTAGAAAAAAAAATAAAAGAAAGGAAAGTAATCAGAAAACAGAGGTTGTCTTTTTGAGAAAAGATTAAATAAGTAGTTCTCACCTTGCAGTATATATTTACAGAGGCTTGTGAGAAACTGCACCCACATTCCAAGATCTGGCAACTATTCACATTCTCATATGTAAACAATAGCTCAACTGTTTAACAAGATCACAACCTGAGTGTGTGTAATGGTTTAATCACTGAGAACAACTCAGATCAAAGGGCAATACACCAGAGACAGACATAAAGTATTCTGGCTATATTAAAAAAAAATAAAATCTGTGCATCAGAAATAAGAATAGGAATAGAAATGAAAATAAAAATAGAAATGGAAGTGGAAATAGAATTAGAAATAGGAATCTAGAACAGAGAAAACGTCACCTAAATTTTGGGAATTGCTCCTGATAGGGATCTGAAGACCACAAAGCATTTTCACTGGAGAAGCAGTGGCAAAGTAACCACTTGGGATAGTGAAAAAGGAGAGGACCTGCTCTTGAGAGCTACAGGAAGGTGACAGGAAGACACAGCCTGACCTAAAGGGTCTTTTCTCCCCACTGCTCTACGGAATAGACTTGCCAGCTGCTCAAAAGCAAAGCACGAGCTGAATCCATCTCAAAATGCACCAACAACAGGGATGGAAAAACACCGAAGCCCCATTTCGAGGTGATATGAGGGCAGCAATGACAAAATGGGGTGAACGCTGGCAGAGCTTCATGGGGTGAGCTGGTCTGCACAGCAGTGTCACAGCAGTGTCACAGCAGTGTCACAGCAGTGTCACAGCCACCTCTCCCTGGGCTGCTGGGGGTGCAAAGGGCGATATCAGCAACATCAGCATGACAGGGCGCTTATTTCGATACACCTTCCTCCAGGAGAGTAATAATAATAACAACAACAGCAGCAATAATAACAGCTGTAAAGATCAACAGGGGGTTTGACCCAACTGTGCCACTGCCATTCCTCAAGGCAGCCAGATCTCTCATCACCCAG
>JAYRBT010000082.1:149241114-149252396 GCA_036023395.1 Myiotriccus ornatus | reverse complement strand
TCAGGAAATTACAGAATCTGGTCATCTAAGAGTTACAGAAAAAATTTTCATGAATAGAAAGGCCCCTTTTCTCTCAGGGAGCATTCTTTTGGCATTTATACATTAGTTTCTGCAACCAATATTGGAGTGCCACCAGTTTTCTTTCAGAGGCCTCTTTATTACCACCATCTGACATCAGTGTAGACAACCTTCTTAG
This sequence comes from Myiotriccus ornatus, assembly GCA_036023395.1. Lineage (NCBI taxonomy): Eukaryota > Metazoa > Chordata > Aves > Passeriformes > Tyrannidae > Myiotriccus > Myiotriccus ornatus. Next base: position 149,252,200 of record JAYRBT010000082.1, on the reverse strand, counting down.
ATATTTTCTGTCGAGCAGAGAGGATTTCTTTGAGAGGTTCTAACATCCAGAAGAATCAGCCTGAGGACAATCTCTTCCTGTTGAATATTTACAACTTGCAAAAAGGTAGTGTAAGCACAGCAGTCAGCACAGAACATGAAGATGCTGACCTTTCCCTACATAACTTTTTCTTCTGCTGAGTGACAGACCAACCCAGAATAAAGGTGAGCTCCTGTGTTCACTAGATGGTGCTCCAGCATTCAGATCCAGGGTTTCTGGGTCTTCCTTGGACATTCAGCTCTCCTGTTCACAAGGTTGTCTTTGTGCCTGTCACTGTTTGCAATCACAAAGTTTCCGTGGGCTGGACATGCTCACTCTTTGCTGTAGAAGAAGCAGCACCCAGAGCATGGCAGAGGAATCTTCTGCAGAGATGCTCTCCAACATCAACATTAGCAATTCCTCTCACTTTAACCTGTTCAGGTGAGCTTACTAGTGGTAAAATGTGGCCTTTCAATGCCAGGTTTTGGTTTCTCTCCTCATAAAATAAGTCCTAGACATGAAGACAAGTGTTCTCTCTGAGCCTCAAGTAGTTACAGAACCTCTAGTGCTAATGTACAATGTTAAAGTTTTTGTGTTTTTCCTGCTTGAAGTGCCTGAAATAGTGTGAAGGATGTCACAACCCACAAGAGAGTCATTATTACAGCACGATATAAGAAGTTCTAAGGTCCTGTCTTAAAGCAGGGAGTGAAGGCATCTGTTGGGTATTTGGGAGTCCAGCATCTTGTTGGGTTAGTTTTGGAGGATTGTACAAGGTTGTGTGAGTTACAGCTGGTGCAGCATTTACCATAACACCCGTAAGAACAAATCCCTAGAGCTGCCTATTCCCACGATCAGCGTAAGATCTTCTTCTGGGGGAAAATTATTTACTGCAGAGAATAATCCAGGAGTGAACTCACATACAGGGTGTGTATCTTGTGAGGGAACCAAGACTTGAGTGGGGAAAAAAATTGTATGGATGTATACCTGAACTTTTGAAGGAGAATTGATAAAATATTTGGGGGGTGTGTACCCTTCTGTGCAAAAAATATGCTAATAGTGTGGTATTAATAATGAGGCCCGTGAGATTCATGCTGAGGTATTAAAGGACGTGAGCTGATGTAATCAGTGCTTGCCTGAAGGAAGAGTAGCAAGTCTGAGACTTCATCTCTTCTTTACCTGTGGAACCTATACAAATAAAATACTATTAAATGTTGTAAATGACATGTTCAAAGCAGAACATTCTTATTTTGTTCCAGTTATGACTTATGAAAAATAGCAAATATCAGGTTGGGAGTTTGTCATGGCAAAGACTGTGACCCCAGCTCTGCTGGGTACAGGATCATAGAATTGTTTGAGTTGGAAAAGACCTCTAAGATCATGAGTCCACCTGTTAACCCAGCAACACCATGCTCACCATTAAACCTTGTCCCCAAGTGCCACATCTACACGTTTTGAACATTTCCAAGAATGGTGATTCCAACACTTCCCTGGGAAGGCTGTTCCAATGCCTGAAAACCCTCTCAGTAAATAAATTTTTCCTAATAGCCAATTTAAAACTCACCTGGTGGGTAAGTTCATTGTGGAATGGAAATCACATGAATTCCAACAGACACCATAGGGACCAAAATTCCCATGAGCTGAGCTCTGAATCCCTGTGAATCTGGGCTGCTTCTAATGGCTGGACATGAGATTATCTGAGAACTCTTCTTTACAGAGGTGAAAATAGGAGCAAGATCTGTTTTACCAGGACCTGAACAGACACCTCAATATCTTCTGACTTCTAGAAAAACGAGATTGTAGTCAAGCACTGAGGGCTCCCACAGGGTATTCCTTATCTGCCTCGTGTTTCCATTCATTCTGCCCCATTCCTCTCTCTCCCCCTCAGAATGGGGCCAGAGAAAACTAAAGCCCTGCAACGACAACATTCATCCTGGCATCTGGAAAAGTCCCGATCAGTTCAGAGAGTATTCCTGCTGCCTGAGAGAAAGTGGAGGAGTTTACAGACTGAGTGTTTGTGGCAGGGATCTTTTCCTTCCCCTTGCCTGGATTCAGCTGATTAGATCAGAGCACAAACAGAAGAAAGGGAGCACATATAAACTGACCTTGTCATCCTAAGTGGTTGTGGCATTTCCAGGAATGCTCACCCCGCTCCAGCTCTTTGTTTTCAGCTGCTTTCACTTCTTCTCGCAAAAGTTTTCTGCAACAGTAAACAAACAAAGAACCAAATAAATCCTATGGGAAAACCTCGTTCAATGACCACACAGCTCCCCAACAAACCTGTTCTCGTACCTGCCTTGTTTTAACCAACAAATAAGTATTTCACTGCCTGGTAGAAATGTTCTTACTTGATGAAAAAAAAAGGCCACGTCCATGTAGTGGCTGCAGTTTGTGACCCTGAACCCAAACCCACAGCGAGACAGCACAACTGAGGTCACAGGTCACAGCAAGGTGACATGCCAGGCTCTGGAGGCAGCATCTGTGTCAAGATATCTCTAATGAACTCCAATATTGGATATTTATTTGAACCGAGATGGGAAAACTTGATATGTGCAAAGAAAAACAGAACAAGTAGCTCTGGTCACTCTTCCAGCTTTTACTTGGTTTTTAGAGAATTAAGCCTTTGCCTGGTGTCTCACTTTAGCCACTTTCAAAATGAGCATCTTAAATAGCAAAGTTGTGGGATTCTTTAAGTATGTCCTCTGTGACTCCTACAAATCACACTGCCACAGGAATAATTCACATGTTTTACTGAGAAGAGTAGATTAATTTCTATTTTTCCTTTAGCAACTAGAAATTTATATTCTGTGTCTCCGTTCCTGGAAAAAATTAACTTGAGTGCCACAACATTGTGTTTTGGTGCCATTTGAAATGTCTCAGTGTATCCTGCCTGACACCCATTTGCAAACTCAAACTCAAGGTAGCACAGCAGTTTCCATACTCGTGTCTACCAGCAGATAGCAGGGCTTTTAAGATGCCTCTAGACATTTCTGTGTAGGCATCTGAATTCCACCCCAGACATGGATGAAGTTTCTTGGAACCTTCAATGAACTCCAAGACATCGTCTTCAGATTGACATAAAACCAAAACAAAAACTAAAAAAAAAAAAATCTAAACAAACAAAAACCCCTCCACAAACAAATAATCAAACTCCAAGAACAAAGTAGTTAAATTTTCTGGGATATGAGAGTAAAACCTGGAGAGACAGGAGAGAGACCATCTTTGCAGCTGTTCAGAAAATGCAAAGTTTAGTTAAATTAGAACGTGAAGTGTGTAAACAGTCAGCAAGTCACAACCCCTTTCACAAGTCTTGTTTACCCTCTGTGCCCTCATCCACACTCAAGAAGAAAACCCAATCAAGGCTTGTTTCAAACTGCAGGGAGAAAGAGTGCAAATACATTCAGAGATAAATTTTGTTTCAAATAGTTTTCCTAGAAAGGGAACAGAAGGGTTACTAATGAAGGTGAGTTGGAAAGGAAAGGGTCAGATACCAAATAGGATTTGTGCACCCCAGAGTTCCTCAGAACACAGCCAAGACACAGTAAGGACCAGGTCCCCACTGAATTCAGTCATGAGCTCTTTTTAAAAACACGTTCAAATGCAAAATCCATGCTGCTACACCGGCTGTGTGCCAGAGCATTCCCCCAGGCTCCTGTCTGTATTCTCCTGTTAGTTCATGGGCTTAAAACCCATATTTCCCCACTCGAGAAGGGCAGCTAACAGGCAAGGCGGGAAATGCTGTGCTTTCTTCCCTTGGAGGAGTTCTCAGAGTACTCAGCAGTTAGTGCTCCCTGTTAAGACCACTCCTCGGGCCTTGCAAAGTCTCCACTCTCATAATATCATCTATTTGTTCTCTGAGGCCAGTCTTGATTGTTTAAATGTCCCCCCTCTGAGCAGACAATACATGAAATCGTAATTCAGATCTTAATCAAGCTCGAGGACATCAATGGAAATAATTGGACTGACTTAAGTACCTGATTCCCGTGATTGATGCGCTGAGCAAGGGGCTGAGAGACCTGAGCTGCACTCTTGAAATTGCTTAGAGATTTAACTCCCTGCTCTCCACTGATGCTAAAAAGGGAATTTTTTTATTTCTTGGGGAATCCTCAGCTGATCTCCCTTCAGGGTTGTCACCTAAGCACAGCCCTGGAATTGCTGCTCTTCTCTCTGACATCCCTGAGCTCTCCCACCCGTGCAACAAGTTGCCTACATGAAACAGATCAAGAAGTCCCAGTTCAAACGGTTTATTTGATCCTTAGATTTTTTTCCTTTCTTTCTTCCTTTTTTTCTTCTCATCACAAATGGTGATTTAATTGTCTCAGAGGTATTCTGTGCTTGGAACAATGTTCTTTAGTAAGATTTGTAATATTGCACTTGGCTCGCAGGGGAGTAATACTGCGAGGGCTTCATGTTCAACATCGTGATGTCTGAATTCCTGATGAGACAGGGGTCACTCGTGGCATTTCTGTGCTCTAATTATGTGTGAGAATTGCAGATGCACACCCAAAGTGAAGCAAGTCCTGCTTAAAATTCCTGGTTCTTGTATTTTTTTTTTTTACCAGTTAAGCTTTAATGTGAGCTGAAAGTGGCACCAGCTCATAGCGAGCGGGTTCAATGCTTGGAGATAGTACTTATACAACATTTACCACGTTATTTTCCCTCAGGCACTCTCAAATGATCCATGACTTTATAATGTATGTAAAGTGGTTGGAACACATACACAGAGCAAACTGTGATTGCTGCTTTGTTATTAAATTTGGGTTATTATTACCACAAGTGCCTGTATTAGTGTTAATAGTAGTAGATGATGGGGTTTATTATGAAAAATTGGTACAAGTTTTAGTAATTGTTAGAACTGCTCCCATAAGATGGTTTGTTCATCTGTCCATTCACCCCAGGTCACAGAATGTTTCAAGTTATGTTTTGTGTATGGGCTTTGTTTTCTGCCAAGGGAAAAAAAAAAAAAAAAGAAGAAGAAGGAAAACAAAAGAGGAAGAAGTCACTTATTCACACTTTGATGAATGATAAAGATGCTGAGGTGTTATAGAAGATTTTGGCCAAACACAGATGTGAAATTTTCCCATGAACACACATACCTTTGCATTTTTATGCTCCCATAGAGGTGGAAAACAGCACTCTCAAACATTTTCAGAGGGAGGAGTGTGTCAAACAAGATGAGATAAGTGGTTTTTGTCCAAGCACCTCTCACAGTGAATAAACCCGTATTTAAAATTTCATTTAAATTGTGTCAGTTCCCATTTCTCACCACCATTTAATTCCTAATGCTCTTCAATTTGCCACCACTGTGCTCCCAATATTTATCATTTTTTTCATCACTGTGTTTTTATACCAAGCATGGAAATATAACTTTGGTTCAGAGATTGCTTGTCGCTTGTCTTACAGAGAACAATCTCTCCATTGCTGTGCTTGATTACTTCTGATGAGACTTGGGCTGGAGTGAAGCAACCCCACTAACATCCACTGCAGGATATTAGATTTACATTTGTCCAGGATTAAATTGAGTGATTTTTTAACCAGTATCAAACTCGAGGAGACACTTGGCCCTGGCAAGCATAGCCTTGGCCTTTCAAAGAGGTCAGATGGGAGTTAGATCAGTTAAAAGTAGTAGAGCCATATCTATGCCTTAGTAAAGAGACTTACATTATTATATTAATCAATAACTCAATTATGAGGGAAAAAAAATCCTGTTATTTGTGATGACATTCATTCACTAAATTACTAACTAGGCATTTCCCTGATTCTGCTGGATTTTCAGCGTGGCCTTAAACATGAACTGGAAGAAGAATTCTTTCCTGAATCAGTTTGTATCACCACCTTTAAAAGAAATCAGAATTGGTTGTACTTCACTTCTCCAGGGCCAAGAATTCAAAGGACAGAAACATTTGCAGATCCACACATTTCATGGAAGTTGCATTTCTCTTACTAAAACCTGTAAAGTCATAACATCTGGGAAAAGAAAAACTACCTTCTTCCGTATCTCACTGCACATGTTACTTGAATTCTCAAATTTCTACTACTTTTTAAACTCCTCCTGGGCAAGGTCTCTATATAACACTGGCAGCCCATTTGCAGCTGACACCAAGCTGGGAGGTGTGTTGATGTGCTGGAAGGCAGGAGGGCTCTGCAGAGGGACTTGGACAAGCTGGATCCATGGGCTGATTCCAAGGGGATGAGGTTCAACCAGGCCAAGTGCCGGGTCCTGCCCTTTGGCCACAACAACCCCTGGAGCCCCACGGGCTGGGACAGAGTGGCTGGAGAGCAGCCAGGCAGGAGGGAAGCTGGGAGTGTGGATGGACAGGAGGCTGAACATGAGCCAGAGTGTGCCCAGAGGGCCAAAAGGGCCAAGGGATGCTGGCCTGGCTCAGGAATGGTGTGGCAGCAGGAGCAGGGAAGTGATTCTTGCCCTGCACTCAGCACTGGTGAGGCTGCACCTGCAGTGCTGTGCCCAGCTCTGGCCCCTCAGCTCAGGAAGGCCATGGAGGGGCTGGAGCAGGTCCAGAGAAGGGCAAGGAGGCTGGGGAAGGGACTGGAGCACAAATCCTATGAGGAGAGGCTGAGGGAGTTGCACTTGTTTAGCCTGGAGAAGAGAAGGCTCAGGGGAGAGACCTCATCACTCTCTACACCTCCCAGCCAGGGGGGGTGGGTCTCATCTCCCAGGAACCAGCAGTAGGACAAGAGGGCACGGTCTTAAGCTGTGCCAGGGAAGGTTTGGGTTAGACATTAGGAAGAAATACTTTCCAGAGAGAGTGATCAGACCTTGGAATGGGCTACTCAGGGAGAGGGTGGATTGTCCATCCCTGGAGGTGTTTAAGGACAGACTGGATGTGGCATCAGTGCCACGGGCTGGGACCCACGGCGGGGTTGGATCAAGGGCTGGACTTGATGATCTCGGAGGTCTTTTCCAACCCTGTTGATTCTATGATTCTATGATTCTATGATCTAGCAAACCACTCCAAGGGTACCTATGGAAATTCCCTGACAGCCTTGTAGGCTGCCATTGTGACTGATGACTTCTTAGACACAAATAACTCCTAAAGAGTGTTCTAGTAAAGAATTGCATAAATTCATAGAATCTCCTGAGTTGGAGAGACCCACAAGGACGGATCATCGAGTCCAACTCCGGGCCCTGCACAGGACCATTCCCAAAAGTCACACCATGTCCTGAGAGCATTGTCCAAATGCTTCTTGAGCTCTGTCAGGTGTGGGGCTGTGACCATTTGCCTGGGGAGCCTGTTCCAGTGCCCAACCACCCTCTGGGGGAAGACCATTTCCTTAATATCCAACCTAAACCTCCTCTGACAGAGTTTCATGCCACTCCCTCAGGTTCTGTCACCAGAGAGAGCTCCTTGTAAGGTTTCCTCTCTAGACCCTTCACCATCTTCACGCAGAAGCACTTTCCATGTAGGAATATCTAACATCCATCTCTTCTGGTGCAGTTTCAGGAGGTTTAGATGAATAGACAAGCAAAGACTGATTTCCAAAGTTATGCCCCACTTCACTGGTCTCTGTCCTTTACTGTGGAAATGGTGAAAAGAGAAGCAGAAAAAATACAAACCTGGGATTAGGAAGAGCTCAGCCTCCCTGCTTTTTCCTGTGTGAATTTTACCAACTCCTTTTTTAGTTTTGCTCCTGAGTTTGTACATTTTCTTCCACAAAACATTACAGTGCTTTCTGGCATTGCGTATTAGCTGGTTGCAAAGTTTTGTGCTAATCTTACAAGCAATTAGGAGAAAGAGCAAAGGAAAGAGATAAAGTGGAAGAGAACTTCTGAGGAAGAAAAAAAGGGAGAGGAGGAGAAGGAGAAGGAAGAGAAGGAGACAAGAAGGCAGGAAGGGAAGAACTTTCGTATTGAAGTTCTTCAGTAATTTGCTTCTGAAATGATTTTTCCTTCCGAAATTTGCTTAAAGACTCACCAACTCGAAACCAACAGTAAACCCAGATGCTTCTATTGGAGTCAAACAAAAATGTTTTGTGAAACCAGGAAGCTCATTTTGTGGGACTATTTAACAGCAGAGCCTTTTCATTTCAAGGGTCTATTTCAGTGTTTCCCCATTTTCCAATATTTTCATCTTGACTGGAGAATTAAGAACATTTGTACTCACTGAACTGTATGAAATCTTTGAGGTGCCCAGGCAGAAAAAATAAGGCTCTATAAGTCAGCTTTCTCCTTATGTCTTACCTCTCAATACAGTCTGTGCATTAAAATGCCAGAGGTCTCTGAAAATATTCCCAGCTAGAGCCTGGGAAAGTGTTTATTTTTTACTCCAGGTGCAAGATGACTCCATTTTGCCTTAATTCAACTGGTGCCTGTATTACTGTCCAGGTGCCTCACTTTGTTTCAGCAAATCTCATCCACCCAGAAGAAACTTTTCATGGTGAAACCACAGGATAAATCACTACACGATAAACTGTAGGAGGACTTTAAGCTTCAGTAGGATTATTTGTGCAGAGATTAAATCAGTGCTTTCCAACCTGTTTTAATTTCCCATCCCCAGTTGTATGTGTGACACATGCCCACCATGTCACTTTAGAAAGTGCTGTATTTTCTGCCCCAGCGCCTTTTTAGCATTTTTAATCCCAGCAAAGTCAGTGACTGTCCAACAGATGCTGCACCAGGGAGAGCTTGAAACCTCTATTTGTTTCTTATAAACCAATAGTCTGGAAATCACAGGAGCTACAAATAAGGATTGATGTGCTGTGCAGGCTGGCACAGGAAGAAAAATGGCCTTGTATCAGGAAGGGGAAAACACGGAATGAAGCAGAGGAGCAGAGGAGACACTTTTCAGAGAACTGGGACTGAAACACAATGCTATATCCCTCCCAAATTCTTTCACTGGCCTAGAGCTCTGACCACTCAAAATTTTGCCAAAGAGATATTAAAAAAAAAAAAATTTTTTTTTTTGTAGTTATCAGCAAATATGAAGGAGACATGGGGGTGCAGAAGTTTATGTTTTAGTAAAATATATTTACTTTAAAAAAATAGTCTAATGTCTAGCTCTTGCAGGATCAGAGGGGTTCCAAAGCTTTAGCCGTTTCTCCTTTTCTTCTCTGGTTGATCAAAGGAAAACAGGTTTTCCTGTGAGAGATTTTATAGAATCATAGAATGCTTTGGGTTGGAAGAGACCTTAAAGGTCGTAAGGGGCTTGGAACCTTCCACTATCCCAGATTGCTCAGAGACCCATCCAAACTGGACACTTTCAGGGATGGGTCATCCACAACTTCTCTGGGAAAGCTGGTTAAGTGTTTTCCTTTGCAGGAAAGTGAAAATAATAGTAATGATAATTTAAAAATTGTTTCCTGTTATCCTGATTCACCTGAAGATGAAGAAAGAGTCGTTAATATCGGAAAATCATGAATTTATCCCAGTGATCCCTTTCAGATTGAATCATAGAATCATAAAACTGATAAGGTTAGAAAAGACCTTTAAGTTCATCAAGTCCAACCATTAACCCTCTCCCTGTTCCCTGCTAAACCGTGTCCACCACTAAACCATGTCCTCAAATGCCATCCCCACACGTCCTTTGTACACTCCCAGGGATGGTGACTCCACCACTTCCACGTGCAGCCTGTTCCAGTGCTTTCAATGCTTTCCATGAAAAGAACCTCCCCTGGCCCAAACGGAGGGATCAGGGTTTAGGAAGTGTTGTGACTCTCAAGCCTGGAAGTGTGAACTGCCCTGGCCCTGGGGACTCCAGGGTGCTCAGACACTCAGCTGTGAAGGCTGCAGAGGTGAACAGAGGCAGAGCTGGTCATGGGGACTTCAATTCTGTGTTGGAGGAGAGGGGAAGAATATTTAATAATTAATGTTATAATATTAAGGGGAAGGACCCAGAAAGAGGAAAAGCCAAGGCTGTGTGGAGAAGTTAAAGTCTCTGCATCTTCTACCATGGCAGCTAAGAGAAAAAAAAAAAAAAAAACAAACCCAAATTACATCTATTAAATAAAAATCTAACAGTAGAATTATACAGAAAACAGTTATCTTGTTTTCATAGATTTCTCCAGTAGAGCTTGGTATCTCCCAGATCTCACATAGAATCAGAGAAGCATTAAAGCTGGTAAAGACCTCAGAGATCATCCAGCCCAACCACTAACCCAGCACTGCCAAGGCCACCATTGAACCATGTCCCCAGGTGTCACCCCCACACACCTTCTGAACACTTCCAGGAATTCCACCACTTCCCTGGGCAGCCTATTCCAATGCTTGACACCCTTTTATCCAAGACTGTTTTCCTAATATCCAGCCTAAACCTCCACTGGTGCAACTTGAGTCTTTTTTTTCTCCCCACTGAGCCTCCTTTTCTCCAGGCTGAGGCCCCCCCAGCTCCCTCAGACTTTTGCTCCAGACACTTCCCCAGCTCTGTTCCCTTCTCTGGACACTCTCCAGCCCCTCAATGTCTTTCTTGTTTTGAGGGGCTCAAAACCGAACCCAGGATTTGAGGTGTGGCCTCACCAGTGCCCAGCCCAGGGGGACAATCACTTCATGAAGCAAACACAAAACACAGTGAGCTGTTTCCAATCAACCTGAAGGTGTCTTGTAAGGACAGTGCCTGCTCTCCACAGCCTAGTTTTGCAGGATTCTAGCAAGCAACTGCAAATAAAGCCAGTTTTGACTTTTAAACACAGTCTTGTGTTTAAAACACAGACTCACACACACATACCATTGGGCAGGAGGCCATGAATCTTGTTTAGTGGGTGGTTATAGTTGTATGTAAAGAGTGGAGATTAAATTAAGCATTGGAGGAAGGTAGTGCATCGTTTCTGGGCAATTACACATACCTTGTATAATCTAATGAGCTGTTACTGGACCCTAATGGAACATTTAAAGAGAGTTATTGTATTTTTTCACAGTTTGCTGGATTGGAGAAGTTAATTGATTTACCAGGCAAAATGCCTCTCCCTTTCCCTGGACCCCACCTTCTTTTAACCTATACAGAAATAGAAACACGGGAAGGAGGGAGACTAGAATGGGTAATAACTGAGCACAACACCACTGAAAAAGGATCAGTTCCATGACATCTTCCCTGGTAGCCCCCCACAGTGATAACAGCAA
>JAYRBT010000082.1:149210993-149232845 GCA_036023395.1 Myiotriccus ornatus | reverse complement strand
TTGCAGCAGAGGTATAATTACAGTGTCTTTTTTAGATCTATTACATTATTATATCATCCCAGAGGTGTTCAGATACTGTGGTGATGAGTGTGGGACTCTTTCAGTGTATTTTGAGATAGGTAATAATATATTTGTATTGCAATTTTCATACTGAAGGAGTCCCATGAGCTTCCTGTAATAATATATCCCAGCTCCTGCCTGGATACTGGTATTTTTGATGCAGATGGGAGAGTGGAAATGAATCAATCCATTACCACTGCTGGGTTTTGTCAAATAAACCAGTTTGACATTCTCAACCAACCACTCATCAAAATAAGGGTTCCTTTCTTTCGGACATCTTGGGCAGGCAGAGTGTTCAAGGACCTTCATATCTCCTGAAGACACGGAACAGAATGGAAAATGAGACCCTATTAAATCCAAAACGATCCCAGATACTACATGACACTATCCTTAGGATCATGGAACAGGAGAAGGGCAGAGTCTGTCTGTAAGAGGTGCACAGAGGAGCAAATCTCATGTTCAGTGCATGACACTTGATGAATTTGGAAAAGAAAAGGATTAAGGGAGACAAGCAAATCCAGATATCATTCTCAGCACTGCCTGGAGAAAGAGTTTGGAGAAAGGATGTTAATTCTCCAAGCAAATGGGAGTAGTAACAGTAGGAACAAAAAAAAAATTCAGGACTTGTGGATCAAGGAAATAATAAAGGTGCATCATATTGTAATATTAATAAGAAATAAAATTCATTTTTTTCAGATAAAATCATCAGCAATGGAACTTGGTCATTCTGAACTGCTCTAAGCTGTTCCCAGTGTGCAGCTTGAATACACATATTTTATTTCAAAGCATAAGGCTCAGGGTACTTATTGCAGTGAATAAAATTGTCCCACAGAATCATAGAACTTATCCTGAAAGGGGCAGGAATGCAATAAATGAGAGAGAGATAGGAAGAGAGGAGGCTGTTGGAGAGCTTTGCAGAGGAGATGACAGTTCAGACTGTCCACATGCTTTTGATCAGAAGAATTTGGGGAGGATTTAATTGTAAAGTCAACGTGGGTATAGGGAAAGAAGAGCAGTGGAATCCACTCTTCAGCTTTTGAGCATGAGATGCTGGGCTTTTAATTGTGGATTCAAAATCAGGACAGTTTTTAAGCAAAGAAGAATTGTATAAGCCTCTTCTGGGAGAGGAGAGGGAGGGCTGGATTCAAACCCAACAGGGCATTGTGTGGTTGATATTAGGGGGGATTTGGAGCAGAACCTGGCAGGGGATTCAGCAATTCTGCCCCATTTGTGCAGCAAGGGGCTTTACAGAGCTGCACCATCACGTACCACTACTGACAGCCTCTCTGGCTATTGGTGTTCTCAGCAGTCCAGGATTATTTCATGTAATTTAAACAAAATTGCGACAAAAGTCAGATCCAACAGGGAAGACATTTCCAAAATAGCTGTAACCACTTCTTCTCAGTTGCAGCTTTAGCTGATGGCAATATTTGATGGTATAAATGTCCTGTGCATTAGAATTCTCTTCGCAAGAAAGAGAGTTAAAACCTGCTATTTTTTAATTCATTTTTCTAAATTAAGTAAGTTAAAAATAGAGAAGAAAGACAGTAACTTCAAATATCAATAAGCTTTTCAAAGACTGGTATTGACAGAAGGAGAATATTGCATTTTAACGAAAACACATCAGGCCAATTTTGTTTTTAAAAAAAAAGGATTAAAAATATAACAACACAATATACATGCACAAAACTTCATAATTGGATATGAAAATTAAATTAAGGGGCAAGACTTTCAATTCATGCAAGCTGATTTAGCTCTACTGACTTTAGTGCAACTTTGCAGGTTCATTTGTTTCTATAAGCACCTTTCTCAGAGCACCACTGAGATTAAAACCAACAACAATAACAACCAGAAACCCTCTGTAAGCAAACAGGTCCTGCTCAAACCGTGCCAGTGATGAGATCTGAACTGGATGCTCAGGGTTTTGAGCAGTGAAGATCTGCAATGGAGACTGCAAAACCTCTCTGAGCAACTTGTTCCTCTGCTTGATGGTCCTCAGTGTGAAAAAAAAAGGATTCTTCTTGCTCTCCGTGGGAATGTTTATCAGAGGAAAAAGGGTGCGTTTTTTTTTCTTGATTTGCTGATAACAATTTTTGAACGAGAGAGGAGGATTATGACAAATAAACACTAGACTGTCTTACTATCTCATAAGTTCATTGATTTTCTTGCTGAGCCTGCTTACACTGGAGACATCAAATCAGTATCCCAGCTTTTGACAAAGCACTTTAAGTGCCCTCTTGCATTTTTGTTCAAGCCCCACAGCTTGTAAAAGCAAATGCTTAAACCCCTCAAAAACCATGACTGGAAAAGCAAAGGTCCTATGTTATTTCTTTGCAAAGAGATATATTTTGTCTGGGATACACCATACTGGCTTTAAAACTGGGAAACATAGCAGGTGTTTTTGTGGTAAGAACATACACACACACACACTATGTATTATTATTTACTTATGACAATTTAAAAACTTTGGAGTTCAGGAGCCAACATAGAAATTACTCAAAGAAATAGGAGGTTACTGAAACATCAATATGAGAGTTATATGACATTATATATATATATATATATAAAACTCAGTATAGTAAGCTTTTAATTTTGCCCTCTGAAGTGTAAATTTTTTTGCCCAAGAAGATTCGTAATAACGAAAATCCGAAAGCAGTGGCAAGAAAAATACCGCTTGATATTTTGGATATTTTCCACTTTCAGAGCCCAGAGGCAAGCCCATTTCTCAGACAAGAAGGGAATGCAGGATTTAGACTGTTTGCCTGGTTACTGCCTGCCCAGGCAGGCTGGGGACTAGTGTGACTTCATGGCCTGATCCAGTATGGAAAATCCTGTGTTCCAGACATTTGGACATTACATTTGATGCTACAATACCTATTCCTGGAAGCTCAGGAATTAGGAAGCGTGTCAGAAGCTGAAAGATATTAAAAGAAAGTTAAGCCAGGGGAAAATTTAAATGATTCAGTCAATATCTTTAAAAGTGAAACGTTGTCAGCACAATTCTGATAGGGAAGAAGAGCTGATAAGAGGCCCTACATCTCCTCTGTTCTCATCTACTGAGGGGAAGAAAGCAGCACTTGCACCCTCCTCTCCCTCTCTAAAAGCCTGTTTGTAAGGCAGGAACACAGACTTAGGATTAAACTGACCTTTCCCTCTCTCTCACACTCTGAAATTGCAACAAGTGGACCCTGAGATGCCTGTTAGACACAGAGCTCTGCCCCTGCTCCCCCACCTAACTCAGATCTCTCTGCTCCTGCAGGATGTGCTGTCTCTGAAAAATAAAGCAGGTCCAAAGGGTGTTTAAACACAGGGTGACACACCCAAACACTCGTAGTTTTTTCAGGAAGCCAGAGGAGCTTATTTGAGCTTTTGCAGTGTTGGGTTAACGGTTGGACTTGGGTGATCGTAGAGGTCTTCTCCAACCTTAATAATTCTGGTTTTTCCTTAGGGAAGGTTGAGGCTGTGCTCTCACTCCTCAGTCTCTCACTGTCTTGATCTCAGTAGAATTATGCAGATTTCAATCAGCTTAAAAACTGCTCCCTTGGAAACAGCTTTTCCATATTTACCTTGGTGTGGGTCCTGCTACTGGTAACTTGCCCTTGGAGCTTTGCATTCACTGAAACATCGTCCTTAGGGGTCAGTAAATATGATTATCTTCCTCTGTCCAGGCTTCTGTCTCACAACACCACCACAAAAGACTTTTCTGCTTAATTTTTAATTTTTCCTGGGTCCCTATTTTGTGTATGTTTGGGGTTTCTGGCAAGTAATAATCCTCACTTGCTAGTTCCACATAGAAAAAATCCCTCCTATTTCCTTGCCAGGAACTAAGAAAACTTGGGAAGAGGCAGGACATGGTCACAGAAACAGTCTTCCACATGTTTATGGCCACTCCCCTGTCCCCCAAATCCTCTTTCATCACTTCAACAATCCAGGAAATGCTCTGTGAGGTGGTAAATTCTGAAGGTTAAAAAAGAGAGAAAGGACTGAAACTACAAAAGCAGAAATCCTACCTCAGTGTCAGCCTGAGATTTAGGCCAGCAAGCAAAGCAGAATGGCAGATTTTGTTCTAATTTTCTAGAAAACAAACAGGAAGAAGTCATAGAATTGTAGAATCATAGAATGGTTTAGTTGACAGATGATAGAATCATCTATCATCAGATAGATAGAATCATCAGATGATTAATGATAGAATCATCTATCCTTAGATAGATAGAATCATCAGATGATTAATGATAGAATCATAGAATTACAGAATAATTTAGGCTGGACAAGATCCTTAAGATTATTGTGTCCAACCATAAATCGAGCACTGTCCAGTGCACCACTGAACCACGTTCCTGTGTGCCACACCAGCATGTACTGACCCCACCACTGCCCTGGGCAGGCTCTCCTAGTGCTTAATTAAAATTAAAGTGCCTTTCAATGAAGCAAACTTTCCTAATATCCAATCTAAACCTCCTCTGGCACAGCTCAAATCCACCTCCTTTTGTCCCACTACTTGTTATCTGGAAGAGACCAAACCCCACCTGGCTGCAACCTCCTTTCAGATGGTTGTAGAGATCAGTGAGGTCTCCCCTGAGCCTCCTTTTCTCCAGGCTGAGCCCCCCCAGCTCCCTCACCTTGTCCTTGTAACACTTTTTCTCTAAAGCCTTTACCAGATTCAAAGCTCTTCTTTGGACATGAAGACCATCTAGTCCAACCCAGGGACATCTTCTACTAGACCAGGAGGCTCCAAGCCCCGTCCAACCTGGCTTTGAACACCTCCAGGAATGGGGTAGTGGCGGCACAGAAGGATCTCCCTGCTCCTTCCCGGAGAAGCTGCCGTCTGCAAGCCGGTGGTGCTGCCTGTTATTGAATATGTTGCAATTAAAGACACTCAAACAAACATGGTCAGGTGAAATAAAAAGTGTTATTGTTATTACCTCATCTTCTCATTCAGGAAATTAAGCCCCACCACAGAGAAGGACATTTCTCTGAAGTCATGCATGCATTCCTCGAATGGGCCACAGACAATCCCTCCCTTGAGGACAGGTCTGATGTCTTCATAGGCAGACCCAATTTCCCACCCACAGAGAGCTCCACGTTGAACACTCCCTACTTTTCTGATTTTCATAATATTCTCATTTGCCCTGACCACGAGATCTGCACTGATCTGCCTGACACTCCTGTCTTTTGCTCAGCTTGTGTTTCCCTTACTCTGACACAGCTCTGGATTTGAATCACTGATTATCTGTGAATAACTTTAAGGAAGAGATATCTGGGTTTTTTGTGTTCCTGCCAAGAACCAGCCTGAGGGCTTGGACAGTGAGAGAAAATAGTCAAGGAAAATACCCAAAAGTAGCCAACACATGCAGGAACAAAGTAACTGCTTAAATCAGAACTCTAGACTGGGAGATGTAATCTGTTTAAACCCTGACTTTCTGGCGGCTAAAGGAATGAAAAAGAAAGCACTTTAATCAAAGTTTTGTGTCCTTGTCATTTCCAATCAAACTCCACATTGCTTTCTAAAGAGATCATAAATGACAAAAAGGTTTGAATTGGGCCTTGGATTCAAAATTGTCTGTAATTTTACGTGTATAAAGCATGTAATGAAACTCTGTGTACACCAAGATGCACAGAAATGTCCCACATATCATGTTCCACACAACAATTTTGGGACAAATATCTTAAACTGGCTTATAAGGCCAATTAATATAATCTGAGAGTTTAAAACAAACAAACAATCAGACAAATAAAAGGGAGAATGAAATTGAAAAGGAAAGAAAGAAACCTGACAAGTCCAAAAGAAAAGAATTTGAAAGGAAGTACAGAAAAGCAGATCCGTCACCCCCACTTCTGGGTGCTGGAAAACACCCAGAAAAAGCAGTTTGTTTAGAGATGAAGAGAGAGGAATGAGGGTCCATCCAGTTTTTAGTGTTTTCTAGAAGTTATGGGTGGACATTTTTCTTTCCTAGAACTGTGTGCAGTTTTCAAGGCTGTAAGGGGAGCTGGTATTACAGGCAGAGAGATGAGAAAAATAGTAGTAACAACACACCATAAACTCTCTGTAAAATGTTTCAAAAGCGAGGCAAGTGTCTAAAGAGCAAATATAGATGGAAACTTAGGGGTGTGACTTCATAGCACCTCTCCATCCTCCACGGAGAAATGAGGAGCCTGTTCACCCCAAGGGTGGGTGGTAAAATCCAGGGCAGTTTTCAGTTCGCCCCCTCCCCACACACAATATTTTTAGTAACCCATGAAGAGAAAAATCAACGGTGCAGGTTCAAGGGGAGCTTTTGCAGCGACATACAAGGCCCCCCAGTCTTAAATTAATGGGGAACCATCTCTAAATGTTGTCTCGGACTTTGTCTTGGACTCAGCAGTTCTGAGCGCTTTTCATCCTCAATCTGAGGCAAGATTGAGGAGTAATTCCATTTTCACATGGGTGTGACAGTCTGGAGGGTCTGTTCTTCTCTCCTCAAGCTTCTATCTCTGACATGTCAAGGGGCACAAACTGTCCTAGTGTTAGAGAAACACCAGGAATTCTGGGGAAGACTGAGGATGTACCCAACCTAATCTGCAGGCAGACTTGGCTGCTGACTTTTAGAAAGTGAGTATAAGCAGAGGGCACATGTGGAGAGATCCTTCCCTGGCAAAATTTCCCAGTCCTATGCAATAATTTTAACAAATTTCAGGGTCTACTTTTTAATCCAAGCAGTTATCTTAATAAATAATTACTTGTTTTGGCGCCTTTTTCCTTCATACACAACTGTAGCTCAAACTGAGAGGCCAGGGAATCTGTGCTTTACTTGGATTCATGGAACTTTTCACAGGAAAGGAGAAGTTTGATGTGTGGCATCTGGTCCAGCACGGAGTTGTCATTCTTTCACTTGCCGTCACAAACAGCCATTAAGTATTTCCTTGCTCCTAAGAAATTCAAAGATCACTTGGGGACAACACAGTCTTGACATTTTCTTGGTGTATTAGAGAAGGTTAAATATCTCCCTTTCATTTTTTCTTTAACATTATTCCACAGAGATTTATCCATGCATTCATACTTCAATTAATTATCTTAACACAGTCAAAGGTTAATGCTAATAAAAGCTAACAGGTTTTAGTTAAATTAAGCTGAATTAAGCTTGTATCAAGGGCTCCCAACTCAGTCTTTCTTCAGTATCAGAATTCAAGCTAGAACAATCCTCAGGTGTTAAGTACTTTGGAATAAGAGGTAAATTAACTGTGTTTTTTGTAGGCGGGGTGGGTGTTAGAATTTATGTCATTATTTATGTCTCTGACCTATTTAACCAGTTCAAGTTGTAATAAAACATAGTTCTGTCTTCCGTTAAAAAAAGGAATTAGAGATGGTGGTAAGCCTTGGAAGAAAGAAGGGAGTACAATGGATAAATGATGGAAAGAAAGAAACAGGAGAAAAATAGAAATGAAAAGATGGGGTTTGCCTTGCTTTTGCACAGTGTGATCTTTCTCCCTTTCCTGGTTGATCATGGCTAGTTCCTGTCTCAACTTGCATAGTGTATGTATTCCATTGCCCACTGCTTGTCTGCGTTAAAGTCTGATTTTTCCTTGGTATTTTCATTAAATCATTAATCATCAGCTCCTTCAAGTGCTCAGCACATAGAGTCCTCTGTTGGTTTGGCACTGGAATTAAAGAAATGGATGAAAATTCAAATAATCTTGATTTCCAAAACATTTTGGTCCGCTCTGGGAACACCTTCAAGACTAGACACACCTAAGGAGAGGCTGATTTCTGAAGATATGACTGTTCATGATTTTGGAGTGTTAACCTTATCTGGCTGCCAAGTATCCAGTGAGTCTCTCTCTCATTTGAGCTCCTCAACAGGACAGGGGGAGAAAACAGATGAAGAAACTTGTTGGTCAAGATAATGAGAGCGAGATCCCTCACCAATTGCTGTCATGGGCAAAACAGTCTGACCTTGGAAAGATTCTTTTATTGACAATTAAAAGTAGAGCAGAGAAAAACTAAAGCCACCTTCCTCTCATTTCCACTTCTTCCTAGGTTCAACTTGACTCCTTCATTCCAGACTCTTCATTTCCTGACTCGTGGTGACCTGGGACATGTGGTCAGTTCATGTCTGCTGCTCTTTCCCCTTCATGCTCTTCCCCTGCTTGTGTGTGGGGTCCCTCCCATGGGATACAGCCCTCCATGAACTTCTGCAACTCTGCTCCTTCCCACAAGCTACAGTTCCTCAAGAACTATCCCAGTGTGGGTGATCTCCACGGGGTGCAGTCCTTCTGGAACAAACTGCCCACAGGTGCTGCCAGAGATCCTTCTTCCACACGGGCTCCTCTCCAGGAGATGCTGACAGGAGCCTGTTCCTTTGTGTGCTCTCCAGGGGCTGCAGCTTCCACTGGGGCACATCCACCTCCACGGGGTGCCCACGGATGGCAGAGCAGGTATTTCCTCCACCGTGGTTCTCCATGGGCTGCATCAGGATGGCCTTCACTGCTGGGGAATCTCCTGCCTGCTCCCTGGAGCGCTCCCTCCCTCTCTTGCTCCTGTCAGTCTCTGATTCTCATCTGAGCGTCTCAGCAAAGCTGAGGCAAGCACAGAGAATGGGAGATGAAATGATAAAGGGAACGAAGCCTTACAGAGATAGATGCCTTAAGAAGAGAAGCTATAAAGCCTGGGTGCCTTCACTTTATAAAGGACAAGGCAGATAAGGGAAATGATTCAACATTACAAACCCGTAAAGATGGTGGATGAGCTGAATGTAACAAATCCCACAGTGTTAGAGCTGGGGACACTCAATAAAACAAAGTAAACCAGGTAAAACAAAGTACTTTTTTATACAATGGGTAGTGAAACTCTGTAGTTTGTTGCCACGGAATAGAGGCAGACAGGATTAGAAGTTCAAACTGAAATTAAATAAATTGATGGACAGCAGGTCCATAAATAGATAGTAAAAAGATTAGGCAGACCCTCCAGCATCCTTAATACATCATGTTCGGGGAATTCAAGGGGAATGAATGACAAAAAGTAGCCAGACATGTTTGCTTTTTCTAAATATCATTTTCTATTGCCCCTGTCACAGAGAATATGGGATTAGACAGAATATTGATGTGAGCCACAAGATGCTCTTGGGTGCATCTGCATTGGCATTGCATCACTCAAGCACCTGTCACTGTACCTCTCAGTCAAAAAATATGGGTTGAAATTCAGCCTTTTAGGCAACCCCTGAGTGGTAAAAGGCCAGAAAAATTAAAAAAAAAAAAAAAAAAAGATAATTTATCTTGAGGCAGGAAGGTATAATCACAGGAGAAGACCAGGAATGTTTTAAGTTGTGATAGGAAAATGGAAAGAATGAGTATCTGATGTTCATCTCTTTGAGCTTAGAAGAAAAGAATCTGGCCAGAAAAACAGGAAAAGGGAAGCTTTTTTTTCTAGATGAGGAAACAATGGTTTGTCAGCACTAGAGGAGGACAGCATTGATCCCCAAGACAGTTCCAGTCTGGAGTGTCCCTGCAGAGCAGGGAAGTCTGGACAGACACCCATATGGCTATTAAGTTTCTGCCATTAAGTTGTTTCTCTCTAGCAGACCAATTAATGCTTTAATTAAAGACAGTTCAAGCAGACCCTGACAATGTTAGGGCTTCCAAACTGCAGTTTTTCAACCAGTGAAGAGATAGCCCTAAAAATGCAGGGAAAACCAAAAAGAAATCCAAGGCAATGTAGAGCAGAGCTGTGAAGGGGAGTCACTTCGCTGCCACAACTCCACTGCCAGAATTACATGTCCATGTCCACTTCCTCCATAGTTACCCCCTTTTTTTTCCAGATCTGGGAACAGTAAGAGTATGGGAAGTGTCTTTTTTCGTTTGGTTGGTTGTTGTTTCTTTCCAATCCCAAGCTTTTCTTTCCTCACTTTCATCTAAGCTTTTTTAATGTAAAACAAAGAAAAAAAATAACAAAAGACCACAACTTTCTGGCACAAGTAATATCTCATTTTCACATGGACTATGTATTCCAGCATTATAAGCAAACACATTAAGTGTCTGGCAGCTGCATCCAAAAGTTTAGATATTGTGACAGCTACATGTCTTTATACCTTTGTGTGCAAATCCCAAAATATCTCTTCTCTAAATTAGACAAAATATGCCTGTCAAAACTCTTGATGTCATGGGCTATGAAGGTCCAATTTCAGAATGAGTTCTTAGTTCTTTGAACACAGTGTTTCAGAAGTGCATTGTGCCAAACAACCAGTGCTTTTAGATAAAGATGTTCATTTCTAATCTACAGAATTCTAAAATAACTCCAGCTGCACTGATTTCTGGACATCACTGGCCAGTTCTCTATTGAAAGCCTGCTTAGGTTCATACATCAGATCACTCAGGGCTTCATCAGCTCAGTTTTGAAAATCTCCAAGGCAAAGGGCATCCCAGCCTTCTGGGCCCCTGTTCCAACACCTGACTACGTAGTTTGTGCAGAATTTTTCCCTTATATCAAGCAGAAATTTCTCCTGTGACCACTTGTGTTCATTATCTCCAGTTCTTTCTTAGTACAGCCCTGAGAAGTCTGAGTCCATCCCCTCTGTCTTGGAATCACAGAATGGTTTGGTTTGGAGGAGACCTTAAAGTTCATCCGTTTCCAACCCCCTGCCATGGGCAGGGACACCTTCCACCAGCCCAGGTTGTTCCAAGCCCCATCCAACCTGGCCTTGAACACTTCCAGGGATGGGGCAGCCACAGCTTCTCTGGGCAACTTGTTTCTTAATACTTCCTAATATTATATTATAAATTCCTAGTTTCCTAATACTATATTACAAATATGTCCAGGGGGGTGGCTGCACATAAAGCTGAAACCCTGGAGGCCTTGCTTCCAGTCTGGTGTTGTAACTGCTCAGTCCAGTGCCCTTTCATTTACCAGTTCAATGAAATAAATTCACTCAGGAGCAAATCCATCCGTGTTCTCCTCCTCCAAGCACAGCTCAGCTCATCCTCTGAGTACAGGCAGAACAGATGTTTCCAAGCGTGAATGAGCAGAAACCATTGCATGTCAGGAACATGAATTCCCTGAACTTCAGCCTCAGATAGAGGTGAGGAAAATGTGTGTCAAAGTGAGAATGAGCCTGGACGTACACTGCATACTCCAGCACTTTTTTTTTTCCCATTTTTCCTGGGTTTTGGTGGTGTGTTTTTCTTTTTTTTTATTATTATTATTTCTTAGCAGTTGCAGGAACATGAAAGTGAATTGTTGTGTTTGTTCAAATGGCACAGAATCTAAAAGCAATTTGTGGTGACAAGGTCACAAGGGGCAAGTGGAGGCTTTTTATAACTCTGCAGAGACCTGGAGAGTATATCTATATTGTATATAAACAGAGAGAAATACAAAATATTTTACTGTTAATGACACAGACACAGAAAAAAAATGGATTCAGCTCTACAGAGGGTAGTGAGTGAAATGATACTGAATTTTCTAAGCAACTTAACTATTTCCAGAGTTTTCAAATGAGGGCAAAAGCAGAAGGGAGGACTCCATGTTCTTCCTCTTCTAAAGGATGTTTAGGTTGGATATTATGAAAAATTTCTTCACCAAAAGCATGGTCAGGCATTGGAAGAGCCTGCCCAGGGAAATGGTGGGGTCACCATCCCTGGAGGGATTTAAAAAGCTTGTAAATGTGGCACTCTGGGACGTGGTTTAGTGGTGGACCTGGCAGTGTTGCAGTACTGGTTGGTCTCATGATCTCAGAGGTCTTTTCCAACACTGATAATTCCATGGTTCTGTAAGAGCAGAACAAGAACAAGACACATGGGAAAGGGTTTATGCCTGATTGGATCATAAATTCTAAATCAAAGAGAAGAAACACAGAAGGACTAACCACAAACATTTTTAGGCTTTTTAATATTTAATTAAAATATGCCAGATTTGGGGTTGGATGTTAATAACAACAACTTGCATACACATTTATTCACTGTTAAAATAAAGTGGCCCAAAGCCTATTAAGATCTACAGGGTGGTTCATAATTAATTTTTAAGGTTTTTTGTGGTCAGACACCTGTTTAGTTAAAAATATGTTGCACAGGAAGGATAAACTGCTGCAGCTGAGCTGGGACAGAGGAGAAACCTGGAGGAATGACACTAAAATGGTGTCTTAACTCTGAAACATCCCCCTCACACAGCAGAAACCAGACTGCAGTGAGTGTTTTCTTTAACAAAGCACTCCACAGATTCCAGGGCAAAAATTGTTTTGCTTCAGGAAGATGAAGCTCTCAGTGAATGCAACAGCTTTTTAACACATCATTCCAGTACATACAGGTATCATGAGCCTGAATTTTCCAGTATTCCCCTTTCCTCAGGAGAACTTCCCCCCTTGTAGTGGCCATTAGCCCAGTTATGATTAACAATCAACAATTAATCCTGGTTTTCCCAAGGGATGCTCATTAGTAGTTGCAGCTCATCTCTGAGTTATTTATAAAGGTGATCCTAGACATAAATCAGGCTCTGGAACCATGTTCATTGTGTTGTTAATTTGTCCTTCATATGTAAATTGTGTGGAAGGTTGGGCTATGCCTCAGGTTTTATTTCAAACCTACACCCTGTGAGCACAGTTGTGTGCTGGGCTGGGTCTAATTCTTCTGGTTTGTAGCAACATATGGTCTTAAACTATTCTCACCACCTTCTTCTAGAAATCTCTGCAGAGTCCAAACCCAGCTGAAAATACATGAAAATTTATGCTGAAATCCAACACAGTCCAGATCACATCTTGTGATAGAGATTAAATTCCTTTCTCGGGATGGGGAAAGTCCCTGCAGCGGAGGAAGGCGGCACAGGGGAAAGAAAACCACAGAGACAAGTAAAAAATAAAATAGAAAAGAACAACCCCCCAAATTCTGTGATTGTGATGTGCTGAGAATGAAGATCCCAAAACACCAGAGATGCTGGTTTTTAGATGTTCTCTGGAAACTGTCAGGAACAAACAAATACCACAGTCACCTACTTCCATCTATGAGGGGTAATAAAGGACAGAGATCCACTTTGGGGCTCAGACACCCACTCTGGAGTGTGGGAAGGTGTTAATAGTAATGCAGAGAGACCAGACATGTTCAGAAAAGTTTGGACCCCATCTGTGATGCAGAGAAGAGAACTTCAGTAGGTGTAAATCAGCAGAGCAGGACTGAAACCTCCACCAGCTCCAAGTCTGCCCCAGTGGTTCCATTTGTCATCCCTTAACACAAACTGGCAGGTTTGAAGGCTTTGTTTTGAAGCTGTGTCATAAAGGGCAGGTAGTGATTTTCTGTGATGCTTTGCAATTCTTGACTAATTTGAGGTGAGAAGAGGCTTTTAGAGCAGACATGAGCGCCATTATTTCGCACGCAGCTTTCCTAATTTCGAAGTTTGGAGAGGCACTAAGGCTTTGGCATACTGGAGGTTTATTTTTAAAAGTGTCTCAGAGTGTATGATTCCTCCTCCTCAGAACAGGATGAATGAAACGAAGAACCTGCTGAGGATCCATCATTAGAGTGTCTCACAGGGAACAGTCAGTGCAGTACGTCACTGAGCCCTAATGCTGCAGTGTTTGCATTCTCAAAATGTTCCAGTGCAGGGTGGGAGAGCTTTCAGATATCAAGGAACTTGAGTACTTGGTTCACTGAAAGGAACATATAGTGATGTCTATTAAATGAATTAAAAGTTAGATACTTACCATCTATTCTCTTTCACTGATCATAGGCTAACAGATAAGAACAATGGCTTTAAGCCGAAGGAGGGCAGGTTTAGATGAGATATTAGGAAGAAATCCTTTGTTGTGAAGGAGGCAGAACACGGGAACAGGTTTCCCAGAGAAGCTGTGGCTGCTCCATCCCTGGAAGTGTTCAGGTTGGATGGGGCTTGAAGCAACCTGGGCTAGTGGAAGGTGTCCCTGCCCATGGCAGGGGGGTGAAACTGGATGATCTTTAATGTCTCTTCCAACCCAAACCATTCTGTTATTCTATGAAACGATAAGAAATTATTAACGGGTAAGTTCACTAAAAATAGAGCAACCCTTCTCTGGAACAGAAAGGTTGGGATTTGGTTAGTTCCTATTTGTTAAGGTCCTGGCCTGTTCAGAGACTGAATCAACTCAATCTTATTTGGAAAACCCAAACAGAATTAATTTCTTAGCACTGGGTCCTGCTGTAAAGCTCAGCTGTTCTGATACCAGACACAGCAACCCTGCTGACACCTCACAGTTATTATTCAGTATCTTACGTATCCTCTCTTTAGCAAAGTTGTTGTCTCTTTGGGAGAATCACAGCATTACAGAATTTCCCAATGCCAAGAGCCAATGCCCAATCCCAGAGCTAAAGTATAGAGTTATGGGATCGCAGAATTGCTTGGGTTGGAAAAGACTTTAAAGATCATTGCATTCTACCCCCTGCCATGGGCAGGGACACCTTCCACTAGATCAGGTTGCTCCAAGCCCCATCCAACCTGGCCTTGGACACTTCCAGGGATGGGGCAGCCACAGCTTCTCTGGGCAACCTGTTCCAGTGTCTCATCATTCTCAACCTAAAAAATTCTTCATCTCCAGTTGAAATCTACCCTCTTTCAGTTTAAAACTGTTGTTCCCTGCTCTGCTGCCTGAGGGCCAGTAAAAAATCTCAGTCTTTCTCACAAGCCCTTGCAACACAACTTCTTACAATACATTTCTTACCTACCGGGATTATGTACTCAAGAACATTTGATTTCTGTGGTTTTCACATTGTCCAGCACACATATGAAGAAGGAAAAGCAGTTTCTACAGTCTTTTTCAAGACAGATTTCTCTCTCAAGACAGCAGATGGTCACTTCCCTCTGGTGCTGATACTGCTTTTGACTAATTTTTTCAGCTGTGCTCACACATACATTAAAAAGACACAAAATACAGACAAGTTGCTCGAAGATCAGAGATGCTGCCATGCTGCATCTGAAGCTGGGTAAGTGGTTATCAGCTTCACCCCAGCCAGCTGAGCCTAAATGCACAGTTAGATTGGATATTAAGAAAAATTTCTTCCCTGAAAGGGTGGCCAAGAATTGGAACAGGCTACCCAGGGAAGTGGTGGAATCACCATCCCTGGAAGTGTTCAAAAAACATGTGGATGTGGTGCTTAGGGACACGGGTTAGTGGTGGACCTGGCAGTGCTGGGTTAATGTTTGGACTCGATGATCTTAGAGGTCTTTTCCAATGTAAATTATTTTCTGATTCAATCATTTTAATTACAGAGGTTTCTGAGCTGGGCTTTTTTGACAGAACTGGTCAGTGACTCCATGGGAAGCTGCACAGGCAGGGCTGAAGGTGCAATAAATCCTTCCAGAGAAGGATGTTAAGAAGGATGGTTTTAAGAAAGGGGTATGGAAGGAGGGATACAACCTTTTACCCAGGTTCAGCCAGGACAGTATCAGTCCTGGGTCGGTCCATCATAGTCTACCTTCCATTTTTGGTGCAGCACCCAGGTAGCAGCACTCACTGTCCATCACCTCCGCGTTGAACTGGACGTCTCAGGGTGAAGAGGACATCTCAAATTTTGGTGTCTCCACAACTCCTGTTCTATTCTAGGACAGCTGAAGTCCAGCAGCCCATGAAAGCCACAGAAATCAGCCCCCAGGGCTGTCAGACACAATGGAAAATTTGATCTCACTGCTCTTAATCACAGTGCAAATTTCTACACCTGAATCTTGGTCTCTGCTACAGCCCATGCAACAAAACAGGCCTGTTGAGAGTTCTAATCTCTTCTATTTCATATATCTATTTTAAGATGAGATGAAACATGTCTTAGACTTCACTTAGTTGGTTGACTCACTCTCCATTCACTTTTAAGAAACTTTTGGAAGGACATAGTTCAGATGTAACCACCTACACTGGAAATATCTACTTTTCAGTAAATGTCTCCTCCATCTGGTTATGAAATCAATAAGAACTAGTCACTACCTAATGAAACCTCTTTCACAAGTATCATGACTCGTTTTCAGTCCTGCCTGTATCACAGACCTGGATCAGGCAAACTAAAGGTGTTCTTTCACAGGGCTCACTTATTTTCCCCGACCTAGAGAAACAGAAGAATCTTTAGTCTGCACCCTCATCCTTCACACAACCTTTGTGTGCCATTCACATGTCTGCAGTCTTATACCATCTTTCCTTTCAGTCACTTGTTTTCCTGGTTGAAGATGCCTATTCTGCTCAATTATTCCTCAGATCCAAGTTGTTTCTGAGGTTTTATCATCTTTTTTGCTCTACTCTGGACCTTTCCTTACACACAATTCTTTCTAAAATCATTGGTCTGCTCTCCTTACTTGCCTTTAGTCTGCTTTTTGGAGATTCTTTTGGAACATCCACTTGCCCACAGCCCATGAAGTAATTTTACAGGGAGTAGAAAGTGGCAAAAAGCCAATCTACATCATGGATTTTGTCACACAAATAGAAATGTGGTTGGAAGAGCATAATATATGGATTCATGTAACTGTACTTGCATTATTTCAGTAGCTTTGTTACCTTGTCAGATTATACCCAGTCAATACAGGCTCCCAGTCAGAGACAGGAATGATAAATTGGAGAACCATTTCAGGAACAGCTTGTTTGTGACTGTTTGTCCCTGAATATTCCCTTCCTGATCATCAGGTTAATGGCTTTGGAATGGAGGTTTTTGCGGCAATAACAGGAGGATTTAAAGGAGGTATTTCATAAAAATAGATCCATGGCATCAAGTTTTAATCACTGATCCTTCACTAGGCACAGATTCTGGGATGACAGGCTCCAAAGCTGTTGAACTTATTGCATGAGAAAAGCAAAAGAGCAGATTAAGGAAAAAATATCAGGGAATGAGATTGTTTGCACATTCATGATGTTTGTGTGTTAAGAACCAGTGAAACTGGGCAGGGCTTGTTGTGATTGAAAACAGGATCAGCACACACACAGGAGAGGAGATCTTCACAGGAAATGACAAAAAGGGTGCGGGCTATCAATGACATCTTCGGATCCAGGGATCAACGGGATCAACCCTAACCCTAACCCTAACCCTAACCCTAACCCTAACCCTTTTTCTGAAATGAGTGAGTTGCATTTTAAAAGTTTTCCTGCCTTGCTGCAAACTTTGTGAATACAAACATTGGGGAGGTAAAAAAAAAAAAAAATAGTGGATGATGTTTGATATGAAAACACAGGGATGTGGCTTCCCACTACATCCTCTCTTCCCCTCCAGCATTGTGCTTACCATTCCACCTCATCACCAAGCTGTCCCACCCTCCCTGCTGGAAGACAGAAAGCCACCCTGAGAGGTAGTTGACTCTGTTGGAAGATCTACAGACTCCCAGGAAATATAGTTCATTCTGCTGGAAGACAGATAACACTCCAGAGGGGGTAGTTACTGAGAAAAGGTTGCACCACACGTGAATCTGGGGCCTCAGTCCTGGCAGACTGAACTGGTGAGAAACTTCATCCTGAGCCAGAACTGATGACATGGACATTGTTCTCGGGTCAAAAAAGCAGATCAGTGAACAGGCAAAGTTTTAGGTCAAAAAAGCAGATTAATGAACAGGCAGAGTTTTAGGACAAGTTGAACAGTGCAGAGCCAAAGAAAGAGAAGGACAGTGTGGGATAGGATGTGGATTAGGGAGATATTTGGGTTTTTTTTATCTTCTTATGTGCCGGCAGACCCAAGTGTTTCTGTAACTAAAGGCTTGACCAGTCACACACTCTGCAGGGTTGCTCTGGCAAGCAAAGGGGAGGCAAAGACTCACCAACCTGGTTCCTCCTCCCTGAATAGACCTTGTGTTGATTCTTACTCCAGTCATTTCCACTCAGCAGCTTCCCAGAGCTACTCCTGACTTAACCTTCCCAAGATCACTCATGGGCATGGAGGAGGAGAGCAGGGGGGAGGGTGTTATTAGTGTCACACTTATAAATACACAGCACTGTTCTGTCACAGTGAGCCCGAGAGGTTGACACTTCAGTTTTCCAGAGTTTTTAGCAGCCTGGTCAACTCAAAGGCAAATTCCAATTAGTTTCTGCTGTAGCAGGGATCTTGTGGAAGAAACTGCAAAGCCATCTGATTACAGAAAAGATCATAAAGCATATCTGAGCTCCCAGCACAACTGGAGACCTACAGATACATGTCCACGGGCTGGATCTGACACCCATTCCTGCTGGTGGCCAAGGAGTGGTAGTTGAGGACACCTGCACCCAGTGCCAGGTGGGTGATGTCCCAAAACCTTCTCATATGATAAGATTTTCCTACTCCAGTACCTAAATTATTTCCACCCCCTTGTACACACCCTACTGTCTTCTTTCAGCCTTTGCTCTACCTTATTTTTCTACTTTTTAACCAATCCCCCTGCAGTTCTGTTTCTCCTCCTTCTTCTAAGAGCTGAGTACCACCAAACTATTGGACAAGCCACTGGAAAAATAGTCCTTTCTGGTTTATTGACAGGAATTATGTGAAAAGGGCACCTGAGACCACATGGATTCATGGGAGGATTGTGGGGACTTACTGACTTGGTGGAAATGGAGCACCTAGCAGGTCCCTTCTGCTCATGGGGAGCTAAGAAATTGTCTGAACATAATGAATTTTCAGTGGAATTTCAGGTAAAAGTCACAAATCTGAAGCCAGCAAGACTCCTGCCAAATTCCACACCCCTTCACAGATTGCAAGAACCTGTTAGCAGTGAAACAAAGCTTTATTTTTCTTTTTAATGTTGAAAAAATAATGTATTTTCTTCTTACCTCCTAGATGAAAATTGTTATCATTTTTCAGAGGTGAAAATCTGAAAAAGCAATCAAATAAGACAAAACTTCTCATCTTGAGGCAGAGACCTGGAGAAGAAAAACAGCAACCAAACATAAACAAACCAACAAACCCCAAACAAAACAAAACAAAGTCCCAAACTGTTGACACTGAACATAGAAAGCTTAAAGAGACACTAAGAATCTCAAATGCAGTACATGTTGTAAAGTATTTAATTACCTTAATCATGTTTCCTATAAATTGATCCATTAGATTTCTCTCAAACGTGTGCAGCATACACTGTTTTCTCTAATTACCCTCCTCAATAAGTACTTTAAATGTATGAAATTTTCAGTAACCCAAATTTATTAAGCAAAAATACAGTCCTTGTTTCACAAAACTTGGGAAAAAAACACCCCAGTGGAATATATATGAGACCTGACTGAATTATGGAGTAACGTGGAACCAGCATAGAGCTATTTGAAGCAATCTGGCACTTTGTTCAGGACGTCTGTCAAATTCCTGGAGGAAAATGTATTTATGGGAAAGGAAATCAGAAAACTTCCATTAGGAATTAAGACTCTGGAATTAATAGCAGGGATCAGTAATGTATCTTTGGTTCCATTTACTTAGCAAGGAGTAACAGCTTCTATTTCAGCAGTGTCATTAATAGCATCTTTTTAACTCTACTTAGATTCCTTTTTGCCTGTTGAGGCATCCCAGGGATTCCTGGTTACTTTCAAAATGATTTTGACTAATTGCATTAGGCCCCATGTTGTAATCTTAAATATACTGTAAATAACTGGAGTTTTCATGTCAGGGTGTAACACACCACTGCTTTCGGACCTTATCTAATCAGACCTGGTTGTTGATGTTTTATTAATAACAGTGACTGCAGCAGTAATTCACTGATGCACCAGGATTTCAAGGGAGATGCCTGATATCTGAGAGCTCTGCCCTCATCCCTGGGCTGATGCCAACACTGTCAATGAACACATTCCCATCCTCAAACCCCGATCCACCCTCTCTCTGGTGCTGCCAGTGCCCAGGCACAGAGGACAGGTTTGTGTAAAGGGCTTTCCACCCTCCTCACAACTCAGTTCAGCCCCTCACTGATTCACCCCAGATGGATCATCACAAGCTAGTTTTGCCCTCCACCTCTCCCAGAAGAAAGTGTATCCATTTTATCCCAGAGTGAATCACAGAATCATTAAGGTTGGAAAAGACCCTTGAGATTCATCAGCCCAACATCATGTTCACCATTAAACCATGTCCTCAAGTGCCATATCCACACATTCTTTGAACTCTTCCAGGGAAGGTGATTCCAGCACTCACCTGGACAGCTTGTTCCAGTTCCTGACTACCCTTTCATAGAAGACATTTTCCCTAATATCCAATCTAAACCTCCCCTGGTGTAATTTGGGGCCATTTCCTCTCATCCTGTCACTTGTTATCTGGGAGAAGATCCTGACCCCCACGTGGCCCCAAACTCCTGTCAGGGAGTTGTAGAGAGCAATAAGGTCTGCCCTGAGCCTCTTTTTCTCCAGGCTGAGCCCCCCCAGCTCCCTCAGCTGCTCCTCATCAGACCTGTGCTCCAGCCCCTCCAATCCACTGGACTGGAGGTCTGGCAAGGCGATGAGATCAGCACGATCAGCATGACCTGGGGATGCCCAAATCACACTGATATCTACTCTGCTTTCAGAAGGAAAAGGTTTTCTCAATTCTTTTCACAATAGGACAGAAGTGATCAGCCCGTGACTGGATCACTGGGGTGCTTTCTGTGGGTGCTTTCTGTGTTAATAAAAGTGCACACCCCCCCCCAAAAAAAAGTGCATTGCAATAGTTAAACTCCAGAGCACGCACCAGCTCTGCACATGCACAGCACATTCACATAGCACTCTGTTCTGAATCTTTCTTTCTCCTGAACCTCCATGAATGGGGAAAACTGCCAATGCAATTAAAACTTTGGCTCCTGTGTCCCTCTTGCTCCTTTTCCAAGGGGCAAAACTGCTACCCTAATCAGAATTCTACCTGCTCCTGCTATTGAAAACGTGACTTCATAAACAAGTCTCCTTCCCAGGAGAAAGGAGAAAAGGCTGATGGGCTGCAGATATGTAAGGTCATCTCAATCAGCATTCCAGTGCATATGGGAAGCAGGGAGCTTTTCGGTAAGTCAAGGGCTTTGAAAACTGCTTTGCCATGCACAGGGAAGGGAGGAAGTGTTTGAAGCACAGATGCCTTTGCTATTCAGAACAAAATGAAAATCTTTCTGTAAAAGCATTCCAACTAAGCTAAAAAGCCCATTTCAGAAAGTCCTGCTGGTTAAACAAAAGTGGAAATTCCTGACTTTCTGATCCTCTGAGTTGGTGCCATTTAAAGCAATTGGAGAATATGGCTTTTATTTCAGAGCGTGATCAGTCTCAGTGGTGCTTAAGTTGGGATGAGGACTCATATTCATGATGGAAGGCTTTTTGTGTAGCTGCAAATCCTCCTTACTCATCATTCATGGTGTTATAAATTCCTTCTGAGTGGTTCTTTCATCACCCACAGGTTCCAATTCTGTCTATGGATATTCTGTATGTTCTATATATACCTGTCACTCAGAGTTCAAGACCTGAAAGGCAGAGCTGTAATGCTTTAAGAGGCACAGGAACCCCTAATCCTGCAAAAACTGGGTGATTTACCTTGGGATTTCAGTGTGTCCTGCACTTAGTTCTGGCACTGTGCCCATGAAAGGTGGAGTTTCTCAGGTCAGATAATAATCACTCTGATATCATTAAGATTGCTTTCACTACAGTGATATTTAGATCTCTATTCTAGTGCCAAATAGCCAGAGTTCCATTGCATTTAGGGAAAGATCCAACTTCATAAAATAATACTTTTTTTCTCATTAAGGACTTGAATTTCATCGTGTTGCCTCTGCCACAGACAATCCAGTGGTCAGACTTCGGGCTGAGAGGCACAAAAGGGCTTGGAGCGGTTGTAGAGATTACCCAGAAATTCGAGGGGAAGGTTGTCATCCCACTGCCTCAACTGGCTTTGCATGAAATTCCCCTTCACAAACTCCCATCTCCTCAGAGATGCCCGTTGTCTTCCCAGGATATG
>JAYRBT010000082.1:149165389-149203128 GCA_036023395.1 Myiotriccus ornatus | reverse complement strand
TGTTGTTGATGTCCATTCAGTGCACTGGTTTTGCTGCACTCTGTTAGGTTGAAGTGTGCTCTAACATTATGGATTTCTTCCTTGTGAATGTGCTCAAAGATCATGATAAGCCATATCCTAAATCCTTTAAAGCTAAATGGCATCTGTCTATTTAAGCGAGGAGTAATACCCAGGGAGAATAAAAGAGCACCAGGTTTGTTTATTAAACCTATTCAATATGGATTTTGACTACCGCAAGGATTAGGGCATTTTCAAATTTAGTTTCATGCAAGTAATCTGTTGAAAAAAGCAAAATCCAGTAGCTCCAAAGAAAACTATTCCAATATTTTAACTGCTTTATTATTGTGATGGGATAGAACTTGGATAGATGTATTAACTCAGATTACAGAAGAGCTCATGCGGTCACCTGTTCCAGTCCACAAGGAAAAGCAGGGTTGACCAGTATTAGGCTGGGATCCTTGACACCTCTGTTATAGTCAAAGCAACAATCCTGTTACAAAGCGTGTAGGTAATAACCTCTAAAAAATAGCTATAATGGTTACAGTTCCATATATGTTTTGTTGTACTGGCATTTTCAAATGGAAAAATTGTTCTGTCAGGAAATCTCAAACCCTTTCTATTCTCTTTCTGTCTTTTAACTTAATAGATGCTGAAAGCAAACACAGAAGATAGAAAATTAAGAAAATGGAAAAAAAAAAAAAAAAGAGAGAAAAGGAATGGTTTAAATGCCTAATTTTGGGGGGCAGTCAATGAAAGTATCCATGCTGGAAAATTGTCTCTTCTGGGACCGTTATCTTGTTGTAAACTTGTAGTTTGGGTGTTCCAAGGAAGGCAAACATTCAAACTCCTGCTACTGCAGCTCAAACTTAATGTGTGCTACGAATATGAAATTTGGAAGAGCAAGTGCCAGTCTCTTCCCACAGCAGCATCCTGCTGTTAGTAAGTGTAGATTGGTGGTTTTATTTCCTATCTGTAATTTTAGGAATGCTGCAATCCTGCTGAATGATGCTCGGAACAGGAACACAATTCGTAGTCGTTGCCCAAACGTGGTACAGGTAAGACAGAAAAATAGTGACTTTCGCTTCTGTGACCAAGTGAAAACACAAAATGACACAAAGAGTCGGATGGAAAAGTCAATTATAAGAATGATGAATTTTTTTCTGTATCACATGTTCCCAGCACTCAATTAAGCCATTAGCTGGGAAATGGGGAACAACTGACTGTAATTACCCTGCTAAAGGCTTCAAGTCTGTTTACAGGATTCAGTGCCACGGGCTTTGCTGCACTGATGGCTGTAGTTAGCTTATTTGGAGGAAAAATGTGTGCTGGAATTTAGGATCAGCATTATTAATATTTATTTTTGTATGTGCCCAAATAAACAAAATTATAAAATTCCGCAAGGGAAATTGTTCAGAATCTAACAGGCTATAAACTAATAAAAATATACAATAATTCCTTAAAATAAATATGTAGCATTTAAATAACACTTATATAAAATGTTTGTGTGATATAATACATAATATATGTTAATATCACATTTATATTTAAAATATAAAATACATGATGTGTATGTGTGCTTACATATAATGCATATACTTTTATGTATGATTATAAATGTAATATATATAATTATATAGCATCTAAAATATATACACATACATGTAAGTCACAAAATTAATCCTACATTTTTTAATCCCCGTTATATTTCAGAAAGAGTGTGAGAAAGTTTCAGGTGAGACAGACACTGGATCGAGTTTTGATTAATTGTGGTGAATTTCTGAATAAACTACTTTATGTACTTGAAGCAGGAATGTCTTATCCAGCTTAAATAGCGAAGTGACTGCAATGCTTTGGAATCACAATGGATTTTTCCAGAGCTCATCTGGGCATTGAGAGTTACAAAGATCTATGCAGCAGGATGTGCTTGAAACCCCCTCTTTCCCCATTTGGGTTCTCCTCCACTTTTCCAGCACCATGGAGGGACCACAAAAACACAAAATTAAGGCAATGCTGCTTTTACAAGGAGAAATTTTTAATTCAAGAAATTCTCCACTCTGATTTGTGAATCGGGGTGGAGGAAGAACAGAAGGAAGAGAAAGGAATCACTGACTGACTGTAATTATTGCATTTTCAGTCAGTGCACAAGCCTTAATCCTGATAGCACTCCCCCTCAGAAGCATTCACTAAGTGAAAAAGCAAATGTGATAGCTTTGAAAAGCGTCTTTAAAGCAACGTTTCCTGCAGATAAAAATCTGTGCATGTCTGAGCACTGAGGACATTTTGAGGTCAACTGGGAAGTGGAAAAAAAAAAAATGTTTAATTCAGTGGTCAAATGGGTAACTGAACAGAAAATACATCCAAGCAGAAATCTCCGAACGTTTACAGAAGAAGGACCAGGTACCAGTTTGCTAAAATTTATCCCGAATCTACAAGTTTCAAGCAGTAAATTAAGGGTTGTTTTTACATCATCCGTGGTCTTCTCAGCCAGGTATTGCTGCCATCTGGAGCAAGATTGATTGATCATCGAGATAATATCACTCTGTACATGTGTGTGTCTGGACTTGGGGATAAATTTTGTGTTTCTCTCCCTGCTTGAAAGCTCTACGAGAAGGGGATAGCTGGAATGATGCCACTTGCAAACATATTTGAGGAAGTCTGAGGAAAACAAGCTGACCTTTTGTGCCACCGAAAGCAACAGGATGAGTTTCCCCTTCGGAGCAGAAACAGCTTGAAGCAAAATCAAATAAAACTAAGGCCTTAAGCCACAAGTCCCGGAAGATGCCTGAAAAGTCTCTCCATGAGAATTCCCATCTCTTCCAGGGCTGTTGGATCAAGTACCCTTAGAGGAAGAAACATGGAAGGAAACTTGGACATTTAAGATTGTTCTACTAGCTTAGAAAGAAAGAATGGGGATGGATATTTCTCCTGCATCAACCTTCCCTACTCAAACAGACCCTTGCTAATTTGCTTTGACAAAATGGAGAGGTTCTGAAGTGGGTTGCATTAATCACATTTTTTTTGAATTATTTGGCAATATCCATAAAATATAAATAATAGCTGAACAACTGGGCCTTGACTTATTGCCTGAAATCCAGATCCACGAAGTGACTTGTTCTCTGCTAAACCCCAGGTTGTTATTGCCTCATAAAATGGGGCATCTATCTCCTCTCTGTAATTTACTGACTACCTAAAAATGAATAATAAAACAACACCGACCTGTGGTTGATGCCTGTGGGCCCAGCTCTGCCACCCTTCCCATGGCAGAGCTGCCACTGGAGACAGGATTAAGTATTCCAGGAGAAGACTCCAGTGGTGCTAAAGTAAGATTTATTTTCATATGACTGGTTTAAAATACATACGTTTGACAGTGCTGAGGCCATTATTTTCCCCATTAAAGGAATATCATTGTTTATGGAGTGCTTAAATCCATGTTTATGATATTCACCCTCCCCTGAGCCACAAGAGTCAACTGCAAGGAGACAGAGAGAGGGGAGAGCAAAGGCATTTCTAGGGTGTATCCTGGGCAGTCAGCTTTTATTTCTTGTGTGATCAGTTCAGACGAATGTTCCCCTCCCTCCAGAACCCTTGATGGAGCTGCTGCAGAGTGAAAAGAGGGAGCAGCGACTCTTTATCCAAACGAAAGGAGGGATGCTGCAGTTGTCTGCTGGGTCTGTCAGCTAACATCATGCATTTCTTTTGCTGGAAGCTTAAAAATGGAGCATGTTTCCTAAGCTCAGGGCCAATGCCAGGCTAGAAATACTTCAGAGACCAAGATTAGAATTCAAAATCACCTCGATGAACTAGTACAAGAGAGAAAGAAAGAAAGTGATTCAGTAAGACAAGAACAAAACGATACAGTTGAGTCTGGACTTACTCTGACCTTGTGTGAATCACCAAAGCATGAAGTCTCAGGCCTGATTTGGTCATCTGGATCCCTTACAGTTAATGAACAGTGACTCCTCAAGGAAGAAACAACCTTCCCATGTCAGACACCTGTCAGAAGAAGGAGTAGTAATGGCCTTTAAAATAGACAAGTCTTTCCAGGATGACCACTGAGACCAACAAGATTGTTATACCACGTGCTGGATTCCAGCTACTCTACAGCTGGTGATGACAAAACGAATCATATCCATTGTTTTGTAACTTAGGGGATACAAGCAAAGAAGTGACACCCTGGGCAGCAGTTTGTCAGCCAAGGACTGGGGGATTAGAGTGGCTGAAGAGCTTCACAGGAGTCAGAGTGTCACGCTGTCACAAGGAAGGGAGGGCATCAGAGCTGCTCCTTCCATTCCGCTTAGCCCTGGAAAGCTGTCAGGTGAACATCTGCATTCATTTCTGGGCATGGAATTTCAATAAAAATGTAAATCAACTGGAGAGGGGCCAGAAGGCAGCACGGGGGGTGATCAGAGGTCTACAGCACACGGCCTTCAAGGGAACATTGAGAGAGATGGAATCGGTTTTGCTAAAAACGGTGAGAATTGAGAGGAAAGACGTGATAGTAAAAGTTTAGTTGGACCTAAATAAAATCTTTCAGTTAGTGAGGATGGTTAAGTAGCAAGGAATGCTGCCTGTAAACTGGTTTAATCTTGACCCCTGGTGAATTTGATAAACATAATGTTTAGTTTTAGATGAGATCATTACAGGAAGGGGAACAGTTCAGTGACACCATCGGAGGATTATATTTTCTAGGGAGTGAAAAAGAGTTTGTTTTGTGCTGTGTTGCCAAAGGGGCTTATTAATCCAGCTAAATAGGGATGTGTTTATCACTGAAAGTTCATACATTACTTTTAAACCCCTTCCCTTCAGTCTGCTTCCTTGCACACAGGAGTGTCTGCACTAGTGTTTAAACTGCTGGTGCTTGTTTTTCAGATTTCCTTCCAATCAACAAATTCTCAGAAGCCACAGTCCACAGGCTGAACAACATGGTTGGACTTCATGGCCTCTTGAACTACCTTTTAGAGCTGTCCTACTTCAAGATCAGATTCAGAAAAAACACTCAAGGGCCTCTTTCCACCAGTGGCATCACACACCTTCTTAACTTCAGCACATCCTAAAGGACTTCACTCAATAGGAGACTAAAACCACAATAACTGGGTGGTGAATCAGCCTTCACATTTGATCTGTGTATATAAAAAAGGTGAATGCAAAATTCCCTCCTCATGTCTAAAAAACGACTATTTCTGGACTTTTATTGCATTTTTAATCCCTCTAAATGTTTCATCTTTATAGATTGCATTATTTATATATTATGATCCTTGTCATCCCCTCAAGCTGTGTCAGGACACTGCTTCTCCCTGTACAAAATAAATTGCTTATAAAATTTTCCTTCAGGGGAGCTCAGACACAAATAGTAATGCTCACTCCTTCCAAGTCACAGATAACAGGCTGATAAATTGTTGCTCTTAGCACCTGTATTGAATTCCTTGCCCTGAAGGATGTGCATTCCTGTGCATAATAAGGTGGCTCGTTATAAAACAGAGACTGCTCGAGGAGAGAGTTATCTCGCCTGACTTTGGTCAACTAATTTTGATGTGCCTAGCCTGAATTAGTCACCAGGTTTCCCAAATCCTCTGAAGAGAAAGAGGAGCACTTGCAGCAGGTGTTTTAGCACAGCTAAATTATCCTCTGGAGATGCCTGACAGAGATCACAACTACCTTAGACATCTTACTTTA
This sequence comes from Myiotriccus ornatus, assembly GCA_036023395.1. Classification (NCBI taxonomy): domain Eukaryota; kingdom Metazoa; phylum Chordata; class Aves; order Passeriformes; family Tyrannidae; genus Myiotriccus; species Myiotriccus ornatus. The sequence goes on along the minus strand of JAYRBT010000082.1, from coordinate 149,197,455 downwards.
TTTCTTATGGTGTGCTGGGAATACACCCAAATCTTAAGGAAAGATTGTTCCTTAGCTTTGTCAGATGGTTTGGCAAGTGGGAGTTCGTAGTTATATTAAGGTTTCACAGCTAGCAGCTCCCAGACCATTGATTTTAATGGAACCATGTGAATTTGTAGCCTAAGGAATCCATCCCTGTTAGCTTTCCTCTTCCATGCCTGGTTCCAGCTGGATCTCTTGCACCAGCTCATGTATCTGCTCCCTGAAGAAACATTTTTTTCAAAGATAGATCTCTGTGGATCAGGAAATTCCAAAGTAAGGCTATAAAAATGCCCTTAATTCTTATCTTTCAGTCTTCCTGACCAATTTACTTTCACAGTCATCAACTTTGGCCAGACATATTGACAGAGGGGCCAAAATCATAAAGGTTCAAAAATCATGCGAGGAGGTGACAAGAAAGAAGAGAGATCCCACCAGTGCCTCTGTCCAGAGAAAGGTGCAATATCTGTTCATCCCTAATTAGAGGATCTATACATGGAAGGGGTTTTATAAAAATCCCAAACACTGGAAAAAAGTCTTAATAAAGCCTTATGCTTTATTAGGTAACCAAAATTTAGGACCCAAGTGAAGTAGAAAATCAGCTTCAATAGCTCCAGTGCCTCAGGCATAGCCTGTTTGTGCATGTTTTCCATGTTTTCCATGTTTATAAATAACATTAATTCATCTTGGAGGGAACCTGGCTTTCTGCACAGAGGCACAGACTCAGGTTTCTGCAGGCTTTGAGATGGGGAAAACTGCCTTTCTTTGAAAAATATTTTTCAGGAATTGGGGTGCTGAAGCAAGTTAAAGCACAGACAGATTGAGGCTGAAGAAGAGTGTAGAAAGAGTGAGGACCAGACAGAGAGATCATACAGTAAGGGAATTAAAAAAATTACTTTCTGCTGTTTTCATTGCAGCATTATCTTGATCATGAGGGTGTAAAACATGCAAAAATTTAGGATACTGGTTACCAATCAGGGTGGTTGGATGCTCCTTCCTGGTATGGCCTTTGAGCCCCCACAGTCCTGCTGCTTCATCAAGCCACTTTAACCTTGAATCCCCTTTGCCACTCAACACTATTAATTTTACCCACCTGATGTTCACTGTAAAACTCCATCTCAGCAGGAGTTCAGCATCTCCTGTGCTTCTTTGCTCATCCAGCATTAGGTAAAAAGTCCTCAGCAGGATTCACTAAGAATTGAAGTGGCTGCCTTTGGCATTTCGGTTTGAATGGCTGCTGGGGTGGCTTCTTTGGACTGCTGAATTTTGAAAAGTTTTCAAGAGTTTAGAAACTGTTAAAAATCTGTTCTCTCTTACCAACTGCTTTCTTCCAACCACCTAGGAAATAAAAATCTTACCGGCTTTCTGTCAAGGTTACTGCTCTTTGCGATTAAAACATCTGCTCCCTTGCCTGCACCTCAAATAACAGCAATTTCTTGTTGCTGGAGAAACTCTATAGTGCTACTTATATAAGGGGAAAAAAAGTAGCTGAGGGGGTCAGTGGCTCTTTTGCAGAGTCAGTAGAATAAAATGTTTGATTTGAACCTCCTTCATTTATTTAATTCTATTTGGGAGCCAAATGAGGGCCCTGAGATATCCCAAAGGTCACTGAAAATAAAGACTTGCCAGAAAAAAAATTTATAGCATAATGAGGGTCACTTACCAGAGTTCTCTGGAGAAGCCAACTGCTCCAAAACTCATCTGTAAAGAAAATGTGGATTAATACACCAGAGTCCTTCGGGGGCAGGGCTGTGTTGGAAGGGAATTATGCAATACTCATTTCCCATGTCAATTATCACAGTGGAGTTTCCCTACTTTATTACTTAAAAGAGATTTTTCCCAGGCAGAACCAATGACCATCATTGCTCTCTCTCTCTCCTTTGACTGCCCAAAGTGGAAATTGGTTTGTTTAATTATTGAAATTATACACCTATCTCCGTGCAAGACAGTAGATTTTTATTATTATTATTTGAATACATTATTTATTAACTTTCATATTCACTACAGCTTTTCCTATTACTACTTCTTGCACTTCTTCACTGATTTTTAAAATGAAAGGGTCAAGTATGTCCTGAAGGCCAGGTTTTTAATTACTTCTGAGTTATATAATATAGAAGTATTAACTAGGAGTTAGGAAATATAAGCGACCTAATTAAGTGTTTGAATAGTTTTTGCTTTGGGACATTTAAACTGCTGTCACTGAGACTTCATCAACAATTATTGATGTGTGACTACAAACCAAAGCAAAGGTGTTTCATATTCATTTTTTTCATGTAAATACCTGAATGAAGTAATAACAAACTTATGCTTCACAACCCTCTCTAAATTAATGTTGGGAAAATATGCATAAATTTTTGAGACAACAGAAAGTCGGTCAGAGACAGCCAATTGTAGAGATATGACTCTAATTCAACACATGAAGTCACCTCCTTTGCAAGAAAACCTCAACCTCACACATGTGTATGAGAATCATAGAATCAGAGAATGGTTGGGGTTGAAAAGGATCTTAAAGATCATCTCATTCCAACCCCTTGCCATGGACAGGGACACCTTCAACTGCCCCAGGTTGCTCCAAGCCCCGTCCAACCCGGCCTTGAACACTTCCAGGGATGGGGCAGCCACAGCTTCTCCGGGCAACCTGGGCCAGTATCTCATCTCTCTCTTCATAAAAATGTATTCCTCATGCCTAATCTAAATATCTTTTAGTTTAAAACTGTTGCCTCTTTTTCAGTCTGCTAAAAGTCTCTGCTTTTCTTGTAACCCCCCTTTTTATATTGAAAGGTTGCAAATAAAGTCTCCCTGGAGCCTTCTCCAGGCTACCAGACCAACCAATAGAATGACTTGGGCTGGAAGGGACTTGACAAACATTTAATTCCAACCCCCCTGCCAGGGGCAAGGACACCCTTCTCTCAGTTTTTCTTCCTAGGACACCTATTCCAGCTGGATGCAGCCATCCAGCCAGTTCCTTACCCAGAGAATAATCCATCCACCAAACCTGCATCTCTCCAGTTTAACGACAAGGATGTCGTGTGGGACTGTGGCAAAGGCCTTACAGTAATCAAGTAGATTAAATCAGTTGCTCTTCCCTTGTCCACCAGTCACTCCATTAGAGAAGGAGACCAGATTAGTCAGGCCCCGTGAATTAGTCCTTTGTGAACCCGTTTTGGCTGTCTCTGATCACCTCCCTATTGTCTGGAAACAAGGATTAATTTTTGCATATTTCCTCAACATTCATTTAAAGAGGGATGTGAAGTGCAAAGTTGTTATTACTTTATTAAGGTATTTACATGAAAAAAAAGTATATGGTAGTTCTTTTAGTTTTGGTTGGGTTTCCTATTTTATGCAAGAAAAAAACTCTATTTTGGGACAATGTGTGTTTTTTGGAAAACAACTGTTTCGCCAGCTCATTTGATTGATTTTTTTTCTCTCTTTAATTAGCTTCCTACTGAAATGTGAACATTTAGTTGCTAGAAAGCAAACAACAGAGCTCTTAATTTTCAGCTTTTTAGTGGAAAACATTTCACAATTGCTTGTAGTGCTGTCATGCTGCCTCTGCTCATAAAATTGTTTCTTTCTCTTAATTCCGAGAATTGCATTTGCAAATAAAACTGTGAGAGAACTGCTCAACTGGATCAGTCAGCAGTCCCTCTTGCCCAATATTCAGACTCTGAGAGAAGAATGTAATAGAAATAGTATCAGAAACAAGGCAGGTATAGATTAATATTACTCAAATAAGAGATTTGGATCTGCTCAAGAAGCTGATTGAATGTGAATCATCAGACTTCACAATTGCTGATACACCTTTTCTCTGTGAATTTGTCCCTTTTTGTGTCTATGTATACATTTGCCTTACATAACAGCCTCTGGTGATGAATTCCATGACTGAATCATGCATTTTGTGTAAAACTACGTAAATTATTCATTTTCTGTAAAACTGTGTAAAATTCTTAAATTTATTTCAAGTCTGCTGCCTGATCCCTTGGGAATTTATGCCAAAGTTAGGTACAAACTTGCACAGAAAAGAAGGAGAACTATGTCCAACTGCATCCAGAAATGCCTGCTGATTTTTTGCCATTGCAAAATCTGCAACGGGATTTCCTATGAGAGCTTGTACAGCTGCTGAGCACAAAATGTGTTTAAAATAAGGCCTTTATATTATCCTTTCTCACCACCTCTCGTGTCTTTGTGCCATTCCTCTTCATTTCCCAAATATTCCAGGAAATCCAGAAATGATCTGTTAAGCTCTATAACCTACCCTTTGGGAACAAATGCATTAGCTCCAATAATCAGGTATTTCTAACTTTTAGCAGTCCACTGACCACCAACCTTCATTTCCCTGTGGTTCATATCAAAACCATTTCCCGTGGTTCAATCAGAGCCTTTTCCTGTGGTTCAATCAGAAGCATTTGGACAGTGGTCTCAGGCATATGGTGTGATTCTTGGCGTTGTCCTGCACAGGGCCAGGAGTTGGACTTGATGATCACTGTGGGTCCCTTCCAACTCAGGGATTATATTATATGATAATATTATTGTGATTCTCTGGCCCTTTATACCCCCATTGCATGGGGTTGGAATAGACAATCTTTAAAAGTCTCTTCCTACCCAAACCATTCTGTGATTTTATATAATAGTCTTTTTCTGGCACATCAGTGTAATTTTCAGTCAGCATAGTTCACACTGTGCCTGGGCAGACAAACAATGATCTGCTTATGCACCTTTAAATCACCATAAGTGAGGATGTTTCAGGCTCAGCATGCACAGAGAGGTGCTGCTCATGGCGAGATCTCATGACATGAACTGGCATCCTAGTGAGTCTGGAGGAATTGTAAATATTGGAAAGGTCCTGGAGATTATTATTATTATTATAAGCCAGCCCTGAGGCTTCCTTAGCTTTCCAACTTGTCAATGTTGTTTGTAATACCAGGCAATTTTAACCATACATTATTGTTTAACTTTATAGTTCAGTTTTAATTATACTCTTATGCAACTATGGAAACACAAATATGACGTTCCCGACTCTGAGGATTAACCAGCCTGTCTGCTGTATAAATAGAAGCAGCTGGGGAACCGTTTTGTCTTATGTGTTTTCAGTAAATGAGTCGTAAAAAAACCCAAAGTGCCAAAAGTTTCTCCTGGACTTATGGATCCTGAAGGGATCCCTTGATGTCTGCAAAGCATTCAGTTAATGGAGCAGTTTCTCTCTGAGCAGGGACATTACCACTTCTCTCCCTTTCATTAGGCTATTTTCACAAAATGTTTAAGAACATAATGTTTCTGACTTCTGCCTCTCTGTTAATTTGTCTGAAATTGGCCCATACTCCAAATATGGTTGAAGTGGGTATAAACAATGTTATTTACAGATTACAGTGGCCTTGAGCTGAAGGAGGGCTGGTTTAGATTGGATATCAGGAAGAAATTCTTGACTGTGAGGGTGGTGAGACCCTGGAACAGGTTGCCGAGAGAAGCTGGGGATGCCCCATCCCTGAAAGGGTTCAAGGCCAGGTTGGATGAAGCTCTGAGCAACCTGGGATAGTGGAAGGTGTCCACCCCATGGCAGGGGGATTGGGACTGGATGATCTTTAAGATCCTTTCCAACCCAAATTCTGTGTTTCTACGAGCATTTGGAAACTGAGCTCCTGGTCCATGTCAAGGCACAATAAATTAGGGGTCTGAGTTGTTATATCTATCCTGGGTTGGTTAAAATTTAATGGGTATGAGCACAGTGCAAATCTTTACTTGCATCATGTGATGTGCTGCTAGATGAGTAACAGCACTAAAAACTATTCCCCTTCCCCCTTGAAATGCACTGTCCCAAAACCGGATAGTTTCATGTGGGAAGGATGGCTTGGCAACCTTACACATGTAGGACAAAAAGAGGAAAAGGTGAAGGAAAAGCAGCCACCAGCAAAATTGACAATTTTTTCAGCAGAAAGTGCAATTTAATCTAAACACTTCAAAGGATTGTGCCCTATTTCTGTGGCATTTTTAACATGAAAATGATAAAATGAACCATCATCACTTCATCTTATAGTTCCAACAAAGTCAAAATGTTTTCTTTTCAACAAAGGAAACACTCCTTTAAATTTCCCTTTAAATGAATATCTTGACATTACCATTGTATGGATCCTTTCTATCATGCAGAAAGCATTGAATAAAATACACTGTACATTAATGAAGTATGACTGATGATACTAGACAGCATTTTTAATCTCATGTGGAAAAATATACAGTTTTTTCATTTTTTAGAAATCAGACTTTCCCAGGTTGAAATTCTGAAGAGAAAGGTCTGGGTTTTGATCTGCTGGTGGTGTTGGAGAGGTGTGAGTGAGCACTGCTGGAGGATACCTCTTCTACCAGGTGACAAGTGACAGGGTGAGAGGAAATGGGAAACGACCTCAAGTTGCACCAGGGAAGGCTGAGATTAGATTTCAGGGAAAAACTTCTTCATGGAAAGGTTTGTCAGGGATTGGAACAGGCTGCCCAGAGAAATGGTGGGGTCACCATCTCTGAAGGTGTTCAAAAACCATATGGATATGGCACTTGAGGACATGGTGATGGTGCTGTGTTGACAGTTGGGTTTGTTTTTATAGGTCTTTTCCAACCCGAATGATTCCATGATTCTATGGCAAAGGTGTTTCTCCTCCCATAGCAGGAGCAGGAAGCTCAAGCATTAGCACTGCAAGGTTGATGTAACATGCTGGACTCCTTTCCTTCTCTACAGAAAGTGAGAGAGCAAAGACATTTCACCTCAGTCTTTTCAGCGTGTACCCAGACTGCTCTCCAGCCTCTCCTTTCCTTCTGCTGCCGTTAATCCAAATAGTCAATGCAACCAAATATGACCCCTGCTAAAACATTCCCAGCAGTTTAAGGAGGAAAATTAAGCAGCAAGGACATGTTTTGCTGGCTGTGTTTGAACAGCAAGCCGTGTCTTTAAAAATAAAATAATACAGCCTCAGGCTGTTTGTCTGAGCACGATTGGAGCCTGGGGATTTATATGGATACCCACAGTTATAAATAAATGCACTGAGTTTTCAACACATGCAAGATTTTGTAGTCATATAACTGATCCCAGAGCTCTTAGATGAGAGGGATGTTCTGACAACCAGGGCTCTCATTGTATTTTCAATTTCGCCCTCATTATTTTTTGAGAAAATCCAAAGGAAACAATTGCAATAAATGTGATGAAAAGTCCATTGAGTTATAACAGCGAAACCAACCTCTGAGTAGGCTGGGCATTTAACTAGTGCTGCAGGAGATAACGGCTGAGAGTCAGCTGGGTGAGAATTTAGGCAAAATTGCTGGGAATTATGAGGTTTTTAAGAGGATTGACAGTGCTGGCATGCACAGTTCTGCTTTCACAGTACTCAGACCTTGCCTTGCAGTCTCAGAGCTCCCTGGCCAACTGCCAAAAATAAGTGCTGTCATAGAAGGTACTTTTTAACATATTTTCACTTATGAAGGAGGAAAGTGAATAGTTGACTGCCATGGTTTTACCCCAGCCAGCAACCGACCACCACAAAGGCACTCGCTCACTTTCTCTCCTGAAGTGGGATTGGGAGGAAAATGGGAGAAAAGTAAAACCTTTGGGTTGAGACAAGGACAGTTTAATAATTGAAATAAAGTAAAATATAATAATAATATCAATAATTAATAATAGTAATGAAATGTGAGACAACTGGGGAAAAAGAGAGACAAATAAAACTCAATTAAAAAAAATCAAGTCATGCATAAGTCATTTGCTCACTGCACCAACTGATGCCCAGCCCGTCCCCAAGCAATGATCAGACCCTTCCAGACAGCTTCCCCCAGTTTACATACTGGGGGAATGGTGTTCTGTGATATGGAATATCCCTAGCTAGCATGAAGTCAGTTCTAATTCTGAGATGGTGTCATTTATATGTCATCCAGCCTGTGCTAAATGAGCCCCTCTGTTCTCTGAGCACCCAGTGCCTTGTTAGTCTCCTCTGTGCACCTTCAGCACTTTCTCAGGCTTTGACGGTTCCAGAAACAACTCTAGTCATAGGGATGGACAGTTTATGCAAGTTCTGGAACTCCTGTGTTTGCATCCCCTTCCAATCTTGCTCTTCAACACTATTTGCTACGTTAGGTCTTGCTCTGGGGTTTGCAAGTGCATTGGAATACCACAAAGAGCCTAGAAAAGAATGCATTCCAGTGATGTAAGGGATTATGGATGGTTTTTATGTGCTCTCAGGGGAATAGAAGAGGGACTCTGATACTCTCAATCATTTCTCTCTTCTTCCACAAAATAATCAGAAGGCTTTTCCCTTTAGCATTGCATTCATCCTAGATTAGGTATCCATCTTTCAGTTCCTTGCTGAACTGTGTTATTATGTGGAGGAAAAAAGGCTTTTTTACAGTAATCAGTAGGAAGAAGGAAGATTTAAACACACAGAGACACAAACATGCAAAGCTTCAGGAGGGAGAATCAATTCACACTGAAGACCATTTGCTCATCCATCTATGTTTCCCAGGTAATTTAGGCCCGGGAAGCAGTACAGTAACACACTGAAACAGCATTGCTTGCTACTGTTCAGGGTGAATAATATGGCCTTCTAAGGCCAGGGTCATTATCTCCCTGAGCCTGCTTGTGGCAAGGTAGAGGGAAGAAATATAGTGTCTATCTAAGAAGACCAATATTTTCAATTCAGATGTGCTTCATATGAAACAGTAGCTCAGTATTTTATGGGGTATGGCATCATTTCCAGCACGTCTCCTGTAATATTTGCTTGGGGCTGGCAGAAAAACTGATACTGCTGAGCCAAACCCTAGAACTGGACAAGTTAATCACGGCAAGGGTTACACTTCTCCATATTAATCACAGGCTATCCACCAAGGATAACAGGTAATAACAAAAACAAAGGGGCCCAATATAATCAAGTCAGAGCCAGGATGAGAGTGTTAGAGCTGAGCTCTCTGTACACCCATCGCTCAGAAGGAGATATTCAAACTGCCTGAATTCAATCTCAGCAGAATTCATCCACACTAAATCCAGATGCCTACAGTGTGAGTGTCTGTGCTAAACCAACTTGTCTGAGATTCTGCTGTAGCTGGAGGACACTGAGCCAGCAGAATGGCGGGAGAACAAGTCCTCTGATTCGGTGTTCAGGGACCTACATTAGGAAGACTTGAATTGCACACTGAAGTCTTATCGATTCTGTTGACTATAACCTCAATTAAAGTAGCTCAGCAAAAGCATCAGTGCAGTTGGAGATGCCCTGGAATATCAGTTTTGGAGCCTACTTAGTAGTCCTAAAGGGTTTGGGTCTCCCAAATGTCTGGTGCCTTATCTGTCTGATGTCTCAGGATCCTTAAAGCATTATTAATTGATGCCATTGATTACACAACTGATTTAAACTCCAGCTCTTCCGTGGCCATAAATATAGCTTAGAGTTATTTGTTCATATATAGACAAGCTTCAATAACTCCTCAAATGGGTTCCACCTTCTCCTTCATCAAAGGTATTATCACATCTATTGTCAGGGCATGACTAAAATATTCATATCTCCCACTTCCCACAGTGATATCACTTTCACTCCAAGCTATGAAAGAAAGGAAAAACTCTTGGAACATGTAGATTTAATGTGTCACCTGATCAGGATTATGGTTATTTTACTGTTATTTACTTTGGGGTGAAGCTGACAAAGTTAATATTCTTCTGTAATCATTTCAATAAAATACCTGTTATTCTCTCCCATTCCCTTCCCTCTACAAGGAGCCAAAGCTTGTCTGCTTTAATTATCAGACAGGCTGATTTACTCATCACTTTCCTGTGTCACTGTTGTAACCCTCACTAAGTTGAATGGTTGAATGGTAAGAATCTCTTCCTATAGCAGCAATAATCATCTTCAGGTACTTCACTCCCCAGCAAAATCATCTTTCCCTGGACCAAATGGATCTTAATAAACCCATCCTTTCCCTTCATCAGTCCTCTTCTGCCTTTAAGCTTGTCCCTGCCTCAAGGTTATCTCCTCGTGCTTTGTCCTAAATTCAAAAGACTTATAATTTAATTCATCATCTGAGAAATACAGGTAAATCTCTGACAGAGGTGTGACCTGCTAGATTTCAAGTCCTCCCTCAAAACAGTGAAGGAACTAAACCATCTAAATCAAATCAGATCTATGCAAATTATACCATCTTGATATAATTTATTCCTTAACAGAGTTGCATTAGGGGTAAGATTCCATAATCTTGTCCTTAGGAAAATATTATTTAACTGAGTATAGCAAAATTTACATAGAAAGCTAAATAGAAGTTCCTAAATTAAGAAATCATAATTCTATGTGACATTACTTGTGTTCTGACTGAATTGAAATGTATCAGCACTTGAGCTGTTCAAGTTCAGCTCCTGAGGCTGTCTCATGTGCTGGAAAGGTGCTGATTGTTAATTCCAGTTCCCAATTGTCAGGAAAACTAAGCCAACAAGGATCTGATACTGAGGGAATGTTTTCTTTTTTCTTGATGTTTCACTGCCATGCTCAAATCTTGCACGACCCCACAGAGGACTGCTGGGTTTGTAGTAGATCACTCTCAGAGTCCATTTTAAAACCATTCCTGTAGCTGTTTCAGCCCTGAACCCTCCTTCATATGTGACACCTGACACGTGGGTTTCATTCATACGATAATTCTGATGTGTTGTTTATAATGTCAGGAATATTAAGTACTTCACCCCACAATTCTGCCTCCATAGAAAAGTCCTTATTATTGCAGCAGAGTTGGATTCAGCTTTAAAACTGGGTAATTTGGGATGTTGGGGTGAGCCAAAGTGTCTTCCCAACTTCTCAACTGCCATTTCAATGCTCTATTGAGTTGGAAAGGGGCTGGAAAAAGCCTGTGTGATTTACCCCCCCTTTAATGAAGCGTGTGCTGCATTCCAAAATTCACTTTGCATTCAACTCCAACGTGTCACTCTGAAAGGACTGTGTCAGCAGACTTAATTGCTTGGCTGGTGCCACAAGACTGATGGATTGTAGGCTCCTGCTTTTCTAGAGGAAGGACGAGAACAGATGGGATTTTGCTAATTTAAACTTCTGTACATGTTTAATGTCCTGTTTATCTCTTCCAGTGAGCCTGAAATGGTAATAAATGAACTAGATTTTTACTGGAATCTGTTAATGTCGTGAGAAGTGTTTGTGAAGAACAAAAAAAATCTGTTAGCCTACATTGACCTGCAAATAAACAACAGGCTGTGAGGAGTGGTTACCACTTTCTAATTTGCTTAATGGCCTTTTAATGAGTGGGCCTGTGACTGTACAGTAAATACACTGATGTAGCACCCTGGAGGCCTCTATTCATGCTATTTCCTGAAAATCTGAGACGCCTCCTATTATTTCTGTTTCTATATTTTTCACTCTGATGAGCCTATAACAATGTGTCCAACCAATCCTTAAACTATTCCCAGGTCTGGAATACAAATAAGAGTACTAAGACCTTCCTGTTACAAGTCTAAGAACCTCGGTGGCCCATTCAGTGCTACCAGGTCGATTTTCCCTATCCAAATCTTAAATCTAAATCTTAGATCTAAATCTCTGTCTAATGAGTTTCTCTACCTAAAGCCTATGTTTGTTTCCATATAGAAACGTAGCCCATTTTCACTCTGTAGAGACCATGATTTACCAGATGTCTTTGAGGGATTCAGAGCTGTAAAAAGTGTAACATAATGGAATCACTGTTGTCTGGGAATACAAGCAGAGGAGGCTCCACACACCAGGAAGACAAGGATGGGAACAGTTTGAGTATGTTTAAATTTGCCAGCTGAATCTGTAATACAGTTTAATTTTAGCACAGATACCTTTTCATAGCAAGATGTTTGTTTATTCGAGCTTAAATCCCTGGGGTATGGAAATCACAACAGAGTTGTAATTCTGGTACTGCTGGGTAAGATATTCATGGGAAACCACCTTCCTGTTTGGTCTGTGAGAACATCTTCGGGAATCCTAAACTCAATTAGATCTGACAAGGCAAAAATAAGAGGCGGAGATGGCTTTATATCCGTTTTCAAAACTGAAAAATTTGGGATAAATTCCAGAGTCAAATTTAAGTGATAGAAATATTTTTGACGTTGGACGTGTTTAATAGCAAAGTGTAGCTTATCTTGGAGGTTTTAGAATTTTAGGAAGGAATTACAGCTCAGAGTGCACTGCCTTTATACACTAAAGGCACACACAGAGACACAAAAATCACACCACTGGTGTCTTCTACTGCAAGTCACACATTTAATTCAGGATTAATTACTTTTTAACTAAAGTAAGAGCAGCAGCTTTCGAACCCCTGAGAAAACAAAGCTCTTTATACGTACTTTGATTTGGTCATGCAAATTAGAAATTTTTGGCTCAAAGAATTTAGCTGAGACCTTACATTCAAACAGTGACACTTTGAGGAGTGGTTAAATCTCCTAAAACCTCCAGCTCAGTCTCTCCTCCTACACACAACTAAAAAGCACTATAAAATAGCATTAAAATTACCTCAACAGGTAATTTGTTCCTCCAGGCCCTACTGAGCACCTTTGCTAATGATTTAGTTCCAGAACACTAAACCAAAAACACTTAGCAAGAGCAAAAGTCTGCAAATAAATTAAAGAATAGCAAGTTCCTGTTAGTCTCCTAATAGAGTCAATGATTAAATGGTTCCTATTTAAGCAGCAACAATAGCAAACTCTTTTATGCAAAATTGTAAAAAGGCTGATGGATTCACCAGGCTTTAAACAAAAGGGAGAAAAGGAAGAAAGGAAGGATTTTTCTCAGCTTAGATAAAATGACTTGCATTTCGAATGTCTATGTACAAAATTCTTAACCTGGAGAGTGGTGAGGCCCTGAAACAGGTTGCCCAGAGAAGTTGTGGATGCCCCATCCCTGGAAGTGTTCAAGGCCAGGTTGGATGGGATCCTGAGCAACCTTCCCAGGGGATGATCTTTAAGGTCCCTTCCATTCCCAAACAGTCTATGACGATTCTGTGATAATATACAAAATGTAAGTAGTAAAGTATTAACACTTACATGCCAATGGTGAGGACAAAAGCATATAAAAGATCTAGAAGTGTTACTAATGGATAGACAGGTTGATCTAGAGGTCACTGATGCAATCTACTTGAATAATTTTTATAGACAGAAAAGCAGTTTACAGGTAGGTACAATACTGCTGGGAGAGACAGGGCTGGAAGGAGAGGTAGAAGGATAAAAGGATATGCCAGTGGTATTTAAAATATCACAAAGTGACCTCTTCACAATGGAGACTGTCAAGGAAAAAGACCGGAATGAGGAACATAAAAGAAAGATTTGAGCTTCTTTCTTCAAAGAGCTTGTAGAAAAGGGGACTGTGTTATGTCTACACCAACATTTACAAGGCCTGGAACTGATGGTGGGGTTCCAAATGAATCTGAAGACAGTGGAGTCTCAGTGGCTGCTGAGATTTTTTGTTTGGTTGCTATTATTTTTTATGAGTTCACAGGTAGGGTAATTTAATGACTGCTAAACTCCACCAGTAGACAAGGTGATGTGAAGTTAAAATTCTAATCTGCAAATGCAGAGTTTTGTAGGAATTGTTATTCTTAAATGTTAGACATAAGAAAATTTGGACAAGTACAAGCCTCTGTGTGAGTCTCTATCCAAAAACCTGTTGGAAATCTATCAGCACACAGAATAATATTCAGACATAGATGAATCCCATTTAACTTCCAGTACTTAATTAAATCACCGAGTGACAGGGGGTAGTGACCTGTGCTCCATCTGAATTCAAGTGAGAAGAATCTACACTTCGGAATGATTCATACCTTGGGTAGCTTCAGTTGCCCATGGGAATTTTCCAAGTCTACCTCTACTGTCTGAAAAGGTAAACAAAGAGGAAAAATCCTAAGGCTGGAGCAGAGAAACCATAAAGTTATGTAGAAATAAAGACTTCAGAGTTTCCTGCAGTAGTTTATTGTCTCATCTGAAGCTCGTCTTTCATATCTGTTCCCTGTTTGTCTTCAAATTAGCAATTTTGGACTTTGTGAGATCAAGCACAATGCCTTGAGCGTAAAGTGGGAGCTTGCAGAGTGCAAGAGGACTAACTCAAAGGTCACATTATCACCCTATGACCAGCAATATCTCAGTCAGAAAAGTGCCTAAATTTCTAAGATGAAACCATTCAGCAGCAAAAATGACCAGAGCCACAGCAGTGCAGAAAAGCCTCTTTATGCAGGTGTAAGCTCAGTGATTCAGAGTGCTAAAATTGGAGAGACTTTAGAGATAAATCAGAAAATCTCACAGGACTTGTGCTCCAGACCCTTCCCCAGCTCCACTGCCTCTCTCAGGACACAATCCAGCACTTCAGTGTCATTCCTGAATCGAGAGACCCAGAACTGGACAGAGCACTGGAGGTGTGGCCTCGCCAGTGCCCAGCACAGGGGGACAATCCCTGCCCTGGTCCTGCTGCCACACTATTGTTACAGCCCTGGTGCCACTGCCCTTCTTGCCCACCTGGGCACACCCTGCATCGTGTTCCGCTGCTGTAGATCAGCACCCCCACATCCTTTCCTGCTGGGACTCTTTCCAGACATTCTGCCCCAAGCCTGGAGCTGCAGAAGGTTATTGTGGCCAAAGTGTAGGACCCAGCACTTGGTCCTGTTGAGCCTCATGCCCATGTTCTTGTCCCATCAATCCAGCTTGTTTGAGTCCCTCTACAGAGCCTTCCTATCCTCCAGCACATTGGCAGTCCAACCCACCTTGGTGTCTTCCACCAGTTTGCTCACAGTAGACCCAATCCCCTCATCCAGACCGTCAATACAGATATTAAACAGGACTGGGCCCAGCTCTGATCCTTTTGGTGCACCCTGGCTCAAGGCAGACAGTAATATAATAAAAGCTTAATTGGAAGATGTAGCAATAGAATATTGACCATGACTTTATTTGCAGTTGCCCTCAATGCTATTTGAAATTCTGCTGTTGCACTCAGGGTCTAAATTAGTGCTAGTCTTGAACTCATTTGCAAAACCCTAAATCACTGTGTCCCCCTCATGTGTAAGAGTAAAATAACAGAGAAAACATGTAAAGAAAACATGAACTTTATTGAATTTGAACACTTCAAGAATATGTTACACTGGGGTGAGAAGATTCCTGGGAACCCTGTAGCTACTAATGAAGGGCTTCATTAACATTTGCTGTCGGGAATGTCCCAGTGCCCAGGGGCAGCACTGCTCATGTATGCCCTGAATGTCCTGCACTCCCAGAGCGTGGCTGGAGCTGTGGATCCACAGTCCAGGGAAGAGGTGAAGTCTCCTCTTTCAAGTCTCCACTTTCTTTCTTCTCTTTCCTTTGACTGCCCAAAAGCATCCCTGACACCCAGTGTAACTTGAAACCCCTAAAGATTGGGAAATTCAGTGTTGTGTGTCCATTTGCACTCTGGATATGTGTTAAAATCCCTTCTGCTCCATCTCCTGAGCCCCCTTTGACCTTGTTGGTGTGGCCCGAGTATGTCACCAGCAGAGATGTCTTGAAGACACGATTACATTGCCCACTGGATCTCTTGAGCACTTCTTACAGCCATGTCCAGTTTTTCCTTAAACATCTCCATGGATGGTGACTCCATCACCTCACTGGGGAGCCCATTCTATTATCTAATATCTATCCAATATCTAATATCTAATATCTACTATCTAGTATCTAATCATCCTTTCTGGATGATTCTTCCTAACATCCAACCTAAACTGCCTGCCAGGTCAAACCACAACCCATGTGAATAACAGGAGAACAGAAAAGGACCTAACACTCTTGAATAAATTGCCAGCTTGGGATAATCCTTTCCTCTGTAGTGAATAATAAAGAATGAAGACAGTTAAAAAGGAATTTCATGACTAACAGCAAATAACTTTACAATAAGTTCATTGGCAGGAAAGTCTTTGCAGCAAATAAGTTCATTTTCTAATTTGAGTTTAGAACAGAACACAAATAAACATGTAAGTAACTGGAAGTGACAGGAAAACAGATTAGATTTCAAGGCCCAGATTTCACAAATAATCCTTAAAATGGTGAACAAGTTTTCCTGATGTCCAAACTTTTGAAGTCAGATTGAACGATGAAGTTCTTTGGCTTTTTTGTGTACTCTACCAACCTCTATGCAAATATATGGATATTTGTAGTTCTGTTCTTCAACTGGAGAATCCTATTTTCTGAAATTCAATATGCTTGCTCAAGTTTTGCACACCCTTTTTTGGGTAGTTAAGCACTGGCTGCTGAATAATGGTGAGTTTAGTGCAGAAAGCTGCCTCTGTTACTCCTGAGCTCCCAAATCCACGTCAGGATGTAGACTTTTATGAAGTAACTTCAGCAGGTTGAGTTGTCTATCTGAACTATCTATTTATTTCTGTCCCTTCGCAGCTTTGGAGAGACATAATGAGTCTGCTGAGTAGTTCATCCCACTTATGCTGGACATTTATCCCAAACTGAGACGAATCACGCTCTGGAACCACCAATCCCTCCTGTGTGGTCGCTGAGGAAGTTTAAATAACTTACTAAGAATTGTTGTCTACTTAGAGGAGAACTTCTTAGGATTGCAGCCATATGTGTGTTATCCTACCCTTCACTGCCTGCTGATTCCAGGCTGATAGGGGTTGCAGCAACTGGAAAGATCTGTGTATTCCCCTACCCTCTCTCATCCTTGGAAATAAACTGACTGGGCTCGTCTGATAGCACCTGACAGCTCAAGAGAGAAGAAATCAGCAGATCCTGAGTGTTATCTCCAGGAAACTAGCAGATACCTTCAGTAAATCAGGGCCCACCAGGTCCCACAGATGATCCCAAATAACTTTTGCCTTCTGTGTTCTTGGAAGAAAACTGGAAATCCTGGAGGGAAAAAAAGCACCTCACATTAATTCACTTTGTGGAACAGTAATCCCGTTTGTGCCTCACCAAAGAGCTTGAGCCTGTTCTGGACAAAGCTGACAAAAATTCAGTACCATTTCTGCAGTTGGAATTAGGATCTCACTTATTTTCTGAAACTACCAGCAAGAGGATAATTTGGTGCCAATTGCAGTCACAGCTTTAATGACATGAATAGGTTTCTCCTGCAGGTCTCAGTTTTGCTTCAGTTAAAGACGTGCAATAAATATTCTGAGTCTGTACAGGCTGGGCTTGAATCAGGTGAGATTTCATACCTCTCAGCTAAAGTTCAGTAAATGTTGCCCCCAGCATCAATATGAGTGCAATAAATGACTCAAGTAAGTGCCCTCAAGCACCACCAACACAAAAAGCAGCTGTTCCTTAAAAAAAATCTAAGAATATTTCAGTTAATCTTAAAGACAAATTAGGTTTTAAAGGAACAGTATTTAAATACCTTATTTTAAATTATAACTCACTGTAGAAAATTACTAACTGGTGAGCCTTCCCTCCCAGTTAGGAGATACTCCACTTCATACAAAGTTCATTAGATTGTTTTCCACCTCCTCTGATTTTAGCTCTTTAAGCCTAAAAGCATTTCTCAGTCTTTTGTTTAATCAAAGTAACTTGAGATTGCCCAAGTCCTTCTACAGTCTGGCACCCTCTTGTCCTTTAGAGATAGTGACAATGACACTCTCATCTCCATCCTTTAATATGCTTCTATTTCCCTTTTAATATGAAGCTCAATCAAGAAATAACTATGACTAAAACAGGTATAATTAAATATTCTGAGCCTCCATCTATCCCCCAGATTTAAGTAGGAGCGAACACTAATTTAAGACTAGAAATTATTTATGCATTTTACATGGTTTCCTATTAATCAGCATCAGAACTAGAGCAAATTGCAAAATTCCTGTGGCATCTATTAAACATTTTCTTCTAAGTAAATGAAAGAGATTTATTAATTCCAGTAGAAACTTCGTGGATGGGTATTGGATGAGAGATACTAAACACAGAGGGACATATTAAATCTGCACAAGATGCAAAATACTCCTCAGATCTCTGCTCAATTAATTTAATCCTTTTTTGCATGTTTTAAGGTACATCAGATTTTATAAATATTGATATAATGTAGTGAAAGGTGACTATTTACAAAGAAAGGACAAGAATGACAGAAAAATATTGTTTAACATGACAACAGTGCTTGCACTGGAGTCAGACTTTGGGATGTTCTTCGTTTTCACTGTGACCCTAAATCTGCCTCAAAGGCCAGTTTCACTGAATACTTTTTTCTGGTGTGGGATGTGATGCCTATTTTCAAAATACCTGGGATTTGAATTGCTTTTTTCTCTCTTTACTAGCTGTGTGAGTTTATGGATATCCAAATTAAATCCATTCAGACAAGATTTAGCCAATATTTCTGAGGTGAGCAGCAGCATTGAGCAGTGGGTTAGAAGACAGTTTTCTGGTTTTTTGGACCAGCATCATCAGTGCTCAAATTTTCTGCTGGATCAACGTGAACTTTTGACATAAAAGGCTCATTTAATGAACATGTTAATATTTCTACTCCATCATATCATAGAATTATAGAATCATAGAACAGTTTGTGTTAGAAGAGACCTTCAAGATCATCCAGTTCCAACCTACCCGTCACGAGCAGGGACAACTTTCACTAGACCAGGTTGCTCCAAGCCCCATCCTATCTGGCCTTGAACACTTCCAAGGATGGGGCTTCTCTGGGCAACCTGTGCAGGTGCCTCACCACCATCACAGTAAAGAGTTTCCTCCTAAAAATCAATGATTAATTAACATCCAGTGAAGCCTCTGCAGAACACACATCATGGCCTCAGCTACTGTGAGTTATGTGAATGGTGGTCCTTCAATCATGCTCTGTCCTGTCTGGGCCTTTGGTGTACTCTGGGGGAGTCAACTTCTTTCACTTTCAGAAATCTCCCTTCAGTCACTGGTCTTACTTTGCTGACCTCCCTCTGCTCTTTCCTCGAGTTCTCATTTTGCCGGGAAGAAAAGCTCATCCACTCTTGTTGTGTGACCATTTGTATTGGCTGAGGCTTCCAAAAGAGCAGTCAGAGGCAGAAATATGAGAAAACTGGTCATGGGAAGGTCAATGGCACTGACTCTGAGCGGGTCTGTGGCTGCCACAGCGACACAGATGATAAACAAGGTGTGCTCCAACTGCGACCCCCCGATGGCAGCGAGGAGGAAAGGAACCTGCAGGAGGGTTTCTGATGGAAGAAAGCTCTGTAAAAAAGCAGTCCTGGCTCAGTGACGGGACAGAGATATTCACAACACGTTCTTCAGAGAGAGAGATGAAATCTTCTTGATGAAATCCAAATATTGGGACATGCTCACTTCAGCAACGTTGCAGAATGGCCTTCAAAGGCATCAAGCCAACCAAATCTGGGTTCTGCTCAACGTTGCAACACAATTCCCACAGATTTTGTTTCAGTCCCAAAATCTTTAGAAAACATGGTGGTTTTCAGTTCTCCTGGCTAGAAAAACTGCTTCAAAATCAAACTCTATGTCCAATTGGGGCAATTGGTGACTTCAACACAGATCACAGAATCATAGAATGGTTAGGGTTGGAAGGGACCTCTGGAAATCACCTAGTTCAGCCCCCCTGCCAAGGCAGGAGAAGGAGATGAAAATTTACTTCTTGCAAAAATAATTAGTTTATTTCTGCAGAAAACAACGGTAATAAAAGAAACATTGACTTGCATCTTCACTAGAGGAAGGTGGGGTTGTTGTTCCTTCCATCTTCCCCCCCTTTTCCTCAAACCACAAGCAATAGCACAGAATTTCTGTATAATTCAAAGTCAGAGGAGGTTTTCCTGGAATTCTTGCTGGCAACTGAAGCCACTCAGAAAAGACTGAGCTGCACTGCAGAAAGGGAGGGAAGGATGGTTGACCTGGGGGTTGTTTTCCATTAGTTATGCCATGGTCTGATTCCCTCCTGCCAGGCAGAACAGGACCCTCACATTGCTCTGTGGGAATGACCATGCACTGATTTAGGGAAATGCTCTCCTTGGGGAAAATAGAAAACAAACAAACAACAAAAAAAACAAACCAAAACAAAAACACGAAAACCAAACCAAAACAAAAATCTGTTTCCCCTTTGCTTACAGTGTCCCAAACTTATTTAGTTTTATCTAGGAAGAAATGGACCAAGTGTAAAATCCTGTATTACTTCATGGTTCTCTTATTTGTTTCATTCAGCTACACAGCTCTGTGGTGCCAAAACATCATCCCAACTTATGCATTATTTACTAGTTAATATCTCCAAACAGATGACTCTGAATAGAATAATTTTCTTCCTCTTGCTTGTCTGCCTGAGGGCCAAATCTGAGGAACAGAACACCTCCCTCATAATGTGCAGTAGACTCAAATCACGACATCAGGATCATCAAACCTCTGTCAGAGTTGGACCCTGGGACACTGAGAAATTTGTAGCAACGTGTCTCTCTAGATCCAGGTCAGTGTTTCTCTGTTCAGGGCTCTCTTTTATCCCTGCCTTTCAAACAGCCATTCTAGCCCTGCACACCTACTGATTTCAGGCATTATATATTTCTTGCAGATCTATTTGGCAGAAAGTCTGTGTATCAAGGGGTGGTCTGGCTGGGTCAGACGAACACCATTCCCTGGAAGCAGGCAGGAACCCACAGGAGCTGGCACAGCTCTGCAATCAGCCAAGTGGAACATGCATTTAACCCGTGCTTTTAACCATGTATTTGGCACATATTGCCTTTCCTCTGTGCTTTTCAAGCTCAAGAGTTCATAAAATATTAGGCTGAGGTCTTTATTTTATTTTGGGGGGGTTTTTACCTCCATGGTGTGGTGGTTTAACCCCAGACCATAACTATGTAGCAGGTGGCTGTTCATTCCCTCCCTCCCCACCTGTGGGATGGGGAGGGAAAATGGGAGATTGAATCTTAATTGGGCTGAGACAAGAACGGTTTGATAATTGAAGTAAAATAATAATAACAACAACAATAATAATAATTATAAATATTAAAAAGAAAGAAAAATAAACATCAGTAAAAAATAACCACGTGATGCACAACACAATTGCTCAGCACCCACTGAACAATGACCAGACCATCCCCAAGCTGTGATTGACCTCTTTAGGCCAGCTCTCCACGCTTAATACACTGGGAATTGTGTCCTGTGGTGTGAAACATCCCTTTGGCCAGCTCAGGTCAACTGTCCTGGACGTGCTTCCTCCCAGCTCCTTGTGCAGCTCCTCACTGCAGAACATGGGAAACTTGAGAAGCCCTTGATTGAGAGTTAGCACAACTGAGCACTAACTGAACTATCAGTGTGTTATCAAAGCCATTCTCATTCTAAATCCAGGACACAGCACTCTACCAGCTACTAAGAAGAAAATTAACTCTATCCCAGCCAAAATCGGGACACATGGGTGATCATTTTGTATCATGTTAATGATCTTTTCTCAGGTGCTGGTGAGATTTGTGGGCTAGTGAAGAGTTTCACAGAGAGAAATGTCCCCCTGAGAGCCCCGCTCACAATCCTCTCCCCGACACACAAATGATGTGTCTCTAAGTCTTTGTAAAACGTATGGGCTGCAGGGAAACAGGTCCTCAGCTCTGCAGGACTTTGATGCTCGGGATCAGTGTTGTGAATGGGGTTGGAAAATCCAAACCACATGTGAGCAGAGCCTTCCCTTTGTTCACCAAGGGATAAAGGACAGAACAAGTAATTCTGATAATCAGTTTGTCCACAGGTGGAGTCTTTACTCTCAGCTTTAATGAACTTTAAGAAGTACATCTGTAAGTCAAGACTCTCTAGTTGCCCATGACATTTGGATTTTCTGTCCAGAAATGTATTAAAATGGCCACTTTTAAGGACTCTTTAGAGAGTGCCAAGAGAATTTAAGACTGGTCATTGCTAACTTGATTGTAAGTATTGATTTTTCACGGATTTATTCAAATCTGAAAGTCAATCTGGAGGACAAGAAACCCAGAAGTCTTGTTTTTCATATTTTTTCTGCCATTTATCTAATCTTTTTGGCATCACTTCTTTTATATTATTATAGTCTTCACAGAGAAAGTGGATGTTTTTTGATAGTCTTAAATGAATATAGTAACAGAAGGGTAAATGAGTGTACTAGGAGAAAGATTAGGTTTCCTCAGCACAAGATGAAGCTCCCAAACTCTCTAATTTTATCTAAATAAAGCTTGAGATGAGACATTTTAAAAGATGTTTTCAGTCACATGAAATAAATTAATATATGCAAGGCTTGGTCACTATATAGAGTAAAGAGGCCTCCCAACCTGAAAAGGTTGAAATTTAGGGAAAGAAAAGATCGTGAGTGGGGAAAAAACAATTAGTTCTGTCCCTGTTTATTATAGAGTGAGGCCCAAGAGAGACAAGGAGGCCACGGCCACTCATGTGACCTCCACAGGAGTTTGTGCTGTGCTGAGAGAAAGGATGAATTGAATCATAAAACATAGAAAGCTTTGGGTTGGAAAGGACCTTAAAGATCATCTCGTGCCTTCAGGGAGCGTACAAACAACTACACTGCGATTTGGGTGGTAGTGGGAGGGCAAGGTGCTAGAAAGAGGAAAAGAAACCCATTTACTGAATAAAAGAAGAGGATGAAAATAAGACGAAGGCAGTGAAGACAGCTTGGAAAAATATGTACTTTGCAATCTACTGCTTTGGGTACAGAGGAAAGCCTGAGGTGATTAACCCATGTGCCAATAATCACAAAGCAGACTGGGAGCAAGGTTAGGAGTAACACCCTGCTGATTGCAAGGCCAGAGCTGTACCCACAGAGCTGCTCTGCCACAGCAGAGCTCTGCATCCCACAGTTTGCACCCCTTCCCTGTAGATTCACTTGCCTCTGCAACACTTGGCAAAGCACACACTCTGATTTTCAGGGAAATTTGCAGAAGAAGAAAAACATGGCCATTTCGGGATTTAATAGTCTGATGGAAAGGGTGGGGAAAAGTCAAACAAACACAACTAAAAGCAACACTCAGGGAACCTGGTCACTGATAGCAAATCATCCGATTATAAAGGATACAAGACCAAAGTTAACTGACTTTTTGCAAATTTCTCATCCTTACCCCTGTCAACCTCTAAAATATGTGCACCTCTAGCAATTACCTGGCAGTTATCCACAGCTGTCACAAAATTAAGCAAATTACAAACGGGCCCAGTAGGGGCAGCAATGCCAGTGCTGGCTCTCCAGTGAACCACGCAATGCTCTGCAGCATTTGGCTGCTCTCAGCAGCTCCATTAGTCAGGGTGTGTGAACCTCATCAGCTGGAGTGGATGCACACCAGGAAACGTGCTTGGAAGAGTGGACACATTTGACTTTCATGAGGGACGAGGAGAAAGAGAACTCTGGCTGTTCTGCTTTGGCTTCTCTCCCCTCCAGTGGCATCTATGCAAATATAATCCCATCTTCAGTCTCATCCAGAGTGATGTTGTCTCCCCAGGCTTCTATTTTTGTCTCTGCTCTGCGTGTCCAGAGCAGGCAAAGGTACCCAGAAGGGACCTGAAATAGAATAAGGCAAGTTACCAAGCATTTTGTGAAAGAACTGCTGAAACTTTAGAGGATGTTGTTGTTGTCAGTGTTTAGTGACCAACGAGGGGGAGAAATGGTCATAAGTATAGGGGGGAAAAAACCAAAAACCACTTGATTGAGGCACGATGGAAATGTCTGTGTTTCAAGGGCTGCATTTCAATATCCAGTCTCTGCTCTGTCAGTTCAGTCTGGTCTGCCTGCAGAAACCACATCTGGTTTGTTCCTGAGTCAGTGATCAAAGATGCCTCTGGGAAACTGGACTGGCTGATGCTTCTGGTCCCTTTTGAGAGTTGTGTTGTTCTTTCTTGGTCTTGCTGGTGGGTCTTCTTGCCTTTCCTCTTGCTTTTCCTTTTTCCAACACCACCACAGAGAGAGAAAATGGATCAATCTCTGCCTCTAGCCCAAATAAATGAACAACTGATACTATTTCTGACAATACCTCCTACCTTATCACTTGGTCTGGGGTGGCCAGACTTCCATCTTCACACACTCGAGAAGTCCTCAGTTAGACTGGAATTTCCTTCATAGGGGTGTATTTATTTACCTTGTATGAACACTTGTCCTTCTTTACCAGAATGATTTAGGAATAGTCTCAAGCAATTACTGACTTTGGAAACTGGTACAGCTGGAGACAGAAAAGGTGTTTGTAACCTTATGTCACGTGGAAAATATGGGATAATATATTGAGAACCTCAGTGAGTTGAAGATAACATATTCAGCATATACTGGATGTTTTTTCTATAACATTTTTCACCAACAACTACATTGTCATATGGCCATCAAGTAAAATCAACCAGATATTAGTTTGAGATGTTCTGATCTCTGAAGTTCCCTAGATGTTTCCCAAGAGTGCTCTGAATTGTTTAGAGAGCAAAAAGGCTTCTATTCCTCTCTGGAAATGGATAATTTAGTCACTCTGAACACTCAGATGTCTCTGACTGAACTTCAGGGCAGAATGTATGGCCTGTTAGCATCTAAAAAAAAAAAAAAAAAGAAGAATTGTAAATATTATACCAGAACTCACACCTGAATCAATGCAAAAAAAGTGGGAGGAAGAAAGTTCATACTCGAAACAAGATAGAGCCCATATCATCTATTCTTTTTCCAATCTCAAAGTGAGGTGTTTACTGTTGTCTTATCAACCAGAAACCTTCTATGGTCAACAGAGATGAGTAGGCACCTACAGAGACTGAGTCACCTTATCTATCTTAGGGAGGGAAGAATCACCCATTAGAAGTGCATTTCTTTCCCCATGTTTGGTTTCAGACCTGAAGAGGACTGTGAGTAACTCAAAGATGCGCTCAGGTTTTTCCAGCTGCGTAAAACGCCGTAATAAAAATGTTACCTCTCCTCACAAACTCTGTCTTGCTTATGTCTCCAAAGCAGCACGATGGCAGCGATTCTGTTCTCCTCTGGACAGGCTTCAGTTTAGCCTGGAGACTTATCTTCCTGGTAGATAAGGGAAGGTGACATGAATCCCATGCAAATTGTCTATGAAATTTTGACACATACTCTTCCAAAGGCTGTGAAGGATGCTTTGAATGCTTTTAAGTGTTTTTCAGACACAGCAAATGTTTATCTGATTAGTTCTCTTCCTGTGAAAGTTGTCTAGGGTGCATTAACATTTCTTATCAAGTTCTGCATACGATTGCCATGAGATTCAATCTGATTAAAAATAAAATATTTTGAAATGCCTTTGCTTTGTTGTTTGGTTTTTTTCACCCTTCCCCCACACAGTGGAATTTTTTCTGGCCAGTTCTGAGTAAACAGCATAAGAAATTCAGGGAATTTGTCAAGGAACGTATCCTTTAATTCATTATCAACCCCTAAACAAACTCAAAGAAAACTAAAATTATGTATTTCTAATATGAATATCCTCATAATGTTTAGCATACATAGTCTAATTGAGTCAAATATTCTAAAGGGAATATATATGTTTACGTTTCAGAAATATAAAAAAATATTTCTCAAATCTATTCTACACTGAAGTTCAAATTACATGAATGTAGTTCCAGGCTGTAAAACACATGATTCTAGAAAATGGTCCCATGAGGTGAGCCTGAGACTCTAAATCCTAAAGGCCTTGACACATAAGTAAGGCTTCTTTAAGATAAAACAAGTCTTCAGCTCCTTTATCTGCCTCAATGGGAATGTGTGTGTAAGGCAGAGTCTAACAATCATAGAATGATAGAATGGTTTGGGTTGGAAGGGACATTAATATCATTCCATTCCAATCCCCCTGCCACGGGCAGGGACACCTTCCACTGGACCAGGTTACTCAAAGAACCATCCGACCTGGCCTGCAACATTCCCAGGGATGGAGCACCCCCAGTGTCTCAGGGCAGCCTGTTCCAGGGCCTCACCACCTTCATAGTCAAGAATTTCTTTCTGATATCAAATCTAAACCTACTCTCTTTCAGTTTGAAGCCATTCCCCTTTGTCCTGTCACTACATATTCTTGTGAATTGTTCCTCTCCATCTTTCTTGGCTCTATTCAGGTACTCAAAGGCCACAATTGAGTCACCCTGAAGGCTTCTCATCTCCAGGCTAAACAATCCCAACTCTCTCAGCCTTTCCTCTTAGTAAAGCTGCTCCATCCACTTGGTGCCTCCTCTGGACTCGCTCCAACAGCTCCATGTCCTTCCTATGCTGGGGACAGAGCTGGAGGCAGAACTGCTGGTGGGGTCCCACAAGATCAAAGTTTCAGATCTGTCGAGCTCGAGAAGAGGAACTGCACAACACAAGTGCAAGGCAATTCACTGTAAAGTTACGAACCTGCTTCTTTAGTTCATTTTTTTTCCTATATTTAGGCAAAAACGAAGACAGTGCGAACCAGAAGTACAGCTCAGTTCTTTTAGACTTGCTAATGAAAAGCACGACAAGGTTCAGCTGGTGAAAAGTGACATATTTCAACTGGCTCCGTGGGTGTCACGTCAACACGTACCATCTGAAATCCTGGCATAAGGAGCGGAGATATTAAGATATGGCCTGTTCTTTCATGCCTGAAGCCAGGATGTGCCAACCCAGTGAAAAACTGCGGAACAGCCATTAAAAAGCGTTTTAGCACTTCGGAAACCAAGCGACCGCATTAGAAAGTTTAAGTGGACTAATTACTTGAATTACATTATGGTACAAACCTAAGCTGGGTTTTTACAGCCCTGTATTTCAGTCCTTGCTGTTTCTTGCTAATGAAGTTGGCTATAAAATAAAGAGGATGATGCTCTGGTTTTTACTGACCTGCCAAACATAAAGACTTTTTACAGCTCAGAGAAGGGGCAGAATACAGGGGATGAGGGCTGAGTTAACAAGCTCTGTGAAAACTTGCACTCTCCAAGCTGCGGGGAGAAGCAATATTTGTGCATAGCACAAAAATTTGGCTCAGCTCACAGTTAAACACGTCTGTCCCCCATGCAGCAAATATGCAAGTCATGCTTTGGCACTTGTCCCGATGCCAGATGGTTACACATGTGACAACACTAAAAGCAGGATTGATGCGATCTCTTCACAGTCAGCATAAGGAAGGGTTTGTAGGATGAAAGGGGAGGGCATTTAAGTTCACTGTGTCTGGGAGTACAGACTGAGGAAGGAAGTTCTCTTTGTGTGCAGCACCGATGCTGTGATGTTATGATTCTCATACATCCCTATGAATCATTGTGCCTGCTCACAGGGTCATGTAAATAGAGCCAGGGTGCTAAAATTTGCTCACCAAAACCTAACTCCATTTATGTCCAGGAATATCTTTCTGAACTCCAGGGAGAAAAATTTTCTTAACGTAATAAAGATCAAAACGGCTGCGAAGTCCAAGGTCCTTTTGCTTGGGCTGAGGGATCTCATTTGTCAGGTTTTGAGGGCTTTTAAAAACACAACTGCAGTTAACTGCAGCCTGCAGCTATTAGATGCAAGTACTGTAAAAATTCGTGCTGTCCATTAGTGGGTTGATCACCGCTGATGGATGTTTGCTCCCCACAGCTGCAGGAGTATCAGGAGCTTCTTGCTCCAGCCTTCCAGCAAGAAAGGGTACACCTGTTAATTGTTAGGTGGCATTTCTGTTTCACTCTGATAAACAGGCTTCAACTTTATGAGTAGAGTGATTAAAAAATAAAAGCATCACCTGATAGAACGGATTTAAATGGATGGGGGAATCACTGCCCTCAGTATGTGCTTGCTGAGACGCGGCCAGGTTGTTTTACTCTCACAGCCTTCAGCAGCAGCCTCAGATGACTGTGAGGATTGCATGGATATTGTATCTGTTATGGCACATTGCGAGTGCTTAAAAGAGCGTTTTCCTCTTCAGGAACCTGCAAGCTCTTCCTCTGGGCACAGTGTAGCTGAGAGCAGTCTGCAGCCTGGAGATTTTGGATGTTGCTTCTGACAACCTCAGAGAAAATGCCGTGATACCTCCCCCTGACTTTTACTGAGCTACAATCATCAGAAGCACTGAGGGGCCCCAACAGAAATCTGTAGAGCAAAACCTGACTAAACTGGCCTTTAGGGAATCCCTAAAAGAAATTCAGAGGTAATTGTCTTATTGTGATTTATCTCATCTGATCACTATTACATTTATTTAGCTGTTGTTTTTAAAAAGAACTCAGGAAAGTAACTCAAAATCTTCGATTAAAGCAGCTGAAACACTCCACTGGTGTAGCAGTCACTGACTTAACTACAGGGTGGATACTTCAGTACTCCAATTTAACATCCTGAAACAAAGGTCTGATAAGATTCCCATTGCACTTTGTCTATGATTTATTTTATGCCCTGCTGCCAAGTTTTTGACCATTCCTCAGTGTTTTACTACAGATCCAAAAGATTATCCACTTGGCTTGGCAGCAAATAGGACAAGTGGGAATGGCTTCAAACTGAAACAGAGTGGATTTAGATTAGATATCAGGAAGAAATTCTTCCCTATGAGGGTGGTGAGGTGCTGGCACAGGTTCTCAGAGAAGCTGTGGCTGCCCCATCACTGGAAGTGTCCAAGGCCAGGTTGGACAAGACTTGGAGCAACCTGGGCTAGAGGAAGGTGTCCCTGCCTATGGCAGAGAGTTGGAAGGAGACGATCTTGAAGGTCCCTTCCAAACTGAATAATTCTATGATTCTGTGATTTATAAATAATTTGTTGTATCAAAACCTTCAGATTTCACTGTTACTGGTCTTTTCCTGGAGCGGCAGAATTGAAGTTCAGAGAGGTCAGGTACTCTTGAGTTCCTGTCTCCTTTGAATTCAGTGGGAAAAGCTCTGGATGAAGGCACTCAAGAAACACTTTGGAGAAGGAAAATGCTGACCCCATACTCTGTATGTTCACCATGCTTAGAGACTTCCTCTGTATGCGGGTGTTTCTCCTTTACATAGAAACTTTGCTGGGACCTGTTCAAGAGTTTTGTTTTCAGGGACACAGATGTATCCCTGGGGCTCAGAGCATTTGTTTGTGTGTTCTCTTGCTGATGTTAACACCAAACCCTCCTTCTATTTAAGTTAGCCAATATCAGATCAATGGTATAGGGCAAACAGACAGGATAACATAAGGGAAACAGCAGCCAAAAGAACTTGTCCTGAAGAAAGAAATGAACTTAGAAAGCAGTGATAATTGTTCATCTTCCAGTGAGTTTTGGGAATCAAGACCATGACATTAAATCTTGGATTTATAGGCAGCTCAGAGGAAAGATCCAAATTGTTTATTAAAAATAAAGAAAGAAAGAGAAATTTTATTTCACAGTCTCTCTGAATAGATGATTTCAGTTTGGGAAAGTATCCAAGACTTTATGCATTTTGCATTCTTTGTGAAAGAAAATCTGCTCAAAGTAGGCTGCTCATAGGAAGAGATGTAAAGCAGTGGAGTGGCTCTTGAAGAAAATAAAAGGAATGTTGTGCAGAAATTATGAGAGATTAATATATGAATGGCAGTAAAATGCTATTTTTCTTTCTCTGACTGCAATGCATGGCACACACCAAGCCAGTCATGTTCTGATGTTCATTATCTTCAGACAGTTAAATTAGTTCAAATTCAGACAGTAAAAGTAACTCCAAAACTCTCCAGACTAGTAAAAGGGGGAAAAAAACCCTGTGTTGTATGTTGTATATTCACCAGTGAAGCAGATCCTACCTGGTGTGGTAAAGGCAGCAATGTGACTAAATGCCTCTTTGCCTGATGACCGTGTTGGGGTTGGGTCAGGGGGAGGTGTCTTTGGAAACTTGTTTATCAGTTATGAATATGGAATATACCTTCAGACACGTGCATGGTGATGCTGATCACCGCAAATGTCAGAGCAGGGGAAAACAGGACAGTCAGGACTGTCTTCTTGGGTTAAATGCCACGAAAATCTGTATATCCCACAGGGAATTCACACCCTCCAGAGTTCAGCTGGGATGGGAGGGGGCTATTCACATTTTGAGGTCTTCCCTCTCAGTTCCTGGAAGTACAAAGTTCCCTGACTGAGTGTTTTGGCTTCAGGGCTGAAGGAGCCTGCCCAGCCCCACCAAACCTGTGTCTTGCCCTGGCTTTCAGCTGAGAGAAGTCAAAGCTCTTGTCTTGCCCTCAGAATTTCTGAGATCCCAGGAGCAATGAGGGCCAAGAACAGTCTCCTACCATGAAATTACCACGGAGGATGATCCTTGGGATGCCATTCCTGGAAGTACCCTGTTAATGAGTAGGTCATTTCAGGTCCCTCTTTGAAAAGAGAGTTGATCCCAATACAGAGAAGTTCAGAAGTTTAAGTTCGATTTCTAAGTTTTGCATTCGTTTTATGCCAGGAAACAGCCACTTAAACACAGATAAGCAGCTCAAGAACCTGATGGTGTGTCTGAACAGACACTTCAGAGGAATGTGAAAAGGAAAGAAACACCTCACAGTGAAAACATTTGCCCTCCAGGTAAAAAAAAAAAAAAAAAAAAAAAAAAAAAAAAAAAAAAAGTTGGATGAAATATAAGCTTTAAAAGTTTTGGAGCTGACGAGTTTTTTTCTCAATATTTTCCATTTAAGCATTATTCTTTCCAGGTATTTCAATGTTAATCCATTATTAAATGGGTTAAAGAGGCACTGAAAAATTTATGACAGACTTTGTAACTACCAAAATAAGATTCTCAAAAACTGGTTTTAAGAGGAAGAAATTTAATTAGTTCATTGGGTAATTAAGTAAATCAAAGGATTTTGGCTATGGAACCAATCTCATTCATTGCTTTCACTAGCTCCTAAACCAGGGTGGGATGTTTCTGGTTATTGTCCCTGTGCAAAGCAAGAGGAATAATGTAATTAGTGTCAGGGCTAATTGGTGACACATTTTGTGACAGGCTGCCCTGGCAGACACATTCTGATGTAACATAATCCTGTATTATCACAAACACAGGATGACACAGTTCTTTATGTTATAAGGGGTGAAAGGAAGAAATGCTCCAGTTCCTGTTGTAGTCTGGTTATAAAAGGTTGCTGGAAGCACTATCCTGTGATTGGGTTTGAAACTATTTTTCTGTCTCTGTTCTAAATTGATTTCTTGGTGTGGATACTGTACATTGTCTGCTATTCTACATTTCTCATAATTAAGAGTTTGAACCAATCTGCAGGTTAAATAATTGTCTCATCTGAGCAGGCTTAGAGATAAAATAATGAAAATGAGTCCAGATGAGGGTGGAGTTCAATTTCATCTGCTTAAACAGTCCCTGTTCAGCCACTGATCTCACATCCCAGGAACTTACACAGCCACCCACCTCCCCAGCACGAGTCACCCAGTGTTAGAGAACAAAGGGGTAGTGAGAGCCCAAGGGGAAATGGCTTTAAACTGAAAAGGGGCAACTTTAGATCAGATGTTATGAAGAATTTCTTCCCTGTGAGGGTGGTGAGACACTGGCATAGGCTGCCAAAAAAAGCTGTGGCTGCCCCATCCCTGAAGGTGTTCAAGGCCAGGTTGGACAGGGCTTGGAGCAACCTGGGACAGTGGAAGGTGCTCCTGCCCATGGCAGGAGAGTGGAAACCAGGTGATCTTTAATGTCCTTTCCGATCCAAACCATTTGATGATTCTGTGATGATTCTGTGATGATGAATCTCTTGTGCATAAGCCAGTGGAAAAGCTGCCTAAACTGGGACCATTAATTTTATCTTTCAGCAGAACTGGGCTATGGAAAAAGGGCACCAGGGTTTAGACAGAACCAGCTGCAGAGTGGCACTGCACATATTTCAGTGCGTGGCAAGGGAAGCCCAAGATGATGGATATGGCAGCAACCCCATCCCTGCCTTGTGGGCTGCTGTACAATCAAATAGGCAGCTGTAGCACAGACCAGTATAAACACAACACTTAAGAAGGTCCTTTGATCCTTTTTTAAGCACGAGATGCTTCCCAATCACTTGGAGCAAAATCCCGTTGAACACAAGCCAAGTTTTGCTGCTTGGGAGCGAACCTTTATATCACAAGGTTGGGGTTTGGATCTGAATCCAGCCATGGGTAGGATACTGGTGGGCAATTCTATACAGAAATGACATGTACACTGGAAATTTTGCAGCCTGGACTCCAGGGAATTCATCAGGTTTAAGTATTAGTGCAGCATTGCTTTTGAGTGAAAGGGCAAAGAGAGGGAGCATTTATCTTATCAGGATATTGACTTCCTTGCAATATTGTTGTTCTACTT
>JAYRBT010000082.1:149123167-149152703 GCA_036023395.1 Myiotriccus ornatus | reverse complement strand
GCAGCCACAGCTTCTCTGGGCAACCTGTGCCAGGGCCTCCCCACCCTCACAGGGAAGAATTCCTTCCTAATATCTAATCTAAATCTGCCCTATTTCAGCTCATTTTCAGTGCCAAAATCATGTAGATATAGGGGCTTCTTTAACAAACACTTTATATGTGACTTGTACAATAAGTTTCTGCATAACAATCCTCCCTTTACCAGCACCATCCAAACCTTGAGCAAGGGGGTAATGACAGATAATAAAGAGTTAAGAAAGAGCTGAGAAAGAAGCCCATACCAGTGCCAGTGGCATTTCCCTGTTGGATAGTTTGGGAAGGAGCCTTCATTTTGAAACTAAATCTAATTGGAGTTTGTTTGGGATTCAGCTCTCCTACTGACTTAACAAGCTGCTGGAAAGTCTAATAAATATTGACATGATCCTTTTCCCTTTGGCAGGCCCTTGTAAGAGCTCCACTCCACAGCTCAATGATGCCTCCCTGTGTTGCCTGTGTCACAATGTAGAGGAAAAAAACATGGTCAGCACCCCCTTCTACATGGAAATTTAATGAGTGTGTTCAATTTCCTCCAACTAGTTCAGCTGAAAGAGTCATGAACTTGATTTCAAGCAAAGAGGGATTCCAGCCCCATTTCACTGTGGGCATCTGGAACCTGGCTTGGGTTTCACCCTCCCATGAGGGGAGGACATGGTGTTAATTGCAGTTAATAATTGCAATGGTTGCACTTCGGTCAGTGCCACTTACTCAATATGCTTCTTATTTCATCAGAGTCCATCAGAATTAAAGGCTAAATTAACCCTGGTGACAGCAGATGAGAATTCTGGTTGTCTCTGGGTGGGTCACAAGGAGTGGAAAGAGAGAGCTGAGCAAAGCAGGGAGACAGCAGAGTGTGTTTTGAAGCTTACTTGAGTTTTATTTACTCATGCTTTGGAAGGTAAAAAATACAGCCATAAATAAATCCCTAGATAAGAATGAGTTTATGCTCTCAGCTAAAAACTATTCAGTGTCAGTTGAAAGGGGTGATAAAAGTTCACAGTATAAGTAGAATGAAACTGGGGTGAAGGACAGCTTAGAAGAAAACCAGAAGCTGTATAATCTTAGGTGAAGATATAGGGGGAACAAAAGGAATAACCACATACTTCTTTGTTCTTTTAAGTGCCCAAAAGCTCAGCTTTGCAGCACAAAATTCTATTCTATTCTATTCTACTCCATTCCATTCCACTCTATTCTAGACCCATCCTGTGGAAAAGGTAAGAGACCAATCACTGGAGCAATTTAAACCATGACTGATGCAAATAGTTTGGAACGTACTCAAAACACAAACAGGAGAATGACTTAGATGAAACTAATAATTCTTTTTCATCCTTTTATCACCCTTACTTTGTTTTCCTGTCCCTCTGTGCCTATGGAGCGTCATCAAGGCACTCAAGATGTTGCAGACACAAGGATGTAAATTTGTTCTTCAGCTGGGCACGTGCAAGGAAAACACATCCCAAAAGCAATCCACACAGCTGCCTTAGAGGGGCCTGACAATTCAGGGATAAACCCAAGCTCTTCTGCCTGTACTTCACACCAGCCTGGTCTCAAAGCAGTGGTCCAATAGGGACTGTTCTGAGTCGATGGGCTCAGCATTTGCCATCACTACAGGATTTGTACCCGGGCTCTGACATGTGCCCAGTAGGACTGGAGAGGGAAGGGGAGAATAACAGAAATCTGCCTTTTCAGTAGGAGGTATCTTTTTGGAGGGTGCCTGTAGGTTATTCCCAAACCTGTGGGTGTGACACTGCATATCACAGAACCACGGAATCACAGATTTACTAAGGCTGGTACAGACCTGCAAGATCATGGAGTTCAACCTTTGGCTGATCACCGCCTTGTCAACCAGACCAGAGCACTGAGTGCCATGTCCAGCTGGGGCACTGGAAACCAGTTTGTGTTTAACCTGGAAGAACAGGTTACTGGCAGGCAGGTGGTCTGGGTGCTGTACAGCACAGCAATGGGCAGTAATGCAATTTGCAGCCCTTCCTACTTTCTTCTTCCCAAGCACATCAGAAACAAGAGTCATCACCTCGGTCCACAATAGTTTAACATTGTATTTCCTGACACTCCCACTCTTACCTTGGAATCAGCATGAAAAACAAAAATCAGGAATGCCATTTGGGTCGTTTTGGGATGGCTGTCTTAAATATTACATTTTAAAAATAAAATGTTCCTCCATCCAATTTTACTGTTTATAAGGTTGGAGGTTTTTTTATTATTGAAGCAATGTAAATTCTTTTGACAGAAGGGATATTGAAATCACTCTCAAATCTCCTGGCTGATATTCAAATAGTACTTTAGTAACAGAGGTAGGTGCTAGTCAGACAGACTGTCAAATCTCTCAGGTTCTTCTGGGGGTAAAATGAGGAGAAAAATTCAATCCAGAGATTTTTTTTTTTTATTGCATAAGGATAGAAGCCCTTGTCTTCAAAGAATTCAGAGACTGGAGGGACAATAAAGGGAAGCAATTTAATACTCAGAAGCGCCTGCAAGCAGTACATCTTACAAGAGCACCTTGTACTGGCACTCATCTGCAACCATTTGACCCCTTTGTAACAAACTGCCAAGTTTTTGTGTTTTGATCTCATAAGTATTGACCCCTGGTCATGAGTTTCCAGCTGACAAGATGCTTGTCATAATCCAGCCACCCAGCCCAGCGCTACTCGCAGAATAAACTCTCCTACCCATGGATGGGAGGGGATGCAATGGATAGGTTCCCATCCTCCCTTGAAATACTTAAGTCTTGATCACCCTTGAACATTTCGAGAATATGCAGGAGGTGGCCCAGCAGAAGCAGCTCTAAGATCACCTGACTGCTAATTAAAATTACCTCTGACAAGCTCATCACTTTACCCTCTTGTCCCTACTTAGAGGGGGGACATGAAGTCCCCACTGCTGACCCTGCTCCCACTCCTTCCTACATCACTCCCTACCTACATCCAGCAAGATTCACCCCCCTTTATCTCACTATAATAGTTCCCAGCCCAGCAAGTCTCTCTGTCTGTTCCCTGGTGATGAGTGTTCGCAAAATTACAGTGAGAGTTGGAGTCAGAGGTCATTTTCCTCTCTGCCCCGAATGGCAGGAAAAACTGAGATCCCTGTGATGGACCACTGGGTTTAATGTGAGCATGAGGCATTTTGTTTTTCAAGTCCATGAAGTTAAGAGCTATTAAAAGGCAGCTGCTTATTGACAAGCTATCAAATAAATTTGGAATGCATCCTGCTGTGTAGCCATCTGATGAAGCCGAATGGGAAAGCTAATGACCCTGGCGCTATACTCGCTATAAAATATGGCCTTTATTTCAGCACTTGAGGTTTATTCTGTAGTGGGGCAAGGAAGGCAAATGGAATGCATCCCATTTTCCTCCAGGACGGAATTGCACATGTACATTTTGGTTACAAACCACCCGCACGACTTGCTCTTTATATCCTGCCACGTGCTCCTCCTGCAAACTTGAGAGCAAAACTGTGAGCAGGCAAAGCAGCTCCTGACTTCTGTGAGTCCCTGTTATTTGGAGTTATTCCTCAAATACGAAGTGCAACATCAGTTGGGGTATATCAGTTAATTAGCTCTGCCAGTTTTCTCCTGCTGAGAAGCTGACCCAGTTGTTATAAATAATTCAGAGCCTTTTCATGCTCCGTGTGCTGCAGTGGTGGAACTATCTGTAGAGTTCTGCTGATAGTGACATCTCAGCCCCGTGTGACTGGCTGGGATAAAATCAGATATTTATTTTCATTAGCATGGCAGTTTACATGGCACTGCTTGTGTCCTCTGATTGGATGAAAATAACTGAGAACATGATTTCCAATAGTGAAGCTGCATTTGGAAATAATCTTCCTGGCACAGGCTAATTTTTTTCTCATTATTTGTCTGTATAGCCCCCAACACAGGGGCAGCCTAGTCCCTGACCATGCCTTTAATGTCAGCAAAATTCAAATAACAATTTTGAACTGAAGTACAGCCCAGTGCAGAGGGTAATCTGCTGTTTAAACTCCCAAAGTGAAGGATGCAATCCATTTGTGCTGGCAATGGTACACATTACACAGACTGCAAACCTTCCCCACTATTTGCTAAAGTATTGACAGTTTTTAATGCTGCTGCACAAAGTAAGAGGCAAATACAATGAAGGTATTGGGCACATTTTACTCACAGGCAACAAAATTAAGCTGACAGCAAGAGCAAACACTCCTCTACGTGTGACCTGTCTCCCTCTGTCTCCAATCCCATCCACATAGTCAATAATCCTGGAACTCAAGGCCATACCTTTCTGATTTCAGAAGTCAGCTCAGTGAAAGACCAACAAATTACACTGTCCAGGTAAAATGACTTGACAAACTGACTTATTTTTTGTGTTTTATAAGTAAGTGAGCAGTTGATAAGAAGGTCCTGCTGTCACTGAAAGAGATGTCAAACATGAAAGTGGGGTTTTGGAGAAAGATAATTTCTGGGGACCAGAAAGAAACACAGAGGAGAGGTAAAATTCAGAATATTTGTCTCTCTTTGTTTGCCAACAAATCTTCAGATTGCCTCAAATCCACTCCATCTTCCCTCACTAACGTGAACTTCTTATCATGCACTTATAGAAGGGTCTGGGTTGGAAAGGACCTTAAAGACCATCTCATTCCAACTCCCTGCCATGGGCAGGGACACTTTCCACTATCCCAGGTTACTCCAAGCCCTGTTCAACCCGGCCTTGGACATTTCCAGGGATTGGGCAGCCACAGCTTCTCTGGTCAACCTGTTCCAGTGCCTCCCCACCCTCACAGGGAAAAATTTCTTCCTAATATCTAATCTAAACCCACCCACCTTCAGCTTAAAGTCATTCCTCCTTTTCCTGTTACTTGAGTGCCTATTCAGCTTTTTTGAGCTTCCCCTTCAGGTAGTGAAAGACCACAAAAATAACACCCCAGAACCCTCTCCAGGCTGAACAATCCCAATTCCCTCAGCATTAAACTTCTTAGCAAGAATTCAGTGTTACTACCCCCATAAATGAAGACACAACACGTGTTACTGTGAGTCTTTGGGATGACAATAATCAGTTTACATCCACGTCTGGATGCTAAAAAGCAAGTATGGGGAAGGGCAAGCTCATTAGACTCCCTTAAACACCATGGTCTGAGGGAAATCACTATCTTAACAAATCCCCAAGCCATTTGCAAGCAGCAGCTGGGAGGTTTATACCGGGGAAGGAATATTATAATCAAAACATGTCTTGCTTTCTCCACATTTTTTCCCTAAGTGTGTATCACCAGGCACAGCCAGGGACAGCCTTGCTGAGCACTGCACCCAGATGGCCACCCTGATGTCTGTTATTCTCACATTATGCAAAGTCAAGTTGGTGCTGAATTAAGTGTTCTTTGAGTCTCTGCAAAATCCTTCTCAGCCAGCTCTGACCATCTAAGCAGACTTTTGGAGCCTGTTTCTCACAGGGCTACACATGGTGTCTACAGCATAACCAACATCCACAAAACACCTTAGGACTGTCCTAGAGCCAGGTGGAGACTCCTCCCTATGTCAGCAGGCACTAGGGAGAGATTCCTGATTTCCTGAGTAGTTCTGCATGTTCTGATCAGATATAAAGTCTAAATCTCTTATAACTAAAATGGGAACTTAGACACCTGAAGTCAGATGACATGTGTTACCCTTGACCTAATATAAGCAATAAAGAGGCATTTCCAGAGATCAAGACATTCCAGCTTTGAGGCTTTGCAAAGGATGAAATGTGGATGATATATTTATTTGGTATCCTACAAATCTAGAATGATTTTTAATGATTAGTTGTATCATTGTTAATGATCATTTGTATTGGAAGACTGGAGAGGGACTTTTTACGAGGGAATGCAGTGACAGGACATGTCCCTTGTCCATGGGGGGTTGTAATGAGGTGACCTTTAGGGTACCTTCCAAACCAAACCATTCTGTGATTCTATGATTCCCTCTGTTAAAAATAAAGAGCGTTGGGGGCCTTCTGGCCAGATATATCACTACAGAAGTGAAAAACAAAGGAGGTTAAGAATAGCTCGCTTTAAAACCTGGTCTTTTGAGTAACAGGATGAACTGCTGAGATCTTTCCCTACCTACTGAACATTCTGTGCCACATCTAAAATGAAATGCATAAGCTTTTCTCTAAAAGTCCTGCTTTGGGCTAATTTAAGATTCCACTTCTTGGGAACTGAGTATTTATTTTTACTTTGCTGCAGGCTGGTCAAACACAAGTCATCTCTCTCTTTTTTTTTTTTTGGCGTTCCCTCCATGTTGCCATTGCTGAGCCCAGGTTAATAAGCCTGGCTGAGAGGCTCATTTCTCTCGGGGAAAACCTCAGGGCTGTGAGGGTGAGCACAGGCTCCAGCTGGTGCCTGCACTGCATCACTGACCATCCCATCCCTGGAGGCAACACGGGCTGGAAAAGGCTTTGTCACTCCCCTGAGCTCCAGGTTGCCCCTCTCGGTGTCCCAGCAGTAAATCCCAGTGCTGTAAATCCCTGCACCCCCCACACTTGGATTTTATCTCCCAGCAGGCACTGAAGGAGCCCCTGAAGGAAGAGCATTTCCAACATCCATCGCTGAACACTGGATTTTGCCAGGAAGCAGGAACTTTACAGCCCCTCCTGGTCACTGGGGGAGTGTTTTGTGCCTCTGCTTTGTGCCGGTTCCAGCTGTAATGACTTTGCACACCCTGGTGACAAGAGCTGTAGCTAAAATCGTGTCCTGCCTGCATCTAAACTTGTAACCACATTTTCTTCTGTGATGAGGCAACATCTCTGCAAGTGAATTAAAAGAGGCTGAGAGCATTTTGCAGTGCTGAGACCAGCAATGACCTGCATTTATGCAATTAAACTCTATTTAGACTGTGAATTGAAGTTGCTGCATCCAGACAGCCCCTTGGGAATGGTTTTGGGGCTGTGCCAGCTACCAATCAGCATCCAGGAATTGTAAAGACAGCGCCTGGGCTAAAACCGTAGCAGGGATCATTGTAAAAATGTTTATCAGCAAATTCCAGTGCCCAGCACTGTTTCCTGGCACAGTTTTATTCCCTAGTACAGCAGAAGTCCACTTACAGCCTCGCTGTGTGGGGACCTGGGTTCTGGACCCCCTGGTAGCAGGTGGCCTGTAACACTCAATGCTTGTTTGAAAATAAATGTTTTACAGTAGTTGCAACAACAAGCTGAGTTTTCCTGCACGAGGGGTGGTGCCTGCCTGTGAATCCTGCAAAACTCTGGGCTTCAGGAGTGCTCACTGACTGTAAATTCTGCCGGGCAAATGGAGAATTACTGAAGAACGAGAGGGAGATGATTTTCTTTTATAGATGTTTCACATACTGGGTGTTGCCTTCACAAAACATTAAGTGATCAAAGCATCTCAGAGCAAATGGATTTGCAAGTGCACCCAGTATGTTGCTATGCTATTAACATGCTGAAAGTCCCTTCTGTCATCAGTTTTGTTATAGCTGATTGGAATTAAAGCACTGCAGAGTCAAACTTTGAAGGAAGGTGGCTGTTTATTTTATTTCATTTTCTTTTCCCACAGAATTTTTTTCTAGAAACTCTCATGGTGATAATTGTTAAATAATGAAAATATATAATAATAATTCCGCTCTCTCCTGTGTCTTGAGCTTTATATAGCATAATATTATGAATATTCTATGTGATTTTTTTTGTTTTGTTTTGAATGTGATGGAAATGTGAGGTAATGTTAAGAAAGCACAAAGAGTCACATATTGTTGTTTTAAACCTCTGTTGGGAGAAGGAGCAAATAGTTCACCCACCCAAAAGGAAATAGCAATGCTTCATACTAAACACAATTGTTTCCATGGATTTGCAGGGCTGAGAGTGTAGAGACAATAAAGTTCCGAAACGTCACTTCATCTTCATGCTTTATAATCTCCCATTGTACAGCTGTTCTGCTCACAGTGTGGGTGGCAGATGTCTATAATAGGGCTTTAGAATCTCTAAATTTGCTAATGAAAAGTGTTTAATCCCCTCTCCCCAAGACAAATCTTTAATTGGTGAGTCTGCTGGTGCTGCAGGCGCTCTGTGAGGAGCCAGCTCTGCTCGCAGGCGCTCGGACACCATGGTTACAGCAATGCTGTGCACGAGGGTGGGGAGCACGAATCCTGGGCTTCCACCACCACCAGTGCTGCAGGGATAATCAGTGATTTGGATCCTTGCTTTGCAAGTTCACTTCCTTCATCTCCTCGGTGAGGCAACTACTAAAATACCAGCACAGCCCTCAGAACGGAGCCAATTCACTCCTGATTTGGGGGCTCGTCGCTACACGTGGCATCTCCCAGCTCCTCTTCTGCTGCCTTAGTCACACCCCCCCCAAAACCAGACAAGATGTTGAGATCATGCTGAAAGTTAAAAATCTTGCCTGTGAAACGGCAATTACCATGTGTTAGGTTGGAAGGATCGTGAATTTCCAGCAGCGACGGGATGAGTTGGAAGGTGCAAATTTTCCGCTGAGTGTTTCGTGGAGGAAAATTGAGGAAACAGAGACTGCAGACTTGAACTTAGGTGGTTTCTGTCTGAGAAGTGATGTGCATCCTACACCATCCTCCAGGGCTTCCTTTAGTTCAGGAGATGACATGAAACATCCAGAGGAAGGGGAAGAAATCCCTGACTTATGCCTCAGTGAGTTGTTTCCATCAGGACTCATGGCTGAAAGTCAATAGATCCTTGTGAGGTCTGGGCAGGACACTGTTGTTAACCAGCCAGCCTTGATGCTTCCAAAGACAATATATTCGTGCCAGAACTGGTAACATAGACAAGGATCTGCAGAACTAAGATCTCAACAGGCTTATGGGCTACTTCTTGCCAAATTTGGGATCTCACCTCAGAGCTCTGTGAGGAGTCTCTTTAAGCTGCCTTCGCTTCTGAGTTCAGTAAGAGCTCAGCTCCCCAGCCCAGAGGCACATCTGCAGTTTTATTTTTTTTCTTCATTTCAATCATCACATATAAATACATGTTTGTAATGTTTCAGAATTAAAAGCATCAGTGTAGAGAAGGAGCTCCAGATGAGACACAGAGAATGGAAAGGAGGAGCCTCTTTGCTCTGAGTCTACTTCAGCACGAGGTGAATCGCAGTCCCTCAAGTTCTATAAACTAGATTTCAATTCCTTATAATGGAAGCCTGGACAGTTCCTGCCAGAGCTCAAGAAGCATTTGTACAACACCCTCAGGCACATGGTGGAATTCTTGGAGTTTTTCTGTGCAAAGCCAGGAGTTGGACTCAGTGATCCTTGTGGATCCCATCCAGCTCAAGATACTCTATGATTCTGTGACTCCAACTTAATCTAGATGGAGACATTTGCTCTGTAGACACCTAAAAGCAGGGGAGGTGAACCACCCCCCCAGCCCCCACTGCCATGTCTTCACTGCCAAAGGAACTTATTAATTCTTTACAAGTGACTCCCTCTCATTCATTTTCTTTTAGACCTGGTACATATTTTAAAATCTTGAACAAGGCAAAGCAGCTCTGCCAAGAAAGACTATGAGAGCTGGCCCACAGACTTTTCAACAGCTTTGTGAGGACAGGTCTGTCTTTGGACCTAGATGGGAATTCGATTCACAGGTAAGAAACAGCCTGAACCAACAGCTACTGCACCCTCCATGAACATCCAAACTATTGTATTAAAAGACACGGGAATCTCCAGATTTCACTGATATCAAATAGAGTCTGACAATGTTCCAATAACTGTTTCATTTAACATCTGTTTATTTATACATTTTGCCTGACACCTACAGGTGTTTTTCCAAATTTAGATGTCCAGCCAGCTAAAGCCAGCTTTACATAATCTTAATCAAATGTAAAAACAAGGTGATAAAAATGCCATGGATTCAGAAAAGTGCTGC
Organism: Myiotriccus ornatus; assembly: GCA_036023395.1. Classification (NCBI taxonomy): domain Eukaryota; kingdom Metazoa; phylum Chordata; class Aves; order Passeriformes; family Tyrannidae; genus Myiotriccus; species Myiotriccus ornatus. Next base: position 149,142,815 of record JAYRBT010000082.1, on the reverse strand, counting down.
TGCATTGGCTAGTTAGGAATAATCCTGTGCTATGGATAGAGATGAATAGATAGAGATGCAGCTACATTCATTCCCTTACCAAAAATGATCAAGTGCAAAATAAAGCAAGCTTACTCTTCGATCACAGATAATATTTTATTTTTTTCCTTCAAAGCTCAAGAGGGTATGTCTGGGAATAAACTGAGAATGACAAAAAGTCCCTTTCTCTCTCTGATTGCCCTTTATTGATACTGCATCTAATATAAAAATAGCCCACAGCGTTTATAAAATTCAACAAAGTGCAGATTTTTTACAGCAATCATTTCTGAATATAGTAATATTTTCTTTTATTTACAGTCAGGATTGAAACAAGGCAGAAAAAAAACCTCACCAGAACCTTTTTATAAAACCCACAAGTTTCACTGCAACAAAATTAAATGATACAGATTTGACACAGGAGGCAAAGACGTGATAACAATATATATGCGTTTTTCTGGGATGGGGGGAAATGAAAGAATGAACTAATTGCATTTTTATCTTAAAAAGAAGTTAATAAATTACCATTTCAAAGTGGGATTTACATATCCCATCACTTTGCAAAGATTAGCTCTTTCTTTGATAGTTTTTTCTTTCTCACATTATTATTCTGCCTCTTGGATGAGATACTCAAACACACACACACACACAAAATAAATTCCACAGCCCGTTCCTTTGCAGTCATTAAAAGGTCCTGTGGCACTTTCCATAAGAGCTGGAAGTGTCTTAAACATCAGTGTCCTGGCAAAAGTCCAACTTGGGTAATTACATTCCATCCTGCCTCAAAGAAATCCTTTCCTCCAGCTATAATTTCATTTGGAGACATTGTTCCACACTTCTGTGCCTGGAAACGATTGCTCCGTGATCTCTCGGCTGCCACACTGCAGAGAGGAAAGAGCTGCATTTTAGTGCCAGTGAAGTGTTTTCTACAGACTCCCTGTCACTCAGGCCTCCCCACTGCCCACCTGAGCCCGACACGCTCCTGACAAGCTGCCTGCTCGCAGTGTGCTCCTGGGTGAAGCCCTCAATGTACACTTGATTTCTACAGGAAGAATGCGGAATAACGGGCTGTATTTCATCAAACAACTGCAGTCATTTGTCATCTGCTGTGTATGGGCACCTTATGACTGCCACAGCAAGAAATTTAGAGGCAAATAGAGCTGGCAGCTCATATCACTAATTTCCTTTAGGACAAAGCATGGTGATGAATGGTTCAGAAATGCAAAATGGCCATGAGAATTCAGAGAAGAATGTTTTCCTATAACCATAAGGTGCACCAGGAAACTATCTTTGATTCCTGTCACATGATGTGAGTCCTCTTCTCATGGAACAGGAGGAGAGGAGATCTCCCAGTGTCTTTTCCTATTGTCCCTATGGAATTGAAGGTGGAGGTTATCTTCCCCATCTGCGTAATTTTTTTTTTCATGGAGTGGCAGCATCTTGTCTAATAGTAGACAATTAAAAAATCTACATCTAAAGCAGGTTTCAAGGCCTGCCATCACTGGAGAGCAGTTGTCCAATAGGTAAAGCATCCCTTCCAACAACGGGTCTCTAAGAACATGAATACACTGCCCAACCCTTTAAGTTACTCTGGATAAATTATGCAAGATGCCAGACTGCTCATTGCTGATGTTGGCTGAGATGAGCTGTACCCAGAACGGAGAAAATGTGAACACGAATTAATGTTAAAATGCAAAAAAAAGGAGAGTTCTGTGGTGCAGCAATAGAAAAAGGTGCTGAAAGTTGTCCTCTTACCCTGAAGACAGAAAACTACACAGGATTACAGTCCTGCCCTCTCCAGGGGGCTGAATCATAGAGCATTTTTATCAGTCTAATAAGGGAAATGGTCTCCTGAGCCCTCTGATCCCAAGGTCCTACAGACAGCTCAGCAGGAAACCTCTGGCTAAGGCAACCCTGAGCTTCCAGAGGTTTAAAGAGGGGACTGATGTAACCACAGACAAAGGGATTCAGTATCTAAAGCAATATATAAACAGAAAGAAAGATCCTCACAGTCTTTAACAGGTGCTACGTCAGGACCCAAATCTCAGCTTTATATTTTAAGAGGTAATTTTCCTTTTCCTGTGGGACTATTCCAGGAGGATTAAACTCTGACTTTGTCAGTTTGGGAAGAGATTCTGTCCTTGACTTGATGTCACTATTTCCTTTCCTCCTAATTAAACAGAAAACTCAGCACAGGGGTACGAAAGAGAGAGAGAGCAACAGGGAGAGAGAAGAGAATTAAGGAGAAGCTGACCGGAAAAGCCAGGCAGTTAAAGTCTTTTAATTCAGTATTTAAAAGCTTTTCTGTGAGTCTGCTTCTCAGAGATATGACCGTTAAAGAAAATGGATTTTCCTACTTCCAGCCAAGCAGAATATATGTACATATTTATAAACACCCACAAGCACACACACGCACACACACACGGATGTACAGAGAGGAGGAGGAGAAAATATTACACTGAAAAAGATGTTGAAGTTGTATCAAAAGAATGAGGCGCAGAGAGAATCTTTTCCGAGAAAATCCATTTTGTGAGTCCATGACTAATCCCAGCAGAACACATACACAGACACAGAGAGGAAGGTAAAGAATGAAGCAACACAACTCTGCTTAAAGACATATTCAGCTCCTGGCACATTCACTCGGGATTTCAGAGAACCCCTCCAGGTTGAGAGTTGCCCGTTCTTTTTATAAGCACCTTTTTAAATAAAGTATTTTACCCCTCTGTTGGGAAAATAAATAAATTAATGCCCAAACCACACCGAAAACCAACACAGACATCTTGTGGAGGAGCTGTGAGCTAAAAGATTAGACCAAACAAGAGCGGGGAAAGAGCTCAGTGGTGCCATTTACAGCTTGAATCTAAATCCAGCCTTAGGACTTCCCTCTCCCTCTCTGTAGCTGGCACCACTGAAGAAAGGAGAGTTGTGTTTAAGGGGCAGAGAGGAGGTGCCAGAAGAAAAGAAATGTGAGGCTGATTAGTTGGCTGATATTTAGATGTCAGGCCATGAACTGGTCTGTTCTCCAGAGAAGCTCTTAGTTATTCTGCAGCCCCTCCAACCCATGCAGTCTCATCAAGGTCCCCCTTGGGATTAATACAGATTTCATTGATCAAAAAACAGCCAGAGAATCGAACAGCTTATGTTGTAAGGGATTTCTGGAGGTCCCTGGTGCAACCTGTCCCGTGGGGCAGGGACAGCCTCAAAGTTTTATGCAGCTCAAGCCCCTCTTTGTTGCATTTTGGTTCCATGAGAAGACCTAATCACAGGCAGGAGGGAATAATCTCTCCCTTTGCCCCAAGGCGTTGGGTTATTTATCGCAGCTGATTGACTGTGGCTTCTCCAGCAGTGATTTTAAATTAACACACATCAATGTATGTGCACACAGACGTACCTTCCTGTATCTTCTGAGGATAGATGGGCACATAAGCACAAATGAAGGAATAAATGAGTGTGATGCATATTTACTTATTCCAATACACATCAACACCATAATTAACTTTGCCACAGTTTGATTTTCTGTACTGAAGAAGCTGAGTGTCCAGAGCGAAGATGGGGATGGTACAGGGTCACCAGCAGTCCAGAAGTCTGTGGAGAGACCAGGCTGACCCTGGTGTGTGAGGGAAGGCAGCACTGAGCGTGGTGTGGTTGCACAGTGCCATCACAGCAATTGCTCACACACTCAGCTAAAGATCTCTGCCCGTTTTTCTCCACTGGCAAAACTCACCAGCTGTGGCCGTGTTGCTCCTCCTCTGGGAGGGATCAGCCCCTAAATCCGTGTTTTCGTCACCTTATATGAGAAAGCAAGATTTCCAGAAGAGCTGAAAAGCAGTGAGTAAATAAACACAGCACTTTCAGGGAAGAGGGACACCAAGATTTGGCTTTTTCAAAGAGATCTGGAAATGTAGGTCACCTATTGCTGGACTTGGATGGTTTCCATCCCAGCCCTTTTTCTGCTAACTTTTCAGCTACCCCCTTTCTTTCTCCTTTTAGATCCTGCTTTTCCAAGCTCCTGCCCGCCTCTTCCCAGCCAGCTGTGTATGTGAAATGACTTTGGGACATGCTGGCAGGGAGTAGTTTTAAAAATAAACATGGTGATATTCACCGGGAAGACACTGCAGGCTCCTTTCTGGGTGATAAAGATTTAATTATCGCATGTTGGCCGTCCTTACCATCTTCCCAGCTGTAACAGGTGCCTGAGTTTCATCTTTCTTCCAGCTTTTTCTCAAGGTAATTAAAACTTTATCCTGGAGATAGGTACATGCAAGTATGTGAGTCTCTCCCTGCTTGAAAGGGAGACATTTTTATTTTTTATTCACTCTACTAACCAGCAGAGGAATTATATATAAACTAAGCTGGGGAGGCTACAGGGAATTCCAGGTTTTATCTGGTACTGTGTTTGCCTGTAAAATAATCCCATTTGGGGGGAACCTGCTATGGTTTTGATTTTAAGCAAAGGTTGTGTTAATTTTGTGATCCTGGTAGCTTTATTCCACGCAACCCTGGGATTTAGTTCTAATCCTGAACAAAATGATTTTTCATGGGAGAGAAAGAGGCTGCAGCAATGAGGACAAAGCCCTGGCCTGCAGCAGGATTTTTCCTCAGGCTCATTAAGTGACTTGGGGCAAGACCCTCTGTGGTACATTTTATAATGGGTCTCAAGTCACTTTGATCACGGTGTGATCAGATGCTCCTAAAGCCTCTCTGTACTCCATTTCACCTGACATTGTACTGCAGGGTTTGTGAAGAAATACAGAATGTAAAACAGCACCATTATGACATTTCTGGACTGCAGAAGTTTTACGCAGAACACTTTAAAGCTTGGACTTGATGATATCGTAAGTCTTTTTCAACCTTATTGATTGTGTGACTCTATGAAGATAACAAAAGTAAATCTTTATAAACTCTCTAATGGTAAATGACTGGAAAAAGTTTTGCTGGGAGATTCCCACTGAGAAATTCAGATCAAAGATTGAGTTTGGGGTTTGAGTACTGTGTTAATATAACCACACACTGCCTTCTTTAAATACATAAATTGTTCTTCCAAGGAATGGCTTGATATAGGATGTCATTGCAAAAAGATTTATGAAATCAACTTTGAAGTAGTAAATACATAATAGAAGTTAAACTCAATACAGAAAGTCATAGAATCGTAGAGTGGCTTAGATTGGAAAGGTTCTTGAAGATCATCCAGTTCCAACCCTCTGCCATGGGCAGGGACACCTTCCACTAGACCAGGTTGCTCAGAGCCCCATCTGTCCTGGCCTTCAACACTTCCAGGGATGGGGCATCCATGGCTTGTCTGGCCAACCTACTCAGTGTCTCACCACCCTCACAGTCAAGAATTTCTTCCTAATATCCCATCTAACCCCGCCCTCTGTCAGTGTGAAGCCGTTCTCCATTGTCCTGTCACTCCATGCCCTTCTGAAAAGTCCCTCTCCAGTTCTCTTGGAGATCCTGTAGGTACTGGAAGGTGCTGTATGTCCTACCCAAAACCTTCTCTTTTCCAGGTTGAATAACCCCAACTCTCTCAGCCCCTCTCCAGAGCAGAAGTGATCCAGCCTTCTGAGCATCTTAGTGGCCTCTTCTGGACTCGTTCCAGTCCCTGAAACATGAATGCTATTCCCAGAGGAAGCAGCGTACAAGCTTGTGCTCTTGTGATGCCGTCGGAGGCAGAGGAACAAGCTGAATAGATTTGACTCAACATGCCCGTTCCTGTGTGGCTATGAAAACTCTACTATAAATGGAAATCATCCTCACATTATTTCCCCTGCATGAGAAAACAGGGATGGGTTTGATTTTTGACAGGTTATTAGGCAAACCTCCAACCTCAGTACTTTATGCTTTGAAAATCTTTGTTCGAGTCTTTAAGGTGTATGGCTAATGAAGACAAATTACTCTTACTTCTCCCCCGCTGTCCCATGCTTGGGGAAATAAGCAATTGGCTAAAAAAATCAGAGAAAACCAGACTGGGTAGGTAAATTATGGAATTCAGAAGTTTCACATGTGGACCTAAGAAAGTTAAGCTGAAAAAGAAACCGCCTTTGTTTCCTTTCGTGCCTGTCAATAGGTACCACTTGTACTGGCCACAGAATTTAGACAAGGTTTCAGATCAATAAAGATTCAAGGAAATATGTTCCTTATATTTCTTCTCCAATGTACTTGTTACTGGGTCTGTAAACTCTTCAGTTATAGAATGTGGCTTGTTACTGCTAAGAACTTCGCTGACATTTGGTTCACCTGATGCACATTCAATACCTTGGTACCAGATTGCACCACCTGGATTTGCTTCAAGAGTTATTTCTGTGTGAAGTTTCTGGCAATTTCCTGAAACCCTCAGGGCAATAGAATCTCATACTCTCAGTGCAAGCCTGCATTACCTGACTCCTTGCAGATATTAATCAAGCTCCACGAAGCCCCATTTTGGCTTCTTTTTACCCCACTGTTCCACCTGAAAATCTGTTTCTGGAACATGAGTGCGTTAATGATCAGGAAGGTTCTTCTAATTGCCAGCTTTAATTTATTCATGGGCAGTTTAGTCATCATTTGCTCCTCTGCAAACTTTGTCTCTGCACTTATTTTCTTATTCTTACCCCTTCTAGACTTTGTATGTAGCTCAGAGCTTGTAATGAACACTCCCTCTGTTAAGAGCATCATTACAGAAACCTCCTCTGAGCAGGACCTCGACTTTGAGCGTGCAACTGGGACTTCACCAGGTGCTAAGGCACCTTCTCCACTGGAGCTTTAAATGGTGGGGTTGTACCTGTAACTGTAAGAAAATGTTCTCCACTAAGTGTTTCACCCTGAAAGGGGAGGAAAAAGAAAAAAAAGTTAAATAAAGCAATTGGAGCTTGAAGAAAGGAAGGAGATGCTGAATTTCTTGCTGTTCTTTCTAATTTCTCTTAGTTCAACTTTGGTGCAAGTCACTGGTTGTTGGACGGTTAAATAGCTTTGCATCCATCCAGCCCTGGGGTTCCAGGACAGGGAGAACATGGAGCTCTTGGAGCAAGTCCAGAGGAGGCACCAAGGTGATCAGAGGGATGGAGCAGCTGTAAGGAAATCAGATGCAAGGAAAGGTTGGGAGAACTGGGATTGTTCAGCCTGGAAAAGACAAGGCTCCAGGGAGACGGGGACACGTGAGTGCAGACTCCCAGTACCTGAGGAGAACCTACCAGAAAGATTGAGAGAGGCTGTTCACAAGAGCATGGAGTGATAGGAAAGGGGAATGGGTTCAAACTGAAAGAGAAAAGGTTTAGATTAGATGTTAGGAAGAAATTTCTTATAATTAAGGTTTTGAGGTACAATGGCTTGCCCAGGGATGTTGTGGCTGCCCCATCCCTGGAAGTGTCCAAAACCAGACTGGATGAGACTTGGAGCAACCTGGTCTAGTGGAAGGTGTCCCTGCTCCTGGCAGGGGGTTGGAACTGGATGACCTTAAGGTCCCTTCAAACCCAAGATATCCCATCATTCAATGATCAGCTCACACAGTTAAGCCAAATACAGGGGCATGATAATCCAATTCACATCAGAGAAGGGATTTTCTTTAAAAAAGAAGCGCTAAAAAAAAAAAAATCACTTGGAAGTTGTCCACTTTTAAGGACAAAAAAAGACTTTTTTTTTTTCGTTTGATGCTATTTATGCTTCCCGAAAGAATTGTAATTTTTAGACTTAGTCATAAATAGCACTCAGTTGAGACAATTTTTTTGTTGCAGTGCAGGGAAAGATGTCATTTTCACATGAGTTTTCCTCCAAAGGTGGCTGCGAAATAGAATTTTTTTTGTCCTCTGGGAAATTTCAACCTCTCAGAAAGCAGTTTTCATTTGTCAAAGAAAATTTCAAAATTTACCCCATGGTGTGAATTGCCCATCCAAACTGGTTCAACCATCAAATATTTCTGTTTGTGAAGTGGAATATTACATCTAATCCAGAAAAAAAAAAAAAAAAAGTAATGTTAAACATAATTTTGAGACAAAATTAGAATGATTGAAATCATTTAACAAAATGAGACAGCCTTTATGAAAATAGTGTTGGGTTTTGATCTGTTTTTACAGTTCAAAATTGCAGTGTTTCAACAAAAGTGCTTTTTTTATGTAAGAAAAAATGCTTGATCAAGAACTTTTCATCAAGCTCTGTCTATATGATGGGGACTAACATATGGCAAGATGGGGTGGCACGAGGGGTGGTCCTGCACAGAGAGCTGCAGAGAATATTGTCGGCTTTGGCTGAATCCTCATCTACAGCTGAACTACAACCACACCGGGGGGTTGGTGCCACTCATGCCTGGCAGTGGGGTGTGCTCAGAACCTCCTGCAGGGCCAGCTTTTTGCAGGGCTACTCCACAGCAGATGATGCTCAACTTCAGGTCTTCTCCGAGGGCTTTGAAGGACCTCTTTGGTCTTTGGATCTGTCAGTACAGTTGATGTGGTTTTACTTCCAGTCCAGAGTGTGCAAAATAACTTAAGAGCTGGGTTACAGCACAACACAGTCACATATCTCTAGGGTGGAGCTGGAAGCCTGTTCCAGGCAGTGGGGCATGAGTTAGTCCCAGGACAGTGCTGGGTGGCTGTGTCTGAGCCTCTCCCACACCATCCCAAATCCTTCTGTCCCTGGCATAAGCCCCAGGTGCTGCTGCATCCCTGCAGGCCTTTACTCACTGTCCATCAGACTCTCCCAGGTAGCACCCACAGGCAAATGTGTTTCATCTTCCAGCTCTACCACTGTGTAATAAATCCCTAAGTGAGGAATCTTTCCCAGATCAACCTTGGAAACCTTTTTTTTTTCTGCCTCCCTTTTCATTTCACAAAGCCTGTGTTTATTTGCGCCTGAATCCAGCAAATTCCTATGAAATTATAGTTATTCCCTGTGCTGGGTTGACCCTGGCTGGGTGCACAGTGCCCACTGAAGCTGCTCTATTACTCCTCCTCAGCTGGACAGAGGAGAGAAAATATGATAAGAAGCTCAAGGATGGAGATAAGGACAGGGAGAGATCACTCAGCAGTTGCTGTCACAGGCAAAACAGACTCGACTTGGGGAAATTAATTGAATTTATTACCAATCAAATCAGATAGGATAATGAAATATAAACCCAAAACTTAAAATATCCTCTGCCCACCCCCTTTCCTTCATCCCAGGCTCAGCTTTATTCTTGAATTCTCTACCTCCTAATCCCGATCCGTGCAGGGGATGGGGAATGGGGGCTGAGGGCAGTTCGTCACACATTGTCTCCATCGCTCCTTCCTCCTCAGGGACAGGACCCTTCACACTCTTCTGCTGCTCCAAGGTGGGTCACTCTCCCATGGGGTGCATTCCTTCAGGAACAGGCTGTTCCAGCCTGGGTCCCACATAGGGACACAAGACCTGCCAGCAAACCTGGTCCAGTGTGGGCTCTTCTCTCCATGGGTTCACAGGTCCTGCCAGGACCCTGTTCCAGCACAGGCTTCCCATGGGGTCACAGCCTCCTTCAGGCATCCAGCTGCTCTGGTGTGGGGTCCTCCATGGGCTGCAGGTGGATCTCTGCTCCCCCATGGACCTCCGTGTGCTGCAGGGCCACAGCTACCCCACCATGGGCTGCCCCACCACAGGCTGCCCCATCGTGGGCTGTGGGGGAATCTCTGCTCCAGCACCTGGAGCACCTCCTGCCCCTCCTTCTTCACTGCCCTGGGTGTCTGCAGGGCTGTTTCTCTCACATATTCTCACCCCTCTCTTTGCAACACTGAAGACTTTCCCCTGGATATGTTATCCCAGAGGTGCTACCCCTATCTCTGATGGGCTCAGCCTTGGCCAGTGGCAGGTTCATCCTGGAGCCACTGGCACTGGCTCTAACAGACATAAGGGAGACTTCTGGCAGCTTCTCACAGAAGCCACCCCTGTAGCCGCTCCCACTACCAAAACCTTGCCACCCAAACCCAACCCAGCCTTCAGTGCTTCCTCTTTAACTGGCTGGGAGTTCACCTTTCTCCACGCTCTGCTGCTTAAACAGAGGTTGGGCTGTTCAAGGCAGAAATGATTACTGCCCTGAGGAATAATATTGCTGAGTGGTAGAATAAGGTAATGATAGAAATAGCCCTCCAGCACTGGCAGATGCTGATGGAAGAGAGGCCTTCTCACAAATTAACACCTCCCTGACACATCTGTAATGCCCTGTTGGAAACAACAAAATCTGCCTTAATAAAACCTGGCAGATATTTAAGAAAGACATCAGCATCATGATATTAAATCTGATCTCTGAATCAAACACGGAGCAAGCATTTTACATCCAGCAAATGCTACGTAGAAAAAAAATAGGGAGGGTGACTGTAATTTTTATCCTTACTTATGAAAGGTCATCTTAAAGCTACGGACAAAAGCATGAGCTCCTGAGTTCACAGAAACCTGAGTTTTTGAGAGAGGAAAAAAAGTTCTCTTAATGGCTACCTCTGTTCATCATGACTGCCAGTCCTGGCACAGGGAACAGCAGGAACGTCAGTATTTTTTGCCGGTCTCTGCAGAAAACATGCAGGCAGGTGTGGCAGGATTTCCTCGAGGTCTTTAACTGTGACCATCTCTTGCTTTTCCAGGTTGCTGCTCATCTCCTCTCAGCCCATCTCTCTACCTGTGTGACCTCCCATGGCTGCACCAAACTCTTCTCTCAGAGCAGTGGCTCCAGCCCCCACTGCACATCATTTTTTCCCCTATTTGATTTTAGGTGTTACTGATCCTACTGGTGGCAATTCACTGACACCAAGCCATTCCACTGTTCCCCCTTCCAAAATACCTACTTTTATCTTGGCTCCTGTCATTCCAGGAGATAACCTGGGTTTTGACCATGATGTTTCATCCTCTGCAGTTGTTGCCTGTGCTGGCAGAGAGGATTCATAATTGGAAAAGGACTATTTTTTTCTCTTTTATTTTCATTCTGTGCTTCTACATATTGGGGTTGGTTCTTTGGGGCACCAGTGAAAGCCTTCAGTTGGATCTGGGTTATTCACCCACACACCAATTTGCATTCTGGTGTGTCCCACCTCCCCATCCCCCCCCCAAAAAAAAATCCTGCTAGCACAGAAAATGAGCCTTAGCACAAAATTTGTCCAGATTCTTGTTTGAAGCTCACAAATTCTACTGAAAACCTGTTTCAAACACCATCCATTAGGGAATAAGCCTATTGTCAGGTGCTTATCAGGAGCTGACCTACATATTTTGCCTAGAGCTTTACATTATAATTACTTTAATAGTCCTTATATCTGGGAAGGAGACTAAGAGCTAAAAAGCAGTCTTTAAAGCCCAGAATGGAGAAAAAAAAATAGTAATAAAAAAGCAACACTCCTTTTTACTGTCAACTGAGTCCAGACTGCTGTAGAGTGACAGTGGTGCTGTAAGGTAATGATCCTTCCTCCAAAGTCAGAGCAGTGGCATTTCCTCAGGTGACATCAGGCCCAGAGATTTCATTAGACAGCCTCAAGGAGAAGGTCTTCAGCTGTCATTCTGATGCTTCTGTCACAGTGGGTTTTTTTTCTTCTACAAGCCATTTCCCTCTCTGTCTCAGAAATATCCTGCTCATACAGGTGGTTCAGGCTTCCTCAGGGGAAAGTGGAGGGGATGCAGCTCATTTTTCCCTCTGTGTAAATACTAGAAGCAGCTGGAAGCTGCTGGGTGAGAGGCAACATAGGATTGCTGCACCCCACCTCTGGATGTACCTTGGGGTGGCATCTCCACGTGAAGAAGACTTCTTACGTGCTCCCAATTCATGCTGATTTTGCCCATTTTCCACTTCTTGCATTACACTGATCCAGTTTGGCAGAATTCTTCCCAACTACGGAATCACAGAATTGTAGAATGGGTGAGGTTGGAAGGGAAGGGTCCAACCTTCTTCCTCAAGCAGGGTCCTTCTAGAGCATAGGATTGCAGAGGATTGCACCCAGGTGGTTCCTGAATATCCCCAGTGAGTGTAGACATGGTTCCCAAGAGTGAAGGTGCTGTTGCATTGGGGTTGTTGTCCCCCCTTAAAGGCTGGCTGCTCTCTGTTCTACACTCTGAAACACCCATGATGAAAATACCTGGTACAAAACAGTCACCTTATTTGGGCCATAACAATTTAAGACTTTTTTAAAACAGACAGGAAGAAAAATTACCTTGTTGGTGCTCATACACAGTGAGGTGTAACTCAAAGCACTAAGTGACTTGGGCAAGGTCCAAGTCTTTGAAAAGTTCAAGTAATTTCATGAAAATGGATCCATCTTCCATGCATGACCAACTGAGGGGATGAACAAACTCAGCTCTCTCAGTCTGCCTCCCTAGCAGAGCTGTTCCATCCCTCTGCTCATTTTGACGGCCTCCTCTGGACTTACTCCAACAGGTCCATGTTATTCCCATGCTGGAGACCCCAGAGCTGGAGGCAGCACTGCAGGTGGGGTCAGAGCAGAGTAGAGGGGCAGAATCCTACCCCTTGGCCTGCTGCCCACACTGCCTTGGATGCAGCCCAGGACTCAGTTGGCTTTCTGGGCTGTGAGTGCACATTGCTGGGTCATTTTGAGTTCCTCACATGCAGTGTCAGCATCGTGCTGACAACCAAGCTGGTTGGAGTTGAAGCTACAGCTCAAAAATGCAATTCAGCAAGTGGAAGAGGCAGATGAAATAACTTGAGCCTTGGCCATGCTGCTCTGTGAAGACTGATTCTGCAGACTCCTGCTTTCCTGGGGGACTCAAGATGTTACATGTAATTTCATGCCCATTTTAATATTGAAAGGGAAGCTTTCCTTCAAAAATATGTGTATCAGAAACTTCAGCACTTTCTCCTGTGTGGAGAGTGTTGAAAGTACTCTTTGGACTGATTCCTCAGTCAAAATCGTTTCTGGTTGAACTTCCTGGGGAAGAAGTTTTTTTCTGGCTCTAATTAACTTTCTGTCAACCACAAGCAAGGCAAAAGGATAAGAACTTTTTTCTTTTTTTTTTTTTTTCCCCAGCAGAGATAAGGCTGAGAAACTGAGAACAGAGCTTATGCTGACAGGAATTAGGCACTATTAGACTGATTTATCAGCCTGAGTGATGATGGCCCCATGGAAGCAGCAAATACATCACCACTTAAAGCATTTAAAACTGATCTGGACATGGCACCAGGGGGTGTTCTGGCAGAAACAATCCCAGACTCGACTGATGAATAAAGTACATGGTCTAGTGATGCTGGTGTGGGTGTGTCTTGCTTTGGGGTTGTTTCCGTTTCATTTTTAGGGGTGTTTTTTTGTGTGCCTCTAAATGCCAGGAGCCACATGAAAAGAAATACTGAGCTCCTGCACCTCTCACAGAAAAACTCAGAACGCTGTGGATTTGTAACAGGTCCGTGAGCAAAGGAAACCCTCCAACACGGGGTTAACTTCAGGCATGTCAGACATCCCAGTGGAGGGTATTTTACCACCAGATTTAATTGAGTGTGTCACAGAGCATTTACTAAAGAAACTGAGAAGAACAGACAGATTAATCCCTCTGAGGGTATTTGAGGCCATTTTTCAAGACATACGTATGAAAGCCCTGCAAGCACATTTCCTGAGCACTAACATCTTCACATCATCTCATTTCCATTTCCCAGCACTTGCAGTGTAACTGGGATGCAAATTTGGGGTTAGTCTAGATAAACAGATACAGATACACAGGAATAATTGACACTGGTACCTTAAAACACTCTAAGCAAGAGCAGGGAGCATATTTCTCGATAGTATTATGATTACTTGAAAGGGCCTCCTAGAAAAAACAATTGCCCCAGATTTAGCTGTAGCAGGATCAGCTTCCCAAACTCATTTTTTTGAGCTCTACACTATTGTGTGGAAGAAAGGGAAAACAAAGCAGGCAACAGGGTTTGTCTGGTGAGGAGCTGCTTAGGAAGCCAATCAGACTTAGCCTGAGGCACCTCAGTACAACTCCATATAACATAACAGATGCTATTAAGACAAGAACATTTTCCCTTCTAATATTCACAGGTTTCTTCTGCTCATCAAGGCAGTGAAGAAGATGCATAAGTAGTTCATGCAGTTTGGATAAATAGTTCAGGCAATTTATATCCTCTGACTTTAGGATGGTAGTGTTTGAATAGGCCTCTCACACAGCAGACAACGATCTCTTTACCAAAGCCTTGACTTTCAGTCAGGTGAGAAGACAAATCAAGTCACACACAGACGTTTAGTTAATGTGCTCTCCAGGGCCAGAGGAGATACAACCTCTCCTTGTATTATTTATACAGAAATACCTGAGGAACCTGCAGGGAGTGTGTATCTCCCACCATCAGGGAATGAACATCCTAAAAAAGTGTCATTGCTCTGCTGGAGACAGGGCCAGGCTTAATTACACCTCTCAGTTAGGAAAAGAATTTGACAAATCTGCTGTCTGCAGGGGAAACCCAAGTAGAATAAAGCTTCTGACAGCAGAGAAGATAGTTTATGTAACTGATGCTGATCATGCTTTCACAGTTTTTAGTTTAATTTAATAGGCCCTAATTCAGCTCTTCCTCCAGTAGCTGCAAAAAGCATGGGCACACCTTTAGGCATTTTGGCATGGTTGCTGTCACACAAGTATACAAATGCTCTCCTAAATCAGGATTAGAATTTCATTTAGTGTTGATATATTGTGCTTCTGTGGGTTTTTTTTTCTGCTTTTTCTGTTTTTAAAGCCTGTGGTCATTGCCAGTCAGAACAGCTTCAATGCCAACCATGTAAAATCTAAAACCTGAGTTAGGTTTGTGCTGTTGTAAAGGAAGAGGGAGTCATGAATCACAGCCACAACTTTAGGTAGTTGCTCTGCATAGGGCTGTAGGACCGAATAAGATCACTTTATCACTCCCAAGGTTGCAAACTTTTATGCTATTTCCAGTAAAGGCAGCACACTGGGCCCATCAGACACTCAGTGGTACTGAGTCTTTGATGCCAACAGCAAGTTATGGGTCAAGTTCACAAAACCTTTTAGTTATTTTAAAGAAGAAGCAGGTGGAAGGAATAAATTTCCAATACCCTAATTTTGAAGTGAATTCCACCATAGGTGTATAACGTGGTACAGTATTACACCTGGACTGATTTTTATCTCTGCTGGGTATGATCACAACTACTATTACTGAATTATCTGAAAGGAGGTTGTAAACAGGAGGGGATTGGTCTTTGCTCTCATAACAAGAGATAGGATTAGAGCAAAGAGACTCAATTTGCACAAGGGGACGTTTAGACTGGGTGTTGAGAAAAATTTCTTCTCTGGAAGGGTGGTCAGGCATTGGCACAGACTGCCCAGGGAAGTGGTGGAATCACCGTTCCTGGAAGTGTTCAAAAAATGTGTAGATGTGGTGCTTCGGGACATGGTTTGGCGGTGGACCTGACAGTTCTGGGTTAACCACTGGACTCAATGATCCTAGAGCTCTTTTCCAACTTCGATGATTCTCGAATTTATATACTTATACACATCTGTCTGGAGCCACTGGAAGTACTCAAGGTTGTCTTTCCTGAGTCTTCTCTTATTGGTGCTCCAGAAAGATCTTCCTCCTTTACATCCCCTCTTCTACCTGCCAGGCCTGCAGAGACACCTGAAACATCCTAATGGGACTCAATAAATGCTTATTTTCAGACAGATCATTAAAGCTTCCTAGATAAGGGTTGGTAGATCCTGACCTTGTAAGGATCTTGTGAGCAGAAGGCACTGAGGGTCCGATATGGAGAACCACAAAAATATCCGTCAGAGCCAAAGGGTGAATGGTTGTCCAGAGCCAGCACTCAGCTCACTGAGAGACTCTGTTTTTTTCATCCTCACCATCTAAAGGAAACTGCTCTTCCTACTTCTTTTGCTAACAGTGAGAAAGAGAAAAACTCCTCTCATATGACAACAGGGAAAACTTCATTGACTTCATCTGTGCTTCTGGCTGTGGAGCCTGGTCCTGAGCTCACGGACTGAACCTATTCCATCTGCCAGAGAGGGGAGGTCATGGATCCATAACTTCCATTTATCCACATTCTGCCCATGCTTCTGCCAGCACTAAAACAGTGAAGGATTGGATTGGATGGGGTCTTGACATCCCTGCCCATGCTGGGGGGTTGGAACGGGATGATCTCTAAGGTGCCTTCCAGCCGAAACCATTCCCTGATTTTATGATTCTTCGATTTCATGGTAAGGATTACTAAGCATGGTGTAAGCAAAGTACAGATTTGCTGGCAAAAAAAAACCCAAAAAAACAGTGATGGTCTCTCCTCCAAACTGGAAGGCACCAGTTTTTCCCTAAGCCTGTTCACAGGGGTGCTGCTTAGGAGATAATCTGTGCCAACATCCCATTTTAACTGTGCATCTCTCTGTATTGAGTTGAAAGCACAGATAGCATTTAGCAAACTATCCATAAATACAAGTTCCTTAGAGTACCTGCATGGTTCCTTGTTACAAAAACTGCTCTTTCAGCCCTCAAAAAGGCTCTAAATTTTTGCCCTTCCCTTTGCCTTTTAGGCATCATCTGAAGAACAACACATCACATCAGCTTGAAGGAAATTAAGGGGTGGTGGAAAGGACCATCTGAAACCCTCTTTCCTTTTACTTGCTCTGATGTTGTGAGAGAGTGACTGGTTCTACCCAGTTAGGAAATAATTTACCTCTATCACTGAAAGAAGCTGTGGGTGTAGATCCACACCTGACCGACTCCCATATTAAAAGACCCGTGTCAGCTCCAGTCAGTCATGCAGCATCTGCAGTTAAAGGCAAGTAATAACAAGATTATAAATCTACGGAAGAGAAATACCATCAGTTTAATGTGAGGTTATAATGCGAGAAAAATAATAGAGCTTAATCGACAATACGTGTTGAAACAGCCTCTGCCACTGCCTCTGCTACAGACACACTCCTGGGATAAATGGACCATTGTCATCAGCCCACAGGAATTTTTTCACATCCGTACCTGACTCCTACATGACATTCCATTTAACGGTTTAATAAGAAAGTGGAAAACTCAGAAGTCAACATGGCACGGATCAGATGGAGCAATTGTTGCTCAGCAGATAGCTCATATCTTGCAATTATAATGCAAGACTATTTTTAGCACGGCGTGTTTCCAGTAGAGTCTTAAAGACTGCCTTTCATGCTCATTGTGCAGTGGCCTGGAAGAAATTCTTACTGATAAGGCTGTCAGAGGACCTATGAAGAGGAAAGGATGAATAATGTGGACTCTCCCCAGGGAAGATACGACTCTGAGAAACATTTGTCCCCACCTCACCCAGGCTGAGGAAACAGTAACGGGGTCTAACACTTGCCTGGCTTTTCCTTCAAAGAGGGACATTTCAAAATGCAGCTTATTTCACCCAACAACTCCGACATGCTCAGAATTTCTACCCCCTCTCCAAACACAATTATGATTGCTGCAAGGGCAAAGGGTTCCTAGAGTGCTCAAAGAGTATTTTTTTAGGGTTAGAAAAGCTCTATAACCTATGGCTTTCTACCTAGAAAATCTTTTCCATTCACTAATATTTAAGCTTCAAGGATGTTGCCCTGTTGGAGCAACCTGAAATGTTCCATTCTATTTAAAACAAAATTATTTTAATGAGCAGCTTAGTCTCATTATTTTATCAAGAAAAGGTCAAGAAAGGGCATAACAGGGCCAAGCAAAAATTCAAATGGTGGCAAAAGTTATAACAGTAATACTGTCTTATGCAGAAAGTGTAATGCAGCAACCCAGTGCCTGAAAATGTAGACAAGGCCAACATGACCTTAAAATAATTGGTCACTGAAAAAATGTAATAAGTGCTCTCACTGTTAGATATTTTCCTCTATAAATCTGTTTATTAGTGTTTTGTTTTCTGTTCCCTAAAGGGCGTAACCTGCTACAAGGCAAAATTTATATCCTGCATCCCATTCTGGAGCCTCCAACACAAGAAGGATGGGGACCTGTTGGAGTCCAGAGGAGGGACACTGAGTTTGTCAAAAGGCTGGAGCACCTATGCTATGAAGGGGGGCTGTTCAGCCTGGAGAAGAGAAGGTTCCAGGGAGACCTTCAAGCCCCTTCCAGTGGCTTAAGGGGCTCCAAGAGAGCTGGAGAGGGACTTTGGACAAGGGCATGGAGTGATAAGACAAGGGGTAATGGTTTTAAACTGAAAAAAGAGTAGATTTATATTAGATATTAGGGAGAAATTCTTTATTGTGAGGTTGGTGAGGCCTTGGAAAAGGTTTCCCAGGGAATCTCTGGCTGCCCCATCCCTGGAAGTGTCCAAGGCCAGGTTGGATGGTGCTCTGAGCAACCTGGGATGGTGGAAGGTGTCCCTGCCCATGGCAGGGGGGTCAGAACTCGATGGTCTTGAAGGTCTCTTCCAACTCAATTCTGTGAATCAGGTTTGAGTCCAGGACCGTCATGTGTTATAGAGGGGAGCAGAAAAGACCATCACAGAAATTCCTCCTGGCTTTTAAATAAAGTTGTTTTCATGTTCTTTTCTCAGCAGCTGCACCTCAAAGGTCTCTGTGGAGGAGCCTGGTTGCATTAGGGAGAGGAAAATGCAGAGGAAAGAACTTTCTTCCACAACACTCAGGACCCCAGCAGCAAAACTGGGCATGTGCTCTCATCTTGTGCATCCTCTTGGAATCTCAATCCATTCAGACTCCAGGCTGCTCCCAGGAAGCCCCAGTTATGGTATCTCATGCGTGCCCTGGTCTTGTACATTATTAACAAAGGAAAAAGTCTCTGCTGCAGATGCTGAGAGCTGAACTGGGAGGGCGAGGGAGGGGAGGAATTACACCAGAAATATTAGTACTGCTTTGATAGATCCTCGTACCACTAGGGAAAGCACTTCTTCACATGCAGTTCTGGTTTGCAACAGCTTTGTGTTCATTTTCTTTAAGGCCAAAATAACCATCAAACAAGTTCAGAAGTTCAGCTTGGATGCTTAGAAAGCTGAATCTCATTCCAGAGGAAAAACGAGAGGTTGGCCGTGTAGCCCCACAGGAGATTCATTTGCTCAGAACTAGCAAACCCTCATAAAACTAAAAGTTAAAATTTTGCAGAACAGAGTAAAACACAGAAGCGGAAAACTTAAATCCTTAAGAAGTGGTCAAATCAGGAGATGCAGATTATGTTTTTCTCTGTCTTGGGACTGGAAATAGCCATTGCTATTTCAGACCGAAAATGAGAAGTGACATTTTGAAGTGCATACAATCTGGTGAAATATAAAATATTTAATAAATATGTAAATTGGTCAAGCTGCTTCCCCAAGGAGCAAAGCTTCAGTCGTGTTTTACAGCCCTCATTCACTTACGCAAATACTTTAAGAGGATCAAGGATGGATTTTAAATGAAGTTAAAGTTTAACGAGAAATATATAATCCTTTGAGGGAGAGATTTTTGTCATCTTCATTTATAATTTCTTGCAAGTTTTTAAAGTAAGAAGTTGAGGGAGTAGCCTTCTGATGCTTTGTGTGTGCAAGCTAAGAGAACTGTGGTAGTTTACCTGAATCTTGCATCCAGGGATGTAACAAAACTTATAAATTGATGATCTTTTCTATTGCTCTGGGAGGTCTGGGCTTTCCCAGTGACATGTGTATGTTCATTGTTCAACTCATATATTGGTTTGGGTTGGGAAGGACCTTAATGATCATCTGTTTCCAACCCCCTGCCATGGGCAGGGACACCTTCCACTATCCCAGGTTGCTCCAAGCCCCATCCAACCTGGCCT
>JAYRBT010000082.1:149108213-149119982 GCA_036023395.1 Myiotriccus ornatus | reverse complement strand
CACTTCCAGGGATGGGGCAGCCACAGCTTCTCTGGGCAACCTGTGCCAGGGCCTGCCCACCCTCACAGGGAAGAAAATCTTGTGCCTTCAGACTGCAGGCAGCAAATTAATTCCCATTTCTTCGTGGAGCCATGTTGCAAACTGATTTAACTAAACATCTGCAGGGGAGGGAAATCAAAGAAAACACCCACTCACTTATTCACTAAAACACAGCAATGTCTTATTTTTAGAGCCAGCTTATTTCACTGGTTTGTTTTATAGCTGCATTGACATAAGTAATGGGTTAGTAAAACATAGTCCTGCACAGGAACAAATGACTGGGAGCAGGGAAAGATGGAAACCACCTAAACCCCCTTTGCCACAGAGAACTTGCAGCTGTGGAAGAAAACCCAACAAAACATTCATGCCTTGAGAATTAAGTCTTTAATGTTTACACAATAATGCCTATAACAAAGTGCTATTCTGGCTTTACTTGTGACAAAGGAAGCTGTGGATGCCCCATCCCTGGAGTTGTTCAAATCCAGGTTGGATGGGTCCCTGAGCAACCTGATCCAGTGGGTGGCATCCCTGCCTATGGAGGGAGGTTGGAACTAGATGATTTTTAAGGTCCTTTCCAGCCCGAACCATTCTCTGATTCTCTGATATATAGACACACCATATACATAATTATATATAAAATTCCATTACATATAATATATCAATGCAGTGTCTCTGTGTACATGTGTGGATACATGTATAGCAGATCAATATATAAAACTTCAGCAAAATAGGGAATCCTGCTGGAGGATAAGCCAGTATTTTCTCATTGTAATGGCTTTTGATCTATCATATTTTATAATCCCTTCTTTTGATCCATTTTAATATTTCTTTCTTGGTGAAATTGAAGAGCAGACCCAGTCTGACAGCTGAGTAGTGCACTAGTGACAACCTACATATCAGGAATTTACATATCATTGCCCTAAGGTTTAATTCTGAGAAGAAGAAAAAAAAAATAAAAAGGAAAAAAAAAGTTAGAATTTCTAAATATCACTTGCAATTCTTACAGTATTTCTCAACATTCCTGGTTTCTGTTACTGACCTGGGCCTTTGGTTCAACACAAAGGAGACATGCTGCCAGTCTGGCTTGTGTCAAGGGGCCACAGCCCGGACTCTGTGGTCTAGAAAGAGGTGACAAGAGCCTTTCACCAAGACAATCCCCAAGGCCAGTCATCCAGGAGGTATAAATCACCAGCTGGGAATTTGGCCCTGCATGTACAGGTTAATATGTAATGCCAATATATAAAAGCATTTCGTGGATGCCTCGACTAATTGCTAAATGAAATTCTAGTGGAAAATGGAAAGCAAAAGGAAACACCAATACAAAGATTTTTTTTAATTTCTTTTTTTTTCTGAGTGGCTGTGCAGGTGTTCCACTCTCCAGAGGACAAAAATGTCTGACAGCAAAGGATATTTGTGTTGGCAGTATCCCTTGATCCATATTTCAGGAGCCAAATTGAAAACATATTTTCACAAGGTGCAGCCGTAGATCATTAGAAGGAGCCAAGTTCTGTGGTTGCACAAGTTCTTCTGAGAGGGAGGAGATGTATAAATTAAAGTATACCCAAAAACCCAACAGAAATAAATTTGGGGATGGGACAATTCAGTAAAGGCAGCAGATTTTTATGTTGCCATCTCTGCTAATGGTCCAGGATTGGTTCTGTCCACTGCAGTCCTTTATTAAATGGTTGGGCTTTGCTGTTCGTTCTGCAATGGAAGCTCCACACCAACATTTTTCCCACTGCTTTTAGTAAAAGATAATCTCATGTCTCAGTGGCTGGTCTCGAGAGTATATTGCAGGGTCCTCCCTGAGGATCCACATCAACACAGACCCAAAATGAACCCAACCCTCAGGAGAAATACAGACTCCTGAGACACTGATGAGTTTCCCCAGGGAACCAACGAAACAGGACTACAAATTTCTGTCTGTTGTGAGCAAACCCCACAAGCCACAGCACTGTAAACACCAGTTGGTGCAGGAGATTTGCTTGAAGGAAGGGATGCCATCCAGAGGGACCTTGATGGTGTTGAGAAGGAGGGCTGTGAGAAGCTCATGAAGTTCAAGAAGGCCAGCTGGAAGGTCCTGCACCTGGGATGGTGCAATCCCCAGTATCAGTACAGACTGGGGTGTGAATGGACTGAGAGTAGTCCTGTGGAGAAGGTCTTGGGAATACTGGTGTGTGAAAACATGGCCTGACAATGTGTGCTTGCAGCCCAGAAAGCCAACTGTATCGAAAGAAGTGTGGTCAGCAGATCGAGGGAGGTGGTTCTCCCCCTCTACTCCACTCTCATGAGAGCCAATCTGGAGTCCTGTGTCCAGCTCTGGGGTCCCCAGCACAGGAAGGATGTGGACTTGTTAGAGATCCTCCCAGAAGAGGGTCACAAAAATTATCAGAGGGCTCAAACCCCTCTCCTGTGAAGAAAGGCTGAAAGAGTTGGGTTGCTCAGTCTGGAGAGGAGAAGACTCTGGAGAGACTTATCAAGACTCTTCAATGTATAAACGGACTTTATAAGAAAGATGAAAAGAGACTTTTTATCAAGGCTTGTACTTACAGGTAAGAGGCAATGGTTTTAAGGGTGAAAGAAGGAAAGTTCAACCTGGACACAAGGAAGAAATTTCTTACAGTGAGTGTGGTGAGGGACTGAAACAGGGTGCCCAGGGAAGTTGTAGATGCTGCATCCTTGGAAGTGTTCAAGGTCAGGTCAGGTGGGGCTCTGAGCAATCTGATCTGGGATCTGGGGAAACACGTCCCTGCCCAGTGGAGTTGGGCTAGGTGATTTTAAAGATCCTTTCCAGTCCAAACCATCCTATGATTTTATGATTTCCAGTTGTCTGGAGAACTCACCAGGCTCCTGGAACTCAGCTAAAATTTCCTGGTCTGTGGAGAAAAGAGGCTTTATTGTCTCCTTTATGAGGTTGTGATCAGTGGCTCTTCCTCTTCAGATCTTCCTCCTTGCAATAAGATCAGGCAATGAGAGCTGAGAACTTTGCCAAAACGTGTCACGCTGCCATAAAAACATGATTCAGTCTCAGCCTGGGACAGGAAAAACACAACGTTGCACCATTACAGGTAAGAGAAATTATGAGGGGTCACTACCACAGGATGTCTCTCTTACAGACAGACCTCCTCCTTTTCCTTCTTTCTCCAGATAAACTGGAAATGTTGTCCATGGCCAGTGGAAACAGAGGTTATATATGGACCTAAGAATTTATTGTTAGTATAACTGAAATCATATCAGCCTAATTCAAGAATTCAAGAATCATTACTTGCCTAGATCTAATGATTGTAGCAGGGGGAAAAGAGGAAAAAAATACTTCAGAAAAAATCTTAACAAAAAAAATAATGGACTTAAAAGTTCAATACATCCAGGTCTTAGTTTTTATGCCTTTTTCCTGGTGTTATGCTCATCGTTCCACTGCTCATCTGGATTTTTAAATTTACAGCTTCAGGATGATGAGGACCATTGTTATGTTGAGTCTTGAGGGCTTCTGGAGTCTGCTGTTGGGAGGAGCAGGACACTGATGGTTCTTCTCCCTCTCTCAAGGATCCCTGCCATGGTAAGCCTGCATTTCCCTGCACTACCCCACCCTGCCAGAGTTGTATAAATATCTTATCCTACATGGAATAATTCCTTGTTACTGCTGTCTGTGCAAATCCGTGGTTGCACCATGCCAAGACAAACACCTGAAGGACAGACCGGCCACGGACACCTGGCCAGTCAGAAAAACTGCTGTTAGAGCTCAGCCATGTAAAACAAAGCTGCCCAAAGCCTGTGACCCATGACAGGCACTGTCAGTGCCTCGTTGCAGCGGGACGTGCTCGCACACAGGCTCTCCTCTGTCCCACATGACCTCTGGTGAGCATCACGGGGACATCTGGCAGCCCAGAAGGTGCCTCAGTTACCACCATTTTTCATCATTTCACCATCGTGGTGATGACATGAGAGTCACACCTGGCAGCAGGCATCAATTTTGTGGCATAAAATGAACATTTTCATTAAGGAAAATCAGATTTACTCATTTTCTGGCACTGTGTAGAGAGACACCTTATTTCACTTTTTAACCCTATTATCCATGACAGTAATTCTCAGGGATTCCATTACCCATGTCAGGAGCAAATCTCTGAAGAGAAAGATATTAAAGTATGGCAAATGAAGGATACTTGTCATATCAAGAAAATAGAAAAGTAACTCAAGCATTACTAACATTGTACAGTTCAAGCCATTCTTTGCATGAGAAAATGAACCTCCCAGGAATTACTTCCATTTGTTTTGGAAGCTGAAAATTTACTTTTTGATGTGCAAAGAACATTGCTTTGTGCTTTTTCCTACGAAGCAACCAGTAGTCTGTACTTCTTTAATAAGTTGCTTGACATCTCTTTTTCTTACAGCAGCATTTACTTGATTATATTCTTAATATATTTATTTATTGACCTTTCACATACCTAGTATAATAGTCAGAATCCAATCCGTCTTGTCACAACTTTTGAGGTGCTTATCATAAGCCTTTAATATTTTCAAGTGTTTTAAAGCATCTGAACAGGACAAACCCTCCAAATACCCTGATGAACCATATGCTTGACAGTCCTTTGAGTTTCAGATGACCTTTGTTTTCTTTTAAAAGCTAGATTGATTTTTTCACAGTATTTCCAAATGCAGCAAAAATCTATTAGATAAATGAGAAAGTTGCTTGTTAATTAGCACTGTTAACATTAATGATGGCAATTAGATGATAGAAAAGAAACATCAGTCCATCTGACTCATAACTTCTGAATCAGAGAAACTGAACTGATGAAAGCTGCCATTTCTTTTTAATTCTCTCTGACAGCGTTTCACTGTGCCTTAATAAAATATGTCACTGTGAAATCCAAATGCCAAGAGAGTTTTAACACCACTTTTCCAGCTGGGTTTTTTTCTCTCTTCTTCCACCTCTCTGCCTGCTCATCCAGCCCATGTACCAACAGCTTTACTATGAGGATCTCATATGAGACAGTGTCAATGGCCTTTCTGAAGTCCAGGTAGACAATATCCACTCCTCTCATCTGTTCACTGTTCTCCCCTCATCTACCAGGCCAGTCATAAACATCATAGAAGTTCATCAAGTTGGTCAAGCACACCTTCTCCTTCTCCATGTCGACTCCTCATGATGATTTTCTTATAATTGATGTGCCTGAAATGATTTCTAGGATCAACTGCTCCACCATCTTCCCAAGAACTGAGGTGAGGCTGACCAGCCTGTGGTTCCCTGGGTCCTTTTTGCTCTTCTTGAAGACAGGCATGATATTTGCTGTCCTGCAGTCTCTAGGCACACATCCCAGTCACCTTCATCAAAGATGCCCCTTTTTTTCTGCACGAGCTCCTACACCTGCTGCATCTGCTGGATGCCTCTTTTAGAAGGCCCAGTGGATCAAATCCTTAGATTCAGTATCTCAGTTTAATTTTTGACTTTCATTTTTCTTTGCTGTAGAGATGATTATTATTTGGGCGAGCCTGTGTCTTGCTACACCTGCTTTACATATATTAAGACCACAATTTGGTGCAGACAATGTGCACCTGAAATAACCTGCACCTTGGATCAAACCCGAGCCAGGAATCACCATGAGAAAGCCTAAATGAGCTCACCTTTGGCAGAGAAGAAGGAGGTTGGGAGGAGCACTGATTTTAAGACACATTTCCAGGGTCTCCAACCATCTCTCCCAGCCATGCTGCTGTTTGTATCAGGCATCTGTTTGGGCTTTTTTCTTTCTACATTCAAATTCAATAATATTAATCAGTATTGTAAAGTTGGTGAAAAGTTTGTTAAGTGATGACTGCTCAGAAATTCATCTCTGGGTTAGGAGGTTTTATCTTCTAACACAGAACAAAGGGCTCTGCCAACAAATAACTTTCAAACAAGAGACAACGGCTGGCAGGAAAGCAAAAAAAACAATGACACAAGAAAGGGATTCACAGTGCATAGCCTAGAGTCCTGAGCTGCTGTTGTAATTTAAAGGACTAATTAATTTAAACTGTTGTCCTCCCTTCCTGTTTGCAAAAATGTCAAAGTCCAAAGCAGCCTGAAGTGAAATCTGTCCATCATTTTGCAATAATCTGCTTACAGTTCTTTAGCTGCACAGCACTGGTTTTCAGACTTCTGTTCCTCTGTCTTGCTTTCCTTCTCTGCTGGAACTCCAGTGTGAATGTGCATTTATTTCCATTTTTGGAACCTAATCTCTCTGCCTGGCTGTGATTTATCACTACAGCTGGTCCAACAATAATTGTTCTGTTTCTTTTAAGCATACTTTTATCTCCAGTAGCAGCCACTTAATGAAAGCAGAGACTTTGGGCTTTAAATATGTATGGGGGGTGGATACATGATGAATATTTATAGATACTTAAAATATTTAGAATGTTCAGAAATATGTTTATATTTTTTTCTCTTCAGAATAATTGCATTTTTATTGTGTTTTCAATACTGAAGCATACTTGGTCTACTTTGGCATTCATCTTGCTCTGCTGTCCCTTTTCCATGTATCTGTTTGACTAAACCTTTTAATAGTTCAAGTCTCAGACTCCTAAACAAAGCAGAGATGGTTCTCAGCTCCCAGGCACTCCAGGAGGTAATAAGGTCTGACAGATATTACAGTTCCTTTTATCTTTTTTTTCTTACAAAACCATTTATTTATTCTCAAGAAAAATACCCACATATTTCCATAAATGGCCATGGAAATTTGTAGTTCTGCAAACTGTGGCAGACACGCAGTAAATACAGAGCAAAACCTGAGAAAACTGAACTCCAAACACCTAAACTCAACAAGTTTATTAAGAACAAGTGGCTATGACTTTAAATAAAATGTTTCTTTAGATAGAAGTTAAAACATGAGGGCTTTGGTGTTGGGATTTTTATTTTCCTGATTTGTGGGCAGGATTTTTCTGACCTCAGTTAAACCCTCTGAAAATCAGATTCCTCATCTAGTGTAGCCTCGCAAGCTAAATTTTGGTTTTCATCACAAAAAAGATGCAGCAGAATGTGCTCTGGAGGTGTCTGTGTCTCTGCACCAAAGGTGGGTGGACAAGTAGCTGCAAGGAGACACCTCACTTTTCCACTGCCAAAGTGATTTAACACGAGTCCTGGCGAGAGCTCTGATCCAGAATTAGCACTCTCAGGGATTCTAAACATTCTACTGACTTTTAATGAATAATCCCATTTCTAAACATTATCCTGACTTGATTTCAACTGTTTTTTTTTTTTTATGAGCCACAATACCACAAATGTAATAAAAAGTTATAGCTATACTGACTACTTTATGATAAATAGCCCCTGATTCAATATTAGTAGAAGTGCTTTCTGGATTGAAAAACGCATCCCACTCTGGCTAAACTTCAGTGAAATGCATTGTAGGTGCAGCATTTCAAGAATAAGGAAAATCTTATATATATACATATTAAGATATTATTAAGATATTATTAATTTTGAAAACCACATTACATGTGTAGAGCTTGTATTTTCTACATTATATAGTGAATTACACAAAACATGATTGCTTATAAATATCTAATGTAGTTATGAATATAAACGTGGACATGTCTCTATCTGATGCAGGCAGAGATATCTTTTCACCTTGCAGTTGGGCTGGGAAGCCTGAGAGACCTTCTACAGCTGCTCCAATCTTTTGTTTGCAGCAATTTTTTTCTCCTTTTGGTCAAGCCACTGCATCATAAATAAGAAAATAAGACAAAATCATAGTGTACCAGAAAGGGATTTGGATCAGAGGGACGCTGGAGGTTCCTGAGTGATCTTTCCTATCTATGACTTTGCTCACCCTCTTCCACCACTCCTTTGGATGTGTCGGTGATTGTGGTGGAGGAAGGAATAGGATCATAGAATCATAGAATTTTTAAGGTTGAAAAAAACCTTTAAGATCATCCAACAGAGCTGTCAGCCCAGCACCAGCACCATGTTCACCACCAAACCATGTCCTCAAGTGCCACATCCACATGTTTTTTGCACACTTCCAGGAATGGTGACCCCACCACCTCCCTGGGCAGCCTGTTCCAATGCCTGACTGTCCTTTCAGTGAAGAAATTCTTCCTGATGTCCAACCTGAACCTCCCCTGGCACAACTTGAGGCCGTTTCCTCTCATTCTGTCGCTTGTTACCTGGGAGAAGAGGCTGACTCTCACCTGGCTACACCCTCCTTTCAGGTAGTTGTGGAGAGCAATAAGGTCCCCCCTGAGCCTGCTTTTCTCCAGGCTGAGCCCCCCCAGCTCCCTCAGCTGCTCCTCATCAGATCTGTGCTCCAGACCCTTCCCCAGCTCCACTGCCCTTCTCTGGACACGCTCCAGCACCTCAAAGTCTTCCCTGTGGAGAGGTGACTCACGAGAGATGTTGCTGAACGGACGGTGCCATCTCCTCCCTGCCCACAACTGCTCACCACTTCAGCTGAAAAAGGAGGCAAAGAGCCACCAGGCAGAGGCAGTGCCATCCCTGCACTGCTCAGCAGAGCCCACTGACGTGCACAGAGGGGAGGATTTAGCCTGTAAGCTGTTTGTCTCTGTTGTCATTGCCATTAATCAGTCCGTGCTTAATGCCATTGCTTTTGATTCACTGCCTCTCTGCTGCCAAGTCAGAATAATCCTGTTCTCCTCACTGTCTGTGTGTCTCCCGACTTCACCTCCTTCCTGCCACCTCTTCTTCCCCTGCTGCCCACCCACCTCCAAAAACCCACGTGGCACAATTTAGTGGAAAGGCAAATATTTTATACCAGAATCCAAGGCATTGGTGTGGATGTCAGAGGCTCCTTCAGGCACAGAGCACGACTTCTTCTGTGATCATCATCACCTCTGACATTACGCTGTCCTGAACCTGAGGCACTGGCCATTGCTGCAGTAATCACCACAGCCCGATGGAAAATTCCAGAAAAATCCCATTGTCATGATTTTTGCCAGAATTTTCCATTAGGAAAGCTGAAATGTCCCTTCAAATGTACCACAAAAATTTGAGGGGACCCCACTGGAGATAATCACAGAAGTTATAGTTTGGCCATGATATGAGGCTTGAGAGGAGAATGTCTGACCAGGACTACAGCTTCTGTCAAACTCACAGCAGAGAGTAAATGGCTCTGAGATGGAAAATTTTGTTGCCAGTTTTGTCAGAACTTTGCTTTCCTTCTAAACCTTCAAAATACTGACTTTTCACTCCAGCTTTGGCAAACATAATATATGGCAATGCAGTGGTTTTCCTTAAAGACAGTCATTACATTTTTTAAAATCAGTTCTAAGTCAAAACCAGCAATTACACCGAATTTTTCATCCCGTGCAGATTATTTAATCTATTTACTCCTCTCCAGCTTCTCATTCCCCAGTCTGTCCATAACTCTGGGGCTGCACCATCCCAATTGCAGAATCCAGCATTTTTCTTTGTTAAACTTCATGTGGTTCCACTGACTGTAAATCTGAGCTGTGCTCAAGCTGCATCATGTGGGGATGTAGCAGGATGTGCTGCCTCTGTTTGTAAAGGCACTTCAATAATTGCTTGTCATATTTAATAAATGAGTCTGGCCTGTCCATGTGACTGCTGCTGTGGGTAAAGAGAAGGAACATTTATTTACAAAGGACTGGAGAATGACTGACCATGACAAACCTGTCAGGTGTGTCTTTCTAGTGGGAGGTGTCCCTGCCCAGGGCAGGGGGATTGGAACTGGGTGATCTTTAAGGTCCCTTCCAACACAAACTATTCTGTGATTCCATTATTCCATGGTATGTGCAGTCCTTGAAAGTGTGTTATTTGCTATTGTAAGAGAACTATAAAACTGCTTAACCTATACTCAAAGACATCTAAAACATTTCTGACTGATCAAGAACTGATAATAGTGGATATAATTTTTTTACAGAAGAGATAAATATATCTGATCTTAAGGCATTCCCCTTATATATTTATTTATCTCACATCTTTTTTTTTTTGCCCTAAAAATGTCTAAAATATTAAGGTTTTTCTTTGGGTTTTGCTTTTGAGAAAGAATTGAAAACAAATTTGTGATAATTTCCTACTACCTTATTAAAAATGTCATCTTAGTTTTCAAACCTAATCTACCAGTTCTGATCCTTTTCTTTCCTCAGAGAGAGTCCAAAATCCAACATATTGAAATTAAATTTACAGCTGATTTTGAGAGATGTAAAAATAACTTAAGAAATCAGGTGGGAATTGTAGAGTTTTCTTCTTCTTTCAGGTAAAGACGGCCACTGTTTTAAATTATATAAATGTCTTCCTTCAAAAAAAGTTCACGGAATTAAATTTCCATGGTACCATTACAGGAAGACATAACGACACAAAACACTAACAATGCTAAAATAATTAAACAAAAAGCACAAATTTAAAAAAGCAGAACTTCTCTGCACCTAGTCATTTACTAGAAAAATAAAATTATACCACAGTAGTGAGATACAAGGAATAAAAATATTTCAGGTTAATCAGTGTTCTTCTGTTCATTCGTCTGCTAAGGCACTGACAAAGAATGGAAAAAATTAGAAGTACAATAGAAATAGATTTTAAAAGAGCACTGAAAATTTTATGTCTTTGAAGGTACAATGTCAAGAACTATACTGTGAAATATAAGAAAAAATATATGAACATCCTAACTAGAAGACTTATTCTAAAAAAGAGGAAAGCTAATCTTTGCAAATAACTGATGGCAGTGCCTGGAAGAAAATTCCTTTAGAAGTTTATACAGTTGAGAATGTCAGGAGACCTTCACACAGGCAAAGCATTTTGGTCTGCAATTATAGCATCAGCAAATATTGCAAAAAAAATATATATATAAAGTGCAGCAGAGCTTCAGATCCCCTTCCTGTTCTCCCATTAGGTATCTATAACAATGTGAGCTTGTGACAAACAAACTGCTTTTATGAGATTTCTCACAGTTAGGGGGTTGTGGGTTTGTGCCCTGTTGGGGCTCAGGTTGCTGCTTTCACACCACTGTCCCTGCACAGTTCACCGCTCAGAAAAAGGAAAAGGAGGCAGGTCTCGTCTCTAAAACAAAGTCATCCCGTCAAGGTGGAAATGAGAAAAAAAACCCACAGGAAGGAGGGGAACATACCCAAGTCTGGAGGTTGCTCAGTGGAAGAGAAGTTGCCTTCCGTAAAAAGCTCTACAGAGACAGGTGTCTGCAGAGGAGGGGGTTGAGGGCAAACACCTCAATCCCCCAAGGAGGATGTGGTGTCACTGCCTCGGGCCTTGCTTTCTTCACCTGTTAATTGGAGATGAGAACTGGGGGTGTGAGGTTCATAATATCAGTTTAATTAATCCTGTTCATTAATCCCCTGTCAAAGGGTGTTATGTCTAATAACTGCCTTTTCTTATTCCTTCTTTTTTTTTTTCTTTTGCTTTTCTTGTTTGTATGTGTTTATTGGCTGTTGACAGCATCCAACTCGCCTGCTTTTAGAACATGTCACTTCAAGTCAGCATCTGCTCAGTGTTTCATTTTTAGCTCAAGAGCATGTCGGTCTTCAGACACAAACAAGTGATACCCCAACATCTGAATCTATTTCTGGGAGAACGTGCTGAGGAGTGAAGCTCCAAGAACATCTTTCACAGGGCTTATTAAAAACAAATACAGATTTTTTTTTTTCTTTTTTTCTCTCTCTTTCCCTTAAAGTCACACCAAGTTAGAGAGTATTGTTGTTGCTCCAGGCCAGTCTGATATTTAGTGTGCATTTCTGCTCATCTCTACGATGATTAAACAATATCCACTTACA
>JAYRBT010000082.1:149080286-149104161 GCA_036023395.1 Myiotriccus ornatus | reverse complement strand
CTGCCCCATCCCTGGAAGTGTCCAAGGCCAGGTTGGATGGGGCTTGGAGCAACCTGGGCTAGTGGAAGGTGTCCCTGACCATGGCAGGGAGGGAAATGAGATGAGCTTTAAGATCCCTTCCCACCCAAACCATTCTGTGATTCTATGGCCATCCACAGGTTTGTCTTATTTGGCACAGTAACAGAAATCCCCAAGATGAATCTATCCGTCAGTGATGTTGCTATTAGCACCTCTAAAAGCCACTTGTTCTCACCAGCACTGACTCAGTAGTGTTGTATCACACATTTCAATCCCTCTGAAGAACTGTAATTCACAGCACATGCAGAAGGCAGTGCAATTTGAACCTGTATTACTCCCTTAATTTCCACGTGCCATTAATTTATTTAATTTCCACATTGCTCGCTTTATGCTCTTTGACCAGTTTCTCTAACAAGACTCATTTTCCCTTCTTTCTGTGTGTTTTGCTCATGTTAGTGGTTCTGAAAGGAAAACACTTGTTACAGACATTGGTTGATCTCAAGATTCATTAAACCCTTTCACCTAATAGGTGTGAATAGGACTAATAGGACTTTCACTTAATGTATTTATTTTAAAGGTATAATGGAGCAAATGAGTCTGAGATAGCTGAAACATAAAATCAATAGTAATTTTTTTTCACTTAGGTTCATATCCCAAACGTTTTGCTTGTGTCTTCAGTGATATTCTAGGAAATGCTCATTCTACAGCATCTGTTCTTCTAGTTCTTTGCTTGTAAAAATTATTTGATTTGGGAAGTTGACTTTGTTCACTTTTGTGGCACCAAATTCCTCTTTTTAACCTCCATCCTTAACTTCATCTATTTTACAAAACACTCATTATATCCAGAAAGAAAAATTTATCCTTCTCCAGCAACAAGAAAAATCAAATCTGCTTCATAACTGCAGGCACCTTCTCCTTTATGTTTGTGATGGAGTTAAACACTCCACTTGCTCCTTAGATCTGAAATTGCTGTGATTTGTATTTGAACACTAATTTGCCTTAAGGTCCCTTTATACCAGTTGTTCTTCAGCAGAATATACTGGGCTATCAGGGCTCATGAACATGAGTTTTGACAGCTGGGCTTGTTGCAATGGAATTTATCCAGGGCTTGAAGAGTTGACCACCCTGGCACTGCCCAGTGGCCCCTTTAACCACTCACCCACAGCAGAAATCAGCTCCTGGGCCACCACAACTTAATGAGACAAATCATTACTAATCCCACTTCAAGATAAATCCCCCCCAGAGTAGTGCCCAAGCAGCTTCCCAGCAGTTCAGCTTTTCTTGTTGTAGGAGTTGTGAGAACTTGAAGCAACCAAATGCATCCTGCTCTGCCAGCCAAATTCCATCTTCCATTCCCATTCCACATCATTCTGGCTCATCATCTGCATGTTTGTTTGCTGCTGATCTCAAACAAAATTCACAAATCTTCTTCCTCCTCAAATATTTCTTCTTGGTTTTCCTCAGGTTTGTTTCAGTAGTACTGGCAGCTGAAACCCAGTGTGTTTTTATGATGTCAGAATATTGAGTCAGTGTGGCTATGAAAGGATATTTAAGTGGCCTGGATGAAATAGGCACCAGAAATTACTTTCCTCTCTACTCTCAGTGACATAGTCTGTTGACAACAATAAATTGAATCCCAGCCCTCCAACCCCAGAGATGCCTTCATGGGACACCAGCTCAGGTAAAAGAGAACAGGGTTTATTTTCTACTTGGTACATCTCTGCCTCTTTTCAAGTTTTCCAGACCTCATAACCCAGGGAAGAGTGGGAAATCAGTGTCTGCTGGGGAAAGGAAAAAGCAAGGACTCTGCGATGGTGAGTTTGCCAGCTTTGCTCTCCCGGGTTGATACAGCTGTTCAGCATCTTTTGTATGAGGAATTATTTGGGGCATTAGTGCATTTCACTGCAAAAATTGTAATTTTAAACTATGCTTGAGTTCATTGCCTTCTGCAGATTGCCAGGATGGAGAATTCCTTGTCCTGGGCACTCTGCTTCTCCTGGGTAGGAACTGCAATATTGCAAACTTGGCCCTTCTCATGTTGAGACAGGCAGCTACCATGATATTCCCCAACTGCTGAAGCAATTCTAAAGGAGAATCTACTACGATAGTCAAAGATTAGAATTACTGGAAAATAGTCCATCATCTCTGTTTTATCAAATAAAATGTTTCAGAAAGCCTGGGGTTTTTTTTTGGTAGAACAATCATGTCAATAAAGCATTTATGTGTTTCCACTTTCTAAAGATGGGGATAACACAGTAACAGTAGTGCTGAGGCTTCAAGCTGATTGAGGATAGATCCACACAGTGCATTTGAGTATCCATGCTAGGAGTCTACCCAAAAGAAATTATCTTTAACACATCATCTGAATCCATCACTCCATCTTAATATACTTGTTTGGTACTTCAGTAGTTCCCTTGGAAAGTTGCGTGTGTAATGTCCCCTGCTTGATTCTACTTAGAAAGGAGAGAAAAATCTGACACAAACACCAGCTTCAGTTCATCAGCTCACACTAAGAAGACATGAGTTTTCCACCCTGGAGATTGTTTCTGCCACAGCTGCTCCCATCTGTTCTCATCTCTCAGCCTAAAACCAGCCGTGGAGCAACTGCCACACACAGCAGCTCACTGGCAATGAAAGATGCTGGGGACAGAGGCAGCTTCTGCTGGAAACCTTCCTACACTGAAATCTTTGTAAAGGCAGGGCTGGGAGCTACTGCTCTGGAATAAATCCCCTGATAGCTTCTTGATTTATGGAAAAAATGTCATCAGATTTTGCATTTTAACAGAGAATTAATCTGCTGCCTGGGCTGAGTGATAAAGGGAGACCCAGGGGGGGAGTTGCAGCAGGCAATAAGAGTGAAAAACCTTTTATAAAGAATTTAGGCCTCCTTTGGTTTAGCTTTTGAGATACAAATGCAGAAAACTGTTCCTTTGAAGGTCAATACTGAGGCACAGATTGAGGCACAGTGAGTAAGGCCCTCACATTGCTGTATGCAGTTTTTTCTGCTATGAAACAACCATGAGATACCTGATGGCTTCATCTACTCATCCCATTCACCAAAAGCAAAGCCTCTTCACATGTTGTTTGAAGCAACTTGTTTAATCAAATAAATAAAGCAAGAAACTCCTCCTTGTGCTGCACTTGTGTAGGTAAAAAGCTGCCCCTGAAGTGGGAGAGAGTATTTAAACAAAAGAAAAATAATCATGAGATCACAAAAGAATGCAATTGCTGAGGTGATTAAAAAAACCCAATCAAATAAATGAACGTATAAGTAGACAAAGAAGATTATAAGAAAATGGAGACAGACAAAAGCAGTGATGCAGCCTGAGGACACTGCACAGGACACGGTTTTGATTATTAAAGCAAGGCTTCCCCGCAGATTTCTGGACCCAAACTTCCAGTTTTCTGCTGCTGCTTGCTCAGTTTTGGATGGGTTTCTGTGCTGTGTCTGCCACAGAAAGGACAGAGCACAGTGACCCAGGGTTCACATCCTCCTTTGTCACGTGGATCCTAAGCTTAAAAAAACTCTGGGAATTACCTCTGCAAAGTTCATCCCCACAGGCACCATGGAGTTTTTCCTGCCAACCATTGCTTCCAGAGCCTCTGTCTCCTTTTGCATGGGATGATCCCAAAACCAGAAGCTGAACAATCAGACCACAAGGTGCCAAGTGCTTTGGAAACACGATAGAGAGAGATATATGTATCAATGAGAAGGCAAATAAGAAGATAAATCTGAGCAGGTGAGTAACGACAGGGATACAGCTCTGCCTAAGTGCACAGATTGAGATGGATTGAGTTGTTTATCCTGCTAACTATTGCCTGCACAGGAATGGATATTCGGGTCTCTGAAAAGGCTCTTTTATTAAATATCATCTGGCCATATTTTCCATATTGTTTCCTGTATTTATCTGTCAGTAGCAGTGAAGGAGTAATTTATAAATACAGCACAAGTTCTGCCTCCTGTTTCCATCAAGCATCTGCAGCACCAAGTCCCAGTGATTAACCAGCTCCACTACCGGCACCGTGTTGAAGTCAAAGTGCTACCAAAAGGCCCAGAACAAACTAAAAAGCTTTTAACAGTATTAATTTGATTAGCCTTTAATTAGATGGCTCTTGGGACTGGTCAGAGCACAATCTTTCCAAATATCATGCAAGGTCAGAGACTGGACCTTGGAGTCGTTTCAATTAGAGAAATTACCTAATTGCTTAATGGATTCAAGTTCTCCAAAACTGTCAGGGTTTGGATACTGGCATCTGATTTGAAGATTATTTGTGGTTATAATTACCTCGATGTAACCCCATGGCTGGGTTTTATTTGAATTCTTCCTCAGGAGAGCTGTAAAAAAGCCTGATGAGGATTCCTGTCAGTCCATTTGAACTCAGGAATTCCCCTTTTTCATAGGATTTTGTTCTCCATGTTTCCTATTCCAGATGAAAGCTGAAAGCCAACACCTGGTGTCCCAGCTGAATCTCCTTGAAACAACCCCACAAAACATGCACTCTCAGCCTCCTGCTTTCTCCAGAACCAGCTCCTGGACTGATGATCTCTCCCTTGACTGGTTGCCACAAATGCACGTTCACACAGGAAAATAGTCAGGAATAAGCTCTGATAGACAATAGGACAAATGACACTGCTCAGATGGTGGATTTCTCCAGGAAAGGTATCAAACCACTTCCATGCAACCAGTCCTTTGCCCTCATCTCTTCTCCATTCTCCCACGCTTTCACTTCCTAATCCACCCCAAACCTTCCTTCTCTCTGCCCTTGTGCCCTCCCAAACAAACTCACACTTCACTTTGTTTCTCCATTTGTGGCAGTTTTGCTAAAGCCATACTCAAATTTGATAATTCTGATACCATCACCTGTATAATCATATTCTATATATTCATACACCTACATAACCTTATTTCACATTACCGAGGTGGATATCGAGGCACTCTTGCCTTGTAAGCCCCCAGAATTCCCCTCCAATTTGTGCTGGAGTTTGGTTGCCTTTCACTTAACACTCCCCCTGTGAAACCTGGGCATTCCTCATGATGCTCCCTGTAACTTTTATCAGCTTCTCTCTCTGTTAGATGTGATGCTTTCTGATTTCTCATGTCATGTCCAAATTCTTCCACAACCTGTTCAGTTTGCTTAACCCCAAATTCCTCATCCTAGAACCTCCTCATCTGCTTACACACCTTAACATCTCCCATCCTTTAGGCTGCATCCAACAGAGAAATACATTAAAATAATTTAAAAAAAAAAAAAAAGGAAGAAATAAAGGAAAAAGTGAGTAAACCCTGGAAAATAAAACTGTATGATCTCCTGCCAAGGGGAAGAATAGGTATTGTTCTACACAAGATTAGCTTCAGGGGATGTTTCCTTTTGCTGCACCACGCTCCGTGGGATGCAGAGTCTGCAGTCCTGGATCAGACAATGATTTCTTAGATACAGAGGCTTTAATGCCAGAAAGAGCACACTGACAACATAATCTAACCTCCCATATCACACAGTGCACAGCTATTTACCAAGTTTCTCCTACAGAAAAGCAAGTGGGTGTTTAGCTGCAGCATTGCCTCACAGGAAAGCTGTACACTTTTTGAAAAGATATCATGAAATGGAAATTTTATTACTTTCTGTAGTGGCTTAACCACTGGAACAAATCCTCCTCAGTTTATAAAAAGAATTGTATCCTTCTGTAGAACCCGTCTGACATGAAAATTGTTGTGGATTTTTCCACAGGTTTAAACATTCCTAGGAAGTCTTCTGTTTTCTGCTCAGTACCACCAAATCAGTTCTGCTCATCTTTGCATTAAGACAACTGCTGTTTAAAGACCTTCACTTTGAGAGAAATACCTTATGACTTTTCTTTGCAGCTTCTCCATGATTTACACATCCTTTGCCTCCAGAACTCTTGTGGCATCCCAGTGTCTTCAGTGTCACAGAATCCAGGAAAAGTTCTCTGTCTATCCCAGCTCAGCAAACTCTTTCTGAATAGACCTACAGGCAGTGTTATCTTTTGGCCACACCACCTGATCGGGAACAGAATTTTGTTCCAGGTTTTTGTCTATAGCAGGTGATCTTTTTTGTAGGGTTTGGGGCTTTTTGGCTGGTTTTGTTGTCGGGTTTTGGGTTTTTTGCTTTTTTTTCCAGACCATATGATATCAGCCTTTCCCAGGAGATTGTGTTGTCCCCTATCCAGTCAGTAAGGGTTACATTTGTTCTGCCCACATATAGGATTTTGAATTTGATGGCCTTAAATCATTTTTATATGTACTCTGCCTACAAATGGATGCAGACTACACAGCACATGTCCTATCCTAATCTTTATTTTCCTCCTGGAAGTCTTTGGGTTAACCACATTCTTCATCAGCAATAGGTTTATAAAATCTTGTTGAAGCCTCCAGCCCTGCTGACACCAAAGCTGAAATAATCTATACAAAGACAGCAAATAAATCCAAGCATTGGATGAAATGTTCAGCTGTAACACCATAACCTTGAATGGTCCATAAATCTCTCTTGAGAAATACCTTTCCTTTCTTTTTTGAGACAGCCAGCCACTCCATGTCCTGGGAATGCACATCCCTTTGCATTTGGCAATAAAAATCCTGTCCTTGACTACTGGTACCCACAGTAAGAGATCCCATATTCTATGAACAAATTACCAAGTCTTTTTCACCCCATTAGTCCATGAATCATGTAGCATAAACAGTATAAACTGCTGTGAGGAACAAGGTTATAATTTATTAGCAGCCCAAAAATTGGATGACGTTGGGTCAGTAGCACTGGGACCCCACTAGAAACCCACTGGTACTTGTAGGGCCAACTCTTGGCTTCTCAGCCAGCAGTGAAAATCCACTACTCAAAGCAGATGTCAGTTAAGCATTCCCACTTCTTCACTGAGCAGTCTTTATGCCTGTATCGTACTAGAATAAAAAATACTCTTATTTCCTCTCTCTCTCAAAAAAACCCCACATCTCCATGCCTCTGAGCAACATATTTTCGGAAAAAAAATTCTAGCCAAACCATTTCCTTATCATTCCTTTCCCTCATCCCAGGAAGAGATTCGTGGTGTGATATGTTGGAATCATGTTGGTTTGCAGCGCTCTTTGCCCTGCTCCTGCTCAGAAAAGTGGAATCTCTGGGCTATAAATAGTTCCAGTGAAGAGATAATGTCCTGGGTTCCTTCCCTTTACAGCCAGTGAGGTCACTAAGAGCTTCCCTATTTATCATCAACATTTCATCTCCCAACCCTTCTGTTTACTGACCTTGAAAGCATTTCACATGAATCCATCAGGAAGGCGTGTCCTTTGCTGCTTTGGCATTTACTTACTGTTATTAGGGTAAATGTGTGAAAAGTATTTTTAAAGAATCCATCCCCTTTCATACATTCCTGGCTAAGAATTTTGTTACAGGGCTCTCCATCTTTCATCTGTTATCTGCTTTCCATGGACAGAGGTCCTTCATCAAACCAGATAATTTTATTTGCTGAGAGATGCTTTTGTGCAAAACCTGATGCCTAATTTATGAGATAAGTTGGACTGACAACAAAATGACCTTCTCCCTCTATCTGGTTATTAAATTGTTTGTGATCTAATAAAAT
This sequence comes from Myiotriccus ornatus, assembly GCA_036023395.1. NCBI lineage: Eukaryota > Metazoa > Chordata > Aves > Passeriformes > Tyrannidae > Myiotriccus > Myiotriccus ornatus. The sequence continues at coordinate 149,096,555 of JAYRBT010000082.1, read as the reverse complement.
GCTGGTAATACACTCCGTTTCAGCAGGGCTTTAATTTCCTACCTGACATTTAGATTAAAAAGCGTACGGATTCAGGGAAGGAATTTGTCACGGTCTGAAACAGGGTTGACAAAAGCTGAGCTCTGCTCCTCACGGAGCACCTCAGAGGGAGGAGTGGTTTGCAGCCCGTGGGTTTGACTCTGAGGAGGCAAAAGGCTCAGCAAGGCAGGATTTCCCTCCTCCTGCACGTTTGGTTGGGTGCTGGATGTGCGAGCAGAGTCCGGATGCGAGGGGACACTTCACACAGAGCTCTGCCCAGGTCCTGCCTCTAATCTTGACCATGAGACTGAATCAAAGCAAATCATATTTCTTTCTGTTGTCCTCACTAAACCTAAATATTCTTGAGAACTCTGGAGTAGGGCTTTGTTCACCCACCACAGGACAGTGATTCATGAGCTCTCACCCTTCTGTCATCCCCTGGGCACCCTCAGAGATAACATCATCCCATTATCCAGCTTTTTTGGTGCTGTCAATACAGTCACAGAGGGAAATGCTCGAGCCTGTTCTCAAAGCCAGACTCCACTGCCTTCCTGTCTCGATACTCTCCAGAAAAACATGGGCTCAGGAAAGGAATCACCCTGTTATCTCAGAGAAATACATATTTTTGTACAGGAGGAAAATAATACCTGTCTTCACAACACAATGGTTTTCTGTATAATACCAAGTCTTGCAATATTTCAGCAGATGTAAAAATATCAGTTCACTGTTCCTCTCAAAACACTGAATAAGCATCCTCTCTGGAAAATCCAGATTTTCCTACAGAAGAGAAGTTACAGAACGAGCATATCTGGTCTCCAAGGATTGTGTTGTCATTAAATATTTTTTGTAGCAGGAAGAGCTCTCCACCAGGAAACTGTTCCATGGATCTCTAACCTACGCTGAATAAAGAGATGTTGACATTATAAAAGTCTTTGCTTCTTAAGAAAGACTGAAAACACAGCCATTTAGTAAATGGTGAGGAAAATTGAGTGGGAAAAGCTGAGAGGGAAGAAGCCTCACTAGTACAAAAATATCATCATGTATCTCAATAACTGGGGAAAGTTGCCTTAATGAAACCTTAAATTTCTCTGATTCCTTCAGTCTTCACTCAGCTGCCTATTTTATGTCATTGAATTTGGCAGTGCTTTCTGACAGGAAAAAAAGGTGGAAAAAAGTTTAGGAACACGTAGCAAAGGTACTGAATAGGAGAAAAAGAAAATGAAAGGGCAACTGGGTCTTACTTCAGAAAGTTTATAAAGTCCTAATTACTGCAGGGACCCACAGTGGCATAACTCAGCCAAGAGCTCTTCGGGGTTCACTTCTCATTACGAGATTCTTCTACTGAGAGATCAGGAAAGGAGAAGGACAAACCTTTCCAAGATTTTCGTTCTGGCTTTTATAAAGGGATCTTCTCCCTTAAAATGCTCTGGCGCCATTTTTCAAGTGTGTTTTGTGCCATTGCTGTAACCGTATATTCTGGTTTTTGTTTTACATCAGACACGCTTTCAATCTCTCTTGCTTCCAGAACATCTAATTTGTCCGATCTTATTTATCTAGATCCTCTTACAACATCTTATTTTCCTGCCCTGCTCTGTGTGTGTGAGTTTACTTCTCTCAAAGGAAGATAATAATAACGAGAAGGTCCTGTGTGTATCTGTGGGGGTACATCCCCCCTTCCTGAGGCTGCACTGTGATCTCAGAAATGCTTGTTAGCCTCGGCCTTGACAAATAGCACGAGGGTTAAGCCCCTCTTAAGCTCGTCAGAACCACTGGCTGCTCCCAGGAACCAGTTGCTGCCTAATGAGCTCCTGTTTTATGACAAACAGCCTCGGAAGCTTATTTTTATTGCCTGAATAACGACCCCAGTGGAACAATATGTTTCTCTGTGGAACTTTCAGAGGAAGTTACCAACCTGAGTTGTGGCCTGGATGGAACAATATTATGACCAAAGCTCTCTTATGACCCTCTAAACATCCATCACAGAAGGTCAGAGAAGAGCTTCCCTGAACCAACCCTGTCTGAGCTCCTCCCAGCAGGGGAACCCATGGATATGCCATGATAAGTTCTTTGAGTATCACCCCAAAGAAGTCATTAGAGCTGCTTCAAGGGCCAAGCAGTTTCCTCCAGCAACTGTCTCAGAGCTGCCAAAGAGCAACTAAAAAGTGTCTGTATCCCTCTATTATTTTTATTCATTGGGAAAATATCTGAGCGTTATGGAAATGAGAGTGTGTGAGCAGCAGGGGTGAGAAAAAAATGAATGGGATAAGCAGGACACTCTCTAGCCACCAGGGAGGATAGTGAGATATTTTATTTCAGTTCTGGCTTTATCCATACAGCCTCTGGTCCTGCTGACCTTCACTGGACTCAACATGGCATATTTTGCGCGTATTCACGTGTTTGGAGCTGGGTTAAGGTCAAGACCAGACTTCATGGCATGACCTCAAGTGTCTGTATCTCAAAAAAGTAAAAACATTTGCTCCATAGAAAAGTCAGATTTCAATTTGTGTGATGTCCTAGGACTCTTGCAATATTTAAAAAGTCTTCACCAGTTAGTTTTTCACATTAATTGGTTGATCAGGTAATCTCAGTTCATCTGCAGTGTGTAATTGTGCTGTTGTCCCAGTGCCCATCAGCCAACTCTTTGGAACATGAAGTGTGTCATAGCAGTTCCAGCAGCACTGACAGAGCTTTTGACCACATCAGAGGACCTCTGAGATAATTTTCTTTTGGTAAAATAGGAAGTGAAAACATGTTTAGACTGTCAGATGCAAAAATAGAAGATTGGTTGCAGCAGAGTAGTTAAGGTAAGGATCTCAGCCAGGTGGGAGAAGTAGGACAGTGATTTATGTGGATGATTATGATTAGATATATTCCGAACACAATATCTAAATATTGCCAGTGCAGTATCTAAATAACAACTTTATAATTTATTAGAATGGATTATAGCATCTAAAGGGTTATAATACAGGCAAGTTCAGCCAGAAACATACAGGTTTACAGTCTTAGGCCTTGCAGAATTCACAATTACAAAGCACCTAGGGAGCTGCTCTAGGGTTTTACTTCCATGTTTGACTAAATCTTGGTGCCTTTTGCTCACCTCATCTTCAGGCTGGATGTACCCTGCAGACACCCCTGCCGGGGGAGGACCCACCCACAAACTGCCTGCGACCTTGGGAGACCAGTTTGTCCAGTCAGCCCAGTCTCCAGCAGCACTTTGCACCCTTTTGCAGGCCGATGTGCACCAACACCTCACCTCCCCCAACTCTGTAATGCACTGATGATGGAAGCATCCAGGCAGTTCCTCCTGCAATTCCCACCTGGTTTTCTCATCCTAGGACAAACCACACTGCCCATCAGAGACGCTGAAAAGAGGGACGTGGTGTGTGTGCGAGGGCTGGTGGGGAGGAGGCATGGGGAGACCTGACTGTCTTTCCTAAACATCACACTGATCATTATGCTCCAAAGCAAACTTTGTGCCACCCCTCATGGCCACTCTGCAGAAATAATTCCTTTGGCTCGGGACAGGAGCATCCTGAATCTGGCAGGAGTGGACAGACGAACAAAGGGGTAATACCTGCAGCTGGAAAGACAAGGCGGGGAAAGGGCTGATGAAAGAAGTGTGATTAATTCCTTGAAGGCTGTTTTATGCTTTTAGTTTGGTCTTTTGGTAGAGCTCTTAATGAATCTGGAGGATAAATGGCACTGCAGGTGGAGAGCCCTGGAGCCATGCAGGTGCTGGTGTGCTGGCTCTGCATCTCTTATCAGAAAAGAGACTGAGATTTGCATTTCTGGTGAACACAACTCCTGCTTTGTTACTCCTCCTCTCTGCCTGCAGCACTGATACCTCTGTCAGGGAATGTGTGAAACAAAGACAACACTTTGAACGCTCCTGGTTCATGCAAGATTGCTTTGGAAGCTTGAACTTGCATACAGCAACCTGTCAAAACAAGCCCAAATGAGACCTTCAGAGTGTCAGAAAGGCTCAAGGACTCATCACAACGATGAAGGAAGCATTGCAAGCATAAACACATACAAACATTTTTGCTGCTGCTTCACCTGAGTGTGAAGTGACACTGTATTGTGCCATTCATTCAGGCTGTGTCAGCGCTGGTTCAGATGACACAGGAATGATGGAAATACAAAGAATGTGTGTGGGGTTCATATAATTACAGCATAGTGTCTCACCTGTTCTGATAATGTAATAAAAATAAGAGTTCAAGGAAACCTAACAGATGGTACAGTGGTGTCTGTAGCTTTATTGATGGTAGGATATAGTATTTATTCTTTCTTAAGGGTAAGAAGCGATGGGGAGGTTTCTCCCATTTTCCATGGTCAGTTATTCCATGCAAGAATAATGAGTGTCCTCACTGTCAGGGCATTTACTGTATGATTCATCTCACCTAAGTTTAGATGCCTGTAATAAAAAATCTACTGCTGAGCTTTTCACCCCTGACTTCTTCTGTAGTAAATGGACAGAAATAGGTGTTTTAAGGGCTTCATTCATCTGTCCTGTGACCTGTGTTAGACCTTAGAAAGACAGGACTCTCATGCTTAGCTCCAGGGTTTATATTAATTATCACTCCACTGTCTGTCAGGGGAGCTCAGGTTAATGGGGGTATCAACATTTAATGATTTGAAGAATATTCTTTTCTAAGTAAAGATGTCCTTTATTTATTATTATGACCTCAAATCCATATCATACACCAAAGAACATTGCATTTTGAGGAACAGATGGAAAGGAGGGGTCACCTTCTTCCCTAAGGCAAGAGCCACATCCTAAGAGCATCTGACCATTTTCCACCTTACAAATCTCCAGTCACTAAAAATGAGGGTCCAAAACCAACACAATCAGTCTCTCTCTCTTGCTTCCTTAGGCACCTTGTTTTTTATGTAAGTTTTGGTCTTTTAAAACATTTAAATGTAACAATTTTAGTTTGTAGCAGTGTATTGGAGTATCCACTTTATGACTTTGGGGGAACACACAGTAAATTTTTTACGATCCAGCATCCATTGCAGGATTTCCATTGAGCAAAGGAGATTGAAATCAATAAGCAGCATGGTCCCCTCTGCTATTATGGTGTGAATAAACTCAAATTTCATCTCCTAAATGTGTAGATTTTATCCCAGGCACCTGCCAAACTTTTCCACACCAGGTATTCCACCTGTTCCACCAGTGATGCCAGCGTTTTTCTGCTCACTTCTCATCCTCAGCTGCTCAGCTGTCACTGGAAAACATCTCCCCAGCCTTCTCCAAGCCAAGATGTGCTGCCCCATGGAACCAAGCCTTTAAAGTCACCTTGCTCAATGGCTTTTTTTGAAGTCAATGAGGAAAACAGCACTATTTCCATAGGAAATGGATTCTGATGTCAGAGTGCACAGGGAATTTATCCTTCTGTCAGTTTTATTCCTTTCAGCCATTAAAGCCTAAGTGGTTTTCACAGGGTTATGGCATGTTTGGCAGTTTGGTGCTCTATAAAATATCATTTATTTACACTCATATTCCTTAAGCAATTCAGATTTATCTGTGTGTGTGCATTTCTCCAGTTGTGGCCACACACACACAAAGCCTCTTCTTTCCTGACTTAATCAACTCACCTCCAAACATCGATTTCCTCTCTGTTGTCTTTTATGAGATTTATTTTGTAGGATCTTTTTTTTCTTTAATTTCAAATTAATGCAGTGCTGCTTGAAGGACCTGGGACTGATGGCCCTGAAGGGGCTGTCATCCACTGCCAGGAGCTGCAGCCCAATCTAATCTGGAAGGAGCAGCTGCAGAACAGGTGAGGATGCTCAGATTTAAGACCTGTTACCATTCAGCCATTCAGCTCACGAACCCTCCTGACAAGATGATTCATTACTAATACTCCTAAGTTTTGATAATTAACAGCAATGATTATGATTTAGCTCCCAGTGACTGAGGAACTTGGGTTTTGCTTTCCTCGGCCTCATTTCTTTCCCACTCTTTTTCACATCGGAATATTTTTCATGTGTTTTGTGGTCATGGAAATGAAATTTTGGCCTCCTCATCCCCACCCCTTGCAGTGGAACAGCTCAGTGGTTGCGGATGTCCTACACTTCCCATCAGCCCCTGCCAAGGATCTCTGTCAGTATGAGATCCTCGCATTTTGGGCAAAAAATTAATTACACCAGAAAATATAAGTATTTCATGGACCAGTGGCTTGTGTTGGCAGAATATCTCCTCCAACAAAAACCAGGAGTGACTGCTTTCGTAAACCATATTGTAAACAGGAAAATAACAGAGTAATTCTTCCTCCCACCTCCTGGCAGTGACTCCTGAAGGCACAAGTCACGTGGAAATTCCAGTCACAGATTTACCACTGGGAGTCTCTTTACTCCCTCACAAAGTGGTTTGGTGGGTTTTTTTTTGGACTCTACTGTATTTTGTGGGAAAGAGATGCTGCCTGAGAACTTACTTCTCTTTGCTTGATCTGATTGTTTCACTGCTCAGCCCTGAATTAGAAACATAATGTTATTAAGGCCGGAAAAGACCTCCAAGGTCATCAAGTCCAACCTTCCACCCGACAGCACCATCTGCCCTAAACCCACATTGCAAAGGGCCACATCTCCTCGTTTTTTGAACTCTTCCAGGGATAGTGAGTCCACCATTTGCAATGAGCAAGGCAGTGAATAATTATCTCCTGATAAGAACTCTTTCTTTCCATCATTAATAAGTTTATAAAACCTTGACATGTCATTCATTAATCGTGTGTTTTCCAGTCTTTTCTAATAAGAAGAAAAAACCAAGTCTAAGCTCCTTTTATACTTTTCCACAGAAAAAAATGACAGCTGAGGAGCTCCATTTGTGACAGATTTTTTTGGGATAGAACCATTCCCAGACATCCTGAGTAGTTCTGATGCTGTTTGGCACTATGCACACTGTGTATAATGACAGTGGTGATGATGTTACCTGGTGTCCTGAAAAAAAAGAGAAATAAAAAGTCTGTGCACTTATTGTTCCCGTTATTTCTTGGAGCCACAAAAACCAGTACCAGCAAATGAACATTTCTCTGTGTTACACTATTTCAGATACTCAGGTGTGATTTTCCTCCTAAATGCAGGAAGGCATTCAAATTGCAATTATATTTTAAGGGTACTTTTCATAGTGAAATATAATTTTCTCTTGGATGTTGAATCCAAACTTGAAACCTACCTCTGTTTTTCTGTTATACAGCTTGCTAGCTAGGATCTTAATGCTGCCATTTCTAAATTGGAATGTAAACACCAACAGATTTAACAGGATGGATGTATTTAAGAGTGCAGATGATCAGAGTGAATGGCATGTTTACTTCTAATGATCAATCTGCTCGAGGATAACAGCCTATTATCTACAGAAGCAAAGTAGTTCTCTTCATTGTCTAGCAGTGATGCAGTGGAGAGGTTCAAATCCTGATGAAGATGCAAATCTGAGACCAGACATGCCCAAAAGCAGTTGTTGCTGCCTGAAAAATTGCACATCAGTTGGGATATTTCTTGAAAACACTCTCACAAATTTCAAACAGCGAGGAAATTAGTTTTCTCTCCTGTGAAATGAATGACTTCCCGTGACTTCTCCCTCCTGGCTGAAATGTCAGTCCAAGTCTCTGAGATGAGAGAACACGTGCCCAAGGTCTGTAAAGAGGGGGAGGGAAATCATATACAAGATATCCCAGTATATTAAAAACCTGGAAGGAAATATTTGCAATATCCTGTAGAGAGTATCAGAATATAAGATCAGAATGTGTAACCCAAGCTGCAAAACCACGTGCAGTGGGCTGGCATAGTATGTTCTTGCAGATAATACTCCTTTTTACCCCAGGGCTGGAGTACAAATATAAGGCTTTTTTAAATGGGGCTGTGCTTTTAAGTGTTTGCCACCTCGAACTCTTGATTCATGTTATTATGACTTCAAAGCCACCCGCCACCCAAGAGGGAACATGGAACAATACCATGCACAGAGGATTTCTTTCTTCCTTTGCTTTTTAACCGTGATGACTTTTGATCCAGGTTTGGAAACAATTTGAAAGAGGGACCAAATTCTGTTTGCTTTGGGCAATCCCAGAGAGGACCTTGCATTTCTCTGTCCCTGGATCTCTCTGCTCCAGAGAATGACCTGATCTCTCCAATTCCCACATGCTGATTCACACCTTCCTGGGGATTTATTTGCAACCCACAGTACGGATTGCAATGTGGATGGATAAGAGAATAAGACTGAAAGGGACTTTCTCAGTGAATCTCTGATTTGGCCAGTAACTGTGTCACATCAGGAGTTGTTTTGTGCATAAATTGTAAAAGAGGCTGTGGCTGAGTGTGTAATCCCACTTTGGCCAGGAAAGGATCAGAGCTGCCAGGGCTTTGCTTTGCCTGTGTCCACTGTACCTCCACAAGGACATTTTCCTCTCACAGTGAGGACCTGTTTCACCCACCACCCAGACTGTAAACCCTCACTCACTCTGTCCTCTTCCTGGCCAGTGCCTTTGTTTTATCCCATGCTCCCTTCCCTGCAGTCTGGGTCAGGTGGATATGAACGGCTTCAACACCTTGAAGAGAACTTTAGCGGCAAATTTCCTGAGTCTTACTCTTTTTTTGGCACCCTGTGTGCTCCTGAGATGCTCTCCAGCAGCTCTGAGAATAAAAAGCAAGTGGCTGAAGGGTTCAGCTTGCCCTTGAGCCAGCTCTTTTTGTCCCAGAGTCGAGAAATTAAAGGCTATTGTGTGCACAAACCTTGGTGAACAAAATGAAGCCTGGAGAGGTCTGTTGCTTTGGGTGACACTGGTGCAGGTGCTGTTAGACAATATTTTACTCTGCTGGCTGTTGAAAGATTTTCTGAGGGCATCCCTCAGCCTTCAGAGAGTGACAGCGAAGTGAAATCCTCAGGGCTTTCGTATCAAACAGGGAATGCTGCAATGTCCTGTTGTGAACACTGGAAGGAAAAGGTCTCATGGGCCTAAAAGCACATGGTCTTTCCACCAAAATTTACTAAGGAAGATGGAATCTGTCATCATTCACCCATATTACAGCAGAATCTATAAAATCTTTCTCCCAGCCCAACTCAGACCGTTTTCTGAAATATGATGTCTCCCAACCTCCATCTCAAGAATCTGAAATTCCTCTTGTTCATTAGCCTGCAAATGGGCAAATGGCCCAGTTGGTGAAACACTCTGCAGATGTGGGGAAAATTTAGCCAACAGATTGTCATGGGAATGATTTCCCCTCATCACGGAAACAAAGGCACAATTAAGGGATGGGAAACATCCGAATTATTTGCTGCTGATGAAAAGAGGGAAAATGGATTTGTGTTTTCCAACTTTGAATATGGGAAAATGATATTGCCCTTCTTTCCCTGGGCCGCCAAACCAGGCTGTTGTCATTAGTCTTTCAATTCCTTCCATTGTTCTCTCAAGAAGCTGCAAATTGTCTGTTCTCATCAGTTACTGCACCACAGCAGAGCTGTTACACTTGTGATAACAAAGGACTGGAACTGGGCAAAGTTGTTCAGCTTTCCTTAGGGTTTGCAGAATGGCACTGAAGTTTAGGGAAATTTCCTCTGGAATTAAAAACTGGAGATATAAGGTAGTGGGAGCCTCTTCCAGAGGAAAAAAAGGCATAAAAACCAGGAGAAGTTTCCTCAGGAACTTCCTCCTTAGAGTATTCTTCAAGCTGTGATTTGAAAAAAAAAAAAAAGCAAGTGTGGAGCTCTAGGATTTTCATTGGATGAAGTGATATGTCTGGTCCCAAACTCTGTGTATAATTCTGTGTATAATCCATTAGGATCTACTGAAGATGTGAGAATGCAAACCCACATGCAGCATTCCAGCTGCTTTTCCTGGGGATATAAGGTTGACAGCTGCTTCTAGCTTTCCATGAAGAAAACTAATCCAAAAAATACGATGATGCACTTTCTGAACAAAGGCACCAAAATATTGACCCAGTGCTGAAAGAAAATGGTTTAACCCTACCTGAAAACTGAGTCTAATCTCAAATCTGGTGAAAAATACGATGAAACTACACCTGAGGGAAATAGGCTTTGAGCACTTCTGTAGGAAGTGAAGAGAAACAGTTTCTTACAAGGCTGCTTCCAAGTAGAAGGCAAATTTCTGGGTTTTGTCTGCAGAAATTTGTGTTTCCCCACAAATTACACAGAATTGAAATGTGCAACCCAACACCCCGTTCAAAGCACGACCAACAGTGAGGTCAGACTCAGTTTCTCACATCTTTATCCAACCCCACCTTGAAAACCCTCTGACGATGTAAGTTCAGCACAGGTTTTCTATTCAACTAGTTCATGGCAGGTGGATGGTAAATCCCTTCCAAGCTGTGAAAAATCTTGCCTGGTGGGAATTGCTCGTGCATCGCTTTTTGGATGGGAAGCCTCAGGGATGTCAGAAAATCTCGGGAGGTGCATTCATCACCCATCTGAGGTCAATAAACTGACTAGGGGGATCAGCTCTGCTATCCCTGGGACACAGTGAGACTGTGCTGGGAATCTCAGTTTGTGTTCCCAGCTCCAGTTATTATCACAGCAGGGCAACTGAAATTCAGCACCCAAAAATTAGAGGAAATACTTGGCTTTGGTTTTGTGCATCAGATATCTCCCTCTCTAGTTGGCATGATCCCAGGAATAGCAACATTTTGCAAATTAGCTCCTAAGAATTCTCAAAACTCTCAAAAGACACAGTATTGAACATAAGAGTTTTATCTTTAGAATAGGGTTGAGTGAGGTACAAGGATAAACTGGGATAAACTTGCTGCAGTCACTGAACAGGGAAACAGAAACAACATATTGGCTGCTTTCTTTTTAAATTATCACTATGTTCTGTGCACAAAATAAAGTATGAAAGTGGGGGTAAATGTGATCACATAATTAAATTAAAGTGAGATCCCAGTCATGTGTTTTTCTTGGTGTATTTGAGATTTTTATTATTTATCCACACAATGGTAAATACCTAAAGGCAAAAGTGTGAAAACTGAAAGATCTCAGAAGTAGCCTGGGAGATTTTTGTCGGCACTGGAGTGAAGATCTTATGCAAAATTACTGGAGAAAAAGAAACACAGAAGGTGAAATACAGACAGATTTTGGGGGGAAGGCCATCAGGAGACATTCATCATGTCCTGCCATGATGAGTGAATAAAACACTCAAGTTAAAAAAGAGCTGAGCTCTAATGTCCTAAGAGATAATGAGGAAAACTGAGGAACCTTTGATGTGATGCACAAGGAGCCATCGTAGGAGTCTTTCACAGCCCCCGTTAACAGGGTGAGAAAAGCAGAGCAATGAGCCGTAAAGATATTGCTGGGTCTAAGAAAAGCTGAGAGGACAAAGCAAATTAGCGTGGTCACTAAACTGAGTCTTCACATCATAAGGAACTCCAAGACCTCGCCATCTGTCCTGGCTGGAGATCAGAATGTGCAGGCAAAGTACTGATAAAATGGGCAAAATCGTAATTGAGGGAGGAGCGTGACTTGGAAATATGAAAACATATCAGGAGATAAAAGCAGATCAATTTTGCTTTCATTTGGTCAAGAAAGAAGTGAATCTTTTTAATAATTCACTAGTGTACACTGGTCTCATTACAGCATATACATATGGCATTGCAATTATATAAAAATAATACAGAAATTGTAAGTAAGTGATAGCAGGATTAGATTAATTCCTTCAATTTAGCAAAATTAAAAGAAACAGTGAAATGATACACAGAATTACATTTAGACTGAAATTTTAATCTCCCACAAAATAAAGTTCAGGAAAATGTGCATTTTCTAAATAATAGAATTTTTCTTCCAACTAAGATCTGTTTGTAATGGGCAAGATGCCCATAGGTGAAAAAAAGACAATATACAAATGCATGAGAAAGGCTGTTCATAAAAGTATAAAAAAGAAAATAGTCCTGAGATTTTCCTATTTCTTTTCCTAGAAAAATGAGACCTAAATAATGGATTTTTTGTCTTGGATAATTTTGGTTTTTATCAGTAGTAGAAGGGATTTTCAGCACCTCAGAGGGGAAAAAAATAAATCAAGAAGGGAGCTTTATTATTTTCATGTTCTTGCTGGAAATTGAAAGGGAAATGTGAAGGAAGGGCTGGGCTAAGGATGGGCTGAGCTGTGTGACAGTGTGGGGATGATTTTTTGAGTCACCAGTGTCAAATAATTAACACAAAATATGGGGATCTTGTGACTGAGTTTGGGGATGCCCAGGGAAAGAGGAGCAGGATGGATCCTGTGAACCCACTGGGGGAACTGGGAGAACCCTTGAAGAACAGATGACAAGTTTTTCAAAGGCAAACCAGAAAATTATGAAGAGAGTTGTGGTATGGAATTAAAAGACCTGAAAGGTGTCAGGATTTCAGGGAAGAGAGAATCCAAACCTGTGCAGCAAATGAATCAAACAGTCTTTGTGCAAAATTTACCCTTCCTTCTCTGTACATTCCTCTTTCTTGTTGTTGTTGTTGTAAAGAAAATGGTCTTCCAGGAAGTCATTACATTGATTCCCTGTCACATTAGCCCAGGCTGAAAACTGAGGTCCTGCCAAGTGAAACAATAGACATGAAAGATTTGATTTTCCTCCCTCTCAGTGTTTGATGTGAGCTATTCCAGCTCAGGGGTCTTTGCTAACAAATTTCACTCCAGGTCTTTGCATTATTAATTCTCCCTCATTTATCTGCTTCAGTGCTGTCCACCAAGCTTGTTCACGCAGATCACAGAACCCAAGAATCATTAAGCTTGGAAAAGACCTCTAAGATCATCAAGCCTAATCATTAATCCAGCACTGCCAGGTCCACCACTAAATCGTGTCCTCAAGCACCACATCTGCATATTCTTCCAACACTTCCAAGGACGGTGACTCCACCTTCCCTGGGCAGCCCGTTCCAAAGCTGGATCATTCTTTCTGTCAGGAATCTTTTTCCTAATATCCAACCTACACCTCCCCTGGTGAAATTTGAGGCCATTTCCTCTCGTCCTGACACTTGTTACCTGGGAGGAGACAAACCTCCACCTGGCTACAACCTCCTGTCATGGAGCTGTAGAGAGTGAGAAGGTTCCCCCCAAGCCTTCTTTTCTCCAGGCTGAGCCCTCCCAGGTCCCTCAGCTGTTCCCCCATGTTCTGGATCATGGGCACAGGAAGAACAAATCATTATGGCACAAGCAAAGCTGTGGTGCCAAAGCAGCATCCTTTGGGTGCTCTGGACTGGGGGAAGATGCTCAAACTCTGCTCTAAGTGGGGTCATTGCAACAGGGAATCCAGCATGGGACTTATCCTAATGTATGTTGGTGCACACCTACCTGTGACATCTGAAGATCAAATCCTTCCAGCAGAGGAGCACTCATTGTTAATACAGACCTACAAAAGACCTGTTCCCTGGATTAAGACAATAATACCAGTTGCTGTTTTCCTCTTTTGATGCATATCAGAAATGTCCTCCCTAAAAGGGTTTCCCTCATGGATCCCTTGGTTCTGCTGGATGTCACTTCTCAAGTTACCCCCGTGCACCTGGACCCAAATCCATGTTTTTGAGCAGCCTGCCCTGATTTCTTTCCATAGCCACATCTCCCACTTTCTCTCTGGTGGCTGCACATTACCTGAGGCTGTACTGTTTGAACTCTCAAGCAGGAGCTTTCTGTCTGTTCTCTGCTATCAAGGGAACAGGCAATTTAGCAGTACAGCTGTTTGGAAATGCTGTGCTGGGAGATTTTCAGCTTTAACAGCTCATTGCAGGGCTTGTTTGTTTTTGTTTTGTAATTACTTCTCATTTTGAAATGTGTGCTGCTCGTTATAATCCATCACATGTGAGGATATAATTTATCATGTTGCAAAGTTGAAATTGGAAAAAAAAAAAAAAAGAGCCATCCAGTTTCAAAACTTTCTTTTTCCCTTTTGGATTTTTATCCTTTCATTGTAAACATTCATTCCAGTCTGCAATGATGTTTTGCTTCAAAATAAATCAGCATTCATCATACAAAGGATATTCTGAATTTCTCTCAGCTGTAATAAGTAGATTGAGAAGTTGATGATGAGTCCTTGGTTTAAGGGGAAGCAGGATTTTTCAATCAAGGGATGGTATTCCTTTTTCAGACAACATCCTGAACTGAATTTAGGTTCTGCTGTGAGAGAAAGAACATTTTTTAAATTACATTCACATTTGGTTGCCACTGAACATCCTGTAATGGAGTGGCTATCACTGATTTCTGTATGTAACAGGTGAGAACTGGTGCATTCACTGTGTGCTTCACCTTTGAGAGAGCGTGACACAACCTCAGCTGATTTTCCTACTTGGCTCTCTTCTCCTTCCAGGTCAGTGTTCCCTGTCTATCCTATTGTAGTGCCTACTCATTTATTCCTCATTACTGGTGAAGGGTCTGGAGAGTAAGTCCTGTGAGGAGCAGCTGAGGGAGCTGGGGGTGTTCAGCCTGGAGAAGAGGAGGCTCAGGGGAGTTCTTACCACTCTACAGCTCCCTGAAAGGAGGGTGGAGCCAGGTGGGGATCGGTCTCTTCTCCCAGGAAACCAACGACTGGATGTGAGGAAATGACCTCAAGGTGAGCCAGGGGAGGTTTATTTTGGACAACAGGAAGAATTTCTTCACTGAAAGGGTGGTCAGGCCTTAGAAAGGGCTGCCCAGGGAGGTGGAGGAGTCACCATCCCTGGAAGTGTTCAAGAAATGACTGGAGCGGCACTCAGTGCCCAGGTCTAATTGACAGGGTGATGCACAGTCAAAGGCTGGACTCACTGATCTTGGGGATCTTTTCCAGCCTTAGTCATTCTGTGGTTCTATGACTGCCACCCATTCCTCCCTTGGCTTGTCAGAGATTTTCCCTGGATGTAAGAGGAGCAAATGAACAGAGTCCTTTCCCTGGGAATACCACAGACATTGTCAAATAGCCTCTGGCAGCTCTGTCTGCAACAGCTTGGCGCTGCTTTGCTCTGCCATTCTGCACCCCAGCAAGGTTTATGACAAGCAACATGGGTTTACAGTAAACCCTCTGTCCAAAGCCCATCCTCTGAGCTGCAGCCACTCACAGAGAGCAAAGCAAAACCGCTGGATTTCACGCTGACACAGGCACCCATCCCACTGGCTGCCGTCGAGGTGATGGATCTGATCACAGGCTGATGACTGGCAGAGGTGACTTCTTAAAACCACTGCAGCAAGATTAGCCAGGGCTCCTTTGTCACTTTTCTCCAGCTGCAAGCAGGGAACATTTTGGCAGGGAGCTGCCCTGGCTGCTCACACTCTGCCTCTCACATCCCCAAACACACCTGTAAGTGCATGACTGAAGGAATCACTCAGCAGATGTACATGCAGCAGCTTCTCAACTGTGTTTTTGTTTTGCAGTCACAACAGTCAGCACCAAGGAAATCACTCACTGATCAGAATTATTGCACAATTAAGGCATGATAATGAGCATCCAACACTGCTGCTAATGTAACAGCAGTGTAACATCACTGGAAGTGGTGCTGCCGGGTGGTTGGGCAGGGTGTGGAACATAAGGGCATCTCTCACCCCTGTGCTCATGCAACATGTTCCAAAAATGCAGTTCAGTGAACCTGGGAAGGAACAAAAGAGAAAACTGGAGATAAGAATGTCACCAGCAGGGCCATCAATTGTCCATAAAAGAGGCTTTCCCAGGGATAGGTACCAAGATGCAGACACATCATCATAGAATCATAGAATTTTCAGAGCCGGAGGAGGCTGAGTCAATCCATCCATCGATGCAGCACTACCATGTTCACCATGAAACCATGTCCCTCAGTGCCACATCTACACGTTCTTTGAACACTTCCAGGGATGGTGACTGAACCAGTTCCCTGGGCAGCCTATTCCAACACTTGGCTACCTTTACTGTCAAGAAATTTTTCCTAATATCCAACCTAAACCTCCCCTGGTGCAACTTGAGGCCGTTTCCTCCATCCTGTTGCTTGTTATCTGGGAGAAGAGGTTTACTGCCATCTGGCTGCACCCTCCTTTAGGCAGATGTAGAGAGTAAGAAGGTCCCCCTTGAGCCTCCTTTTCTCCAGGCTGAGCCTCCCCAGCTCCCTCAGCTTCTCCTCATCAGATTTGTGCTCCAGACCCTTCCCCAGCTCTGTTCCCTTCTCTGGACACGCTCCAGCCCCTCAATGTCTTTCTGCTCATGAGGGGCCCCAAACTGAACCCAGGATTCGAGGTGTGGCCTCACCAGTGCCCATCCCAGAGGGACAATCCCTGCCCTGGTCCTGCTGCCACACTATTGCTGATACAGCCCTGGTGCCACTGCCCTTTTTAC
>JAYRBT010000082.1:149059666-149073874 GCA_036023395.1 Myiotriccus ornatus | reverse complement strand
TCTGCAGATCACTGAAATGTCCCCTCAGTCTCCTCTTCTCCAGGCTGAACAAGCCAAGTGACCTCAGCTACTCATTTTTTGGCTTCCCCTCAAGGCCCTTCATCATCTTCATAACTCTCTTTGGACACACTCTAATAGCTTTATGTCTTTCCTTTGTTGTGGTGTCCAAATTATATTTTGACTTGTTTATCCAGAAGAGAAGGTTAAGGGGCAGCTAATTGCAACCTCCCAAAACATATAGAGGTGTCTGAGTGAAGACTGATCCAGGTTCCTGCCAGAGGTGCCCCACTAAAGGACAAGGGGCAGTGGTCACAAATGCTAGCACTGTTTCAAACTCTGAAACAAAATTCTTCATCACAAGAACGGTTACATACTCATGTAGGGTCTGGAGAGCCCTTGACATCTCAGATATTTTCGAATTTTGCTCCACCAGCCATGAGGAAGGAGGTTTACCTTAGAAATCAGCCCTGTTTTCAGCAGGAGGTTCAATTAGGGAACTCCAGATATCCTTTCCAGCTTCAGTGATTCCCTGATCCCCTGCTGGCCTGCAGAGTAACTCAGCAAATAAACATTGCTAAGAATTTGGCTCTTCATTCACAGCGGTGGCACCACTCATCTGAAAGCTCCCACAACACATTTTGCTGCTTGGAATCCTGTGACTTGTAGCAGTGAGTAAAACACAGGCACCCCAGGAGGTGGAGGAAAATAAGTCCAAGTATGAAGTTTTACTACAGATCCCCATCTCACCTCTACAAACCACCTGAAGTTACCCCCAGAGTAGGCATTGCATCATTCATATCACTGGAGTCTCCTCATTTTCCAGTGAAGGTGGTGAAAGTAAGACCAAAACAAGCCTGTGTGAAGTTTTTACTGGAAGGAATCAAAACATTCCTTGTCCATGGCAGGGGCATTGGAAGCAGATGATCTTTAAGGTCCCTTCCAACCTAAACCATTCTATGATTCTATGAAAATACACTTAAATTTCAGTGTTGCATGTTCTAATCACAATTCCAAGCCTTGAAGGGCTTATAACCTAATAGTAGCACAGTGCTGCATGGTAAGCTGAATCATTAACTAGATGTTCCTCCGAAATAAGAAATCAGTTGCTTGATGCTTTTCTCTTTTCACCTACATCCTGGAAGTCACACTAAAAGTATAATTACCTCCAGAACTCCTGTAAGGGCTCCACATGAGCCCAGTATCACAAAGGATTTTCTCTTGTGCATCATTTAACCAGTTAACTCACACCATGGCCATGGCTCAGCTCCCTGCACGAGCTCTTCCCTAAACCTCAGCAAGAGGCTGGTGAGGATCTGGGGGTTTAATCTGTTGATTCTCATCTTTACTGCTGCTATTATCAGCTTGGAAGATGGAAAATCAAATCCAAGGCTTTTATTGCCTGGCCATAATTTCTCCAAAATTCTGTTCATCCCCTTGGGTGAGAACTGGCTGAATTGGTTGTGGGGGCACTTCTTGGAGGAACTTGAAAGTGAGCCCACCAGGAACATGTTCTTAGGATACAGCTTTTCCTTAGCACAAACTAACTCTTTTTCTGGCCATTTTCTCTCTTCAAAGCACTTACTGAGACAGGGAAGTGAAGATATGGGCTTTGCCATGGCAACCTAACACTTTCTAGTGAAATTAAAACCCAAATGGAAAAGGATAGGAAACAAAAAACCTCACTTTTCCTTTCAAATGGAGCTGGTGGAAGTTTTAGCTGCGTCTTGAGATATTAATAATTAGTCAGAATTTTCTTAGAGACAGTGAGATGAACAAAATAATTACAAGACAAGCAGCAATAGAGGTAATAAAAAGAGCAGCTCTCCTTGAACCTGCAGCTATCATTAGCTTGACTAAGGAGATCAGCATTTGGGCTTCACAGGCAGTTAGTGCTCAAAGAAGTGTCTCTGGCTCATACAAAGGTATGAGAAAAATACTGTTTCAGTATTTAAATTTTTTAAATAACAGAAGAGTTTCCCACTGGGGCACAGTTTGTAGAGGAAGGAAGTGTGTAGGTATTTTGTTTTAGAGGATGCCATCCCAGACCCGGAGCCAGGGAGGATTATACTTTTGCAGAGAAAAAAAAAAAAAAAAAGAAAAAAAAAAGGGAAAAAAAAAAAAAGGAATAAAAAAGTAATTGTTGCTGCGTCAAAGAAAGGAAAAATTAGACTGGAAAACAAGATGGGCTTTGGTGTGGCTCACTTACTCCATATTTGCAAATCTGCTGTTTGGAATGTGAGATACGAGAATGCGACTTGCTCCAGAGAATTTGTGGTGAAATAATCTAGACTGTGGGAGGTTTGGTTTCAAATCCTCATTTGGACCATCCTTGAGGTGGGTTTGAGAGAAAAAGCACCATAGCTACCATACTGGGGATTTTTTTTTTCCTGATTGTTCCCTGTCTCACACATCCTGTTTTGTACAAATACAGGGCATGTGCTTAGGACCCAGAGCCAAATCCACCACACCATTTTTTCCTGCAATGGTTTTCCCTCCCTGCCTCAGTATAGTTTTATTCTATCCTGGACCAGAGATTTTTTTTCTGAGATTTTTTTATGTGTCTCCATTTTGATGAATTGGTACTTTCAAAAAAAAAAAAACTTTACTCACAATCTCAAAAATCCCTTAGTAGTTCTGCTTTGGAGTTCCCGTTTTGAAGACTGCTGTGATCTTTAACAGTTTCATCAATGGAAGCAACAGCAATTTAGAACAAAATCAGTTTATATTTGGGTTTTCTCTTCACTGACCATCCAGGAGCTGAATTTCCTCCACTTAATGGGGGGTCAACAAATCCCAGACACTAAAGCAAGATCTTACTACAGGTCAGCATCTTGAAGCAAACGTGGAACTCAGAATTTTCTTAATGTGAGACTTTCTCTAGTGCATGAGGGCACCTTTATATCAGATCACTCCTCACTGCACTCACCATCTTATGTCAATGATGCTTGAGCATCGCTTTGCTCACACAGGTTTCCAGACATTCAAGGATTCCTGACCTTCACTCCACCCTTACCAGCAAGATGGAGCAGATTGTGGCAGAGACAAAGTGGGGCCAACTTGCTGCAACCCCCATTCCCCACCCCCCTGAGCCACTGGGGAGGAGGAGAAAGGGAAAATCCGGAATGAAGTTGAGCTCAGGGAGAAGGAAGGGGTGAGGGGGAATGTGGTTTTAAGATTTGGGTTTATTTCTCATTTCTTAACTCTGACTTATAATAAATTAAATAAATTGCTCCAAGTCAAGTCTGTTTTGCCCACGACAGTAATTAGTGAGCGATCTCTGCCTGCCCTTATCTCACCCAAGAAGGGTTTTGTTATATTTTCTCTCCCCTGTCCAGCTGAGGAGGGGATTGATGGAGCACTTTTGTGGGGTCAACCCACCACAAAGTCTAATAAAAAGTAACACTTTCCTACCAAGGATACTCTCATCTCACTTAGATGACTACATCTCTCCTTTTAACATGTTGAAGTTGAGATGCTGCTGTGTCTGAATTTTGCCCAGTGTAACTGGGAAGGGTTTTCTTATATGCTCACCAGCATATATCTGTGTATTCTGCCTGGCCCTGCCCCATAAATTCCATGAGATGAAACAGTCTTATCCTTTAAAAGGCAGATAATTCAGGGCATGTGGCTTTATAGGGAAAAAAAATCAACCAACTGACCAAAAAAAAAAATCCAACAAAAAAAACCCCACTCAAACCCTTCAAAACTATCCTGTGGGTTTTTTTGCTATGTTTTGGGGGTGTTTTTGGTCTTTTTTTGTCTTTTTTTTTCAAAGGTAGCAAATACTACCTTGAAAAAATATCCTTGGACTGGAAAAGCAAGTTCTGCTAGGAACTCCTTTGATGGAACAGTTCTGATCAGCCTCAGCTGAACGTGTCACCTCCTACACTCTGCTCTCGTGAGACCCCACCTGCAGTGCTGCATCCAGGCCTGGGGTCCTCCACACAGGAAAGACCTGGACCTCACGGAGCAGGTCCAGAGGAGGCTGGAGCACCTCTGCTGAGGAGACAGGCTGGGGGAGCTGGGGGTGTTCATCCTGGAGAAGAGAAGGCTCCAGGGAGTGCCTAAAGGGGGCTTATAAAAACGAGGGAGAGTGACTTTTTCTTTAGACAGGCAGAGAGCGATAGGACAAAGGGGAACAGTTTTTAAATTAAAAAAGGAGTTATTTGAATTAGACATTAGGAAGAAGTGTTTTACTGTGAGTGTAGCAAGGTGTTGTAGTGGGTTTCCCAGAGAAAATACCTGGGAGTGTCCAAGGCCAGGCTGGACGGGGGGCTGAGCAATCTGGTTCAGTGGAAGGTGTTCCTGCCCATGGCAGGGGGTTGGAATGAGGTAGTCTTGAAGGTCCCTTCCAACCCAAACCACTCTGTGATTCCATGATTTGTCTCAAAACCCAGGAAGTGATCCATATCTGCAGCCCTCTGATATGAGAAGGCTGTGGCTCAGACCAGAGCAAGGCATCTCCAACTGTGGAAAAGACATTTGCGCTCCCAGTGCTCCAATTATCCTGACGTGGCCTTGCATTTCAAACACCAGTTTTGTTCTCTCCAAATAGATTCCCTTTCTGGCTAATTTGAAGGTGAAGCTCCCTAGAGAGCATTTTGCAGTGGCAGAGATCTGTCTGAAAGGACCAGGCTCTGGAAGAAATAACACCAACCTACTGGGAAAGATGCAAACATGTGGGGTTAGAAGACTGATTTATTGTTATTCACCCAAGCTCTTCATTTCTCCCTTTAAAGGGAGCTCTCACAAAGCTCTTCCAGCGTGTGGGCTGGAATGAAACCTTCAAAAGCCTTAACGAGGTTCTCTGAAAAACTTGGTGAGGCTTTTTAGTCATAAGATGTTTTCATCATGCACTTTCATTTTCATTTAAATGAAAACATTTTGAAATAAGAAAAGGAAGTTAAAATTCCACTTGG
Organism: Myiotriccus ornatus; assembly: GCA_036023395.1. Classification (NCBI taxonomy): domain Eukaryota; kingdom Metazoa; phylum Chordata; class Aves; order Passeriformes; family Tyrannidae; genus Myiotriccus; species Myiotriccus ornatus. Next base: position 149,068,955 of record JAYRBT010000082.1, on the reverse strand, counting down.
AAAGAGAAAATGAAACAGTTGGGAACGCATTTTTGGTGTAGAAGAAATGAATTTTTTAAAAAGCAATTCCAAAAGTTAGCATGTATCGAAGCAAATTTTTTTCTTTTAAAATGTCATTTCCTTTGAAGTTTTATTGAGATAAAATATATTTGCTTCATTTCCAAATAGTAAAATGGTTGGAAATCCCAGAATTCGTCTAAGTGGAATTTTTTTCCCTGCCTAGCTCTGCTTTGAGGGAGGAGAAAAAAATGCAATTTTCTTTGAAATATATTTTGAATGACTCCTGGGTAGGAACCATTCTTGTAGGTGTTGCAATCATTATGTTGGTGCCTACATGAAACATTTTTCCTACTACTTGAATCCTTCCTTTATGTCTTCCTCCTATTATAATCTCAGGCACTGTTTTTTCCTGTGACTGTGCACTGCCTGTCAGTGGGCTCAATATGAAGCCATTAAATTCACTATATTGCACAACAGAATTTTTCAAACTATGAAAAAGTATTTACTCAAACATGACAACAATCCTTCAAGACTGGCTATAGCAGGGCACGTGCAAAGCATTTTTGAGCTGGGATCAGAAAAACCTTCCTCTAAAAAGATAGATTACTCTGAACTATAGAACATATAAATAGATGATGTTATATATGTTACAAAACGTGGCAGGTGATTACAAAGTACAATTCTTCGTGGTATTTATTGTGGTATTTACTTGTCATGGCATCTGCAGTCACTGCTTCTCCAGCTGTAGATTCTTCTGTCTACAAAGACCATAAAAGCCTCATAATAGCCCTATTTTTCCGCAGGTTCAGGTGTGCCTGGAGCAAAACTCTACACCACTAAGTACCTTTTGGGAATACATTTCATAATAAATCTTAAAAGCCCCTGCTTCACCCTTGCCAAACAGTATCCGGGGAAATGTTGCCAAATTGCTGCAATTTGAAGAATATGGCTTCCATTTAATGGAAACTGGGGTTATATTGAAGCACATAATCACGTGGAAAATGCACAGGGATTGCATTTCTGCCTTGGAAGTGCGGCCTTGAAACACAGATCAGAAATCAGAGAAAAGTTAAAAACCAAGAGACAAAGCATTTTGCCTCCTTCCAATCTCCACTTGCATCAGACAAATTGGGTCACCTTGTATTCTGCTGGAGATCAACACTCCTGCCCTCAGCTGAAGTGCCCGTGTGTTTAGACTTTCATTTTTCCTGGTAAAGGGCTCTCATGAGACACTATCTGCATGAGGAATGTCTGGCATTTATTATTGTGACACGAGCCACAGTCCACAGTCTCTCTGGCAAAACACCACGTAGAAAATTATGAGCTGAGGGCCAGTCTGGAAGTCCTTTTGCAGCCCCCAAACCAGGGGCTATACCCACAGAAACCAAGAATATTTTTGGCCTAAAGTCTGCAGTACTTGACTGCTTTGACACTGATTTATTTTAAAGAATTATAAAACTTCACTTCCTAAGTGTTTTCTTGGGGAAAAAAAAATAAAAGGCCTGACCTGTAATATAGTCTGAACTGCTCATGATTTTCCCACTAGTTAATTAACCATAAATGCATCTTATGTTGCTCCCTGCCTGCTCTTTAAGTACGTCCTATGCACTTACTCTTCATTAAAAGGTCATATTAACAGAAAATCTACAGCCTATCACTGGATAAACACAATATCTGAGGAATTCTTCTCATCTAAGTGATGGTTATATCAACTGATTAATATCAATTGATTAAGAAATCATCAGCAAAAGAACTGGGTAGCTGGGGCTGTAAGACAACCAGGATTTCAAGTATACAAAATACAGAAAACTCAAAAATACAAAAATTCTAATCTAAACTCTAATAATACCTTGCTTTTAAAGATTTGGGTTCTTAAAGATCACTAAGAATATGAAGGTCCTGGAAAAACTGAGCTGCTGTAACACCTTCTCGCTCCTCCTTTAGTGGCTGCCACAATCCCATGTAGCCTGAAATGTCATGGAGATTGAAAATCTAACCACAAGAATGAACTATGTGTATATTTTTATATATTATAAACTGGGAAAAACAGGGATTCTGTTCTGCTTCCTCAGTCCTCTGTTTGCCTTCCTCAATATGCAAGTTATAATTTCAAAGATTATGTAAGAAATCTGTAAGAAATCTGCTGAAAATACCCAAGATAAATTTTGTAAAGAGATATGTTAGGCCAAGGTGTGAATCCAAGCCAGGAGGATCACGTGAGTTTTCTAAAATCACACAGATAATGGAGTTAGTTGGGATCCCAAGCTATCTGCATGATACCCCTCCTCCCTGTCCTTGTGTTCCTCAGAACATGCAGTGAGCCATCACTTTCCTTCCCTGCTCTCCTCAAAGAGCAGTTGTGGTGAAGTGGAAGTACCAGATTTCCAGAGTTCCCAATGTTTTATCTCATCCTCTGTGGTTTTTTGCTGAAGGGGGTGGTGGAAGCTCAAGGCTTTATGTCTGAAAGCATTCAGGAAGTGCCCATTTATATCTATAACTCTCCCACTCCACTGTAGCACCATCTTCTTCAGTGGCACTGTTGAATTAACAAGTTCAGACTTCATCAGCCCCTGAATTTCAGTCAATTTTAATGATTAAACGTTACTGAAAAGCGGTAAAGGAAAACCAGCATCACCTTTTCAGTTAGCATGTCCTGAAATGTTTGGTTTTCCTTTATCTCCAGACTCACAAAGATCTCCTCATTCCTGCTCCTTTTTTTTTTTTTTTTTTTTGAGCTGATGACTTAAAAATATGTGTTGGCCGTGACCAATTTAGCTATAATTGTAATGAGAACCTTTAATTGACTTGAGTGCTCTTTATGAGGGGGCTGTGTTTGTTTTACACAATTAGAGTCACTCCAGAGAAGTGATGCCATGAGGAACACGTTTTCCCCATTGCTCTTAGAAATCTCTGTGATTAAGCAGGCAGCTGACACAAACAGTCAAAATTCATTGAACTCAAGCTGAACTGGAGGATATTTGGAGGAAAATATTCTGCTGGCAAATTTCTGCTGCAGAAAATCTCCATGTGGACAAAAGCTGAGGAGAGGATTTACCTGGCAGTGGTTGAACTGAGCTGTTCAGGTCCTGTGGCCTCCTTTTATTGACTGGATTATCTAAAATTGTTTTGGATCATGTCCTGTGCAAGACATCCAGAAATAATAGCTCAGATGGGAGGAAATAATGAAATTAGGCATCAAAGCTCTGGCAGGTAGATGATGAGAGCATGGGACTGGCATTATTTGATATCTTTGCTGGTGGCATGAACAGTGGGATCGAGGGCACCCTCAACAAGTTTGCTGAGAACACCAAACTGTGTCTACAGTCTTCTGGAGGGAAGGGATGGCATCCAGAGGGACCTTGGCAGGCCTCAGAGTTTGGAGTGAGTCCAGAGGATGGCCAGAAAGGTGATTTTGCTGCTGTAAAACCTCTGCCATGAAGAAAAGCTTCAAGGAGACCTTTAATAGCTCCTTCCAGTACCCAAAGGGAATCCAAGAGAGCTGGAGAGGGACTTGTGACAAGAGCATGTAGTGACAGGGCAAGGGATAATGGCTGTGAACTGAAAGAGGGTAAATTCAGATTATATATGAAGAAGAAATTCTTTACTGTGAGGGTGGTGGTGCTCTGGAACAAGTTGGCCAGAGAAGTTATGGATGCCTCATCCCTGGAAAATGTTCAAGACCAGGTTGGATGGGGTCCATGACAGGGGAGTTGGAATTAGATGATCTTTAGGGTCTCTTCCAATTTAACTATTCCATGATTCTGTGAGCTCACATTTTCTTTCAGGTACCTAAACACAACAGAAGGATTTGGCTGGAATTCAGCTGTATCTCTGGAATTCAGAGGTACCTCACCTTCACAAGCCGGGGAGCAGAGCGGTGTGGAGGGAGAGCAGACTGCAGGAGGGGCTCAGAAAGGACAAGAGGAATACACCCATGTAAGTCCTGCTGCTAAGCCACCTGTCCAGTATCTAACCTAAAAAAATATCTCCAAGGATGGCAGCAGATGCCACCTCCAAGCACAGCTTGGAGTCCCCAGTGTCACCAATGCTTTCTGTGCCACCAAACCCCAGGATCTTGGGAAAAACCCCCGTTAATTCGCAGAAGTCCCCAGGTCATCCAGCAGTTGTGAAACGTTTCCAGGCTGGTTTCAGAGTTCCAGAGTTCAGGAAATCGATCAGCCTGTCACGTACCAGCACTTTTCCACTAGTTTTCTGCCTTTGATAGGAGATTCTCATCAAAGAGGACTTGCTGCACCTCTGCTCAGTGTGGACTTTACCCTCTCGGATAACCAGTTCCTGTGCAGTGGCACTGAGACATCAGCCAGGACTGACAGAGAAATCCCTGACAGGCAGTAGTAGAAAGGCTGTTGCTGCTGCTTCTAAATTGTTTTCTCTAAAAGAGAAAGTCAGAGCTCACTTGCCTGGTTTCAATAATATTAGATATAACTTAGGGTGAGGGAATACCCATAAATGCGACATCTGATGAGACTTCTGCAATTTTTAAAATTCATATAATTTTTATTTCTAGAATTGCTTTTTATAAGCTTACCTGATGCTTTTTTAGAAGTTATTTTTCATTTTTAAAAATGCAACATTTCCTTAGTAAAGTCCACGATAGTTTCTAGAAGTGGTGAGAACAGTTTCCAGCATCAAAACCACTTAGCTCCAATAATGAGAAGAAAAAGTAGATCTCCATGGAATATTAACACCCTCAATTCTTCTTCTTGTAAAACTTAAATTTAAAAAAAAAAAAATTAAAAAAATAAAAAGAGGGGCAGCCATTTGAAAAAATTTAACCTCAAAACCATTTAGAAATTCACTCTACTGAGACTGAAGAATATTACAGGCTATATAAAGGTGAATTTTATCACACAGGAGTTTCAGTCTTGCTTCAACTTTACAGTATTCATAGAAAAAGAACCAAGAAATTTTATTTTGTGTGTGCAAAAGGCAAATGGGAACCTATCTCTGCTTCTGGCATTAAACATCTCCACACATCTGATGATAAATACTGACAAAAGACAAGTATCCAACGTGACTGACTGCAGGTGTCTGTAAATGAAGGCAGAATAAAACTGAGAGTTGAATTATTTCCCTAAACAACTACCAAAAAAAAAAAAAAAGGAGAAAAAATGAAAATAATTTAACAAAACTCTGGCTGTCAAATCCTTTGAAGTCTATTGTAGGTTCATGAGGGTATTTAGCATATAGAAGGCATAAAAGTCAATGAGAGAGAGAGAGAGCAGGTATGCAAGCATAAAAGTGACAGATGACAAAATTTATTGTGCTTGGTAAATCACTTTCATAATTTATATGGCTTTTTATTAATTTTTAAAGCTGTGTATTTGTGCCAAAACGAATTGTCTAGGTGTTAAAATTTGTGTTTCATGCCTCATTGTTATGAAATGGGAGCGGGAAGAGCCAATTCAATAAAGTGCTGTTTCTACTGCTATCCCTCCCAGGCTTCATTTCCCCGGGATGGCAGGGAATGGGACACCTTGCAATAAAAACAAATGTTCTCAAGGTGCTTTTTATCTTCCCTGTTTTATTCCTAATGTTGCTTGATTGCTGCAGAAAAGACACATTTAGTCAAAGGTCACCGAGAAAGCACAAAAGAATAAAACCTCCACATTTGTGAAAATCCCCACTGTGTAAAAGCCTGCTCTGAGACTTGCCCATCAGTGAAATTTCATTTTCTGGAGGGATTTGAAGTGATGCTAAGCCTTCAGCTGGCTTTTGGCCTTGTGGTGAGCTTTACCCTCTTGGGAAAATGGCTCTGACGTCAATGTGAGTCAGATGACAGCTTTTAGTCCCTTTCTTTTTCCTTTTTGCTCTTACTTTTTGGATACTGTGTTAAAAAAAGATTGAAATTTTAAGAAACACAAAGTCTAATGTACCTGTAATGTTCATACTTATTTTCTTAAGCACACTAGAACTTTGGGGTTTATATATAATTTTTATATATAAATACATATATAGTCTTTCCTTGCATTATCCTATGGAATCATATCATAGAATCATAGAATTATTAGAGTTGGAAATGACCTTAAAGATCATCTAAATCTAAACCCCTGCCTTGGGCAGGGACACCTTCCACTAGCCCAGGTTGCTCAAAGCCTCATCCAACCTGTCCTCGAGCACTTTCAGGGTTGGGGCATCCACAACTTCTCTGGGCAACCTGTGCCAGTGTCTCCCCACCCTCACAGTACTCCCTTCGTTCTTTAACTCCCAAAACGAGCTGTGACATAGTCATGAAACTCTTCAGACCCGAAATAGTCCTGAGCTGTAGCTCAAAATGGTCAAAACAGTGTGATGACTGTGCAGGGAGGGCCAGTGGGTGAGCGATAGTGTAAGTTGATACAAGACTCTGCAGAGATGCAAATGTGCCTTTTATTGGCATTGTTACATTTCTTAAATACATTATGGCAATCATTTTAGACCGAAAGAGCTCAGACTATGGGGACATGATTATGCTGCTTTTCCCAAGTTGGTAATATCAAATGCTTTCATTTGCTGCTTGAGCCGTGGCTTCACAGTCCAAAGTGTTCAGCTGTGAAACTCAAATTTTTCTTGACCCCACTTTTTGCATTGTCTTCCATCCCACTCACACACAACAGCATTTTAACTTTGCCAGACCAACAGTTTATGGGTCTTAATGGTAAATTGGATTAAGAGGTAGCCTCAGTAGAGAAATAAATTCTGTTTTCACAAATATCACTTCCTTCAATAGTGCTCCTCTATGCTAATGAGTGTGGTATCTCCAAGAACAAGATGAACTAAGTCAGTATGGCTTTTTTGTATCAGAAAATGTGTCCCCTTCTTTATCAGAAGATACATTTCCAATATTCAGTTATAATGAACATCAATAGAAAAATCATCATTCCCCTGGCAGTTGCTGTTGTTGTTACTTGCAGGCAGAACGGTTCAAGAAAGACTCACGGGTTTATTTTCGGTTTTAAATTTGCAATTAAGAATTAGGGTGTTGCCATTTGGTTTCCAGTGGAGCACAGGAATGACACGGCAAATGAAAGGCCATGATTTCTGGAGGGACTCACACTGTCTGATTACCTTTCCACATGGAATAACACATCATTTAACACCATTGGTCCTTTAAAGTATATCCTGAATCTATCCCAGCAAACAGAGGCCAGGTCAGCTCATGCCCTGACTCTGATTAGGGTAGCAGACAGACATTACTGTCCACTGGAAATATTTACTTTCACTGGCTCCTGAAGAATCCTTGGATAACCATGCTCCTTGGAGAGGAACCCAGGTTAGACTGGATGAACCAAGGAGATGAATCTGATCTCATCCTCACCATTTCTGTACAGATCTAATTGAACAGAGTTTTGTACAATAGTGGAAAGAGATCCAAAGTAGGCACAATTCCTACTGAAACTAGGAAATATCTAAATTTGAAGGGAAAAAATAAATTTATGTCAAAATACTGAGTTATAAATCTTATAATCTAATAGACTTTAGAGCACATTACTGACCAATGAGTAAAATGCGATATTAGCTCTTTATTCTCTCAGTGAAGATGAGGACAATTAAGCACAGAAATATTTGGGGCAATCTTCACTAACTTGCACTGTCCCAGATTAGACAACTCAATCTAATCATTATCTTTGATACAAAAATTTCATCTTGTTTTTTCAGATGTGTTCTCTCCCTGCAAATTTTGGGTTTTTTTTTTTTTTGCTCTGTAGATTCAAAGACAAACATTCTGATAAATTTTTCACCAACTGAAAGATCCAGAGCTGGAATGAAAAACTTTATATATAGAGAGGAACTAAAATAACTTTCCACTGTGGAATTTTGTTTTTACTCTGCATAGGCCCTGGGACTCAATTAGATTCTGCTTGTGTGTTGTAATAATTTTCCTTACAGGTTATCCTTTCAGCTGAAATTCCCGGCAAAATTGCTGCGCGATGGATTTAGCCCCACAGGCAACTTTGCCACTGCCTTGTAGTTCATTTCACACAGGCATAGGCTCAGTGTCCCCATCAGACTGTCCTGGAGGGTCCCTAAAGCCTGGTGGGTGACATCAAGGCCTCTTTATTCAGATGTGACAGCTACATCAGACAGTGTCCTGCAAATACTCACTGGCCCTGTCAGAAAACTGTTTTCCCTTTGATTTGCTCATTTCCTCCACCCCTCGCTCCATCCCGTGGAGTGATCTCTCAGGTGGAAGAAAGAGTCCCCAGAATCCTTTTTCTTCTCTCTTTCATCCCTTAATCAGTAATTCCACCCTGTGAAGATGCCAGTCAGCAGTAACCCCCCCAACCCAGAACACTCCAGCTGAAAAGTGAGGAGCTGATTGTCGATGAGTAAAACAAATACAGCCTTTTAAAAGTGGGATTTTTATTTTTTAAAAAGTACATAGAATAAGTATATATTGACAGATGTAGCTGACCCATAACCACTCTTTTTTTTTTTTTTTCTTTATTTTCAAAATCTGTGCTTTCACTTGGAAAGCTCAGTACTGACAAAAGTGATCTGGGAAAACAGTGCTTGGGAAAAACAACCCTGTGGGAACTTGGATGAGAGCAGAACATCATTGTGTGTCCTGAATGCCCTGAGGGAATTTTTAGACATCTCATTAAAGCTTATGGAATCAAAGGTGACATATTTTTTCACTTTTTTTCCAGTCCACATGTGACTCCCACACCTACACTCAGTAAAAATATCACCCCAATAGTTTGCAACAGCTCAATGCCCCAGAAGAAGTTGTTTTCTCCATCTCAAGAGTAGCCATGAGAGAGGTGGTACCTATCCCTCAGCTGGAGACCCTGAAGGAAAAGACTTTTTGATAGAGACGCTTTTTTACCAAGGCCTGTAAAGACAGGAAAAGGGGCAGCAATTTTAAACTGACAGAGAATGAGTTTAGATTAGATATTAAGAAGGAATTCTTTATTATAAGGGTGGTGAGACCCTGGCGTAGGTTGCCCAGAGAAGCTGTAGATGTCCATCCCTGGATTGTTCAAAGTCAGGCTGGATGGGCTTGGAGCTGAGTGGTCTAGTGGGTGGCATCTCTGCCCATGGAACTGGATGGTCTTTGAAGGTTCCTTCTAACCCAAACCATTCCATGATTCTAGGAAAAGAGTCTTTGGTTAAACCACACAGCTGGTTTGCCTCTGTACCTCAGCAGCACAGTGATGAAAAAAAAACAACAAAAAAACCCAGCAAAGTTTCCATGGAAACCCTGTCTCGAATTCAGCAAAGTTCATCAAGCCTAACAGGATTCCGAGGAAACACTGCAGGGCCGAGGAATTGGTCTGTTCCCTGA
>JAYRBT010000082.1:149007443-149059566 GCA_036023395.1 Myiotriccus ornatus | reverse complement strand
GAATTCAGCAAAGTTCATCAAGCCTAACAGGATTCCGAGGAAACACTGCAGGGCCGAGGAATTGGTCTGTTCCCTGAAATTTCTTAATCGAAGCCCTGGAAATGTACATGGAGGCATTTCTGGTACATGGAGGCCTCTTTTAAGAGTTCAGCCTTTTGCAGAGCAGAAAGATGAAGTGAATCACTCACATAAAGAGTCAGTTTTAAGTCCACTTGCACCTGCCAAAGCTCCTGCTGCCTTTGCAGCTCAGTGAAGACCTGGCCTGTTCCTTGGCCTCGATGGTCATGCCGAGTACTTCTTTTTATTTAGCTCTTCCAGCAAGACTCTGTCACACTGAAATATGCTTTTCTATCCTTAAACATCACCACCACCTCGCTGTGATCACTGGAGATGAAAGCTTATCCTGCAGGTTTATTATGCTTTGAGAAAACAAATTACTTCCTGACACTCACCCGTCTCTCATTTTCAATACCCTTAAAAGATTCCCTCGCTTGACTGCCCGACGTTCATCTTCTCAGTGTCTTCCCGAGGCTGACAGCCATCAGAAATTCAATGAGATACTACTTTTCCTAAAGACTGAGAGCTGGGAACCGATATTGCAGCTCATTGTGAGAGAGCATGAATGAGAGGAAATAGTTTTCCTGAAAAAAAACTTCGTCAGCTGCAGAAGAACACGCACATCTGGAGAGGACCATCAAATGCAGCCTTTTCACTTACCAGTTCAGTGCAAAGCATGACAGGCAGATAACAAACACAGAGAGATGATGAGAGAAACAAAAAGCAAATGACATGAAATACTGAGATAGAAACAGGGATTAAAAATAAACTTTCAATGAAAGAACTGAATAATTTCTTCTTTTTTTTTTTTTTTCCCCAAGGTGATAGTTGCATCTTTCATTGCTTGAAGAGCTGGATCTATTCCAGCATCTCTAGTCAATCTTTAAGATCTCTTCCAACCCAAACCATTCTATAGTTCTGTGATCTCCACAGGGCAGGATGGTTGGTCTGGGGGGACATGAAAGAAATGTGTTAGCAGGAAGATTTAGTAGCTTGTTGAAGGTCATAATCAAACCTGCAGATGTGAAACACCTGCTCTAAATGCAGTACAAGACCTTCCTCTCTTTCTCTCCTTGCAGTTTCTTATGCCTTCCTGAATTAAATGCTTTGTGTATACTGAGAATGGTGTAATATAATGGGAGGAGGAATTAAAAAAAAATTTCCTAGAAGATTGAATTGATAAGGAAATTTCAGTAGAGGTGAATTAGACTAAGCTCAAATGTGAGATAGTTTCACTACAAACTGATCAAAGCAGAAGAAAATAAGTGTTAATTCAAAATCGTATGAAGTCTTCAGGACCTCCCCAGTTAGTCAGGATTTGCTGGCAACACAAAAAGAAAATAATATTGCCAAGCCCATAAGATCACATAAATGAGAAATTAAAATTCTAACAGTGAAATTTACCAATGCTACAAACAGCAGTAAAATAGCAAATCAAGCTGGAAATAACTTTGACAAGTCATCTAACCTTCTATCCTGTTCCATGACCCATTTAGTATCTAAAATGATTCATCCAACACGATTGAATCACTGTGATAATTTGCTTTCTCCTCTAGTAAATTTATTTGCTCTGAGTCCACAAGATGCTAATGCTGAGAGAAATGTCAAAAATCGCTTCCTCTGAGAGCTCAAGGGGGTGAAAACTGGTAAATATTCATTTTTTGTGGGGTTAATTTTCCACATTATTTGACCTAGTCCTAATACTTGCCTGAACAAAAAAGTTTTTTAGGAATGCCCATTGGGACGTCTGTGAACCTCAACAGTAACTGGGATAGCCATGACCACATGTCCCCAAAGCTTTGTCCCTCCACCCATCACCTCATCCACGGAGACTTTTGTACATTAAGCTGTCCTCATGTATCCTGTAGCCCACTGGAATGCATACCACAGAGCAGGGAACACTAGTTGCTGGCAATCCAGACCTTTTGCAAGTGGCCCTTTTAGAAACATCACCCTTAAAAACCCATTGTCATGTGCTTTACTACTGAATTCTCCCTGATATTGATAAAATGCATAAACGACTCCACTTTGTAGCACATCTCCTTGACTTCCTCAGGGCAGTGTACCGACTTTTCAGGTATTTCTGAACAGTGGCCCTTTATTTCCAAACATATGTAACGTCAGGAGATGGATTCTTACTTTCTTTTGTGTCCTTTATGTTGGGAATGAATGAATTTAACATAGTCCCTCTCTTGCTTTTTCTTTGCAATGGGGACAGCTGCCTCTTGGTAAACAAGCATTCAACACGCCTTGGAGAACAACTCCTCGTGCAGGCAATGCTGTACAGTGATGAAAAATACACACCAACGTGCAAGAACACCCTTTCAGCCTTCAGCTCTCACTGTTAACCACTTGAGAACATATTAAACCATTCAAGGAGAACATTAAGCTTCAAAGTAGACAGGAAGTCTTACCCCTTGTCGTTATCTTCAGCTTCCAAAGCTGGCAAGCAAGTATGGAATAATAAAAAAAAAAACAAAGCAACAACAAAAAAAACCACCAAAATAAAAAGCCACAAGTGATCAGGATTGCTTGTGTGTAAGGCTCAGGGGAAACAGGCATTTAAATGTTTTGTCTTTTCCAGGTAATTTGCAGCTGAGGATGAGTGATGAGAAAGGCATTATACTTTACCTGGCAAGGCAGTATCTATGCTAAATAAAGAAAGAAGCAGCCAAAAAATAAGCATAATTATACTTTACCTGGCAATCCAGTGTGTATGCTAAATATAGAAGAAAACACCCAACAAATAAACGTAATTATAATTTATATATTTCTGTATCTATGTTTGTGCTTTAAATCCCACAGCTGGAGTTCCATATGTCTCGAATGGCTGGAGGTTTTAAATGGGGTTTTGATGGAAATCCTTGTCACTCAGCTCCCAGTGGATGCAGCCAGTCAGATCCCCAAGCAAGCATGGATGATAAGCTTCACTTGTGAAAGCAAGGACATAAGGAAAACACGAAGGGAAAAGTTCTTGGGTCTTTGAGTTAACTAACCAAGACACCATGCAGCCTCTGCCATTGCTGTTCCTGCAAGAAAAGTAGTTTTACCCCTTGTTTTTGAGTTTCACTCACTTCTATACCCCTTCAAAGTAAGTGTTTTTTGAGGGAATATTCATCCAGAGACTTGGAATGAGTTAATTGTTGTATCAAAGCAGCCATGGGAGAGTGTATGACAGGCATATTTGCACATGGGCTCTAGATAGTTTACAAGAAACATCTCAATTTATTTTAACAGTTCCCTTGAAAGATAAGGAGGAATTATCTCTGATTTACAGTCAGGATACTGAGAGGTGTATTTATTTTGCACAGCACAAACCCTGAGCTAAACAGAAAGTCAGTGAGTCCAAGGCAAGCTCAGAGGTGGAAGTGCTGCTCTCAGGTGCACGTTACCTGCTTTGAACCACAGCAAAGTGCATGTTCATGATGCAGCACCTTTGCAAACACACCCGGTGTGGCTGAGTCCCCCTGTGGCAGAGACAACAAAAATTGCTTTGGAATACAATAGCAATATCTGGAAATTAAATCTGAATGTGAGTCCTGGACCTTATTCAGGAATCCATCTATTTCCAGAGAGCTGCTGAGGTATAATACAGAGTCACAGAGTCCCTGAGGTGAGCAGGCAGAGTTGGAGATCATCCAGTTCAGTTCCCAACCAAAGCAAGCTGCTCAGACCTTTTTCCAGTTGGTTTCAATGTCTCCAGTGATGGATACTCCACAGTGTCTCTGGTCAACCTGTAAAAAATTACATTTTGTGCATGTTTTTAAAGGGAATTTCCTATTTTTCTGTTTGTGCCTGTTGCCCAGTGTGCTGTCACCAAAGCCCCTGCCCAGTTCAGCAGCAGCACTTTCCCTGGCCCTTCTTTTGCTGCAGGTGTACCTGTGAAACCTTTTTTGGTGCTTTTCCAGTCCCTCACCAGATTCACCTCCAACAATATGAGGCAAAATGTAAAATCTTCCTCATCTGAAACTGCTCTTTTGAACCCTGTGTAGTGAACACAGAGAGGGAAAACCAAACAAAACCAGGGAAGAGCAGGAATTGCCTCAAGGTCCTGAGGAAGATCAGAGCCCCTTGAATAGGGGCTACGCTGTAAACATGAGATGAGAATAAAAATGTGTTTTAAAGACATTTCAATACACAAGGTGGGCAACTGCAGGAAGACAAACAAAAACACGTTTGTTTCTGCAGGACCATCTGCTGAGTTTGGGAGTGAGAGGATAAACTGAAGCCTTGATGTCTGATCACATCTCTGCTCTGTAGCCATTTCTTAACCATTAAACGACATAACTTCTTTCTTTCCCTCTGTGCAAGTGTATCGCCCTTCTGTCCAGAAGGGAGTGCAGATCAGTGGAGGAAAAAAAAAGCAGATTTGAAATTCCTGCATTAATTTTCCAAGACAGCCACCTCTATGATTGGTCTCAGACCCATCTTTAACTAGAGCACAAACCAGCTTCTTGCAATGCAAGTGGCTGGAGACAGAAATTTTGGCCATTTTTTTTGCATAATCAAATACCTCACCAGTCAAGCTTCTGCCAACAAGACCTTTAATTTCATCAAAGATATACTGAGGGATAAAATTAACTTAAAAGGTACAAATGAGAAAGAACTGTTCCCATGCCCTTTGGCTAGCCCATTTTCTTTATAATTATTATTCTAATTTTAGCATATTGGCAAATAAAGGGCTTTATAAAACCATCCAGGTGTAGAGTTTCTGTTTGTACTTCAAACGCCCACATAAAAAATGCTCCAGATGCTCAATTTACATTTGAAGTTCAGGAGTCAGGATGACAATGCACATTTCCATGTAAATCTCGACTGTTGCTAAAAGCATCAGGGATGGTCTTTTTATTTTCCATCTAGCAATTGCTATCATCTTTCTGTGATGAAACTCCTCACTGGGCCTCTTCCCAAGGTTTCCAGGTGAAACTGGGATGAGGGTCATGCCCTGTAGGCAGACATGCAGTTTATCTAAGGGTAGGGCGTTTTGGAATGTCCTGCAAAATCGAGTATGAATATCAGAGGGGCTTCTGTCAAAACCTGGGAACCCTCTAAAAATTTGTTTAAAGTGTTTGTAATTTTTGTAGGGTCCATAGAAACAAAATTAACAGCTCACAACATTTATTACTTAGTTGATTATTTGACATCATTTACCTATAGAGGTTTTGTGCTTTCTGAGAGTGAATATTCTGTCAGAAGAGAACACAAGTATTAGGACTATCCAAAAACCCAATTCTCTTTCCTGACAAAAAAAACCTATTCCTTTTTCCATTTCTAATCATCTTCACCAACTTCAGAGCTGCCCTCCAAGGCAGCTGAAGCTACAGGAGATGAATCATTTCTGATCCAGCTTTGTTGTCAGGAGCCCAGTCTGTTTGAATGACTGGGAAATCACCGTAGGATTTAAGAAATGATCCAGTCTTGCTGAACCTCATGAAATTCCCATTTCTTGAACCTGTCCAGATTCTTCTGGATGGCATCTCGTCCTTCAGGAGTGTCAACTGCACCACTCAACTGCAAACTTGCCAAGGGTGCACTCATCCCAGCATCACAGAAGAATTTATTCTCCTGAAATGGTTCAGTGAACAGTTGGAAAACCTTCTTTGTTTCAGGGTGCATTTAAATGAAATGCTCTTCAGCACCTCTAATGGCCCCAAGATGGTACTTCTCCTTTGGTATGATCAGGTAAATGTACCTGCCCAGAATTAGATAGACTTGAGCAGAACTTGAACCTGAATTAATCTCCTTCTGGGTGGAAATCTGAAGTAGTAGGTGAGTCACTAATCTGGAACTAAGCACATTCTCATATTGCCATTAAAAGCTTTCACGATACTCATCTGCTGTTCTCCTTTACCCCAAGGTCAGTCTCCTGCAGTGGAGCTCATTTGCTCTGGATCCAGAAGTGTGAATATAAACTTCTCCTTGCCTTTCCTTCAAAGGCATCCAGGGGTGCTTGGTTTCCTGGTGCTTTCCTACCTGCAGGGAGTGTCATCCAGGTGACACTGTGGAGCTTGGGAAGGACACACAGACTGGCATGAATAGCTGTGCCATTCCTTTGTGTGCTGCTGGATCTACAGGCTCCGACAGCCGTCACTGCCTTCACAGTAAACAATCTGATCACACAAACCGAATTCTCGGCTCATCAGAGTGATGACAGTCCTGGATATGGCCAGTAGCAGAAACTGAGGGACTGAATACATTTCCCAGCAGAGGAGGCAAACATGTTTACCTTCATACTCCCAGGTCACCACTCAGGCCTGATGTGTTATTTTGGATCATCCTTTTAAATCTGTAGTTTTGAATCTTGTGTAAGTTGTGTAAGTTCTACAATGAGGGTGTGTCCAGGGAACGATGCTGGTGAAGGGTCTGGAGCACAGATCCTATAAGGAGCACCTGAGGGAGATGGGGTTGTTTAGTCTGGAGAAAAGGAGGTTCAGGAGGGACCAGTTCACTCTCTACAACTGCCTGACGGGGTTGTGGTGAGGTGGAGTCAGGCTCTTCTCCCAGGCAGATAGCAACAGGACAAGGGGAAATGGTCTCAAGTTGCACCAAGGGAGGTTCAGGATGAAAATTAGAAAAAAATCTCTTCCCTGGAAGAGTGGTCCAGCATTGGAACAGGCTGCCCAGGGAAGGGATGGAGCCATCAACTCTGGAACTGTTCAGAAAACGAAAGGTCTGGCACTCAGTGATATGGTTTAGGGAGCAAGGCGGTGTTTGGTCAAAGGTTGAACTTAGTGATCTTGGAGGTTTTCCAAACTCAATATTCTATGATTCCATAGATCTCTCCTCAGACTTCCACAAAGCCCCCATGCTGCAGTGACACAGGAGACAGCTGTCAGTCCCACACAGGTCTGTCCTGCAGGACTCTCAGGTGTTCCTTAAGGCACAGGAACTTCTGCTGGCACTGATGAGAGGCTGGTGGGACTCTGCAGCAGCCTGCAGGACCAACCCTGAAGCTGGAGTGCAGGAGAGGAGCCCCACTGCTCCCCTTCTCTTCACAAGGGTGCAAACTGAGAGGCATTACCCTCTGGACAGCTGCAGACCCGTGACTGACTCCACTATGAGCACACATACAGTAAATGGAATTTTGTTTTGAGGCAAGGAGGTGAGATCTTCGTGCCCTGTTTTTACAGAGGAACAACAGGGCCCATGTGGCAAAACTCCTGCAGCTCAATGTGCTGCATCCTAATAGGATGCGAAACACCTGCCTGGCAAGATCAGGATTATTGGAGCTGAGCTCATGCATTGCATGGCTCTTTCTAATGAATCCCTCTTTAGCATACATTTATGCCAGTTGACAAAGTGAAAGGAGCAATTTCCTTAAATATTGAGCATTCATACATAAATTGCAGCCTAGTGGAATCTTCTCCCATCCAAACGGAATCCTTTATCTATTTCTGTTTTATAAGAAAAGCAAATAATTTCTTATCGGCTGAGTTTGAAATACAGGCAAGTGTTTAGTTGGAGTGTTATGGAGTGTCAGCTTTTCTATGGCATTTACTTTTCATGCTCTTAATTTCTCATTTCATTATCTCGTCTCATTCTCTTGCCATGTCAGTGTTTTGATTCGATGGCTTCCATGTGACAGGAGCTCTTGCTGTGTGAGCGGTACAAATGCAGCTTTAAAAGTGGTACAACTTCCTATTAAGGCAGAGCCCTTCCTGAGGAATTTCTTAAAGCTGCAAACAGACAAGGCATAGCAGAGGAACTTTGATATGCACAGCAGGCTAAGCCCTCCTACCGTCCCTGCCATGGATTGCTCTGCAAAATCTTCCTTTGTGTTCCTGATTTGCAGAGGTTTGATCTGTTATTGCCCTGGCAATGCAGAAGTGGCACCTCCCGCTTTTATCTCTGAATGTTCCCACTTCAGTCAGTGAGATGTGCAACAACTTCTTAAAGAAAAGATGTAATTTTTGCTTTAATGCCTGAAGAATGAGAAAAATTTTTCCTTGGCTTTTCCTGTGGCAGGTCCCTTCCCCTATCAGAGAATGAAAAGTACAGCTGGGGCAGAGTCAGTTTTGGCCAGTGATGGCCCAGCTGAGATCCCAGTCCTTAATCTAAGGAAATCATCAAGCTTAGTAGTGGCCATCAGGAATCTCAAGTCCGTGTCTGCTGCTGTCAAAGACAGCATGGAAAAAGCAGGAATTAGGGAGTCTGGAAAAGGCACAACAGAGCATGGAGCCTTCCCACAGAGCATGGAGCCTTCCCACAGAGCATGGAGCCTTCCCACAGCGTGGATGAGCGTGGGAGGTCCAAGGAACTGGTCTGAGGGCTGGAGCACCTCTGCTGTGGAGACAGGTAGAGAGAGCTGAGGCTGTTCAGCCTGGAGAAGACAAGGCTCCGGGGAGATCTTTAGGATCTTTAGTACCTAAAGAAGCTCCAAAAAAGCTGGAGAGGGACTTTATACAAGGGCATGGAGTGACAGGACAAGGGGGAATGGCTACTAGCTGACAGAGAATTGATTTAGATTGGATATTAGGATGGAATTCTTCACTGTGAGGATGGTGATGTACTGGAACAGGTTGCCCAGAGAAGTTGTGGATGCTCCAACCCTGAAAGTGTTTAAGGCCTAACTGGATGGGGAAAAGGGAAGAGCCTTCCTGGAAAGGGAAGATCCTGCAGTGCAAGGGAAGTGCCTGACCAAATGTATTCAGTGGGAACAGGGCAGCCCTCGTCTGTGCCACAACTGCCTTTGTAGGAATAGGAACACAAGCTTTCATCTCTTCAGAGGAAACTTTAATTAGCATAATGGGAAATTGCACCACTGGAATGAGCAGAATCATTTGTGTATATTCCAGCTGTATTTATGCTGAGCTGACTCACAACTCAAAGTTATTCAACTCGAAGATCTCCTCTCTCATTTACCAGTCTGCAGGAGGAGAAGACCAAAATCTGCTAGCAGATGAGAAGTCTGGAACCTTTCCTCTTGTTCTTCAGAGCCATTTTCATTGGCAAAGCTTTGGAACAATAGCAGGCTGGAGAGGGTGCCAAGGCTCAGAGGTGTGTTGGAGGAGGATTGCATCCAGCTCTGGCATCCCCAGCACAGGAAAGATATGGTCCTGTTGGATCGAGCACAGAGGAGGCCACAAAGATGATCAGAGGGCTGGGGCACCTCTGCTGTGAGGAGAGGCTGAGAGAGTCAGGGTTGCTCAGCCTGGAGAAGAGAAAGTGCCAAGGTGACCTTATTACAGCCTTCCAGTACTTAAAGGGTTCTCCAAGAGATCTGGAGAGGGACTTTAACAAGGGCATGAAGTGACAGGGCAAGGGGAATGGCTGTAACATGGAAGGGGAGAGGTTTAGGTTAGATATTAGGAAGGAATTCTTACCTGTGAGGGTAGTGAGGCACTAGAACAGGTTGCCCAGAAAAGTTGTGGATACCCCATCCCTGGAGATGTTTAAGGTCAGATTGGATGGCAGGAGGGTTGGAACTAGATGATCTTTAAGGCCCTTCCAACCCAAACAATTCTATGATTCTATGATTTTTAATCACTCCAGAAATGTAGTCCTAAAAATTGTCTTTTAACTCATTCCTGAAGGAGTGCTCTGATAAGGTTGCACTGAGCACTCTTAGCTGGGGATTGTGTACTGCCAACCCAAATCTCTTCAGTGATGCATTCTTGGAAAATCACAGTTATACATTTCAGAGTCAAATTATTTCTTTGTTCAAAAACTTGTTCTTCAAGTCTCTTTGACACAGTGAAATTGAGATGTTGTGTCACCTCCACCCTGAAAGGAAACTGTCATCTCTAGAGGTGCAAAGAAGGAGATGGAAATGGAGGAGTGAGTTAAAGTCCTAACTGGGGGTTCATTCTCTGGAGTTCAGTCACACGACTTGAAAACAGAAATATCTTATACTTCTCTCTTGTTGTAATCAGTCTGTTTTCATTTTTCCATACTTGAAATTTATTTTAATTAAAACAACATGCTTTTAAATGAAAAATATTATTAGGTTAATCGACAGGTGTTCAAGTGACATTTTGAAAATTAAATCTGTAACTCTTCTGACTGAGCTCAAATACCAGCTCAGCATTTTTAGCTTTCTAAATCAACATATTTGGGAATGGATCTAGTAGATCTCTATAGTTACATTACTTATGATTCTGAGTTAAATTCTTCAGGACTGTTGGCTGAAGAAATCCTGTGCATGGCTGAGTTCATGTAAGCAGAAGGAAAATCATATCCTTGAGAAAAGGAGGATGTGAAACTTGTTGATGTGAAACAAGGATTAAAATTCTGTGTCTGATCTACTAGGGAATTTATTCTGTATCTTGATCCTATCTTAACTGTGTCCTGATTATAAGGATACACAGCCATTTCCACAGGGATGAAAAATTGTTCATTTCTGGTCAATTTGAACTGAAATTGTTTATTTGTTTGTAGGTCAGTCAGTGAACTGAAATATCCCTTTTCTTGTGCAATCCTTGCTCTGCATAAAACAAAACCAGGGCAGAGTTGCTTTCGATTTCACAGAAAAAGCCACATTTTAGTGAAGCTTGGACAAGAATCTGAAGCAAGAGGGTAAGAAGTGGATCAGGATGTGACAGAAAAGATGTCCAGGATGAAAATTAAGGGACAATACATCACATAAGAACTTTGGCACTCAGCCAAACAACTGCAAAAACCAAGATTTTTAAAGACATTTTCATGTTTTTCCAGAATTTTTTTTCATCCTGCTGAAAAAGGGCTGAAAAAATGGGAAGATAAAAACAGGAAGGAAAAAAGAAAAAGGGAGAGAACAAAAAGAGAGTTATGAAATACTCTCTTATGAAAGATGTTTAACTGAAATATCTGGTGCCCTGTTAGAATCTGGAAACTAATTTCTGAGTAACCTCTGTTTATTTACTTCACTGATATAACATATAATTCCCACACTTGGTTTCTCATATATAACCAGACCACTCATATATTCCCAGACCACTGGGAATTCATGTTTTCCTTAAGGTTTGCTGGTCACAGATTGGAAATCTCCAGTAATACTGCATGTTTCATCAGGGATCCTCATACCCCTGAGAAACTCTGCTGGTCCACACATTTTTAAGGAGCTCAAGGCACTTGGAGTTATTTTCACAGGCAGACACATAAGCAGGGTGTCCTTAGTACACACCAGGAAGCTGCTGCCTTGTTTGGTGTTAAATCTCAACAAGCAATATTTTAAGAGGGGGAGAATTAAAAGCAGATCTGTTGAACAGGTTGTGTTGCAGTGCTGACCTGTGATGTTCAAGGAGTACCAGACTTTGGTGCCTGTTATTGGTTTGTTGTTTTATTTTGTCTGGTTTTCTGGCTGAAAACCCTTTTCTCCCATTGTTCTGCAATCTGTTGTGAGGTATGTGGAGGCTAACAGCCAACACTGTTTACACTTCTAAACTTAAAACTGGAATTGTGTTTCAAAGAAAAGTCAGTTCTGATGCCTGGACATTGCTGCTCTGGCTGTGAGGACCATGTTACTTTGCTCCTGGGTCTGGTGAAAAACACAAATATTTTCCTGGTTTTCCTTTCCCTAAACTGAAAATTATTGACTATAATGCTTCAGGCTCTGGTTAAAGATGTGGCTGTTTGCAAATGAAAGCAGCTTTATGTGTCCGTAAAAGCTCAACAGTGGCCATTTCTCCCCTGTATTTGTCTGTCTCAAACATCCTACCGGAAAGGTTTGGAGGAGGCCTCTTTTCAGGGTTTGTTTAGTCAGTTGTTGGGTTTATTTTCTAGCTTCTGGGGAAATTAGGGGCCTTGAACTTGTCAGATTCACCTGAGATTGCTCCTGACAGCAGCCAAACGTAAGGGAGATAAGAGATTTATTTTTGCCAAAAAAAAAAAGCTTTAGGAACATGATAGCAAAATTGGAAACAAACAGGGAAACATAAAAACCAATAAAAGGTGAAGTGAGATTATACCTTCTGCTTTTCTAGCTGCCACTTTGGATTGCTCTGTGGGACCCCACTGTGCTGGGATCCAAGGTCATGATCCACTAACACTTCTCCAATCTGACTGGTGCTATTCAGAATTGACAACGTCCTTAAACATGTTTCTTCACTGACACTCAAGGCTTTTCTGTCTGTGAATAAGTTTCACTGAAGCTTCTCAGCAGATTTTAAGTATTCCCCAGGCTGTCTGGTAGTTTAGGAAACCTTATCCTGCTGCAAAATCTTCTAGCTGCTCCCCGTCTGCCACAAATGCAGATGGAGCACCTCTGGTTAAAGCAGTGATAGCTTCACTTTGATATGCAGACAGCACCTTTTCTAGGGCTGATTCATCCTCCCCTAAGGACTTTTATCTCCAGAAATCAAGGGAATTTCACCTTCCTCCTCTCACATTATAAATGAACGTATGATAGAATCATAGAAAGGCTTGGGTTGGAAGGGACTTAGAAGCATTATCCGGGTCCAACCCCCCATGCCATGGGCAGGGACACCTTCCACTAGACCAGGTTGCTCCAAGCCCTGCCCAACCCGGCCTTGAGCACTTCCAGGGGTGGGAAGCTCAAGGCTTAGTCTGTAGTCACCACTCTGGACACAAGGAAATAAAAATATGTGGATCCTAAGAACAGACTGTTCAGACTAAACCCTCCCTCTCCCTGCATCACCCCCACTGCTGGGGGGTGAGCAGTACTTGAGCAGGGTTATTTCAGGGTCAGTAAAATCCTTGATGTGTCTGTAACACTCGATGTCACTGGTGCCACAAGGATATCCAGGAAGTCCTCCTCCCTCCTGCAGCGAACCAGCCTGTCCCCATAAAGGAGCTTTCACCCAAGACCACATTCACTTTTTAATTTTCCCTAGGCAAAAAGACAGATGATTAACACGAGCACTGTGAGAATGATGAGGTGATTTAACGGTCCAAACGTGCTTTGTTTGTGGCTCAGGCCAGGAAATAAGTTACCAACTTCACTGGGGACCAAAGAAGTGTCTTGCCAACCTCCTGGGAAGCATTACCTTAAGGAGAAAGTGTGGGTTGAGGGGAAAATAGAGCCATAAAATCATTGAATGACATAGGTTGGAAAAGACCTCTGAGATCATCAGTTCCAACCATTTACCCAGCACTGCCAAACTCACCATTACACCATGTCCCTAAGGGCCATTTCTACACATCTTTTAAATCCCTCCAGGGATGGTGACTCCCCCACTGCCCTGGGCAGCCTGTTCCAGTGCTTGTCAACCCTTTTGGTGAAGAAACAACTCATGTCATCGAAAAAAAAAAAAAGAAAAGAAAAGGAATTTTTTTTCTCTGGTCAGGTTTTATTTTTCCAGGGATATAGGAAATCCCTGAAGACAAACTTTTCAGAGTTCCATCAGATCATATGATGGGCACACATGATGGGCTGGTAGACAGGACACCTGGGTTCTCCTCCTGGTCTGCCACTGCATTGCAGAACCAACTGTGGGAATATCTCATCACCTCTCTGTGTCCTTTGCTACGTTCCCAGCACATGGACAGAAGGTGAAAACTCTCTCTCTATTAATGTCTGACATGCTTAAAATGTCAGATTCCTGTCCTGGTCAGGTGTCTCCTAAATACAAATAATAACAATCTTTATTTGTCTGCAGCTTTGTTATTCATTTGATGTGAGCATCCACCAGACACAAAGATCTTTGTCAGCCCTTTGGTCCCTCCTTTTTGAGCCACGTGGTGGCTCATCTGGGAGCCTGAGCTCAAAGGATTGTAGAAGATGTATTGCAATAGGGAACATTATTTATATACTAGACAAGATTTTAAAGTAGGAGAATAAAACTCTTGTTTTTCTCTGCTCACCATGAAGCAAAGGAGGGAGGTCAACAGGAATGAGCATCATCCAACAACTCTCATTTATTCCTGTTTTCTCATCTGCCTACACTATAATTACATATGGAAAAAAAACCCACAACAAAAATACATTGATATAGTCAGTAATTCAAGTACTCCCACTTTTGGAAATGCCACAATGGATTTTAACTGTTAGAGTACTATTAATCCAGTGTGGCACCATAATTTAGATCCCACGTGCATTTATGCTGTTATTTATGCAGCCTTTAATCATATAAATATGGTTTTGTTTTAGTCTTTGGGAAACTCCACCAGCAAACTTGATATGATTTTTAATCATTTTTTTCTCATATCAGGATCTAAAGGTGTGCAAGGCTTTTCCCTTCTACAAAACATGAGCTCTTATTCCCCAGGCCTACAGATTCTGCAGGTTCTACCTTGTGAACTGCAATTAAAACTCTTCATCTGGAATATTCAACTGGTTACAGTTCGGAACCATTAGTCCAAAGAAAATCCTTCTCAGCTTTTGGCTAGAAAACATTCAGAACAAATAACATATTTGGGGAATTTGCTATTAGTACAGGTCAAATCTCCAAGGACTAGGACTTTGGTCAGATTTATATTGGTTTTTTTAGATATAAAAAGCTCTTTCAAAATGCTCACTGGTAGCAAAAGGAATAAAAAAAATCCCCATGATTTTTCAGAAGTGCTGAAACAACTGAAATGTTTTACTGACCTGACTCCTGAAAATGGGCAAACAGGTCAGGTAATTGAACCAAAGAGAAGGTCTTGATGGATGGTCAGTCCACTCTAACTTTCATTTTTCATGAGAAGATGCTTACTGAATCCCAGCAGTGATGCCATGAAGTCCTGAAGGAAAAAAAGGAAAGAAATGGGAATAGACTTGGAGACTCAGTCATAGCAACGTTAATTCTGTATATTACCAAAATATCACAGCATTATTATTATTCTCACAACGTTGAATGAGATTAAAGGCTGTTATCTTTCTGGGTCTTTATCTTCATTTCTAGAATTCCAGGAGGGAGATCACCAAATCCAGTGCACGATAAAAGGGAACATGATGCTTAACATTTCCTCCTGTAGTAGCTGGAAGGATATTTCTACCCAGGCAGAAAGGGGCTCAATCCACCCTGTGGTGAGCTACTAACATTAGATCCTTGTTATTTGTTGTGCTGTACCAAAGTTATTCGTCTTCCCTTCCAAAATTATTGATCCTCAGCAAGAACCAGGCACCAGGAGTCCAGACTGCTGGCTTGGCATGGAAAGGTGAATCAATATTCACCTTCTCATGCAAATACAGTCAGAGGTGTCAGAAGAGCTTGTCAAAGACTTCAGAATGATCTCCACCAAGACAGAAGGAGTTTTCAAAATACAGACCTCCTTCCACATAAACGCAGAAGAAAATCAATCCAGCCCGAAAGGAAATTCTGTGCTGCCCATACAATTCTTCTTGGAAAAGGACAGTACAGAGAAGGAAAGTAACACCACAGATGTTATTCATACTGAACTATATCCCTTAATACTCTCCTAGGGGTTGTTCTGATGCTGTAACATGAACATTAAAACAGCAGAATGGATTTCCAAGGGTTTAATTTCATGAGTCAAACCCTTTACTAACGTCATCCTTCTGGCAATTCTCTTGCTGTAAACATTGTAATCAGGGTTGCAGTGGCATTTCCATTTCAGTCTCATTCTCAGATGCTGGTGAGTTTTCTAATGGCTGTTGAAATAATTTAGAGCAACTCTAAATGATGATGCAAGCTGTTCTCACTCTCAATTTGCCTGTACAGGAGTAAGTTTATGGGGAATTAGCTTCTCTTAGCCTTGAATTTCCTGTGACTTCCCCCACCCCTTAGAAAGATTATATAATGACCATTAACTGTATCAGCATCTGAGTCAAAGTGATTGTTTCAAGTTCATTTATTCCACATGTCACAACGAGAAATCTCAGGGACGGTGCACATTTTTTTCCCCTGGCTTGTCTTATCTCTTGTTTGATGCCAAGTTGTCCAATGCAAATAAACTGTGATTTCAAGGGGAAAGTCAGAGAAGAAGTGTTGCAGAGTTGTTGGATATTTACTTTGACTTTGTGACTGGAGGCAGAACACAAAGCAAGGAATATCTGAACAACCTGGAAAGGAATCCACAGTTGTCTTTTCTCCAGTCACTGGCCCAGGTGATCTCATTAACAGAAACAGACTTTAGCAGTGGAAATTGCTGCCATAATGTCTTGATCAAAGTAAACGCATCACTAGGTCTACACAGACAGTCAGAGCCAAATACTCCAAACAGCCTGGATATGTTACAGTAGAGCTCAAAGAATTTTACCTTCCTCTACCTTATTAATACCTTTTCGTCAGCTAATGCGTTTTTCCTTCTGTGCTCAGAGATGTCTCAGCAGGGAGCACAGACTTTCTGGAGCCCCTTAGGATATTTAAAGCTACACAGGGAGTGGAGGATCTTCTTAAAGACACACAATTTAATTTAGATGAAGTTCAGATGACTTGACCAAGGTGAAGACAGCTACACAAGAGCAGCACAGGATACAGGCAGGTACAGCCTTTGCCTTCCCCCGATTCCTTCTGCAGCTCTGGTCAATTCTGCTTTGATAAAAACACCAATTTCTTTAAGGTCTGTTTCCTTGTTTTTCTTTCAGATAAGAATGTTTTGATGAAATATGAAAATGGGAAAGGTTTATCTCTTTCAGAGATTTATCTTCCAGAGCATGAGCCTAGATGCTCACCAGATTAGTCAGGGACTTAGCTGTTCAAAATTTGTTTGAAATTCTCTCCTGCCCTATCTTCAAGTCTTGGAAGAAGACAGGAGCTGGCATTTTCTTCACAAACTGTCCTTTCCCTCCAATATTTCATGGGGTGTGCCTTCACTTTTAGTACAGAACAAAACCAAACCTTGATGTCTCTGATAGAGGAGAATTCTGCATTTCTGGGCAGCATCTGGGCTTGCGGAGATTGGGAGAGAAATAGTTCCTGTGGCTTCTGTGAAACGTCCTTGTACAGACATTTTCACACCCAGCCTTGTCCATGCTGGAAGTCCTGCTCTTCTCCAAGTAGTATCAGAGCTTTATCTCTTCATTCTGTGCCCTCCATCATTTTACATGAAGAGAATCTTCTAGAAGGTTCTGTAAGGCCAAGTGTTTCCAGAATTGACCCATGGCCTTGGTGCAAGAGGTGCTGGATTATTCTCTCCTTTCATGACCACAAAGCCCACACTTATGTCAACAAGCCCCAACAACTCCTTTTGTAGTGGTTGCTCTCTGACTCCAGGAAATCTCTCTTTCCCTCTACAAGTTAATTTATGGGATTTTGGGACTCATGGAAACATCTGCAGTCAAGCTGTCAGTGCTTTCCTTACCACTCTGGACAGGAAACTATCTCTTGTGATGTGGCCTATGACAAAATGCCATGTCTTTTATTCAGTGATTTGTATTTAGTTTACCATTCTGTCTCCTTTATGTCCCCATTTACTTCTGTGACCAACATTTAATAAAATCTGGCACAGACACAGATGGATTTTCTTTCTGTCTTCATCACTTATTGTTCAGCACCTGCAAGAAAATCTTGAATGTAAGAGCATGGAGCAGGGAGAAAAAAATGATCTCATTTTGGTTTATTTCTCACCTCTTAGAAATCCCTTCGTTGTTTCCTTGTTTCCAGAACTCTCATCCCCAGAGGCTCTCTATTTGTCATCACTCAAATGTTAATTTTATTAGACTGTGCTGCACATGGAATTACTCACATGTAATCCATTTCCTTCTTGTTTGCCTCGTGTATGATGAGCCTTTCCCTCCAGATTCTTATATAGCACTCAATAGGGAAATATCAATGTATTCTGGCTGTTAGAGTAAATAATCCTCAAATTCTTCAAGGGATTTGGGTATCATGACCATTTCATTAACAAATAGAGCATCAAGACCAGCAGGTTTCTTCACCCTTCTGCTAGTGAATTTGATTCCAAATAGATCAAGTGGCTCTTGATGGGGTGTGCTGCATATGTGACCAAGATGGGAATTGAGCCAACATTTCCTAGGGCTACATCCTGCGCTAAATCCACAAGAACATGCTTTTTTTCATCTCAGTGATTTAATATGAAGCAAAATGTGACATGACGGCTCTGTGGCAGACAAAAGAAAACAGTCCCAATCACGTGTATTGGAGTGCTGGTACAACATCAGAGAATCCTGGGCTTGATGGACTTTGAAGCTGAACTCAGATGGCTTTGGATGATTAGGAGAAAGCTGAGAGAAACCGTGCTTGAAATTGTGCAGAAAATGCAGAGAAAAAACCTGCAGCAATGAAAGTCCTTTTTCAGGGATATGTAAATCTAGAAGACCACCCTGTATTTCCTCAGTGCTTTTGGCTGGGTTTTTTTTAAGGAAAAAGAAATGTAATTGGAATGCCTTGACTCTTCCTAACTGTATCTGACTTCAACATACAACAAAGCTCTTCATTCCTCAGTTCTACAGAGACTAAAATCAGAAGGGATCCCTAATTGTTCTCATGAAGATATAGCTTTTCCATACTAACTAGGAAACAGGAGTCTGCCCTGGCTGACAGGAGGGAATAAAGCTGCTGCTCAGCATGAGTTATTAGCAAGAGCCTTTATTAAGGATGGTCCCTCAAAGAACTTTGGGCTGCCTCTCTCACTTCGTCTGCCTCCTGAATTTATCATCATGAAGTGGCCTCCTCCCAGATGAGTCCCCCCTTTTGACTCACTTAACCCACAACACTTCTGATGATGAGAGAGTTGGAACAGGAGGAAAACATCTGAGGATGGAGCCCACTGTGCTCACAAATGCACTGTTACCTTTAGAACCCCTCCATCGTGGAACAGAGTACAGGAGCAGAACTGTCTCTCCCAAACCAAGCCACCAAGCCATTAGGACTCTCACTTCTGCCCTGAGTGGCCATTGGGTCCAGCTAGACCAATAATCTGCATCAAGAGGATGCAAATAAGGAGACAACATAAACCTGGCCACTGTCTGCAGTCTTTTCCTCTTGTAGTCTCACAACTTCCATAGTTTTTGCATTAGAGGTGGTAAAGAATATAACTGCTGACTATTTGTTGCCTGACATGATTTTGGTCACGTTATTTTTCTAAGAAGTTTGCAACTCCTGTGGCAACAAAGCCTTAGACATTCATTGTTACTCTGTTTAAAAATATAGGGAGAATCATAGACTCAAAGAAGGGCCTGGGTTGGAAGGGACCTTGAAGATCTCATTCCAACCCCATGCCATGGGCAGGGACACCTTCCACTAGGGTAAACTGTTTAGAGCTTTATTCAACCTGACCTTGAACACTTCCAGGGATAGAGGAGACAAAATTTCTTTGGGCAACCTACTTCAGTGTTTCTCCATCCTCACAGTAATTAACTTCTTCCTAATATTTAATCAAAACCTGCTCTCTTTCAATTTGAAGCTGTTCCACCTTGTCCTGTTACTCCACGCCTTTGTAACTCCATCTTTCCTGTAGGCTCCCATCAGGTACTGGAAGGCTGCAATTTGGTCACTCCTAAACCTTGTCTTTTCCAGCCTAAACAAACTCAGTTCTCTCAGTCTTTCCTCATAGCAGAGGTGCTCCATTCCTTCAGTCACCTTGGTGGCCCTCTGGACTCGCTCCAACAGGTCCATGTCCTTCCGTGGTGGGGACCACAGAGCTGGATCCAGCACTGCAGGTGGGGTCTCACCAGAGAGGAGTAGATGGTCAGAATCACCTCATACATGTACTTGCTTTTTTGTTTGTTTGCTTTATATCAGCCTCCTGTGATTTCAGGGAGCTTCCCCTACTTAGTGAATTAAATTGATCCCATCCACCACCACTGTTATCTCAATAACCTTGAGCATGCCACCCTCAATTTTTTCTCTACAAACTGAAGATCCCCCGACTTTATATTCTATTTCCATAAAGCAACTTCTCCTTTTCATCAGCGGTGTGAATGGTCCTTCTCTGCATCCTTTTTTAGCTTTTTTTTTTTTTTAAGCTTGGTTTGTGTTTCTTGGTGACAAAAGTATGTTTTCTACAAAAATGTTCCAACTTGATTTGACAATACTAAAAGACAGGGAATGTGCAGCTTCCCTTGCTTGTTTGTTGCAGTGACTAATAACCTCCACTGTTCAAAAAATGCCAGTTATTAGTGCTTGCTTGGCTGTCTCTGCCTCCTGCTTCTTCTTGAAATGTGTTTTCCTGGTAGGTTTAACAACTCTTTGCAAAAGCCTTTTGTACACAGAGAACAAAGCACTGTCCAGTGTTTGTTTGTTTGTTGCTGTGGTGTTTTTTTCACCTCTTTTTCTTTAATAAACTGAAACAATTTAGTTCTTTAAGTTGATCATTAGTCAGTGTTATAACCAGTCTGTAAATCCTGGCTGTGGGTCACTTCTAGAGCTGGTGTCCTCATGACCAGAAACAGCTGTGGGTTGGGAAACAGCATCAACTTCTGCTCACAGGACTCTTGTTTGTGCACCCAGGATCTCTCTAGTACTGTTTTCCCATTAGTTCTTCAGCCCTGGAAACACTAAATGAGTGGCTCCTCTACTGTGCCATTGAAGTGCCTTCCAGTGTTTTTCCCTGACCTGTAGGTCAGGATGTTCTCTTTGTTCCTGGATGTATAACTGTGCCTTCAGCAATCACAAATGTTAGTCTTCTGAAAGGGGTGGAAACAAGAAGCTCCAGGCAGCTTGGGAACTTTATTCTAAACAATCTGCTATCTTCCTAATCAGCTGTGTCTAAGAGGCAAGTAATTAAATTATCATGTTGGTAAGGTGCACCCCTGGGAGGCTGGAGAGAAGGGAGAAGCTGTTTTTCTTCTTGATGGGTGAGCACTCCAAAAGCTGAGGTTTAGGAGGGTTTCCTTGCTCTTAGTTTATTCAGGGACCCTCAAGAACTGGACTCCCAAGCCCCTCACGAGGTGAAGGTGTGAGTCACTCCTTCCTGAGATCCCCCTTGTCATGAGTCTGAGCAGATGGATGAGGCACAAAGCACAGGCAATACTGGAACGTTTCAGTGTGTGCCTGTACATTAAAATTCCAGGTTCTTATGTAGCTTTACACATTGTCACATAAAAACACGAAGCTGCAATGGTGCTTTAGCTTACTGAGAGTATTCAATGCCCAGCTTTTGTGTTAAATTTTTAGTTGTAGCCTTTTCTCTTTTTTTGACCCAGATTTTCACCTCTTTACCTTTCTTCTAACTTGAGCATTGAAAGAATGTGCCCTGAAATGCTGAGAAGATTCATCCCTTCTTGTCCTTCTCTCTCTGTGCTGTACAGAAACAAGATTGATGGTAAATTGCCAGCGCTGCTTGAGCAGAGATGAAGCTTTAGTCTTCATTTGTGTGCGTGCTTTTGTACGGGCCCACGCACCACCAGCCTCCCAGAAGATGAAAGTGTTCTTAATCGGGGCAGAAAACGTGGAGAAAAATATCACACAGTGCAGCCAAGAAGAAAGAAAAACTCTCAGTGGCACTCAGTTTAGGAGACATTTGTTCTGTCCTCCTTTGTAGTTTGTTTCGTTTTGACTCTTTTTGTTGTTGCTGCTGTTGTTCAATTTTCTGCAAGAAAGCGATTAAATTAATAGAAATTGATTGCTGTATCTACAGTTATGTACAGGGAGGTCGGGCTACAGTGGGCACATATATCACAGATAAACTTTCCTACTGTGGGTTTTACTGAAATCATTTATAAAAGTCCACTTCTGCTTCAGTCTGGTCCCACTTTTCCAACACCCCCCACCTTCATTCCCACTCCTCGGCCCATTTTCCAGCTTTTCCTTTCACTGGAAAAAGTAAAAAGAGTCAGTTGAAGATGGAATGGACGTAAGGTGTAATAAATAACATGTAATCAAACACAGTCTGTTTCACTCCACAGGGTCAAAGAATTTTATAATCAGTGATTTCCACCTCACAGTAAGCTTGAGAACAGGGAATGTCATCCTTGGAGAAATATCTCCCTGAGGGCATGAGCAAAGGGCTTTTGGTGTAAACACAGTAGGACAACATTAACTTTTATCTGCTGAAGTTCTGCTATAGAATCAAACCCAGGAGGCCAAAACAAGCCAACCAAATATTATTTTCTTGTAAGATGGTCTTGTGGAGAGACACACACCATCCTTGCTGGGGGGGTTGAAGCCTAGATCAGAAATATCTGCCACTTACAGCAGCCAGATCCACACTCATGGTGTTACTCAGCTTCATCAACCTCTTTGCATACCCTAATCCCACACAGCAGGGCAGGACACCTTTCACTAGACCAGGTTGCTCCATGTCCCACCCAAACTGGTCTTGAACACCTCCAGGGATGGGAAGTCCACAACTTCTCCAGGGAACCCTAACACTGTTCTCCAAGCCACGTTGCCATGAAAAGCTGATAGTGAGTATCTTGTGCTAGCAAGGACTAGCGAGGAATCCAATTAAATCCTCAGCCCAGGGCTATGGGTGACATCAGTGGCAGTTTCTGACAGCTGAGCCTACCATTCCCTATCCCTTCCCCTCTCTGCTCCACTGCTTCTGGAAATGGGCTCCCAAAAATCACAGCCAAAGAAGTGGCGTGAGGACTATGAACCTGATCTTTATACAACCCCACATGCATGAGAATCCTCCAGTAATCAGTGGATGGTGGTGAAGTGTTCCTCAGCACAGCTTGGCACAGATTGAATCTAAAGCTTGGGTCCACTGTGATACTTCATCCAGTTTTCACAAGGATTTGAGGCGATCTTTTCCCTGACAATCAATTAGAGAAGCCGCATGAGTGAATCCTTGCACAACCTGTTCCCCCACCAAGGCGTGAAGTCAATTGCTGGTGCCACAAATCTTAGAAATGGCAGGATTCCTAATCCCAGAGTTTAATTCTTGGCAATTTTTGATGGGTTTCTAAGCGGGAGGCAAATAAGCTTGATCAGTCTTTCAAGCTGACTGTGCCAGCATCCAACAGACAGTCTGCACTTCAACATCCGAAGTCTCACATTAGCATCACAGGCAGGAAAAGCAGGCCACATCCTGAAGGGCTCGGCAAAATTTCTCCCCACAGATTTAAAATAGGATAAACACATCTAGTGCTTTCCAGCAAGGGATCTCAGGGGGGCAATGCAGGGAACATTTACCACAGCTACAGAAGCTTTGTCTGGCCCAATTTCATTGTTGCTGATGCCCTAAGAACAGCACAGGGTAGGAGTCTGGATTTGGTAAGAGATGCAGATAGCAGTTGTCACTCCTACAGCTGACTTTGTCCTGGTTTCCAGTCTGGACTATCACCAGTAAAACCTTCCTTTTTTTTTTTTAGCTGGCTGAAGTAGTGAATGAGAAAGAAGTGGGATTAATCAGTGAAATTCAGCATAACATTGGGACACATTCAGTCATAATTCCTCAATGAGTTGAGTTGAAATCACAAGGTCATTACATTGGAATGTATTTCATCCTTCTGACTCTTGTTTTCTTTCCAGTACCACGAAGACTGCAGAACACTACATCCCAGACCCCTTGCAGACTGAGTGGTGCTCTTCAATTTTCCTCCACAAATGTCTTTTAAAAAACCTTAGGCCGGTTTAAAGCCTGTAGATAACAGATCTTTCTTCGACAGAAAAGGATCATAAATACTCAGACAGCACATCTGGCAGAAAAGAGGAGATGGAAAATCCTGAGAAGGGGCAGCTGAAGGCATTACTTTCTTTTGCTGGGGCAGCTGGAGCCGGAGAACAATGTTCCTACAGTCTACCTAAAAGACTTTGCAACACTTATGCTGATAAAATGTTCAAGAGTAAACAATGTTTGTGAGAAAAAAACAACAAATTAAACCCTAAATATCTAATGAAACTAGGAGATTCACTGGAAGGGATTCACAAGCAAATGTCTGTCCTGTGGTTACACTTTTCTCTCATCCCATAAAATGAGTGTACGAGTTGGACTGTTCTGGTTTCTGAGTATTGAATTCACTTTGCAGTTTTCTTTGGGAAGCACTAGCAGGGTTTCACTTTTTTATACTTAGCCATCTGTATTCACTAAGTTAGCAAGCAAGTAATGTGAGAATTATGACACTTTATGCTAAATACATGATACTTGATGGTTCTGCACATGGCATATGGCACTTCATGGGTCTGCACAGGGAGACTTTAAGGAGGAGAAAGGCAAAGAAAGAAAGATGAGACATCTGACACAAGATGAGCAAAAGAGCAAAAGTGAAAAATCTTTTCTAGAGATCAGGGATTTTTTTTTTTTTTTTAAAGTTACTTTTTAATTTCAAATTCATTTAAACTCAGAACTTGGCTATGCATAACAGTGAAAGAGTTGAATAGATAAAAGAGTCCACAAGCTTTATTTTTAATAAGGTATAAAGTCTTGGCCCCAAAAGGATCAAAGACACCTTTAATGCAGTCCAGAGTTCCTCAAGGATAACATACTATAATTGTAGAAACAGACCAAATACGGGACTAGACCTGAAAGACCCAAATCAAAGATTCAACTCAAATAATGAAGAAGGGAACAAGGAGAGAACTTCAGATATGGGCTCCCTTTGGAAAAGACCAGTGTGGGAAAAAAAATACTAAAAAGAGAGGAAATAGACTCTTTAGCACCAAGAAACATTTTAACTTTCACAATGTAAAGTTTTTGGTGTGAGAAATTATCTGAGATCTCCAATTATCTGTGTCCAAAAAAATCCCTGTCATGATAAATTCCAGTGATTTTTGGTACTGATTTACTGTTTTGACCATTTTCAGAGATACTCTCAGAGAAAAAAAAAAAAAAATTGTTATTTAATGGAATAGTCATTTATATTCGCTATTGCTTCTTCGTGGACCAAGATATAAACTCACAGAAAACTAAAATAAAAATGATAACAGGGATTATAACTCTTTCACAACAAGTGTGTAAAGATGAATAAGGGAAGTTTGTTAGGGATGGATTTACTGACCATATTAAAAATGACCCCAGACTTCGAATCTGCAATTCTTCACATTTATTTGCAAAAGAAGATGTTCTCCTGTCAGTGGGGGCAGCAGATTTGTGGTTAAGAGGTGTAGTCTGGTGGCAGGGATTGGCTTCACACACATATCGGGGTGCCCAGAAGAAGAGGGATTCCCAAAAGGATGAATTCTGTCAGCATTTCCAGGTCGTATTTCATGGAGAAGGCAGGTCTGTTTAGAGTCAGGGGGTTGCAAGAACGTGCAACAAGTGTTTATGCAAGAGATGGAGACAGAAGGAAGTCCCTTAATTATGTAAATTTTGAGGGAGATACCATATGACAGTGGTGAGGCCCTGGCACAGGTTGCCCAGAGAAGCTGTGGCTGCCCCATCCATGAAAATGTTCAGTGCCAGGTTGGATGGATCTCTGAGCAATATGGCAATTTATTCAAGGTGCTGAACATATCAAGCAACTGGGAAATCAAAAAGCAAAGCTTTTCCTCCAGGCTGCTGAAAGATCCTCAGGAAATGGGATCCTGTTGGAGTTGATCTGGGGCAGAATCTCTGATTTACTCAGCTTTCAAGAAACTGTTCATCAGTGAGTGGCTAATTCGACACGTAGTCAAAGAAAAATCTGACTTCAGTAAGTGTCAGACCAGTCCCCTCTGGCTGAAAAACTTGATTTAAATGCAGGTTTCTAGAAGGAAGGTTTGTATCTCATTTCCCTGCCCTGTCCTGGCAGGGTCATTTCATTATTAGAAAACAAAAGGTGGGGGAAAAAAGGAAAGGCTAAAGCAGATCTTAGAGATTAATTTTGCCAATGGCCTTGCCAACGGGACTTCCTCAATAGGTCAGGTTTTTAGACAATTTATGTAAAAGGCATCTCAGAGAGACAGAACAGTTTCTCTTAGAAAGATTGGATCTTGAGCATATTGGGGAATTCCTTTTAGTTGAGGAAAGATTCATGCAGCTTTAGCAGCTCTCTCAACTCAGCAGAGACACTCACCTGGTTGGCTCTGACTTTATTATTTTCATGAAACTCCAGTTCCCATGAACCGAATTGCTATCTAAGAATCTCAGTTCTCTCTTATAAAGAGGAAAAAAACACCTATTTCTAGTTCTCATGATTGCAAATAAACCCAGAAATTGAATTCATAATTGCTTAAATAAGCAGCATAATGGTTCCCTGGTATATTTGGGAGGAAGAGCTGAGGTAAATTTCTTATATTTAGCTGTGAAAACATCACTACATACACACACCTACACAATAATAACAGAAAATCTGTAGTTACTGAGGAGGCTTCAGAAAAAGAGTAGAGGGATATTGGAAAAACATCAGGAGGACAGACAATATTTGTGATAACATCAGACAGTGGAATTATTGTAATATTAGGTCTTAATATCAGTTATTTCATAGGATAAAAATAAAATAACAGTAAAGTGTTACAGCAAGTGAAATTAAAAAGTCGCACTTGTAGATTTTTGTTGCCAGTGATCTTTTCATTTCACTTTTGTTTCAGCCCCTGAATCAGTGAGTTTAATAAGTTTCTGACCTTGTTTTAGAAACTGGAACAAATTACAGGTTGGAACTTACTTGTTGTCCAGTAACCTCCTGGACAATTTTCATGTTTATATTAATTTTTACTGAAAGCAGTAATTTTGTGGGTATTGGAAAAGGAAAAGCGGGATAGAGTTGAACAGGTTTTGGTTTTAGTTTAAATAATCAGAGGGAGGGAGAGGTCTGAGGATCATGGTCATTAAAACTGAATCCCCCAATCAGAAAGAGGCATTGTTGGAATTTTAGGTTTTGTATTACAACATTCAGTCAAACGTTTTCCAGGAAAGGTTTTTTACATAGTGGTCAGAACTTAAATAGAGATGGATACCAGTTAAGACAAAAAATCAATAGTGTTTTTAAAAAATGGTACTCAGAAGTTAACATAGGAAAAAAAGACTGCCTTATTTGATTCAAAGCAGGGATCTGAACTTAAGTTTTCCCCATAAGAGGTAAATGCCCTAACAACTAGAGAATCAATCAGTCTTTTGTGATAAAAAATTATAACACCCAAAGTTGCCATCTGTTCAGATGCAAAATTGAAAACAAACTGCGAAGCTCCAACTATTAAAAAAAAAAAAAAAATTCGAAGAGGAATGGCTGTTTTTTAGCCCTGACTTTGTAGTTTCAATTATTATATAGTATGATGCAGATGAAACTAAGCGTATCTACATTACTGTCATTTTTTACTATCGTCTTGTCAATTTAATACAGTTGACACATTCTCATGGAGGATTCTCAGTTTCCAAGAAACAGAAGGGAAACTGCTCCTTTGAGGGATTTTTTTTGCCCTCACTGAATTCCTCAGGACTAGGTTGATTATCTTTTAGTCCTGCCCTATACAATGTCATAAAGTGTGGTTGGTATTGGCCTTCCACTTGCCAAAAGATATTTATTAGCCACTGTGAGCCCCCTCCTGTACTGACTTGAATGGGGTTTACCAGGGATTTTTCCAGTCAGTGTTGGAATCTTTTCTTTATTTAACTGTATTTTAGACTGATCTCTCTTGCCACTCTAAAAATAAAGAATGGCTTCACCTTTACTGAGACACATCACATTTAATGAAAATAAAAAAGGAGCAATATTTAGGCCTTCTGAGTCTATTCCTGGCTGTGATTGGTTTGTAAGTTGTACCCGACAAGGTGCTTGAAGTCTCTGGAAGAGGGAACAGGAGTCCAGCTGGAAACATGAGGAGGTTCGTCTCTTATTTCCCTTAATGTTAATTATCTCAGTGTTACTGTGCATTCATAGCATGGGTGAATAAACTGGTTTAAACACAGAGAAATTTGAGGCCTCTCAGTAACATCTGGATATTAATTAACTTCTTCAGGCAATCATCTTCCTTGCATATCTAGGGAATGCAGACAATGGTCTCATCCCCAGTGGCATGCAATTATGGAACTGAGAATTCTGGGTGCAACCCTGATTTATAGGCACAGAACTGAGATCAGAATCTGTATGTTTGTAGCTTTGGAATATTGCTAGACCAGCACTTTAATTCATAAAGTTTGCACTTGGACAGTTTTTAAAAGAGACGCCTGTGGAAGAAGAATCATATAATGGTTTGGGTTGGAACAGACCTTAAAAATCATCTAGTTCCAACCACACTGCCAAGGACAGGGATACTTCCACTAGATCTTCTACTAAACCCTTTCCCAGAAACATCCTGAGCAGCTTCTTCCATGGTGGCAAGAGCGATGGGGACCTTTGGAAAGCTCAGCTACTTCACACTTGCTTGCAACTTCTTGCTCCGCTTTTCTCACCAGCAGTTCTCCTCCCTAACTGCTGGACATCCACACAGGACTGCAGGAATGGGGGACCTGGGGCAAATCCACACCTCTAGAAGTGTTCAAGGCCAGGTTGGACGGAGCTCTGAGCAACATGGTCTAGTGGAAGGTGTCCCTGCCCATGGCAGGAGGGTTGGAACGAGATGATCTTGAAGGTCCCTTCCAACACAAACCATTCCATGATCCTGTGATAAACAGGTTGGGAGGACATGAAAAGAGAGGAGAGGTTGTTTGAGGAGAGGCTGCTCTCTAAGAAGGCTGTTCACAGAAGACTAAGCTTGAGCACGGCAGATTTTTCTGAGATTCCCCCGATAACAAACGGAAATCACTTCAGAAAATTGCCCTTGCACTGCTTCGCCCTCTGCAGGAGGCTCTTTCTGCACCCACTAATGAGGGAACATTGTGTCTCTGTCTTCCTTTGACTAAAATTAGCCTTTGTTACTGTCCTTGGTAATCTTGCAATTCCCTGCATCAGTCGCAGTTCAGCCAAGGGCTTTAGCAGAGCTGCACTACCCCAGGCACATGGAGTTCAGCAGGACTCATTCTGAGCCCAAGATATATTGCCTCAAAAAAGAAAAAAAAAAAGAATTGCTGTAGCATGTTCACTTACAGAGCAGCACTGTATCAGCTGTTAAAGGATAATTGTAAATAAAGCTCAGGAGGATCGATCCAGCTCAGCTCAATCAGCTTATTGATTTGAGCTATAAAAAGAAAATAGCACATCGACAGCCCTCTTACATGTGACCCCACCACCAGTCCCCAGCAACTGACAATTGCCAGGCACAAATAGCACATGAACTTTTAGCCCGTGGTTATTGCACCCCTTTGAGTTTACAGGTAACTTCAGGCTTTCCTTTAAATTACACCGACTTTCCCTGCCTCTCCTGAAGGGTAAGCCTGTTTATTTGCATATGGGTCCCGTGGGCAACTTATTGTAATAATTTTTCTTTGAGGCATTCAGGGGAAAACAGGAAACAAAACTCTCACAGAAATCACCAATATAGTAGAATATAAAGAAAGATTCATCAAAGATTGCAGAAATATTTTTTTAAAATAGCAGAACACAATGGCATAAAGCTAATGAGCAGGTTGAGAGTGGCTCAAACCCAAGCACCAAAAAAGTGTAGGAGTTTTGCTCGTAGCTGACAGGATAAACCTTTATCTAAACCACCATGCCACCTAAAAGCAAAGAACAGCCAAGAACAGCCACTCTGCTAAAGCAGCACATGAGAGACAGCTGGACCCAGGCCTGAATTATTTAGCACAGACCTAATCCTGTCCTTGCAGGTTTTGTAGTTTTGCCAAGAGTAAGGGTTTTGCTGACTTTTTTTTTTATTTTCCCTGGCTCTGCCCTGTGCCCATGAGCACTGAAGAGACATTGCCCTGGTTCCTCGTAGCAGGAGACTTTTCTTGACCCAAAAGAAAATCAAAATAAGCAGAGGGAACAAAACAGTAGAAGAAAAGAGCTGAGAAACTAAGCTTTATCTTCAGAAGATACCATCTACGCATCACCCATGCACATATCTAACCCAGCCATCCAGAGGTGGGTTCACCTGACCACAGACTCTTTGAAAAGGTACCCTCAGCTCCTTGCCACGGTCAGTGAGACAAATGGATGTCTCCAGAGGGAAGATTATCCCATTCTAAAATCTTTATCAGTCTTTGAGTGAAGACATCGTTGTATTTTTTTTGACAGATCTCCTGTGTCCAACATCACTGACTGACCTGGCTGGGGCCCAATCAAGCTTCTCAAGTGAAGAATTTGCCTTCCTTTTCCATGATCTGGCCCAAGCACAGGGGACACTTTACACTGGGTCAGTCACACTTCACACTGATCACACTTTATGCTGGATCACAGAGAGCATTTATATTGTAAGGACAAATTTGTCACTACAGCACTGCGTCTTGGGGAGAAGGCCAGGGATGGTTTTTTAGACAAATATGGGGAACTGAGGTCCCAGCACCCCTCACCCTTAAAACAGATAGTGTCCATCAGGTAATCAGGATGAGGGAAGAACATCAGCATCTTCCTGGAGTCCTGACCCATCCTAAGAAACAATTCACCAGGACACCAATTGCAGTTTTCTGGGGCAAGCTGCATTCAGTCTGCCATGCTGGATTTGGACCACTCTATAATCTTCTTCATCATCATTGCTCTAGGAAGGTTGTCACTCTTTATTAGGGTTAGCAGTGTCATATGGTATGTGACACGTTTGAATTGAATCCCAGTTCCCTCCTGCCATGACTTTTCCACTACCTCTGGAGACAGGAGATGCTGTGCTGTCCATGACACTTCTCCAATACGCTGGTCATCAATCCCGCAGAGAAACTCATATCCTGGTTCACCAACACGTGGTCATGGCATCATCCAAGTACACAGAGAGGAGATCCCAGGTTTCAGAGCCCTTTCCTCAAGCTGGGAGCCAGCAGGTGCTGACAACAGCACCAAGGAAAAGTAGAACTGTTTCCTGGCCCATCCAGGAGCCCTCTACTTGTAAGAAGTTCTGACATTTTCCTTCCCAGGGGGTTGTAAGGACTCAGCCTCTTCCTTCTGGAGACACAAGAGTGGAGGAATTAACAGCCAGGTAGTCCCAGAAGTGTGATGATCTTTCCATCCTTCAAGTAAGGAACATCTTCCATGAACATGATGATTGGTATTCCCAGCAGTTAACGCTTGCAGATTAACTGGTTTACTTCCCTGAATGGAAAATATCAGAGAAGGTGATTTAATTGATTTAATGGATTATAATTAGATGGTAATAGGCATGTGTGTATATACAATGAGTGCAGCAGACCAAACATAAAAGGCAGATTTATACTCACTGAGATTTCTCTGCCATACACTAAACAAGGATAATCTTGAACGTTTTAGTCTGTTCTACTTCATATCTTTTATTTTATTATTTTATGTTATTGATTTCTTACTTTATTTTGATTTGGTTTATATTACTTTTTTTACTGATAAGAACATTTTTCTTTTTTTCTTTCACACAGTAGTTCATAGCCAAGGTCATGAAATGCAAATTTTAAGTGCTGATGAGCTTATTTAATGCATGTTACAAGTGTATGCAATGTGTAAAAGCACACACAGGTGTGTGTCACTAATCTAAGGAGAATCTGGTTAACATTATTCATAAATACTTTCAACAGGAATTGCAATACAGCTTTCAATGCACACAAATATTTTTCCTTATAATCCACACTAGAAAAAAAATTGTTTATTAGACGTGTTTAACAACAGATTATAACAAATCTGTGATTTTTTTTTTTTCCTGTAAAGAGGCCTTGACAAAATCTTGACATATAATATACCTTTTGAAATACCAATTTTTTTAAAGGAAGGACACCCTGAGGCGAGTAGGGATTATCCTTGAAATAATGGACAAGTCTGAAATAATGCAAAGTATAATCTGCTCCATCCTTGTCAGGTATTACAGGAGATTGCTCTTAGAGCCCAGTTTGTCTGATTGGTAGAGAAATTAATTGTGAATATGTGGATAACAATACCTGCAGAAATCCATTTATGTGGGTGTTTTTGTGGACCTGTTACACAAGCAGACATGGATGTAGAAGGAACATCTATCACAGCATTCCATGGCCTGCCATGGAGTGTGATCAGGTGGACTTTGATGACCCTTGTGGGTCCCTTCAATCTCAAGATATTCTATGATTCCATATTTGGCTCTTCATATCAGCAATGGTCGTGTGAAATAATCACCAAGAAATGGCATTAGCAGAAAAATATCCAAACAAACAGTTTTCCTTATCAAACCAAGCAAGCTTCCAAGATTCCTGGGGATCCCTCAATAAGACGTGTTCAGAAAACAAATAATTGTGCGAGGTTTGTTACTGTAAAAGCAATGTCCTGAGCTGAAACCATACCCTTGGTCAGTAGTTACGTCACCAAACATTTCTCCACCAGCTGCCTTAGTGGTGACTTACCAGATTAGTCAAAATCTCTCTTCTTTAAGGCTTGGAGATACGTTTTTTTAAGGCAACATTCAACTATTTGATTAATTAAATTTAATTAAGCTGTTTGCACATTTGGGGATTTAAACCCAACTGAAATAACAAATATAATACACTCAGTGCCCTTCCACCAACATTTCTGGGGAGAGAACTCTGACCTTGCTGGACCAGGAAAGCTCTAAAAACAGGTGTTTGGGAACTTCTCAGTGCCACTAAGTAGATCTCCAAGTGGCCACAGGAGTGGGTAAGTTAACTTCATTTTGGACCTGCCTGTTCTGTTAAACTTGGCTGACTCTGCAGCCCCCAGCTCACGTTCCTGCTGCTCACACAGCACAGTGGTTATTTCGGGAAGCACAGCTCTGTGAATTGGGACAAGACTTTGGCTCCATTTTCCTGGACAGCTGTGCTGCAGAACAAATTTCTTTTCCCTAAAAGGTACATTTCCCCTTCGTCCCTCCTCTGTAATCTGGAGGAAGAAAAAAAAAAGATTTTTTTCCCTTTATATGCCTCAGGATTTGAACACATGAGCCCTTTACTTCTATGCATACATATATCTCACTATTTTTAACCTGGTGGTGGATGTGGATCAAGTTTGGTGCAGGGATGGAGAGTTCAAAGATATTGTCTTACATGCTGCATGACAATAAGCAGCCAGGAAGAGGGAATAAGTCCTGTGAGCTCAACTCTTACTATATACTGGGGAGTCCACACAGGAGACAGCTCTCGAGTTAGAAATTTGTAGAAAGCCAAAAACTCAAGTGAAAAATGGAGCAACAGGAATAATTAAATAAAATAATGTTGCCTGTTCTGCTGGTAGAGCTGTACCTACCTCCAGCAAACTTTTCATGCATCCACAAGTGTCCTGTGCAGCCAGACCCTTCCAAGACTGCCTTTCTGGCCAAGTGGAGTTAAATCAGAGATAATGCTTTTCTCAGAACGGGGTTTCATTTGAAATTCCTACTACTGCAGGCAAAAATTAATACAGAGCAAACAAACAAAAATCCACAACCACAGGGTGTCTGGTGATGATACAGTCACAGCTCAGACTCCGAAAGCATTTCCAGCAAAGTGGGAGGGACACTATTCCCCTTTTTTTTTTCAGCAGGGAAACTTCTGTGACGCAGAAAAGAAACTGAGGCACTTGCCTTTACCAAGTTCACAAGAAGAATCTTGTAGGGCAGCCAAGAACTGGGTGGGGGCAATTCATCCCACAAAGCCAAGCAACCACCCACTGATTAAAGGAACTCGTCACTGCCATTAATTTTGCCCAGGTGCAACGTGACAACTCTCAGCAACACCCCAAGGCAGCCCAGGACCTGCCTGCCAGCTCCTCTGTGCCACAACCTCTTCAATCCATGGAGAAGAAAGGCCATGTGATATGTAGTCTCCAGGGAATTATTCACATTGCTGCTGCCACAAAGTGAGGGATGGCAGGCACCTGAGCAAGATAATATTTTGATTCTGTTATTCCAGCAATTGTAACCCTTAATGGGCTGTTTCCTTCATTTCTGCCACTGTAAATCACTTGGAGCACATAATGGCACCCATTTGCTTGAGCTCCAAGGTTTCAGCAGAAGAAAGCGAAGAGGGAGAGAGCAAGAATTAACTTTTCTTTTCTGCAAGAGCTCAGCTGGCCATGCACAAAGTGGCTGGATTTCATCCTGTCCCATCCTGCTCACAACCCAGTTCTGCAAAAGGCCCTTTCTCACTCCCAGTGAGGCCCTGGGGAGTTGTTTCCCTGTGTCCTTGCAAGAGTAAATCCAAGAGTGTTGGGCTGCATTGGCCTGTACTTTTAAACCCCAGTCAAAGCTGTTTCTCTGCTTCAGAGACATAGAAGGGAATGACAAGCACTGGGTAATAAGAGCTTTTCCTCAGAAAAATGGATTAAAAATTAGTCTTTTCCCCTGGTGGGATTGCAGAACCACACAATGGTTTGGGCTGGAAGGGACCTTATAGATCATCCAGTTCCAACCCCACTGCCATGGGCAGGGACACCTTCCACTATCCCAGGTTGTTCAGAGTCCAATCCAACCTGGCACGGAACGTTTTCAAGGTTGGGTCAGCCACAGCTTCTCTGGGCAACCTGTTCCAGGACCTCACCACCCTCACAGGGAGGAATTTCTTCCTAATAACTAATCTAAATCTTAACTCTGTCAGTTTGAAGCCGTTCCCCCTTGTCCTGTTATCAAAAGTCCCTCTCCAGCTCTCTTGTCTCTTTAGGCACTGGAAGGGTCTCTAAGGTCTGCCTGGAGCCTTCCCTTGCTGACATTGCTCGTATCTGGACAGCCTGAGGTGTGCCAAGGCAGACTGCAAGCAGCAGATAAGGAAAGGCCCTCCAGGAATATTGAACTAATCCTGGTGGCTTTGTTCCTGCCTTCACCATGGTTCTTTCTATCTCCAGGGGGAAATGCAAGGAGCCAGGAATAATGTAGGAGAAAGGAAAGTGGATCCCGAGAGAGGAGCTGGTGTTTGGGATCATGCTCTGTCCAAGGAGGCCACTGCAACACAGACCTGGGGGCCAGTGCCTGATCCCCCCTGCAATCAGCCAAAATGCTGCAGGTGAAAAGACTGAGCTCAGCAGGGGTAAGAAAGAAAGGAACAACAGAAGACCAGCAAAAATATTGATTTTGGTTTTCATGTTATGATAAATAATAGAGGTGAAACCTCAGACAGAGCAGTTTTAGTCTCTCTTACTCATTGCATCCTTCTCAAGGCATTTACAGCAAGTGGAACTGAGGCACAGACACGGGATGACAGCTGGCCAACCTGACCCAGCCAGTGACAAAATGAGGACATGAACCAGGTTTCCTGGCTCCCAGACCTGATGCTTGGGCCACTAAGGTGGTCTATCCTTCAGTGTACAAGGAATAAAGAGTCTTTGCAGCCCCGTTGCAACCCCTTTGCAACCCCATCACTCTTCTAGTGACAGGGCGAGAGCTTTGACTCACAGCATTCCATACTCCACTCTGGAACCAGCAAAATCCCCATGTCCTAGTAATTACCCTGCTAGTAATTATGATCCCTAAAGGGACCTCCCAGGGCAGATACTTTGGGCTGTTTCCCTCCTGCAGCATTTCTTCTTTGTTATTAAATGAGAATGGCTGAAGGGTTGAGTTAACTCTCAGGATTTGTAGGCATTAATTTTTCATCTAATTATTAATATGCTTGCAGCAGGTGTTGGATGTTTTCTATTTTAGTGGTCTCAGAGAATGGCAAAGGATATAAGAACCACTTATCTTCATTTAAACCTCTGCCTGACAGGTGGAGTGGGA
The DNA here is from genome assembly GCA_036023395.1 of Myiotriccus ornatus. Lineage (NCBI taxonomy): Eukaryota > Metazoa > Chordata > Aves > Passeriformes > Tyrannidae > Myiotriccus > Myiotriccus ornatus. The sequence continues at coordinate 149,024,269 of JAYRBT010000082.1, read as the reverse complement.
GTAGAGAAGGGGTTGAACATAAGTGCAGTATATTTGTAATGTTGTTTCCTTCTAATTTTGTGATTTTGAAGACTTTATCTCATTACAGTCTTATTTGACTTCATTTCTTTCTCTCTTACTTCCATCTTGTCTTGCTTCTTCTTCTTCCCTTTGTGTAAAAGCAGCTAAAATAAATATCTTCAGTATATGTATGTAATATTTATTTAGCAAATATATTTTTATATATTATCCCCTTAGTAACTACTTTCTGTTTCAGAAAAGCTTTCATTCAACTCCTTGCAGAGCAGAAGCTTTGTGGTTTGAGCATTCAAGGCAGTCACCAAAGAGAACTGTGAGCAGATCCATGGCATGAATTGGGCTCTGAAGCCATTGACGAATGTTTAGCAAAAAACTAAACAAATTATTTACAGGTTATGGCTGGTCCACAGTGGAAAAATTCATGTGGCCAGCTTGAGTAACTTAATTTGCAATGCATAACTGTACTTATTCCAATCAAATGTCCTGACCTCTGAGGTCAGTTTTATCTGCCAATAACTTCTTGGTGATCAAGAGCTGAACTTGGGGTAGTTGTATTAAGCCAAGGAAGGTTTAGGTTGTCCAGTACTGGAACAACCAGTCCAGAGCAGAGGTGGAGTCACCATTCCTGGTGGTATTGAAAAGATGTGTGGATGTGGCACTTGGGGACATGGTTTAGTGGTGGACTGGGTTAGCAGGTGGACTCAAGGATCTTAGACCTCTTTTCCAACCTAAATGATTCCGTGACTCTAACTTTAGACCCCGTGCTTAGACTGACTATAACCACCAGCTGAAACTATCCTTAGTTTCACCCTAATGTAGATACTTCCTGGGGATTTTCTAAAAATGTAGATGGGTCTTAACCCTGTATTGATACCCAGGATTGATGTCTGGAGGAAGGCTTTGACAAATCTCATGCACCTTGGATTCCTCAGACTGTGTTTCCCTCTGGGATGCTGTTCCTTGGCCCTTTGAGTCTCCTTTAGAATGGACACACTGAATTAAACCTGCCAGAGTATTCACTAGAGCACATTCCTGACAGCAGTGTGACCCTTTTCTTTTACCTGGCACTAAACAAACTGCTAATTATGCAAATTACAGCCTCCCTATTCATTTTGCCTTCACTTCCCACTGTATGCACTGTATCCAAACATCTGTGCTCTGGGGATATCTGACAGATCTCAGCACTGGGCTTTGCATAACAGGTGAAGCCCTGAAGTAGGTCAGCGTGGATCAGTGAGTCGAGCTTCTGTATCTCTGGCAAATCCTTTAAAAATCTTGCTTTGTGTCCATAAAGTTTGTATATATTTAGTATCTATTTAAAAACGTTAGTTCTCCTGGAGTAGGGTGGAGACGGATGCCTTTAAAGGCAGCCAGAGCAGCTGCTGAATATGCTGTGTGAAGAGTACCACCAAGAGGCCGGTAAGGAGATGGCCGAGGAGGTTTAATTGCATTGCACCGAGAGCAGAGAAGTCCCCTTAGCAGGAAAGGTGAAGGCTGGAAAACTGGGAAATAGATTTTGTATAACCAGCTGAGCCCCTCTCTGGCATTATTTTGGGGGAGCAGGATTGAAGAGTGGCCAGGGGATGGGGACGTGGCCGCTCTATAAATAGTGATGCACGAATAGTAATACAGAAAGCACTGAGAAATGCTTCAGCACACACCCTGCACTCCAGGGCTTGGCTGCTGCTGTGGCAGCACAAGGGATACAGTCTGGATATCCCCATCCCTAAAAGGCTCGGGTCTCCTGTCACATCATCAGCAGACAGCACCCTCTTGCAGCAAATGCTGTGTTGCATCACTGTACATGGCAGCCACACCTATCCCAATAAATAACAGCCTTTTTAACCCCAGAATTTCCTTTCGAGCAGTGCTCTGTAGTGGGCACCTCTGCTTTGTTCCACAGCAAAATCAGACCAGAGAAATTTGATCAGAACTTGAAAGAAAACTAATATTTTCCAATCTAAATTAGCTGAGAAGTCATCAAATCTGAGTATTTCCAAACCACACACTGACTCACATGGGTGTGCTCAGCACTGCTCAGAGTAGGATGATGTGAGGACCAAGGTGAGGCTGCTCAGCATGTAGGGAAGAAAAACTCTAATCTTGCACTAATCAGTGGCATAGAGACTGTTAAACACTCAAACTTAATTATCTGTTCTGCCAGCCCAGCCCCTGGTGCTGTTGCAGCCTGGACTAGCTAATTACCCTGCACAATTTCTACACAAAGCTGAAGAACTGACACAAGACAGGGGCTGTTGCCAGCAGGAACTTTGGCTGCATCTATCTAGTTTTGGACAGCAAGACACCTCAGTGGTGAGGATAAAAGCAACCCTATGCCTGGTGAGCTCAGAGGAGGGTTCTGAGTACGTGTGATTTCTGAGTGCTTGGAGTGTAGCTTGGAGCAATCTGCAAGGGGTTTAGGAGGAATAGGAGTGTCCCAGGGAAAGTCTCAGTGGAATGACTTATGGAGTGTGTGCTTGGCACTATTGGCTCCATGTGATGAAACTCTATGAAAAAATTACCCAAAATAATGGTTAATGAATCCATAAAGGGTCTACTGTGTCCCAGGGCAGGATGATAGAGTAGCTAATCTTGCCAGGAGCCTTTCAGCCCCCTTTCTCTAACTATTTGTAAGATAAGACTTTGTGAAAGTGGAAGTCTATTGAAAATAAAGGAGAAGATCATTCCTCAGATGAGCCTTTTTTTGCAATCCTTCGTCTGCTCAACAGAGTGCAAAATTTTCCGGTTAAATGGGAGAGGACAGCACAAAATGGCCCTTAGGAAGGACTATTACAATGAAATGCAATAATTGGGGAACAGGCTGAGAAGCAAAGGCATCTGAATTCTGCTTTAAATGGACATTGCACTGGAGCCCAAAGTCCACAGCCTGTGACTCCTGCATTATATTTGATTGTGCATGTTGTGCAGATTTATCACAGTAGGGCTCCAGTGTTACATTGGGATAACTGCAGGAGAAAAATCAGATCTCAGAATATTAATCCAAAAATACAGAACTCAAAAAATGGCCAAGCGCATGTACAGACATGTGCTTGCACCCATGAAGAGGAACCATGTAGGTTATTCTGATTTTATTACTCTTCAAAGTAACAGATCTTTTTTTCTGATGGTAGAAGCTCTTACAATTCACATATTCAGGATCACAGAATGGTTTGGGTTGGAAGGGACATTAAAGATCATCCCGTTCCAACTCCCTTGCCATGGGTAGAGATACCTTCCACTACATCAAGTTGCTCCAAGCCCTGTCCAACCTGGCCTTGGACACTTCCAGGGATGTGACAGCCACAGTTTCTCTGGGCAACCTGTGCCAGAGCCTCACCACCCTCACAGTAAAGCTAATAAATGATAATATGCAATCTAAATCTATCCTCTTCCAACTCAAAGCCATCCCCACCTTGCCCTATCACTACATGCCCTTGTGAAAAGTCCCTTTCCACAAACAATAGTTTATGTCTCCCTCAGGCAACATAAACCACAGGCAACATTAAATGAACTAGAAGCATCCAACAGCAAGTTCTTTTGCTCACATTTCTGGTCAGAGGAACTGTGACCAGTTACACTCAGTATCACTCCAGATTTGTAGTGGCATCTGCTGCTTAATAGGTAGCCCAAGTGCTCCCTTCACAACTTTCCAAACTCATCATCCACCTGTATAATCCAACACGCATAAAATTTGAGTGCCCCAGGGAGTCCACCAGGAGGGATGGGTGTTTGGAGTACAGATCTGCTGTTCACTGCATGGCACAGGGACAGGTCTGGCAGGATCAGCCCCACAGCTCTGGGATAGGGTTAAGGCAAGGAACCCCAAATGAAATCAGCCTGTGCAGGATGAGTGTCTGCTCATACCATTTCTCTACATCATAAAGAAACCCAACAGCAAAGTTCTTATTAACTTGAACAGATGCTGAACTTGGCTCTGGTGGCACAGACAGAATTAAGGAACTCCCATGTTCCCTGTCCCAGGTATTAATGCTGATGGTGTTTGGGATACGCTGGGTGCAGTGCATTTGCTGCCCCAGCAGCTTTGAGGAGCACATGATGCAGTACCTCAGCCTACACTGAACAAAAATCCCTGTGATGCTGAATAGTAAAGAGTCAGAGAAACCCTGGGGACAACAGCTCTGTTTCCCAGCCCAGCATGCCATTTCAGAGACCTTGGAATTCCTTGAGAGCTAAAGAAATTAAAGCAGGAGAATTGAAATGCACCTCTGTAGGGCGCCAAGACATGGAACGCTTTTGCTGCCTTGTGTTTTTCATCCTCTGTGGCTGTTTCAAAAATCTCTTTAAATATTAAAGGCAACAATATTTATTTTGGTGATATAATGTGTGTAGTGCAGGGAGATTTCCATTTGTGTGTTTAGCACAAAAAGGAGTTTGAAGACTTTTATATAAAAGTATTTTTAGAGCTGAAAATCAAAGAGTGCCGGAGCTTTTGAATAACTCTGCTTTTTGTGGTTTGTTTGCAATTTTTTAGGGGGTCTGCCATGTGGATCTTCCTCAGGCCTAAACTTGGTAGGTCAGGTTTTCAGACTTTGCATGGGTGAAGAAGGAGTCCAATAGTTTGGCTCCGCTGTCCCTCTGTCCCAGTGCCTTGTCCCCCAGCAGTGATCTGAACTAGGGACAAGAGTGGCATAAAGACATCCACAATTCATAGACTAGAAACCAACTGATATTTTCAAAAGTCCCACTCTGATCTCTCCCAAATCTGTCTTTGAATTCAATACCTACCTGAAGATGTCCTTACATTTAGAGAACCTCCTTCCACCAAGTTGCCAAGGTGTTAAACCCATGTTTTGATTTTTCATGCCAATCAAAAATATTAGATTATCCAAGACTAATATTCTATTTTAGACCAGGTCCTGGTTATGAATTTTGTTGATATTCCAGTTACTTCAATATGTTTCACAGCCCTGCAGTATGGATTTGCCCGAAGGATCAGGTCCATACAGGCCTTACACATAAAGACAATCAAAAGTTTTAGGCTATGATGCAGAATGAATACAAGAAAAAAAAAATAGTCACTGGAATAAAATATTTATGGTGGTTTTTTTCCCTTAAAAATTGGTGGTGAAGCCTTTTAAAGATTAATTCAACACATTTTCCCACTGGAAGAGAAAGCAAGTGATTATTGATATTGTCTGTCTCTTGATCTGCTGAGGCACTTTCTCATGCATTAGAAAGAACAAACCTAGAAGATCTGCATGATAATTAGAACTTTTCCTTTGCTCCAGAAGGCCTTTGCTTCTTTGACTCTCTTTGACTATTAAAGTACTCACTGATACGGCAAATAAATTATAAAAAGATTTGGGTCTAGAATACTTCTCTCTATTCCAAACTTTCTCTTTCAGAACTGCCTCACCATCTGCTCACCGGGACCATCTCCTTTGGCACAGGAGAAATATGGGGATCAGCGACCAGAAAGGATCATGCTGCATGTGGTCCTGTGTCCTTGTTGTGGATGCTGGGATGCCCTTCACTTGTAACAGAGAAGTATCAATACCTTTATTGATATAAACCAGTGGTTTAACAGAGTTTGGTAGTAAATGTGACAGTGGTTTAACAGGATTTGAAGGCAAGGTACAGTGGATTGTTTACTGCACAGAGGACAGGGTCAGACAAAGCTGTCAGGGACACCCTCACATTGAGTCATGGGGTTCAGAAAGGACCCCCTGGCCTTCCAAACAGGGTCAGTTGTTTATGTCTAAAAGATTATATCTGCATAATCAACCCTTCCCATCACTTAGCTAAGATTTCAGAGTTTCAGTGTTCTTATTCCCAGCTCACTGAGTATCTCACACAAGAAGGATTCTCGCGGTTTCAAGGAGCAACCTATCTCCCCCAAATCCACCATGAGTTGGATGCAGCCACATGACCAGACACATCCATAACATCAGTCACTGGTGGTTATCACTCAAACGTGGTTATTGGAAATAAAGGTCAGTTTGGAGGAGGTGGGGTGGAACATCATCACACTCCCTCATCCTTCTTTGCCCTCGCAGTGAGTCAACAAGAATGGCTGGAGAGGTTTTATGAGAGGTCAACTAGTCCACCTATTTGTCATCTGTGAATGTCAAATTCTTTGGCTATTTCCTGTCTCCCTCCACACATTCAAGTGAAACAATCCTACTTCACTGAGTCTTCCCATACCCAGCCTGCTTTCAGACTGGGTCTCCAGTGACAGCTCCAGCCCAGCAAACAAGTGGTCAGTGTGATCTTCTTTCTAGGGAGACCTCAGTACCCAGAGGAGCCATGAGATGATGAAGCAGCAGACAGTTCCTCCTGCAATTTGTTCTGCCTCTTTCCCACTGTCTGCTGATTCATTACAGCTGCTGAAGAAGTCAGGAATCCTCCTTCCCTCTCAGGACTGTAAAGATGAAGCTCTGGTGTAGATGTTATCCTAGTGCAAAATAGGTATGTTTTCTGCTGGCAGAAAAATGGCCAGAGAGAGAAAAATAAATTTAGTGAAAATATATATATATTTCCTACATTTGAGTGTTGGACTAGATGACCTTTAAAGGTCCCTTCCAACTGAAACTATGCTATGATTCTGAGATAAAAGCATCTATTGCAGCGTGGAGGGTTCAAACACACAACTGAGTTAACGCAGGGTAAAAAGTTTCTGTGCATCAGCTGGCCTGAGGTAACTGCTCCTGTGGGTACTTTCATCTTGCAGTAAATCTGAGGTAATTTGAGTTACAGCAGTCCTCCCTCTTTAAAAGAATGTGAATGATTCAAGCAACTTCACATTTGCTACAGGCAAGAAGCTTGTGCATGGACTGTTGCCACGGAAACCTGCTCACAGATCTTGGCACAAAGGAAACATCATTACTGTTTCATTAATTACTGTATTAAAGCAAGTCCCCATCTGAGATCAGTCCCTGTTGCACTTGGTACACAGTGAGAAACACTCTTTGTCCCAAAAAACTTCTGATCCAAAGAGGGACCTTCTCCTCAGCTCTGCAGAGAAAAAATAAAATAATTATTTTACAAAGTTAAGAATTGAACCAGAGTCACATAAATCAAAGTCAAGTCACTGCCTGTGGATCAACCAAGTTATTGCCAACGAAGTCCAAGGCTGGAGGTCCACGAGGACTCCACTGACAATTACAGGGTGCCAAGGGCTGCCAACAGGCATCTGGAAACTGAGCCAGGAACTGTGTGTCTGGGTTTTGTGGGTTTTGTTTTTGCACAGAAGTGAGCTCTGTAACTGCACTAGCAAATGCAGGCTAATAACCAACCAATTTCCTATAATAGCACTTCATATCTCAGCCTCTGTTCATTTTCTTCTCATTGTCACCCAGAAGGTAATGGCACTGTTGGCTCTTCACAGCAGAGATGCACCCTGGTACATCATAGCTCTGAGAACAAGGCTCAAAATTGAACTTGGTGGAGTGCAATGAGTAACATTTTCGTGGCATAATGGCTTTTAGCCATCATTTCAATTACCACAGAGCTGTCCTGTCAGTGATTGCAGAGGAATGGGGTTTGGACCTTAAAAATCTGCTCTCCTCCACTTGTCAGGAGAGGTTTTAATGACTGCTTGCACCCCATGAGTGCTGCTGGGAGGCAGGCTGGTGCTTTCCCAAATGTGGCTTTCAGGTGAAGTTAGGGTTTTGTATGAATCCACAAGCAGGGTATGACTTTGCCACTAAACCTGCTTTCCTTCCATAAGAGACTAACAAAGAGCCAGGGTCTTCATCTAACACTGCTCAAGAGTGCTCTGCAAAAGCCCATGGTGCAAAAAGAGATCTCAGAGAGAATTCACTAAAAGTGAGAAATCCAGAGCCAAAGCATTCCAGCTTTGTAGCCTTTAATTGTTCTCCTCTTGCCTATACTGGGCATCCACTTCTAAGTGCACATGAAAGAATTGTCCCAACAACATCTTAAAAATGCAATTTTTAAATTTCCAGATGCAAAGTTTTAGTTTTAGATTTGGCAACATCCATTTCTAACCCTGGACTGACACTCATACCCTTCTCCTGGGCCCCTCATTCCTTAACTAATTAAGGTAGTGGATCTGAGTCCAACAAATAAGATACGAGCTTCACATTGTCGCTGTTCCTTAGATGGAAGAAGAGCATGACCCAGAGAGGGAAAGATCAGCTTCAGCCACCTCAGGGGCCTTGAAGAATGGAGTCCAGCTGAGGACAGGACACCTATGCACTGAAGATGAACTGCTGAGCAGCCAAATTCCATCTGCTTCTCTCTGTAGAATCACTGAATCATTTGGGTTGGAAAAGACCCCTAAGATGATTGAGTCCAACCATAAACTTAGTATTACCAAGTCCACCACTAAACAATGTCCCTAAGATATCTACCTGTCTTTTAAGCTTTCTTTCAGCCTCTGAGGATTCTCTTGCTTCCTTTGCTCCTCTCTGCTGCCTTCTACCAGACATTTATAACCCCATCCTCACACTGTGACAAGGGCTGATCCCCTCATCCCTTCTCCATCTTTTATCCTCTGGGGGTATGCAGTTACTATGTGGAGAATCACAGTGACGCTTTTCAGTCAGGAGGAAGAATTCCAGAAAGTCTTTTTACTCCTCTTGCAGTGTCAGTTGAGGTCACAAATTCCTCTGCACTGATTTACAAACAATAAGGGGTTTTATTGCCTTCGCAACACTCTGTGTGTACTCAAAGAGCCTCTTAATTAACGAGTAAAAACAATCATCCTTGATGTCTATGGATCAAGAGCATACATGAGGTCAGTCCCCACTTTAGGGACTAGGAGGAAATCTGTATCTCTGATTCTCATACATTCCTCTGAAATGTCCACTTCTCACTAATAAGAGAGACAAGGCACAGAACAACCTCATCATTGCTTAAATCCAGTCTGGTACTTCTTACACTCTGATATTTTCAACGAAGAAAAAGGAAACAAACAGAAAAAAAAAGAATAGATCCTACCATGCAGCAATTTTCAGTGCAAAGATGTCTAAGCTTGAAGATCCAAAGGACACTGAGAAAGGTCTGGTCAATTAACTCCAGACTGGAAGTAGCAAAACTGTGTCAGCACAAAGTTTATTAACACCTGAGCTATCAAACCTGGCTATCAGCTAATTACCCCTGCAAGTACATCTTGCCAGGTTCCTGGAGGGGGTCTGTCTCAGAATGTCACTGAATGTACTGCAAAGACACAAAGTACATGAAAGTCCCATTCTTATACCTATAAAAATTCATCCCAAAGTCTGGATGGAACTAGGTTTTAAAGGCTGAGTGATTCAACCTGTTGGGGAGAAATTGATGGAAGGAAATCCTAAAAGAGAAACTCTGGTGGGGGAGGAGAAGGGACAACGATGATGATGGACTTTGATGTGCATTCAGAGGTGGAAGAGAGTCCCTGGGATGGTTCAGAGAAGCAGCTTTTCCCCAGAAAATTATCAACTAGGGACAGGGTTTTTAAAAACGTGATTGCTACAGATGCTCAGTTTTAAGCCAATGGCTTCAAATTCCTTTTCTACACTTTTGCTTCAAATCCCTTTTCTACGCTTTTTGCAAACTTCCATACATTTGCTTTACTTCCCCAGTGTCCCATTGCTGTGTCCTGGGGCTTTCCTCCCTGCTTTTGCATGGCCCCATTAATATTTATGATTATCTCATTTGCGACAGCACTTTTTAGTACTTAAAACTTATGTGAATTATTGTAGCAGCCTGGATGAAAATTAGCAAGAAAGAATTTGATCTACACAATTAAAACAAAAATTAATTAAACTAATAACTCTAATTTTCTCACTGTTAGGCATTTATGTTCCAGAAGAAAACAAAGATTGTACCACAATTCTAGTTTGGCCTCCTCCTCCTTTCTTTGGGGCTTTCTTTAGCCCCTTTTCTTTTCTGAGCACCCCAGAACTCCTAATGCACCTCTTTTCACAGTTCTTTTATGCACTCTGACTGTTTTCTAAGATTCATATTATCCTATTTTTTTGGAAGTCTGTGAAGCATCATTTCAACCATGAGAGGAACAGAGCAAAATATCATCTGCTGTGCCTATCCTCAAGAACACTGTTTAGGTAAAAATACCAGGGAAAATATGTACTTCTCAATACTGATCATTTGTAAGAGAGTGGATCTGGTGCCCGCAGCATTCCCTATCTCTGTACTACAGACAACAAGAAACTTCAAAGTCTAGTGGCAATTTAGGCATTCCTTTACCAGCTGCTGCATCTGGAGGATGAAGAAATAAAAGACAGTTAGACCACAAAGGGTTGGCAAAATTGAAGAAAGGTGGTTTTTCTCCTTGCACTAAAAGGATTTCTTTCTCCTCCAGGGACTGCCCAGCAGGAGCAAAGCTCCTTGGCCTTCCAGCACAACTTGGCAACAAAGGGAAGAAAAGCCTTCTCATGAGGGTTTAGCCAGGAAAACTCATCTGGCTTTTCCATGTGAATTCATGTCTTCATTGCCTTCTAAATCAAACCTCAAGGTGTATTGGTTATGAAAGCTGTGAGTGAGCTGATGAAATGCAGTGGCCTGCAATGCTGGCATCTCCCTCTGAGGAAGTCAGACAGCAGCAGATTCATCAGAGTGAGTGACACCACACCCCATCCTAACACTGACACACTCTTTGGTGAACTGAATTGGGCCAAACTCAGTGTATTAACTGGTTCTCCACCCACTGGAACGGGAGCCCAGGGAACTAAGAATGATGTAATGTACACACTGTAAGCACCTAAAGTTGGGAAACATAAGTGTTATCCCATGCAGCTTTAAAAGGACAGCTTTAAAGGCAGGTTAAAATTTCAGCAAGATGCCAAATAGATGCACAACTCAGAAGAAGCACAAAAGCCTTCCATCCACCCATCCCTCCATGTGGGGCTGGGACGCTGTGTCTGTTCATTGCATCTGTGAGCAACAGTCATGCTAAAGAAGTGAGGAGGAAACACCTGAACTTCACAAATGTCTTTTGAAACACATTTACAAAAACGCTGCATTGGGTGCCCAGGCAATGGCTCAGTCAGTTTTCTCTTTCACCCACAGCGCTCAGCTCCCAAACCTCCAAGGAATGGCAAGTTGGTCCAAAGAGAAAGGTTCCTGCAAAGTCACACAGTGTCCTTCCTGTGGTTATTACAGCTCCAGTCCCACAGCTTCCCTTCTTTTACTTTGATCTCTACAATTCCCCAAACAATTCCCCTGCAAGTCCTTAGAGCTGGTTTCTCTCAGCAGCTTGCTGGATGAGGTCCTCAGGGCTGAGGGAAAAGAGTTGTTTGTTGGGGTTTTTTTCTACTTGACCCAGAAAAGGTAAAACAAATTCCCTGTGAAAATCTATTTTTTGTCCAATAGCACCTTGTTGTCCCTGAGGTAGACAAGTCAAGTCTTGTTTCATAAGCTGCTCACAGCACACAGAGGAGTTTGCACTAAAACAGAGAAGACAAAGGGTAGAACAAAGACTCAGTTGGGAACAAAAGTCTCTATTACAGTAATGCCACCTAAAGTCAAGGCTCTGCTGTGCTATAGCTGTATAGGGACTGTTTAGAACAGAACAGAACATCATATCTGAAATCTTATACCCATAAAAGAGGGTCCAAACACAAAGGTCTGCGGGTTTTTACACGCCTAAACATTACAGGGATGGAGACATGGGGTAAAAGGATGGGTCAGGTCATGGTGCAGAGTTCTACTCCACAACCAGAGCACCAGGACTGTCAACCTAAAAGGATGTCCCAAGTTTTCAGCAACAGAGAGCATTGTTTCAAAAAGCCCTTTTATACCACTAGTAAGGAAGGTAATGGTGGCCTGAACTTTTTTTTTCTGATGCCATTTTAAAAAGATGAAAAAAAGAAACAGAATTTTTAGATTGAGAAAGTCAGAAAGAGTAACACGAATAGTGGGGGAAATTTATTATGTAATGAATTGTCTTTAGGTAAATGAGCTTACAGGAAAGAAAATCCTGATAAATAAGAATTATTTTTGTGCACATATACCATTCACACACAGACACAGATATATATATGTCATTGCTTACCTTTTTGACAAAAAAATCTACAGGCAGCAATTGGTAAGGGATGCTATAAATAGGGATTGGTTAAAAGGGGGATATAAATTCTGTCACGGGATATTGTCAGATTTATCCAAGGGTGCCAATAACAGCATACACCACATCTACGCATTGCCAGCTTTCATGCTGGCTTGTCAAACAAAACAGAGGCAGGAAGCATCATTTCACTAATGTGAGGGATAAAATAGCAAAAAAACTAAATAGGAAGGGAGGGACGAATATGGGAAGAGACACAGAGGAGATGAATGCCTAACAAAAACCCCATATGTGGGTAGTTACCTGCAGCTGTGCTGTTCTTAGACTTGGAAACAGTTTCATGGGCACTGCAAACATTTTTTTTTTCTTGCTACTGTGATTTGTTGGATCCAGAGAGAAGTGAAGCCACGGCCATGACCTTGCCAGACTTTCCTGTTCAGGTGGCAGAATCTGTGAGGAGGTTTTCAGAGTGGAACCAACATCAAGAGGCACAGGAATTGAACTGGCATTTGCCAACATCCTGGATACATTTCTGTGCTGGGCTCACCCTGGCTGGATCCCACCAAAGCTGTTCTATCACTCCCCTCCTCAGCTGGACAGGGGAGAGAAAATATAACATAAGGCTTGTGGGTTGAGATAGACAGGGAAGGATCACTCACCAATTTTCATCATGGGCAAAATAGGCTTGACTTGGGGAAACTAGTTTAATTTATTGTCCATCAGATCACAGTGGTATAGTGAGAAATGAAACCAAATCCTAAAAACACTGTCCCCTCATCCCTCCCTTCTTCCTGGGCTCAGCTTCACTCCTGATTTCTCTATCTTCCCCAACCCCACTGGCACAGGTGGATGGGAAAGGGGGGTTATGGTCACTTCATTACATGTTGTATCTGCTGCTGCTTCCTCCTCAGAGGCAGAACTCCTCATTCTGTTCCACGTGCTCCAGTATGGGGTCCTTCCCATTGGAGATACTCCTCCATGAACTCCTCCAACATGAGTCCTCCCCATGGGCTTTAGTTCTCCACCAACTGCTCAAGCAGTTGTTTTCCACAGGGTCAGTCCTTCAGGAACACAAGTCCACCACGCAGTCACAAGTCCTGCCAGCAAACCTGCTCCAGCATGAGCTCCTCTCTCCACAGGGCCACACGTCCTGCCAGGACCCTGTTCCAGTGTGGACTTCCCACGGGGTCACAGCCTCCCTCAGGCATCCACCTGCTCTGGAATGGGCTGCTCCATGGGCTGCAGGTGGATCTCTGCTCCCCCATGGTCCTCCATGGGCTGTGAGGGCACAGCTGCCCCACCATGGGCTGCCCCTCAGGCTGCAGGAGAACTTGTGCTCCAGCACCAGCAGCACCTCCTGCCCCTCCATCACTGACCTTGTCGTCTGCAGAGTTGTTTCTCTTGCATATTCTCAATTCTCTCTTCAGCTGCAGCTGTGCAGGGGTTTTTCAACACCTTCTAAGATGTTATTCCAGAGGTGCTGCCACTGTCACTGAAGGGCTCAGCCTTGGCTGGTGGCATGTCTGTCTTGGAGCCACTGGCATTGTCTCCATCAGACATGAGAGAAGCTTCCAGCAGGTTCTCACAGAACACACCACTGTAGCTCCCCTTTAACCAAAACTGTGCCATGCAAACCCAATCCAAGCACCCACAGAGACACTGGACAAAGGGATATGCAGTGAAGGGGAAGCCCAGACAAGGTGCCATCAAGCCTACTGATGCCTGAAGAAAGGAAGGAACATGTCTATCTCCAAAACAGCAAGGAAAGGAATGCAGAGAACTACAAGATGGTCAGCCTCACCTTTTCTCCTGGGGCAGTTACAGAGCAAAAACTCGTCTCCATTTCCAGCCACAGGAAGGACAAGAAGGTGATCCCACGCTGTGTGAGGACAGGGTGGGACAAATGGCTTTGTTTACCCTGAAGAAATGATGACTTTGAAGGGACTTAAAAGCAGAGTGTCAGTACCCACAGGGAGGTCACCAAGAAGACAGAGAGAGGTTCTTCCCAGGGCTGTGTGGTGTGGCACTCCAGCAAAAGCAAACCCAGACAAAGTTCTCACTTGTACCAGAACAAAGCTGTGATTCCAGTCAACAGAGTCAGTCTAAACTTCTGCCTATCTTGCAGTCCTCTGTGAGACTTCTAGGGCAGACCCACAGAAGAGCTGTGACTCTCCAAAGCTCAACACTATGCCCCGTTTTACCAGCAATGTTGTCCCATGTCCCCATTTCAGAGGAATGGGGAAGGGAAAAATATACAACACAGTAAGAGCACTTGGTAGTCTAAGACATTACGTCCAAAGGTCTCCCTTGCCTCAGGATCCCTCAGCACTCACTCCAAACAAGACTTTTTGAAGGAAGAAAATCTAGTTTAGGCTAAATAGAAACATGTTCTGTTTGTCCCTATTGCCTGGACGTCTTCCCAAGGGTTTCTCTCAGTTTTGAGTTGCTGGCCTTGTCTTCTGCCTCTGCAGCGGGGAGATGAGGTGTCAACAGACCTTGGCAGATTCACACGCACTGCAGGGTGTCAGAAGAACAGACCTGCTGAAGAATAATTGCTCCTGATAGCCTATTGACTTTGATTAGGAAACACACATTAACATCTCTCTTCATTTAAGCCTCTCTTGTAGAAGGTAGCCTCCTTAAGTGTTCTGTTGTCTGGAATATTAGACCAGGAATCGAAAATGACAGGATGGACAATTTGGCAGCAAGTGTTTAATTAGGCAATAAATTAGAGTCCCTGAGAGCACAGGGATCTGTGGCATCTCTCTCCTTTTGAAAATAAATCATAATGTTTGTCCAATGTACAACACCCCCTTATTACACACTACAGATGGAGATCCACGCCCCGTTCTGTTGGTTTTACTAAACCCACATTGACAAGGAGAAAACAGAAGTGTATTAATGTTTTTAAGTGCTTTCCTGCTGATAGATCTGGGGGATCTTCCAATATGCTCTATGCATCCTGTTTCAGGATCAAGCTATGACCCCTCCTCCAGACTTCCAGACCCAAACCCAGCCATTTCATCGTCTATTTCCCCTGACCTTGCAATATCCTTACTCCAGTTTTAGCACCTCTTTATGAGCAGGATGAAGAGCTGGAAAAGCCTCTCAGCTTCCTGAAGTTCCAGTGAGTGGGATGCCAAAGGACAGATCATATGCTGATACTGGATATCAGATGCCTTGGTGGCTCACTCAGTCACAGTGGGGAGGAAGGTGGCTGCTGGGCTGGAGCCAGAAGTTTGTCACTCAAAGTCATGCACAGAATCAGAGACTGATTCTCTGTCCTTCTCTGGATCCCCACACTACCGTGCTGGAAGGGGAATAATGTCATGATCCGTGGCCAGGAACACAGGATAATGCAGAAATGGGGACATGGCAGATGAAACAGAAGAGAAAGGGCAGTTTGTGGAGTCTCATAAAGAATAAGGGACAATGGACACAATAACTACCTGATTTGTCTTTCTTTAATTTTTGGTTCATCCACAATCAAACTTTCAGGTCATTCAGTCCTCTTTGAAACTTTTCACCTTTTCATCTAACTTTTTCTTTCTTTCCTTCTTTCCTTTTCCTTCCTTCCTTCCTTCCCTCCCTCCGTCCTTTCTTGTTCTCTTCCTTCTCATCTCCTCTTTTTCTTTCAGTACATTTTCACGTGAATAAAGAGCTGATTCTGAATGAAACACTACAAGGGCTCATTTGTGCAACACAGAAATGAAGTTTCTCATTGTTTCAGGAAATGTATCCTAACACAAAAACTATTTGCTGAATTTCCCTCCTCTCTGAAAGACTTTGCTGTTCTTCTGAAACCCTCTATAGTAAGATGTAATACAGTAGTGTCTCCCCCAGATCTCTGCATACTCGAGATGAGGCTTCACCTTGGGAATTCTCCCACCACTCAGCCTCTAACAAACCTTGCCTTATCCCATGGTCCTTATTTAACCTCCCAGTGGAAATTGCAGGCAAGGGTTATATAAAATCAAAGTGGCTCTGAAACTGTTTTGACTAACACTTCTGACAAACAAGAGTTTATTAGGAAAAGTGGTGCCCTAAGGCAAGAAAGGAGTAAATGACAAACAGAGTCCATCTTTTATAAGGGAGGACTGGACGACTGTTCAAAGGTGTCCTGTCCTCCAGTAATCTGTAGCATAATAATGAGGGGGTTTTATACTGATTTACATTTCTGAACATGCTCTGTTGTGCTTGGCTGCTGAAAGGTTGTTATAACTGCTGACCACACAAAGCTACTGCTCATCTGTGGACCATTTTTCTCATCTTGCATCTTCTTATGCATGGCTGGAGTGTGAACTAACCATACTCCACCCGGGCTCCCTGAGCAGAGATGGTTTTAATTGATGCATTTGAAATACGAGTTCAGAAAAATAATGCCTGAGAATAAGTCTGTGAAAATGAGCATCACCCTCACTGCATTGCTGGAGCACCCATCAGTCTGTGGGTTTAGTTCTATATCCCTCATTTTGGAGAGTGGAAAAAGAACAGTCTGGAAAGAAACGCATCAGAAAACCTCACGCTGCCAAAATCATTGTAGATTAATAATGTTGGCAGAGAATCAGCACCTGTCCCTGCCACAGCCATAGTCATCTGGTAATTCCCAGGCAAAACCCTACTGTCAACAATACCAGCAAAATAGCTCAGTAATTAATACATTTGCAGTGTCTCTTGTGCTATTCCTTTAGCAGGCTGCAGTTTCCATGCCTTTGCATTATTTATGCTGATGGTTAAGGGATGCTCTGTGGTGGAAGTTACACATTCATGGGATGGAGGGTCTATTAAGTGCCACTTGTGTGTGCAATAACACAGACTCAGC
>JAYRBT010000082.1:148960715-148983061 GCA_036023395.1 Myiotriccus ornatus | reverse complement strand
CTCAATTTTATTATCAGAACACTTTACCATCCATTATAAAAAGAGAATTTCATCCCACTGTTGAGCATTTCCAACAACCCCCAACAGCTCTGGTTATTCACTTACCTTTAAAACTAACAAGATTCATGTACTCAGGTCTTAGACAAAGGTTTATAGATTTCTACCACTCACCCCTTATGGCCTCCATAAAGACATCTGTTAAATCTCTCCTTGGTCAGACTCTCCTTCTAACTCATTTTTAGCCAGGCCTCTCTTTCTATTTGGCAGTAGTGTGGCAGGAATGAAAATTGCACTAAACTCTCATTGAAGCCTCCATATGAGATTACCTCTTGCTTAGGAAGTTGGAAATTACTGGAAAGTGAGTTTTCTCAGGAAGTCTCACACATTTTTCTGGTGATTTAACTTGCCTGGTTCCTGTCTCTGTGGTGTCAGCACAAGGGGCTGGACAGGCCCATGGTGCATTGA
The DNA here is from genome assembly GCA_036023395.1 of Myiotriccus ornatus. Lineage (NCBI taxonomy): Eukaryota > Metazoa > Chordata > Aves > Passeriformes > Tyrannidae > Myiotriccus > Myiotriccus ornatus. The sequence continues at coordinate 148,982,596 of JAYRBT010000082.1, read as the reverse complement.
TGATCATTGGGTTTAATTTCTGTGTCATCTGAGGATGCTTAAGGCTTTCTGTGGTGTGTTCCACCAGAGAGCTTGGTGGAACAAAGCCTTGGTAATTCCCAGACCTTCCCCAAGAGTTTTTCCCCCTGCTTGGTGCAACGAGGCAGTCTCCAAGGCGAGCAATGGAAAAACAAGGCTTGCTGTGCTATTGCCTGTGGCAAACAGAGAGGAATTGCTGAATGACATTTTTCTCCCACTTTCCTACCCATGCTATAGTTTCCATCACCATTTTTTTTTGTTTCTGGCTTGCAGTGTTGTTACCTATAAATGATCGTCCAGTCTTTTTGACACGGTGCAAATTGCTGCATTTTTTTCCCATTCATCTTCTTTGATTCAGTTTCTTTTGCTCAATCTAGGGATCAGCTACTCTTCCTCCTGTTGGGATTTGCTTTTGTCATCTGCAAACTGCTGGCTTAATTTACGTGGTGGTGTCAGAAGGTTCACAAACCCAGTGCTTGTTAAGATTTGCGTGTGTGTATGTGTATTCCTTATTTTCTCTTGGTTTTGATGATAATTATGATTATTAATGGTGCTCCCCTAGCAGAGGTCTCTAATCTGGTATGGACTAGTTCAAAGGGAACAACAAACTGCAGAGAACAAGATAAACTGTGCACACCCCAACTTACAGTGACCTTTCTTTCTTAGGCAAAAACTACTACTTTAAGAAAAATCTCCACACTCATAAATCACCATCACTCACCACTGTTTGGAAAGAGCTGGATGAGTTTGGTACATTTATCATGGTTTAAGGAATTTTGACATGTTGTTCTCCTCTGAATGTTAAAGTTCTTTTCTTTGTGCTTGTTTCCTTCCACCACTCACACACACACACACACACATTGCAGGAGGCTGCTCAGAAAAGTGACAGTGTCAATTGTCTTTGCACATCCAGGGGGCAGAGGAGGCATATTGTCCACGCTCCTTGAAGATGAAAACACTGGAGGAATTTGACCTTGACTGAAGGAGCTTCAGTGCAAGATTAGAAAAATAACAGTTCCCTAAAGAGATGCCAGGTCATAATTACCACTGATGGAAACCTCCTGCGTCATTTGAGGCACCTCACAACAAAAAATGTTATCTGTTCACAGAGCTGCTGGCAGCCACATGTGGAAAAAAAGTTAAGGTTTTACCCATTATTTTCTAGATTATATTTTTTTTGGCAGACTGAGAGTTACTTCACTTGACTGAAAGTAAATAACTCACTGAAGACAGGCAGGTAATCCAAGAGAAAGGAAAATGTTTATATACTACATAACTATTTGTGGATAGTAGGATCATAAGTTGGACTCGATGATCTCAGAGGTCTTTTCCAACCTAGCTGATTCTGTGATTTTTTGTGATTTATAACAAGAAGAGATAAAAAAGTTGGATTTCCACAGTACTGAACATTTTTATGGGTTTTTTTTCTCCCTCAGTGGAGGACTTGGAACACTAGCAATACTTGTTTAAAAATGAAAAATTTGAAAACTGAAATTCATAACTGCTCATTTAAATTTATTCTTTTTTTATAAAAGAAGAAATCCCCACTCTCAGTTATAAGCATTTTGCTTAGACTTTTGTTCATTAAATTGAATCTAAATATTTATAACCTGTTTGATTTGACCTGAACCTATTTGCAGCCTTCTTCTGTTACAGTGACTGGTAGATCATGATTTCCTGTCACTAAAGGTCTTTATGGAGTATTAAATTTCAGCTCTAGCAGCCATATAAAAATTTCTCTGGGAGCAGAGAGAAAAATACAAGTTTATTGTTCTCCAGAGTCATCCTGCAGACCAGGTTTTGAGTGTGGATCTCCCAGCTATGGCAGTCAGGCTGATTTTAAACTATTTCAGCTGGTGCAAGGAGAGCAGTAATACATATTGGGATGTTGGGTGTTCTCCAGTGTACTTATTCCAGGATTAGGATAAGGAATTAATGGATTTCCTCTTGTCTGTTTTGTGCTATGAAACTGTAGACATACACATTTAAACCAACACATCTGAATTTATGCATCTTTTTAGGTATCTCTATGTATGCAAGATGCTCAGTTTAATAGCCTGCCTACATTCAAACTGGAAGAGGACAGTTCTAGTCCAAACCAGCAGCTGAGGTACAGGCAAGATGTCCTACAGCATCTCATGTGCTGGATGCTTCTGGTCAGGCAGCTCAAGAAAACCTTGTCTTCCCTGGCTGCTGTGGCACCTTAGTGCACAGAGGCATTTAATGGTTTCAATTTTAAAATAAATCCCACATCAAGGCTGACTTCACTTGCTGCAGCAGAGCATCCAGTGCCATGCCATAGACTGTCCGAAGTGGGGAAATGGCAACAGGCCTCTGTGCAGAGCTTTTATAACTCAAGGAGATCTACTCAGCACAGTCAAAAGTGTTTTAGGCAAGTCTACATTTGGTCAGATGGACTGAGATATAAACACCTTTGACTCCAGTGGAAGGTGTCCTTGCCCATGGGAGGGGGGTGGAACTGGATGACTTTTAAGCCCCCTTTAAACACAAACCATTCTGTGATTCTGTGATTCTATGACCCCACTGCCAAGAGTTCTGTTGCCCACAGCATCACCTCAAATACCTGAGTCCCATATAAAAAAAAACAAAACCACTCTAGACAGCTCAAGCTGGGGAAGTTCTGTCACATTCCCAGTATATGCCTCAAGACATCAAAAATTAGAGGAGTGACTCTGGTGCCTCCAGGAGAAACAGCTTCATTTATTTCAAAAACATCTAGGAATTTAAAAAAAAAAATGTAAATTCCAGTAAGGTTTCTTAAAATGGAGACAAATGTTTAAAATTAAATATGAACTCCTTTTTTACTCTTGCTTGTTGTCTGCACTCTGCTGTCACTACGGAAAAAGGCAAGGCAAATTCATTCAACTGGAAAAAAAAATCCTCTCTTCTAATAGGGAATAGATGTTTTCAAGGATTAGCTATATTTTATCAGTTTTCATCATCCAATTAGTTCAGTTCCTGTGTTGAAATAGCTTATTACATCCTTCTAGACCTGTCTCCTTCGAAAAAAAACAAACTCCTCTCTAGGGAAAACAGAGAACGTGAGTTTTTCAGCCTTGCTTGGAATTACTCTTTTCACACCACAGTTTTGGTGCAAAGGTATGGATGAAGTTTGATGTTTGGCTGAATTATTAACAGTGTAGATGTGTGGCTGCCTGGCTGAGCACAGGCTCTGCAGAAGAAAGCCTCAGGATGAAATGCAGTTGCACCATCGCCAGCAGTGATGAGGTGAGTTCTTTAAGGTCTGAAGTACATCTGTGAGAGAGATCAGAGGTGGAGAGGAAGTTTATCTCTCTCATTCAGTGCAGCTCCACACAGTTGGCAATGACTGGATCAGGACTACAGCTGGATGCTGAGGTCCCTGCCCAAATTAGCTCATTTCCCTGAGCCCTCTTTGTCTCTGTTCCTTTCCATTCTGCCCTAGAAAAAGCTCAAATGGAGTGAGATAACAAAATAAAGGCATTTTTGCATTATGGAAACTACTTCTTCTCTAAAGATAACTTAGGACAGACAAATAAAGCCCAAAATTACATCAGCAGTGTAAATAAAGCCTCAAAGTCACCATTTGTGTTGATCAGGAAAAAACAAGGGATGCAGCCAAACCATTCCCAGCAACTGAATCCAAAAAAAGAGCATGAACAAGGTATTCACAGTAGGGATGAAGGCTCATGGGGTCAGAATTAACAAAAATACCTTCTTGTGTATGACATTTGAAGCCACCTTCAATTAATTCCAGCTCTGCAGGCTGAAATGTTTCTAAGGGCAGAGAGAAGATTTATATGAGGATGAATGTATTGACTCATTAAGGTTTGGACAAGAGAGGTGCATAAGTCTGGTAATTAATAACAGTTTGAAAGAAAAAATAATATTAAAACATCATCAGCCAAAAGCAGTGTCACTGTTGTAACAACAAACACTAGATGAAATAGATAATGGAACTGAGAAATCATTAAGCAGTGTGAAAACAGATCCTCTGGATAAAAATGAAATGTTAGCTTTACAGACAATAATTATCACTCTTCTCTAATGCCCCAGTGCTCTGACTTAACCTTCTTGCTGTTGTCAGGCTCAAAGAAAGTCCAAAACAAAAATCCAAATTTTGATTGAGTTGCCCTGTTGAGCAGAAAACATTCATATAAATGAAATAAGGTGAAATCAATGGCATGCTGAAAAGCAAAGACAATAAAAGCTATCAAATTCCAAGCAGTAATTTGCTTCTGAAAAGAAAAATAATTTTGGATTTGCATAATCTTGAAGTAGAATGACTATGGCTTAGAGAAATTGATTAAATTTGCCTGCAAATTTTCCTGTTCCCATTGTTACAACTGTGTTAAAAGGCCAAGCAAAGTATTTCTTGAGTAATTTATTAAAAGGATTTAAACTTCTTGTTCATGTGTGAAAACTGTGCATTTAACTGCTTTTGATTTTTTCACATTTCTTCATGACTCAAAGTGATTTGATGCAAACGTGGACTAACAGTTTCTGGCAAACTCCTCAGGAAGTACTAATGGGTTTGCAGTTTGTACATTTACTTACTTCATTGTGCATTTGGTCCACACACATTGTGTGACAGTGCTTATGATGCCCATGAAGCTTTCAGGTTTGCTTTGCAGATATTTCCTGTCTAAATTGACACACGTAAAATGCGAGGTGTGCCAGGGGAGGCACGGCAGGTATTGATATCTCTATGTCATCCAATTACCGTGATTGATTATGTCAAAAAGTAAACATGGAAGCTTCACTCTGCCTGATGTGCTGCCCAGGATACAGAAAAACAACAAACTGCTTTAGCGTCTACTCCAAATGCAGGACGAGTGAAAACACAGTCACAAACATGGTAAGAGGGGATACCACTAAGCAGCCTGACTGTTGTACACTTTCTGCAGGTCTAGGTGAAAAAGAAAATCTTAAGGAGACTGTGGAGAACAGTGCAGGGGGGTTTTGGCTGCTTGCTAACACCTTCGAATGAGCATAGAAACAGCAAGAGACGCTGTTGAAAATTAGGCAAGGAGTATAGGAAAGCCATCGTGAGGAGACAGTAGATTATGGACTTGACATTTCATCAGCATAAAGGTGGTGACAGGCACTGAAAGTAAGTACAAGTAGTTCCTCTCAGGCTTCCTGATTAACGTTCTCCAAAATATTTAATGTTTTCCCCTCATTACTCCAGCATCCCAACAGAGCGTGGAGGAAGGGAGGTGTGGAGGGGCCAAGGAATGCTCAAAAAGCCTGTTAGTGAACTGAAACCATGTCTATCAGGGCACAGGACAATGGCCAAACCCCTGGAATCACTTTATTCTCCATCTGGAAACTACCAGATATCATCTCCACCCAAGCCTTAGGCCAAAGTGTAAGAATACCAATGGTCTGCAAAGGAGGACAGAGCAGGGGGGTTATGATGGAATCACAGCATTAAAAACTCATGATGACTAACGTTTTTATTATTACCCTGTGTCAAAACCCCATCACTAATCACAGTCCTTTTTCCTGCTGTCTCATCAGCTGGAGAAACCCAGATCAAGAAACTGCATAAGCTGTGCAAGCCCTTCCCCAAGGAACTTAACATACAAGCCCCAGCAGGTGGGTGCAGCAGGATCATGGAATCACAGGTTGGAAGAGACCTTAAAAATCATCTCATTCCAACCCTTTGCCATGGGCAGGGACAACTTCCACTATGCCAGGTTGCTCCGAGCCCCGTCCAACCTGGCCTTGGACACTTCCAGGGATGGGGCAGCCACAGCTTCTCTGGGAAAGCTCTTCCAGTGCCCCACTACACTCACAGTAAAGAATTTTTTTGCTAATATCCGTGGAGGTGAGGAAAGGATATCCCTGACTTGTCCAACTTCACTCATCTGTAGCCTGTCATCGTCCAGCTGTGACTCAGGAGGGATTAGAAAAGAAGAGCAAGGTAACCTCCATGGCTGCTTTACAGAGATCTCCTTCCAATGATGAGACATTTGGGAGAAGATATAAAGCTGCCTTCAAGGAACCTAAAAATCTAGCAGAAGTAGCATTGACCTCATGGATGGAAGGAAAGGAGAAGCCTCCTAATAGCACTGAGACCTGATGGGCTGGGAACAGTCCCTATAGGTTTTGAAAACAAACCAAGGCTCATTGACAGACACCAGAAGAAGGAATTAGATACCATAAAGATAATGATTTGATTGCTTTAGTGTGTAGCTGGTCCCATGGGAATAATGGTATTTTCCTCAGAGGGATGCTGTGAGTGGGAAACACAGACACTAACAGTCAGAATATGGACATTAGGAGAAAATGTCTCCATTGAAAGAGTGTTTAAGCATTGGAACAGGATCTTCAGGGAAGTGGTGGAGTCACCATCCCTGGATGAGTTCAAGAAACAAGCAGATGTGGCACTTCAAAACATGGGTTGGTGGGTATATTGGTATTCAGTCAATGGCTTTACTTGGTGATCTTGGAGGTCTTTTCCAACCTTAATGATTCTATTATTCTATGAAATCTTCATATTTTGCAACATTTTCCTTGGAAATCTGGTCTCCCCCACATATTAAATCAGGCAGGCTCTTTGGGGGTGGGCACTGCAAGGTGGTGGCCTTACAGCTCACGGAAACAAAGCTCAGCTGGAGAAACCCATCACCACTTGGAAGGACAAATGTAAATACTGTAGAGAAAGGAAACGGGAAAAACTTTGGAGCAAATAGTATGAGTGAGAAGGGCTGGAAGGTGAAGCTGTAAACAGCTCTCTAACTGCAGAACAGTTTGGTTTTACAAGCACAGAGTCCTCTTGTGTTATCACCCAGCACAGAGTGTGTGAGAGAGTAAACTCCCACTACAGACTTGGCAGCCTGGCCTCTTGCAAGAAATGTGACAAGGGCACAGGCTGCTTTGCTTTTTGTTTCGGTAATTGGATCTTCTGGGCTCAGGGTGTTGCTTTCTGAGGTGGTGGGAACAGACACATTGGTAAGGGGAGCAGGTTAACAATTTAAAAATAGGGATCCTTACTGAGCCCATGGAAATCTGAATCTGTGTCTCACAAGGGAAGTTCAAAGGCGTTTCACAACTTGCACAATTCCACGCCTAACAGGACATAATCTCAGGAGCACCACCAAAGTTTGCGTTTAGAGGGTTATTTTTATTTTAATTTGTCTCCTGAGGCAACCTCATTTGAGCTGAGTTTTAAGGACAAAGCAAAGGACTTTAAAAGCATCTTTAAGCCCACAACTGCAATACCTGCTACTACCTAAATCTCAAGTATTTAATGGTTCCTAAAAAAATATATTGCCTTGTTAATGCCTGCAGCAAAGCATACAGTTTATGGGGAGAGCACAGTAATGCCCCTTTAGCCATCTGGCCAGCAAGAATACAATGGGGTGTTTGATAACAGCCATTTCCATGTCTGCAGGAGATGGCTGCAATAAAAAGAACAAACAAGCGCATTTACAGGGGGCTGCAGTTGGATACCGAGCCAGGCTAGGAACCATAAGAAATTTAATGCAAATCTCAAAGGTCCAATCACAGAAAACTCCACTGCTTCCAAAGTCAAGTGGAGCTTGATGCTTTAATTTAGGAGGTGCAAATGGTTATTCCAACCCAAACAAAACTGTCTGAAAAACCTTGAGGGTCCCTGCCACCATCATTTCCACTTTCTAATTCAATCCTTGGGAAAAAAAAGTCAAAAGAGCCCATGGAAATGGCACCAAAACAGCATGTATAGTGGAACTGAGCACCCTGCTCGTAGTCCTACCTGCTTGGTGGAAAGAGATCAGTGAATTTTGAATTAAGGACATAATCACCAAGTCAAAGGAAAGCTATTGCAGGGCACAGGGTTGAAGCAACCAGCAGATCTAGAAAGGATTTGAGTCTTCAGCATGATTAGATTAGATATTAGGATGAAATTCTTTACTATAAGGGTGGTGAGGCACTGATACAGGTTGCCCAGAGAGGCTGTGGACTCTTCATCCCTGGAAGTGTTCAAGACCAGGCTGGATGGGGTGTGAGCAACCTGGTCTAGTGGAAGGTGTTCCTGCTCAGGTCAGGGGGTTGGAACTAGATGATCTTTAAGGTCCTTTCCAGTGCAAACCATTCTGTGATTCTGTGAATACAGAGAAGGACTTCAGCACAATGATGGCCTTGGAGTTGGAATTACAGCAGGATCAGCTCCAAACTTTCTATTACTTTGCGTATTATGAATGTCACAATTCTTACCCGAGTCACGCCTCGTGAAACTGCTTTTGTATCAAGACACACTGAGCTGCTGCCTTCTTCCCTGGCCATGAAAATCACATCCCATTATTTCATCCCTCTGCCTGTTTGTGCACCGGTCACACAAAAAGTTGTGAAAGTACAACCAGGCTTTTCAGGCTTTTAAACACGCAAATATAAACTGCGATTAAGGGCACATCACATTTCCTCGCTCAGTGCCTTGCTCGTAAAATGTAATAGCTCCACAGTCTTTCCAGCATTGTAAAGTTTTTCCCTTAAGCCCTAAAGGGAAGGGGAAATTTATGTCACCTAATTTCAACTATCTAAAAATTAGGCATCTAATCCAAGATAGTCATCGGTGTCTTGGCTGATGCAGGGAATGAAGCATCTTCAGAGCACAACTCGTGGAATCATAAACCAGGGTAAGAATCAGCTCAGGGAGGGTGGAGGGAAATGCCTAAATGGAGATGTTTCATTTGCACTGGGTAACAAAACTCTGATTTCACTCTTAAGATATCTGTGGCACATTTAGTTCCCCAACTATTAGGACTTACTGGTCTTCTAGGCACTGTAGGACACCCCACACGATCTTCAGAAGGGTGTGATCTCCTCTGATTGTCTCATATTTGCCAGCCCGTGTGTCTCCATAGGGCACCTGAACGGCACTAGAAGTCTGTGTTTAGGGAACTGAATAATACACCCATTTCCTGGTCAGTAGAACAGCTTTTCCCATTTCATTAACTGCATTAACACAATGCCCTTTGTTTAGAATGAGAATTCAGACACTTAGTCTTTTGTCTTCACTTACACTTGGAGACCTAAACTGCAGTTATTTAATCCACAGAATGAATCCTTCTCTTTTGTGCCTAATGCATGTGGATGGGTCTGTCTGTGGAAGCATATTTCTCTTTTTGCTGAGCATAATGAGATCCCAGACAAAGAATTTAGACTAAGCCCCTAATTTATTAAGAGCTGAATTACAGTAGGTATAAATTTGAGTGTAGGTGTTCATGGTTTTCGCGTTCACGTTTAAAAATAGATGATCTTTAAGGTCTTTTCCATCCCAAACCATCCTATGATTCTGTGAAGATCTTGGCTTCTTTCAATAACAGAAGAAAATACTAATGTAGACAGTGATCTAAAAAATTATTCTGCTTTTCCAAAAGCAATCTTTTTCCTCTTATAGTTGTTTAGTTCCCAGTCAACAGCTTCCATCTGGTAATCTCACAGCATTTCATTCACGGACTTTGATGAAAATCTTCTAAAATTTTTTCACAGAAAGGCAGAAGCTTCACCGTGAGCGGAATCCACCACAGGACGGATGAGCAGGAGCCTAACATTTACATCTTCAGATGCCAACATTGTAAATCTTAGAAGGAACATAAAGAATGGAATTGGATATGCAGCTGAGTGTAACACTAAGGCACCAGCATAAATCAGAACATAAACATTATGAAACAAAATATTGCTGCTTTGCAGCCTGGCAAAAGTTGTGGGTTTTACTCAGCTTACGCTGTAAACAGTGAGTGCAGCAGAAATGACAAGTGTAGAAGACAGAATAAAAAGGGGAATTGAAGCTCTAATTTATTTTCTTTTTAAAAAATATAATTTTCCAGGAACAGAACCCTTCCGCCTGTAAAGCACCTGGACCACCTGAATTCATCCCAAAATGAATTACATTTATTTCAAGTTCTGGGTATGTGGGAAGAATATTTGAGACTAAAAATGCTTGTCTTGGAACTGTTGTTGGGTTAACCAAAAGAAATTACTGATTTTAAGGTCAACACAATCTCTCACTCTTTAAGGTCAATACAATCTTTCTCTCCTGGACAGAGTAATCCACTAGTGAGTTTCAATTTTGACACACTGAGCTTAGTAGTTTGATTTATCTCCTGCTAACAAACACAAACATAATGTTTGGCCACTGCCTTCTCATATATCTGTGCCAGGGGTTCATGCAGCAGCATTACAATATCTGCTGACCATTTGAAATCTAACCCCATAATTGAAGTTTGGGGTTTTTTTCACTCTCAGGCTGCTGGTTAACAGCATGGTGTTTTGCAGCCACAGTAAGTAATATATTTTATCACCTTTTCCAAATAAAAGTGCCTCTACAAATATTTATTTGCATCCTCCACAGTGAGGTGCAGCTTAGAAATCACCAGCTACCAATAGCTGTGTTAGTTTTGAGCTCCTGGGGGATAATTTTCTTGTACTGGGAACTGTTTTTTATCTCTGCTGCACAGAATTGTTGTGTTTGGACATATTCTGAGACATAAAATCCAGTGTCTCCTTCAGGACACTACTTGGAAAAGGCATCACCTCCTGAAAGTTTATGTTTTTAGATAGTCTTTCAGCCTGTTCTATTCTAGTTCTGATATCACACCCATTATTATATCTCAGGTTATCGCCTGCATCACTGTAATATTTTTATATTTCATAGAACACAAACTTTGATTTCTGTAGTGATTGATAGCACTATTTATTGCCCATTCATGAGAGAACTCTTCTCCTTGAGTTTTAGTACTGTAATCAGAATGAAGGAATGTTTCTGTTTGAAAATATTATCTGTCAATAAATGCGCTTTTAGGATGGCCAAAAAGAATAATTTGAGCAGTAGGGTAATCTACAGAAGTGGGAATAAATGGAAAATGGCAAAAAATAAAACATTTCAATTTTTGTCTGGAAACACAACTTATTCAGCTTTTCCAGGACTTCAGACAGCATTAAATGGGGTAAAAACAGAAAAAACACCAATAAACTCAGTTGTTCATGTTAACAACATATTTTTATCGTTCAAACTAAAAAAAGAAATAACTGTTCAAAGAATTTTCATCTGCTCTGCCCTTGACATCTTCCAGTGGCCACCATAAGAAACCTCAACACTAGGAGCATCCAAGTGCTCAGCACTCAGCCCAGCACTGGTGCATCTGGGGGACCTGCTCTCTTGTTAACATCAACTGCTTTTTTTGGAGTATTTATATATATATTCATATATTTATATGTATTTAAGAATATAGTAAACATATTCTTAGATACTCCAGATCTTTACCAAGAAAGAACTCTTTCATCCACCTGAGTGGCTTGACTGAGCACCAGATTTGTCAGGCAGGAGTTTCTTTCAGGACATTTTGGTAGATAAGAGCAGTACCACTGTGCAGAAGTGCCTGAACAGAGTAATTTGAGATCCAAATTATTAGGTCTTAATTAATGGCAGCTTAAATCTGACAAAAATTGATCACTTGTACATCATTCGCTCTTCCTTTTGTTATTGTCTTACATCATTCTCCATTAAGTTGTTCTTAATTGATTAACTATTCCATCAATACACTCAGTTCCAGCCATTACCAACAAATGTGTCCAGTTCATGGAACAGATCTTTAAGTAGAATAGTTGGACATTTCCTAGTCTGTAAATCCCTTCAAGGGTGGGTGTCCCATCAGTGTTTCAGAAGACTGAGAGCACCCAGCTCATTAGTCTAATAATTAACATCTTATAAATGACACCCTGCAGCTCCCCATTATTCCAGAAGTACAGCTAAGATAAACGGACTTTGTATTTCCCAGGCAGTTTGTGGAAGTTCTTTGACCTATATCAAACACAGTGAGTGCAGCTGGGTGGTTCTGAGCATGCACAAATTCATTACAGATAACAGGCATGTGTTTTTATCTTAAAGGAGAAAGCAATTTCTTGTGTGGATCACAGCATCTGAATTTGCTCCCCAGCCACACTGTGAAGCCGGGCTGTCCAAAGCCAGTTGCACCTCAGAAGCTGCTCCTCAGCACGTGGAAAATATTCATCTTTGAAGAAATCAACACTGAACACATCTCCAGGTAATGACAAATCGAACACTTAGTCCAGTAAGAGAGAACAAGGAACAAACTCCACAGGAGGGAAGGAGGCACCGAACTTCAGGGGTCCAAGTGAAGGCACCTGTAGGGTTGTGATTTGTCTAAATGCAGAAATCTTCTGTCGTCGTGTCCCCCTTGGAGCACTGTGTCCAGCTCCGGGGTCCCCAACACAAGGAAGACGTTGAGCTGTTGGAGAAAGTCCAGAGGAGGCCATGAAGAGGCTCAGAGGGATGGAGACAGCCTGGGAGAGCTGGGGGTGTTCAGTCTGGAGAAGAGAAGGCTCAGGGGAGACCTTAGAGACCTTTCTAGTGCCTAAAGGGAGCTGGAGAGGGGCTTTTCATAAGGGTGAGTAGTGATAGGACAAGGGGGAATCCCCTTAAGCTGACAGAGAGTAGAGTTAGATCTTAATTTAGGGGGGAAAAAAGTTTATTGTAAGTGTGGGGAGGCACTGAAACAGGTCGCCCAGAAAGGCTGTAAATTCCCCATCCCTGGAAGTGTTCAAAGCCAGGATGGATGAGGAACTGAGCACCCTGGTCTAGTGGGAGGTGTCCCTGCCTGTGGCAGGGGGGTTATAATGAGATGATCTTTAAGGTTCCTTCCAACCCAAACCATTCTATGATTCTGTGATTCTGTTTGAGATGTAATAATGGAGTCAAAACACCTATATTGTTCTGGCAGACATCTCACTGGACACGCAAGAGATGCAAGCTCTCCTGGAGCATCCGGAGGCCAGAAAGGAGATAGTAAATCAACCCAACAGGCTCTAGAAGCCCACGTGAGTCCTACCCTTGCCATCTGAACTCTCTTCATAGCTTGTGGAGATCTGAATCTGACCCGGTTGCCCATGACCAAGGGACACAACATCCATTTTGAGCTGGCAGCTAAAACACTGGATAATAGGGAAGTCATATTCTTCTCAAGAATACCTTGCAACAACCCAAACAGCGCTAACCACTCGAATTCAAGCAATTTATTCCTACTCCTGGCTCTGATTTTTCATCACACAGAAGATACAACGAGTTTTCCAGTTCCCAAAATTAAAAGCCTGCTAGAAACACAAGAAACGTTTCTTAAGCAAATGTTGAAAAGCAGCAGGTTCAGAAGTTAGCAGTGGATCCAGAAAAAGAAAATATTTGAAATGTGGCAGAAAAAGAAAAAAAAAGCATTTACCAAACTGTCATTTTTACACACGAACTAACAGCACTTTGATCCGTTCCCGTGTATGTTAGCTACACCAAGACACAGGAAGAGACAGGGACTCCCTTCCAAAAGAATTCCACAGTAAGTCACAGATGGCTGTGACCCCAAAGAACCTGCCCAAGCACCTGAGGCAGAAAGCTCTGCATCTGAAGCATTTTGTAATGAGGTTTTTACAGAGGCACAATTTTAGATGCTCAAGCTGAAAAGAGCATAGACATTCTCCCCCCCTCCCAAAATAAAACCCAAAAAACAACCTAGTCTGGATCACAGCCAAGAGCTGCTCTAAAACCAACTCTGTTTCATTTACTCTCATGATAAATAGGACGGTTTAATGGAAACACTGTACACAAAACTGTACTGCTCAGGTAATTACCTTGATTGACACAAGTGTTTTTACACTGAAAGCAAAATTCCCCTGGAGTTAAACCCAAACCTCAACAAGAGCGAGACCTCCGTGGAGAAGCAGTCCCACAAACAAGTGTGTGTGCTAATTATTTCGCAGTGGCTCTCTTAATGAGTCACTCGCTCGAGTCCAGTGGTCACAAAGATGATTATTTTAATGATGATTCATGGAAACTGGGTGTGCATTGCGAACACCGAGCGCTGCACCAGTTGCTATGGCAGGAGAACGTGTGCGGTTTGTTCCATAAATAGCCGAGTAAATAACTGCGTGACAGCTTGTTCCTCCTCCAGAGGGTCTCCCAGTGTCGGAAATGGTCTGCAGGGAGCTCACCACGTTCGGCATTTCCACTCCCTGCTTTTTTCCTGAGCTTGTGGATAAAACCCTTAAATGGTATTTTCACACACAAAGATCATTTTTTAGCTTTTTTTTTTTTTTAGCTTTTTTGTCCCCCCCTTGCATTGGAGACTTGGAGCTTCTCATGATCTCTGTCACCTGGGTGCAAATCAAGAGTAAATCTATTTTTTTCAGGATAACAATATAACTGGAGTCTCCAGCCACAGAAAACAGCAGACAGAAAAGCAGACACTATCTTCACATTGAGCAATGAGAACCAAGCTGGTGTTTACGACAAGCAAAAAATACCCATTTTCACATCATGTAGGGCTGCATTCTGATTAGAACTAAAACCAGATTATTACTGAAATGCCACCTGCTCCTTACCAGCAGAATTCTCTAACCCATCCTAGGACTTCCTCAGAAAAATGAGTTAAGTTGGGTTTAGTCTGGTCCCCCTTGAAAAGCATGAGTGTATTCTAGAAAAATCTGAGGGTGATTTTGGCCTGGGCATTTTCTCAAGTCTAAATTTTGGAATTATTTTTAAACTGAAAATACTGAAATAAGCCCCTTGTCCCTACAGCACCAGAAAGGAAACAGCACACGGTGAAAATTAATTTAAAGGAATATATGAGAAGTTGGGTTCCTGGTGGTCACCCCTCCTGAGCACCCTGAGACTAGCAGTGAGCAAAGGAATAAAAATATGCCATATAGGGCTGAAAAGCTATTTTAAATGGGAGGATATAAAGGGAAAAAGCAACAATGTGGGTTAGTCTGATGGAGGTGGGCTTTCCCACCACCAGGGATTGATAAACCTGCCAGGGAAGGTAGCTCTGCTTAACAGTTCACTTCACTGAGGCTTTTAAGCATCTGCTTTATCTGAAGGGTCTTTATTCTGAATAAATGATACTTCTCCATACGGCAGCTATTTGCTCACAGATTGCAATGCTCATTGCCCCAGAAAGATGCACAACAACAAAGGCTGAAAACCAAATCAGACCTGATGCAGCTATCATTGATATTAAGGAACCGCAGAGAGGAAAACCTTTCCAGAAGCAAAGATACACCCCCCTCCATGTGATGGGTTTGAGCTCAGAACCAGAAATAAAGAATATTGGGACAAGGAATTGTAAAAATCCCTCCCCAGGAAAGAAATGTTATGGCATCTCAAACCCTTGGAGTGGTTGCTCTGAGCTATACAATCTTTTAACTGGTAGTTAAGTCTTTTCATCACTCATATTCACAGGCCATTAATCATCCTACAATAAGTGGAGTGCAGCTGAGATTGTATTCTGTCTGCACAGCGCCCAGATCCTCAGGAAGGACTGTCCTGCTGGGGGAAGTTCACAGCCTGGACAGCTGTTTGGACTGGAAGACAGTCAATTTTCATCATAGTAGAGAGTATGGGGCTGTGGTTTGGATTTGTGATGAAAACAGCGTTGGTAACACAGGGACGTTTTTGGCTGTGCTGAGCAGAGCTTACACAGAGCCAAAGGCTTTTCTGCTCTCACCCCACCAGCGAGAAGCAGTGAATTAATGCCTTGTTCTGCTTCTCTTTCGTGTGCAGCCTTTGCTTTACCTGTTAAACTTTGTCTCAGCCCACGAGTTTTCTCATTTTTTTGCTTCCGATTCTCTCCCCGTCCCACCAGCAGGGAGTGGCTGTGTGGGGCTGAATGAAACCACAACTGTCCTTTTTGGCACCAAGAATGGGGCTTGGAGGGCTGGAGATAGCAACAGCTTTGACTAGCATATGCTAGATGAATTTTATGGCTGCTATTACTGTTGAGCTATTAATTGACAGCTCCTGTGCCTGCCATGGGACTCGTTCGCCTGGCTGTTTATTAGAGCCCAGTGCTTGTTAGTGGCTGCTTTTTGCTTCCATTGCTCGCAGTGGTGCTGCACTGTTTGTCATCTGGCTGTGCTGTGCCTGGGAATGTTCTGATAACAGCAGCAGGGCGTGCCTGGGCTGGCAGATGGCCAGGGAATCACTGTGCTGCTGTTCTGGACACGCTGGAACTCCGGTGTGAACTTAAGTCAGAAGGTTAGTGACCTGTGGATGAGTCCACGAAGAGAAAATACAACAGGATTCCTTGTTGGTTCCCCAAACAGTGATGATTAAAAGGCTGGACCTCACAGGTTTTGGAGTTACTATTGGAGCATACAAGAAAATTTAGGGGAATTCCTCTACCAGGATTTGCACTGAGCCTGGCAGTGAGCTCAGCAAGTCCAGGAGATAAGCAGTTTTCTGAACTGCCACTGGTTTTGCATCCTAAGAAACCTTGAGGAAAATTGGCTGCTCCAGAATTTGGGAAAGCGACCACACCACAACCATAATGACGAAAGTAAAGAACCATCTGCTGCTGTAGCTTGAGCTGCAAAACTGTTTTCACAGCTCTAAAGGGGAGGAGAGGGAGGCAAACCACTGGTAGGAGTCCAAAACACCACACTGAGTACCTAAACAGACGAGGAGAGAGGCAGGAGAGGCTGCAGATGTGGCAGTGCTTTGTTTGGCATCACCTGAGACATCAACATGAGGAATCAAAAAAAGTCAGAAGCCGACGTCTGCGATCCCAGAAAGGAAACAGCAGCAGCTTGTCAGCCTGATGCAGAAAAGGGCTCCCCACCAGCTGAGCCAGCAAGAACCAGTGCAGAGAGAAACACCACTCAGATGGTGCACAGCACATGGTTGGGACCCACAGCCTCCTGCTGGGCAGAAGGAGCCAAAATGAAGCTCCAGCTGGTAATTGAAGCAGACAGGGATGCTCAAAACCCTGCTCTCTGCTCTCCTGAGCTCTCGGGCCTGTCAGAGCCTGAGAGACCCAAGAAAAAGCAGGGAGCAGCAGCCACAAGAAGGTGAGGACAGTTACCACTAAACAGCTGTTGAGTTCAGCATCCTCACAGGTGTTTAGGCAGCATCTGCTCAGAAACGTGAAAGCTGGTTCTTTCTCAACACTGGGCCACAGGAGACATTCCCTGAGAGAGAGGAGTGAAGAAGAGGTTACTTGGACAGGGAAGAAGTCAGCTTTGTGGCAAACACACAGGTAGACACACAAAATTTGTATTTTCTTATTGATCAGAGAAGTACAAGGTATGTGATCTCTGGAAATAATAACTGGATAATAATATACCCTTACTACACTGAGCATTTTCAGTTCATTAATGTATGGGAAGTTCTCAGAGACCTCACAAACCCCTGGATTTTGAATACTGAGAGATGAAAAATTCAGTATTTTGATGTCTTAACTTTTGGAGACCCTTCCAGCTTCAGGTCAGAAGGCTTTGTTCAGTAAGAAGGATTAGCTGGGCACCTCAGCAGAGCCCCAGACACAAGCTATTACAGAAAACCCGACATTTCATTCTTCTCAAACAAGTTCCATTTGCCTTCTGACATAAAGCTGTTTATGCCAAGTCAGTCCTTTTGTACCTCAAATATAAAAAAGTGAAAACACCTCTGAGGTGCTTGCAAAAGTTTTGTCTCACTTATGAAGTCCTGAATTGCCATGGAAGGAAGGAAGTACGGTTTGAAAGTCAGTAAATCACCACCTCCCTGAGCAGCCCATTCCAATGGCTGATCACTCTCTCTGGAAAAAATTTCGTCCTAATATCCAACCTAAACTTCCCCCGGTACAGTTTAAGGCTGTACCCTCTTGTCCTATTGCTGGTTCCTGGCAGAAGAGACCAACCCCCACCTGGCTACAACCTCCTCTCAGGGAGCTGTAGAGAGTGATGAGGTCACCCTTGAGCCTTCTCTTCTCCAGGCTAAACAACCCCAGCTCCCTCAGCCTCTCCTCATAGGACTTGTGCTCAAGTCCCTTCCCCAGCCTGGTTGTCCTTCTCTGGACCTGCTCCAGCACCTCAATGTCCTTCCTGAACTGAGGGGCCCAAAACAGGACACAGCACTCAAGGTGTGGCCTCACCAGCTTGATCCTAATGAACACAGAATCACAGAATCATTAAGGTTGGAAAACGCCTCTAAAACCATCAAGTCCAGTCATCAAACCATCGCCACCAAACCACGTCCTCAGGTGCCATATCCACATGCTTTTCTGAACACTTTTAGAGATGGTAACGCCACTGCTTCCCTGGGCAGTCTGTTCCAGTTCTTGACAACCCTTTCTGTGAAGAAACTTTTCCTAATATCCAGCCTAAATCTCCTCTGGCACAACGTGAGGCTGTTTCCTCTCGTCCCATCACTTAATTAGTTGTGCAGTAGAAGTTATCCAGGTGCCCGTTGCAGAAATGAAACAGGCAGGACACACTATTGGCAAAATCTGGGATGGCTTGATAACTTGAAGTCCCCAAAGTTAAGCAGAAATTCTGTAGGGTTTTCAGGACCTAAAACTTTGAGTTGGGTGCTCAGAGTAGATGAAGTTGGTTGTCTTCTTGAGGCATCTTTATTTGCACCAAATCTGCAGGGACACGAGACAGCTGACTTGGAAGAGGTTCTTAGATTTTAGGCAGCTAAAATTGGATGGTATAATCCCCTTACACACTCCCCAGCCATTTTATATATGTAGTCTTGCTGACAGCTGGGTCTGTTCTAAAGCACCACAGAAAAATGATACCACAGATCCTTGAAGAAAATAATGTCCCAGATAGTGATGGAAAGGAACACCATCTGTAACTCCGAATCTCAATTTTGTTCTCATTAGATCTTCATTATATGAGCCATCATTGTTGTGCAGAGACCTGAATCTATCCACTCTATATTCACCTGCAAGCTATTTCCTTTAATTGCTGTGCACAGAGAAAATCAAATGTATTCTAACAGTGCTGATTCATTGGCTCAGCTGTTAAATGTAATTTGTGCATCCCTCTATACAGTTTATTTATGCATTTCTCATCCCTGCACCATCTGAATGCTTCCCAATCTTTACTGAAGTTAACCTCACAAATATTCCCCCAGCTCCACAGGGCAGATGTGGAAGAATAGCCAAAACCTATTCCCCAAAGCATTCTCTCCAAATGTTTAACTTCCCCTGAAAACACAAGTTTACAGACCAGAGTCCTAGGGATATAAAAAACAGCCTGGACTAGCATCTGTCATACCAAGAGATGAACTCCTGGCACGGAAAAATCTCAGGGGGGAGCTCTCAAGTCAAGCAAATAAACTGGAAAGTTGGTCTGAATTGGACTTTGCCTAACTTGTGTGACTGCCCTTTTCTAACGAGATCAAACTGTTTGGTTGCTTCATTAGAGGAGTGGAAAGAATGTAATGAACCTCTAATTGTGCTGCTGGGGAAGAAAAAAATACATAAAACCTCCAAATCAGATATTGTTGTTAGTCACTGCTGAATATGTGTTGATTTCCTGGCACGTAGGAGAGCCTTTTGCTGGGACCAGGCAGTGAATTGTGCACATTTAACAAGAGACTTTATGTTACACGGTGTGGCAATAATATCTTGTCATTATGTAGGATTATTGGTGAGATGAATTTGAAGAGCTGCTTGGTAGCTCTGGGAGGATTGTATTTATATTTTTTATTCCTTCAGAGATCAAATGATGTCACCTTACACGGGAGGTGGCTTCCAGGTTTGCCATCTTCCCTGTTCTTCCTTAGGTTGCCTTAACCATCAACTGCAGCAATGCAGCATTGCATTTCCACGTTAAATTAGAGAGATTCAGTGACACAGGCTCCCAGAATTCAACGTCCAGTCATCAGTTTTTCCCATCCTCCCCACAAAATCATAGAGTCGTAGAATATCCTGAGCTGGAAGGGACCCACAGGGATCATCAAAGTCCAACTCTTCTCACAGGTTTGGCTGAATACCAGGAGACTTGAAAGGTAAACATACTGGATTTGGGGGGGTTGGTTCTTCTTGTTTGCCATCTCTTGTCTGAAATTTTCACACGTTGAGGGTTTGGGCTGCTCATGAGCAATCATCTGAAGGTGAAGTTTCATGGTGTGTTGTGTGAGCAGAGGAACCAGCAGGTTCTGTTACCTGCTGCAAGGGCTGGGCTCTTCTTACAGGCTCCACTTCAGGAGGGACAGTCACTGAGCCTCTCTGACCACTCTTAACAGCTGGATAATCTCTCTGCTCTCCCACCTATTTTAATAAAAATACCAAATTAACATCTTTGAGACCTCTGTCATTCCATCAGCTTTGGGGAACCTGTCTGAGAGACACAGAAGTTACCTGGGTGAACAGACAGCAGCAGATCACACAAAGGAGACACCACCACAGAATCTTTCATTTCTGGGCTTTGCCATCTAAAATGAACCTCTCTCGACTGCAGACCCTCATGGTTCTGGGAGTTATGAATCAAGTGACATCAAGTTGTGTTGCTAGTTTTGACTTCACAGTCCTCCTGCACCTCTGGATTTAAAATGTGAAGTGAATGCCTGGGAACTTCAGGAGTAGCTGCGAGTGTATAACTATATACACTTTTGAAGATATATCCCCTTAAAGATGTGCTAATAGTTTAAAACAGGACAAACTTTTCCTTTGATGTGCAGATCTTCCAGGCTGACAAGGAGAGGAAGCTGCAAGTACATGTAAACATATTAACACATGGCTTAAAAGTATCTTATTCAAGGCAGGAAAGGTGCGGTGGGGAACAAATTTCCCAAAGTTCCTCCCATCAGGCCAGCAAATGCATGGTACAAATGCACCAGATGGCAGAGTAACTGTAGAAAACAAAATTATTGAGCTTAAAACCCAGCTGGAGGGAACCAGACACAATTAGCAGAAAGCAAGACAATTTTCAAGAAGCAGAAGATGTAGTTTAGCTTGAAAGAGTGATCAGGGTTGGGTGTAGAAGGTGCTGAGTTGTCTGTTCATCCACATTTTAGCACAGAAATATTCCTAGTCAAAACCAACTGGGTGTCATATGTAGGTGACAGGGAGTTCTTCTGCTGACCTTTGAAGAATAAGATAAAGGAAGTAAAAGGAAATCTGATATAAGCAAAGGGAAAATAAAACAAAGTAGTAGGAAATAAAATCTTTCTTCGACAATGAACCACTTCCCACAGTGAAACAGGCTGTCACAAGGCACCACCAAAGAACTGGTCAGATGCAACCCCCAGTGAAATTAATTTTTTATGGATAGAAAACATAACCAAAGTTTTGAAATGAAAAATGAAAATCTAAATGAGAACTTTAGCCTAAATAAAAGCCTTCAAGCTTCAAGTCTTACACTAGACTCTAACTACTATCAAAAAAAAAAAACCAAACCAAACCAAACAAACACAAAACAAACAAACACACACACAAAAAAAACCACACCAAAAAAAACCCCACTGTTCCTTGGCCACAGAAATCTTATGTCAGCTTCCAGCGTGGATTTGTAGACTTCCTTTGCAGTCAGGTTGACTTAAAGCTGCTGGAGACAGACAATGCTCTTGCTGGATCCTGAGTCTGATCCAGACTGACAACTACAAAATCACCCTCATCAGAGAAATCTGTGATCTGCTAACTGACTCAAAATCCCAGATCAGAGGAGGATTATGGAACAAAGGCATAAACCACACCATGACAGACACAGTGATTTTCCCCCTGAAGTTTCACACTTTTTCTTTTCTCTGAAATATCTTAACATTAATTAAAGCCTTTTCTTTTTTTTTTTTTGATTCTGCAAAGCATGATCAGTTCCAGTATGCCTTGACATGATGCTGTCAGCAAAAAGCAGAAATAAAAGGATTTTCTTTAGGGGAATGTCAGCAGAATTCTATATCTCTCAGAGGAATAAGGTGAACGCAGAGGCAAATCTTGGCAGGGAAAAGGGGACAGGCACCTCTGCTCTTCCTGATGTCCATCCAACCTGCAAGAGCCACTCTCTCTTATCTGTTTGTGGCAGATGAATCATAGAATCATAGAATAGATTGGGTTGGAAAAGACCTCCAAGATCATCAAGTCCAACCCCTGATCCAACTC
>JAYRBT010000082.1:148920642-148951695 GCA_036023395.1 Myiotriccus ornatus | reverse complement strand
CTTCTCTTCTCTTCTCTTCTCTTCTCTTCTCTTCTCTTCTCTTCTCTTCTCTTCTCTTCTCTTCTCTTCTCTTCTCAAGGATTCATACACAGATTTCCCACTAATCAGGAGAATTATATGACCATCAGGTAACTGTGTTATGGCTCCTCCAGCCACTGCAATGCTAGAAATGTCTAGAAATATATAGAAATGTGATCTGAATTAATGGAGAACAATACTGAACTTTGTCTGGTAATGAGATCACTTTTTGAGGAAAGGCATTAGCATTGCTCTGCTTTTTTTTTGTCTCTCTTTCATCCTACTCCATCACTGCTCATTTCAAAAACAAAAGGAGATAAAAGTTCTGCTCCAATCTGATCACAAAAACAGTATTGGCAGGATAAAGGTGTCATATAGCCACAGGACAGGTCATCCCCACTGGCTGAGGGTGGCAAATATGTCTGTGAAGTTTCCTCTTTCCTTCAGTTTATTTTTGTTCTGCTTTCCAGTCCACAAAATGAAAACCAAACTGGCAAATAGCAGAGATAATTCTGGCTGACAGAAGCACATCAAAACATTTTAAAACTTCCACCCAGCTTTCTCTGTTTGTACATCAAACAAGTATTCTCCAGTCCAGAGGAGCTGGTAAATAAAACATTAATACTTGGAGTTCTTACATCTCCCCAAGTGCAAACCAGAATTAAACAGAAATAACAAAAACTCAAAGAAAACCTTAAGAATATCAACAAAAGTTTGCCTTTGCACTCTTTTTCTATCTCATTTTTGACTTCCAAGGAAATAGTAAGAACTGGCAACTGATAAATAGAGTTTGACCAAAGCAGCTTTACCTATTTAAAAGTGAAAACGATGGCAGTGAACTACTCATTGGAACAGTCCCAAAAGAAAAATGTCATGGGTCTTGTACTAATTTAAAATTACAAATTCCTTGGAGCTGGTAACTTACCCAGTTTAATAACGGAGGCCAAAACTGAGCACAGACTGCTGGAGCTCTCTACAGTTATACACCAGATCATCAGTCAGAAATGTATCTCACAGATGCTTCTTGTTTGCTGAAAGTAATCTCCTGTTGACCACCTCTCATTGCCACTGTGTTTTCTTTTGGTTTACACAACACAAGTACTTTGGAATGGTGTGTACACATGTACACACACACACACAGAAAACCTCAGCACATCTGTCTTCTGTTAGAAGTAAATAAATTATGATCTTTAATGAATTTTTCCATAAATGCATTACAACACCCTCAATGTTAGCCATATGCCAACTTGTTCCTTTCCAGAGGAGCTGGTTTATGCAGATGCCATTTCTGAATCTCTTTCAGAGTTGGGTGGCTGGACTTAGGAGCAGGATCACTGGAGAAATTAGGAACACCACTGTCCTTTCTCAATTTAGCCCCACTGAGGTGTTTTCATTTCCTTTTATGAATGTCCCAGTTTCTTGAGCCATATTTTAGGAGTAACAACAATCACCTGCTTCACAGTGGTGTTATTCCACCTCTGTGTACACTTGTAACTATGATAATAAGTATACACTGCTGATTGTGGGTCCTTGTTCAGATTTGCGTGTCCTTGACAAAAGCACCTGCACAGACATGGCAAAATAAGATTTACATGAGGCATTCCATGCCAGGGAGCCTGACACCTGGGCAGGACTATCCCCATGCACTATAGACACGTAAGCTGAAGACAAACCACACAGAGGGATCTCAGCAAGTCTTGCACAGCTCTCAACCAGACCTGCTTCCACACCCAAATCAATGCTCATGTTATAAACACCAAAACCCACCACTTTCACATCTGCCCAGGTGCATAATGTAACACTGTAAAGAGAAAGAGATATGTCTAAGGGATGGGGGGAAAGGTCACCATTAAAGTGTAAAGGACACCAAATGCTTTTAGTTTATAATAAAATAGAAATTAAAAGTGATTTGATTAGAGAAGGATCAGAAAATTCATGAGAGGGAAATATTAGATGCACTAGGGCTCTTCAGTTTGGATAAGGAATGCAGATCAAAACCCAGCGGGTGGAAACTAAACCCACGCCACTTCCTATTAGAAATTAGTCATCATTTTTTTTGTAAGGCTGAAGATGATTAGAGTGCAGAGAATTCCCTGCAGGAAATTATGGATTCTTCACTTGTCACATCAAACTTTGGTGCCATTTTAGTCCAGCACAGATAAGTGGAGTCAATATAGGGCTGTGAGGGTGAGTCCTAACGGTAAAACAGACTTTTCGTTTGGGGATTATGCTGAGCTTGATTCATGATAACAATGAAATTCAATGGAAATGCTTCCCAGTGTCAGCAGTGAAGGCTAACTCTTCTTCGCAGTCAATAGCCCAAAGAGCAGTTTTAAGAGGTTTACATATTACTTGTGTGTGGGCAGAGGGTATTGCTTTCTATAATGAAACGTCAGCTTCTCACAGGAGGGAGAAAAATGATTTTCTGACAACGTTTTTGTCTTGTACTGACTATTCAAAAACCAGAATATTGTGCACTGCTCCAGTGCCACACAGCAGTTCCTCTGCCCTAAAATAAAGGCATCCAGTGACTACCCTGTCAAACAGCAGGCAAGAAAGTTATCCACAGGGCAAGCTCCTTCCTACGCAATTTTTTTGCCTCATGATTTATCAATTTAAGTGGTTTGTTCTTCCTTTGTGGTTCATTCTTAGTCATCCAGTTCCCTCAGACTCTCTAACTTGACCTTCTTAAGATTTCTCACCCCTGCACAAGGGTGCAGGAACATCATTTCCCCATGGCTCATAGGACACGGCTGAGGAATGAGAAAACTGCAGGTGATGCATAAATCTGTCAGATGGCAGCACAGTGGATGTTTATAAACCTTTATGAATTTAGAACACACATTTCTTGTTCCATTAGAGAGTGACAATTCAAAGATTTCCGGATTACAACGAGACTAGTGATGTGTATCTGGACCCTGCTGACACACTTCTCCTATTACATGGTGTTTGACTACATGAAAAATTAACTGCTCAGTGCCAGCACTTTCTGCAACAGCTGCTGAAGGAAAATCAGTGATGGGTAAAGGACTCTTTTATGATTTCCATCAGAGAATTTAAATGTAGAAAGCACCCGGATTTCTTCAATGACAGGGTGTATATTTTTGTTCTTGTTATGCGAACAGAGATAATATCATTAGAGCTCCGCTAAATCTGATAAGAATATGCATCTCTTTTCCAGTAAGGACATCTGAGCTTTTCCAACAAAGATTTTCCAGATATCTTTAACAGGGACAGAGTGCATTTTAGGCTCTCTCGGACCAAAATACTCCCAGCTAATTTCTCCTGGGAAATAATGGCAGGAGTTCATGTCAAACAAGTCAGAGATTTATAGTTGGGAATCTCAAAAGACCAAAATGATGTATTGTATTTCTGGGTGCACTTATAATAACCTGGAATGACTTATATGTTGTATTATTGGAATAGCAGTGTGTGTGTATATAAATATATATATATATATTGCTGATATGAATGAGCAGTAGATCCACTGCCTACACCTCCAGCAAGAAGACTGAAATATATATGTATCCATCATCACAACCAAAATGAGAAATTGGTCCATACTGGTTTGGTTTTTCCGAGTAGTGAGAACCAATAAATACTTCCAGGAAAATTTGCTGAATGAGCTCTGAAACTCTTTTTTTTTTAATATATAAAAACTTATTCTGGAGTTAAAGGCAACAGATGGACTGAAACGTGGGATAAATTAGGAGATGATGATTGTTAGCAAGGATTATAATAAACAGTGTAAAGGAAGCTGCTGTGAAAAATTAGGTAGAAATGACAACCCAGCAACTTGCTGAAATGTCTTCTAGCTCAGGTAAACTATCAAGTTACATTAAAATGCATCTGCCTAAAGTTAGGGGTTTTTTCTAACTAGAAGGAAAGAGGCATCTAAAATTGGAGCTGAAGGATGATCACCATAGCTGGGATTTCCTTTGCCATTTCTGACTGTCCTGCCATACTCGTTTGGAATATAAAAGAGCAGGCATCCTGACAGACTCTATTTCTGGAATAGAGCAGAGAAGTGATCCTAAAACAAAAGTCAACTTTAAGTTGTTTGTTTATTTTCCCGAGTGATGTTTATTTTCATTTGTTTCAGAGAAATATTTCTCAGATGATATAAATCTGACAGTAACACTGCCAGAATATCAATCTCCACAGCTGCTGCTGGAAGAGCATTGGAGAGTCACAATTACCCATAGCTGAGGAGGGAGAGCAGGCGAAAAAATGGTCAGGGAAAGGATGGATGAGATTTATCTGGCTGAGTTGTCACCTAAATGGATTCAGTCCATAACAATGATAGAAGGATGGCTTTTGTACTATCAGCCCTGCTAGTGCAGGTACCCCAGTGCCTGATTACAGTCTATAATACACTGCACATTTCTCAGAGATAAAAAAAACTCAGGCTCATTATAAATATGAAAAATTTTTTAAAAGTGAGTGACTTTCAAAGCTTTTTAGGGTCTAATTCCTTCTGATTTCAGGCTCAGACACCTCACATTCCATTTTAGGCATCTAACCGAGGTAGTTCATAGAGTCATAGAATGTTTTGGGTTGAAGGGATCTTGAAGATCGTCTTGTTCCAACCCCCTGCCGTGGGCAGGGACACTTTCCACTATCCCAGGTTGCTCCAAGACCCATCCAACCTGGCCTTGGGCACTTCCAGGGCTGAGGCATCCACAGCTTCTCTGGGCAACCTGTGCCAGGGCCTCCCCACCCTCACAGGGAAGAGTTTCTTCCTAACATCTAACCTGAATTTCTCCTCTTTTAGTAGAGTAGGTGTTGTAGGTACCCTCAGTGAGTGAGGAGTGGTAGACACTAAGCTGATTCATTTAATTGTCACTTCTTTCTCTTCAGAGAGAGATGGAGGTGATTAGGTAAATAACAGGTTCCCATTTAACATCTAATAGCTAATGTTATGTCTTAAGGCTGTGAGCCCTGGCCCTTCACGAGGACCTGGAGCAAAACAACCAGCTGAAGGCAGCACCAGCAACCAGGAACAGACCTCACAACCTGCATGGATGCTCTGACCATTGGATCATTCCCACTTTTCTGTATAGCCAAGAGAAAAAGCCACCAGTTCTAGTCCCCACACCCCACCAGATGCTTCCCACTCAGTGAATTTGCATTTCAGCAAGAACTTTTCTCATTGACAGGTTGTATGCAGGACTTTGGTGCCATGAAAAACTCTGAAGGCTGAAAAGGACTTAAAGCTAAAGCTTGTTTTCTTTATTTTTGAATTTTCATCAGCAAAATTTTGTGTTAATTCACCTCTGAGGCTGATAGGAATTTAGAAGCTCTGTGAATAGCAATTCCCAGAATCGTAGTGCCCCCCTTGAGCTTCCCCAGGTGCTGTTGGCTCCTCTGTGCAGACTGTCAGGTGCTGTGCCTTCCCCAGCTCCCTCACCACTCACTGCTGTTTGCCCCTCAAGTTTGTTTGCTTCCTTTTTCCTGCATCAAGACAGAACATATTGTCACATCCATTAAATTAGGGGGGGAAAAAAAAAAAAAGAAAGAACTGTCAGGCACTACCAGGATGATTGTTTTGCTAGTTATGTAGCTTTATGAAGCCATCTGCTTCAAAGGTTAAGGAAGGAGAGGCATCTCCGCTAGCTGCTATTAGCAGATTTATCATCAGCTGGAAGCTCCTTGAGGAGGCCTCAGTGGGAGACCATTCCAATAAATATCTGTCAGGACACCAAAACACCTCTTTGGTGTAGGTGTAACTGTGAGCAGCAGCTTTGCACAGATCTCCCTTCAGACAAATCACACAAGGGATTTGATCATCTGTGGGGTTTATGCCGTGCTCTGCAGGACACTGACAGCTGGCACCTCCTCCAAACCCAGGTTTTAGGAGCATTGTCACACCAAGTCTGACCAAAGTACAACCAAAGTGTTGTCATCAAAACCACACAGTTTTCACAAATATCATCACACGGGTTCTGTTTAATGTCTCTGTCAATGATCTGCGTGAGGCAACTGAGGGCACCCTCAGTCAGTTTGACACCAGTTTGGGTGGGAGTGTTGATCTGCTGGAGGGCAGGAAGGCTCTGCAGAGGGATCTGGACAGGCTGGATCAAAGGGCCAAGACCAATTGTGTGAGGTTCACCAAGGCCAAGGGCTTGCAGATCAGAGGTAAGAGTACAACTATTTGATAAGTTCATTTAGTTTGGCTGTCAGAATTATGTCAATTATAGAGCATTTCATTTAAGCAGTTGATTGTATGTGGTTTACATATTGAACTGGCATAATTTGTCCCATCTTCTGCCAAGATTTGGTATGCAGAATGACTACAAACAGTAAACATAATAAAGTGAAAACCAAAAATACAACTGGATGCAGCATCAAATTCAAAATTCCAGTGGCTGTTAGTGACCATCCAAAAAGAGTTTCCAAAAAGAGTGATGTTCTCCATCTTTCACCCTTTCTAGGATATGCTGTATCTTCTCTGCAACATGATGGATGGTAATTGGGGTCCTTTGTCTGTTGTGATGAATTCATTTCAGCAACTGACTGTTGCAACAGTTTTCTTACCAGTGCAAGATTTACTCCAGTAGGGGTAGGCAATAAAACTTGACAGAGTGTATAGTTAGATTATAGTAATTGGTGGGTTGTGACAGGAGCTGAACAAAGTCAAAGCCCATAATTTTGACAAAAGTACATATATAGATATTCGAGTGATTATATGTCTCTACAGTGGTGTTTTCTATAAATACAGAATCATAAAGGATTCTCATAAAAATACAACCATTTCCAACATATACAAGCACAATCCCAGGGGCTTCATCAGGACGTATTTCAAAATGACATTTTTTTCAATGTCAAGGCAAATGTCTTAGGCCTTAATAGTATTATTTTCAAAAATAAATCCGTGTTGTTCCTGTACAATCACGCATCAATATCAGCAGTTTGCCATTTGCTCCCATTTTGGGCTCGCATTTGTGTGTTCTAATGGATAGAGTCCAAACTTTGACGACCATAATGACAATTAGACCACAGCACTGAATGCCACATCTAGTCTCATCCTGAACACCCCCAGGGATGGTGGCTTCACCACTTCCCCGGGCAGCCCTTGCCAATGCTTAACCACCCTTTCAGTGAAGAAATTCTTCCAGATGTCCAACCTGAACCTCCCCTGGTGTAGCTTGAGGCCATTTCCTCTTGCAGTAAGTACCATGTTCTGCAAAACCTTGTTCTGTAATAAAAGGGTCCTGGGGGTGTATTGGCCCCACTGGTTGATAAGCCTTTAATTCCTGTATTGGGGTTTTGACAATTCCTGTATTGGGGTTTTGACTGCATTTTCATGTTCTTGATTCCATTCCCCCAGTTTTCCTTTTCAGAGAAGTGAGTGCAGTGGGTGAGCAATGATAGAAAACCCTGCAGCACCCTAAAGAACCAACAATTTGTTGCAATTTTTTACTAGATTGGGGCATCTGCAATTGGTATATTTTAATTAAAGTATCTGGCAGAATTGCAGCACTGCCTGCCATCCACCTAATACCTACATTTTTTTACTGCTCCACTCGGTCCTCGATATTTCTAGTGGAAGATGTCTCTGCCCATGGCAGGAGGTTGGAACTAGATGGTCTTTGAGGTCCCTTGCAACCCAAACCTTTCTATAATTCTATGATTTTTCAGGTGAAACTTGTGAAACTCTTAGTTCCACATCCTGAGAAGCCAGACTGTCTGTAAAAGCTCAGTAAGGGCAGCGTGGATAATCGTGGGTCAATGTTTACACCCCTGCAGAAGTCTGTGGAAGGCACATTTTAAATCTTCCCAAGTAAAAACAAATTTCTCTTCATCTTTTTTCTGCAGAGGGACCATAAAGAACATATCCCTGACATCCAGCAGTGCCATCCAGTGTGGCTGTTAAAACTGCAATATTGGGCACTGAAGCCCATTCTACTTTAGTGATGGCTACAGTCTCATATTCAGAGTAATGTGAGGGAAGCAGTGGCTCATCATTTCCCTCATCACAATCATCAGGATCACCCCAAATATTACCATCCCAGTCTTCTGGGGACACCACCAGTTTCCTAATTTGCATGGGGTTAGAGGAATATGGGGCCCACATGAGCATCATCTAGATCTTTTCTTCCAATTTTTGTGGTTTTTTCTTTTCTTCCTATAACTGCTTCTTTAGCTGTTCAAGCTTCAGGAACAGTAATAACTCAGCTGCCTTCCTGCCTTCTATTTCCTCTCTCAGATCTTCTTTGTCTCTATTATGCATTTTCCTATCCTGACAGGTGGCTTCTAGGCAGCTGCCTAACTTCTTACAAATAATTCCTTTTCCTTTACCATTTTTAATATTTTCTCCTGCTAATTTTAGTTGTTTTTCAATAACACTCAAGTCATGATGGTGGTCATGAGCCCATTCTTCTGAGAATTTGGGACTCAGACTTATTCCATGCCTCCATAAGCAACCAGTGATGCTACTTGCCATCCTGCCAGCTACACCAATCTGTTGTGATTTAGATCATTTAAAGAACCTCTATCAAAGGCATTAGTAAAGTTGGGTTTAGTACAATGTTGTAAAAAAGTGACTTAACAAGGTTTGATGGGAAGGTTCACTCTATTATCCTAAACTAATTATCCTAAACTCTATTCTAAATTATCAAGGCACATGTCAATACAAGTTTATGCATGATATCAACCAATTACCAAAGATCTGCCACTGGTAAATGGTCTCTCTGCCTTGAGAAGCAACCTTGAGGGTCATTCCAGCTCAAGGGGAGATCAACACCATGCAGCCAGGCTGCTCAGCCAGGAGAGGACAAAGGCGGCTCACTTAGCCTGTCCTCTTTACGAAATAAAGCAGCTGACTCAGTCAAATTACATGTGATGGGAAAGCTGTGCTGCTCCTTGTACCTACACCTTTCTTTGTTCCTTTACAGATGAGTCTTGAAACAGCCATTAATTCATTAATTGGTGTTCCAAGCTCACGATGTCACTCTGCTCCTTTGTGGGTTTTCAGAGAACACAGAGAAACCAGAGGAGTTCCTTAGAGCCTGAACCAAACTTCTGCTGGTTTAGTGAAGGGGTCAAGGGCATCTGCCACACAGGATGCCCAGGGAAGTAGCTGAGTCACCATCCCTGAAGGGATTTAAAGGACACGTTGATGTGGCACTTAGGGACATGGGTTAGTGGTGGACTCAGCAGTGTTGGGTTAACAGCAGGACTTGATGACCTTAGAGGTCTTTTCCAATCTATTGTACTCTATGACTCTGTGATTATCATCTAGGCAGGTATTCATTTTTTTCATAGTCTTTAGCAAATGAAGCATCCTGGATGACACCAACAAAATTTGTTTATTATGTAAAAATCCTGAGCAGAAAAGCAACCCAGATTTCCCCATTCACCTCCTGGCACAGCAGGTTATTACTTGACTATTGCCAAGATGCAAGACCCAGGCAGACCTTCCTCTGCTACCTCATAGAGGTGAGTTATTATGAGTTATATGAATAAAATATTCCACTACCATAGAATATTTTACTGAACATCTTAACAGATGGACGTCAGACCCTCCTTCAGTTTTCAGACAGACATCTCCATCTAGCAGACAGATACCTCTTTGGAAACAGCTGCTTTTGCTTGTTCTCTGTCACCTTTCTTTATTTCTTTGTTCACCATATTGATCTCAGGTAGAGTGTTCACTTGACAAGCCTTGCAGTAAGACTTCTCCACTGCGTTTTTCACAGATTTGCCCGACATAGTAAAACTTATTTTACATTAATTACATTCCTATTTTTCTGGACACTGCAGGAAAAAAAAAAATCTTTCTTAATTTTATACAGATATCCTCCCCACTGACAACAAATCTTCCCCATGGCCAGTGAGAGGGGGTGTTAATGAGACACTTCTAAATGTGAAACACTCTCACAAATTGCCTCTGGTAACCCTCACTGTCCAATTCGAATTGCTTACTTTTTGCTCCCATTGTTTTATAGGTTTTCTTATATTGGGATGACAGATGGGGGTGTTCAGTCAGTCCAGCTGTGAAAATCCTTTAGTGAGCTTTCACAGATGTTTTTAAACTGTTCTTCTGAGTTTGGGAAAGGGCTTGTGCATGGGATAACTGACAGCAGGATTCCTTGACAACACGTTGCTCTCAGACACATGTTTATCAATAACTCCCTTCAGCCCTTGAGGCAGAGTTATCTGCAGCAAAGGTGTCTCCAGCAAGCACTGAAAGGGTAATCAGTGCCTTGCACAGGTAGGAAAAGCAAAGCTGTCATGATGCTACTGTGAAACTAATTCTCAGTTGCTCTGAGAGCAGAGAACCATGAGTTTGCCAAGCTGTTTTGCCTGTAGGACCCTGTGTAGTGCTGCTGACTTCAACATCACGATACTGATGCTCGGTATTAGGCATTTACAACACCACAAACATTGTCGAAACGGGAGGAACAGGAAAGTTTGCCCGTAATGAAACCCTGCCCAGACAAGGGTCCTTGGAATTTTCTTTAAGTATAAGCAGATTTGACCAAGGTTTCCAATACATGTACTTCATGAACATTGAACAGTGTTTCCAGCATTGAAATTCAAACTTCCTGCCATGAGGACTCATTTTTGTAAGCTTGACTCTGTAAATTACCCAAGTAATTGCAACAGGCAGTGGCAGGTAAGAGAGAAACATGGGGAGAAAGGTGAGGGAGGAACATGAATCTGCATCAGAGAATGCAGTGCTAGGTTAGAAAGCCTTGAACCAGCTCTGAAAATGCTGATGGGACTCTGGGCAGAGCTCCACGTTGTAAATAAAAGTCAGGTGAGACCCAGAAAGCTGGATAACTGTGCCAGTTCTCATCTCTGGTAAATTATTCCTGCAGTTAATCAGCTTTGTTGCAGGATTTGTCCTGGTGGGACAGATGCCTTTGGTTCTGGAGTCAGCAAGTTTGGCACTGGATTGCCACGATGTTTTGGGTTCAACAGCTGAGATCCAGATCATATTTCTACTGTACTTTCTATAATCTTTTGCCCCTGTAGAACTGAACTAAATAATCAAGACTGAACAGGGACCAGCAGGGTAATGGGGCCCCTACGACTCCAGTCACAATGGATTGTGGTGACTCAAGTCACCAAAGGGTGAACAACATGTCTGAGCACTTTATCTCAAAATATTAAGTTTGCATAAATCTAGTTTGCCACAGTTTTCACTGGATATTTGATTCAGGCCTCCTCTTCTCATAGCAAGGATCATTTTCCTGCTTTCAAGGTCTACAGCAAGTACCAGGTATCATCAGGGTAGTCTGGAAAATTCCAGCAATATGCAATACACTAAAGGAAAATAAGGTGAAAAAGAAAAGAAACACACAAATTTTCTGAAAAAAACATGAAGGTTTTGTCTTCCTGGAAAAGCTTTCAACAACAAAGGCTCGACCCCTGACCTCGGCATGGATACCCTGAACTGAGAGAACCAGTGTTGTAACAAAAACATCTTATTAGTAGGGAGGAAGGAACAGGTTACCCAGAGAGGTGGGAGATGCCCCATCCCTGGAAACATTCAAGGTTGGATGGGGCTTTGAGCAACCAGGTCTAGTGGAAGGTGTCCCTGCTCATGGCAGGAGGGTTGGACTAGATGATCTTTAGTGGTCTCTTCCAATCCAATCCAAACCATTCTATGATTCTATGCCAGTCTGAAGAGGGAGTGTCAATTCAGCCCTTATCCAAGGAGGAGGCCTTGCACTCTGTGTTCTATTCCACCCTTCCCTGCCCCCTCAAAGTCCTTAGGCAGGTTCAGGTCCTCAAGAAACACTTCAATGAGCCCTCATCCCTTGTTGTTATAACCAGATAATCCATACTTGGTGCCCCAATCAAATTCCCTATAAACATGTGGAGAGGCATCAGGGTCTGCTCCAACTGACTGCCAACAATCTGCCACCTCCTTCAACAACTGGGAAGTCTGTTCACCATCTCAGCCACACCATCCCTTAATCCCAGGGATCATTTCTCAGCTCAAACCAGCCAAAAAGATCAGGAACACAAAGGAAGGGACCAAATCTCCAGCCACTGCCTCCTCTCCAAGTCCCTCTCCTTCACCTCAGCTAACACCTGACATTCCCACTGTCTGCCAGACACAGCTGATGTGGCCGGGATTGTGAACATAAAGAAGGAAAATTAGTTACAGCTGGAGCAATTGTCAGGCAGGAAGATAATTGAAAGGCAGCAAAACGATCAACCGTTTAATTGCTTACATTAAAGAAATGAATTGACAGCAATCAAGCCAACCTATAAAAAGGACTGGAAAAAAAAAAAATGACATGTGAGAAAATAGATTAATTTTCATAAGGAACAAGTCAAAACAAACTTGGGGAAAAAATGAAAACTCAAGCTTGTGTTGTTTATAAGCCTTAATCAATTTAAAACTCATTTTCAATGTATTAAAATTTACTATTTAATGTCTCTCAATGAATTCTGCCTGTGGCATCGTTCAGCAGCCTCACTGAAGCCTTGTGCAGTTAAAAAAGATTATCCATCAGCACTACCCCTGCCAAGCATGCTTAAATCAGGAGGCAGACCCCAAAATCATAAAGAGAGGAGCACTGGGAGATTTTTTAAAGGGAATTTTTCCTACTTGGGGGACTGTTGATTTCATGGGAATTTTGTTTTAGAGGAGGGAAAACTGTGGATCCCTTAGAATTCGTGTTTTCAAACCTTTTACTTTGGTGTCCCAGTGCTGAATGTTTGCATGGAAGCAAAGGCAAATTGGGGGGGGGGGGGGAAGAAGATACAGGGTCTCTGTTTTCAGCCTTACAGTGACATAATTCACATCCCTTTTGGTTCACACTTTTTTTTCCCAACCACGTGCCTGAAAAGTCCTCTGGAAGATCAGTGAAGCTTTGCTTTGTCCCTAAGAGCAGGACCACACCTATTGGCCTGGGGAAAACAAATCCCAGGTGAGCTGCATTCCTGCTGCTCCAGATGTGCTGCCTCCAGGTTACCACACCACCTGGAACTGTCAGGGTTTGCTCCAGTGCTGCTCTAACACAAACTCTTCCCAACTCACAGTAACCTCTTCTGAAATGTTTAGACCCAAATCTGAGGGGACAGAGAAAAAAACTCAGTGTATAATGATTCTTTAGAAGGTTTGCAGTGATGAAGGAATGGAAAGATGATTCCTCTAGAATGGATCCTCGATATTTCACACTTTGTTTTTACAAAAACAATATGGAGGTTTGTTCTGGGAGGGTTTTTTTCACACTTATACGAATCCATTAAAATATTTTATTTTGAGAGGAGAAGATAGATGGCATACTATCAGTTTTTCTCCGTATCATCAATTTTTCATTTCTGGATAAAAATCTGATTTTGTAAGTGTGACACTAAAAAAAATATATATTTATATATATCAGAAAAGAAAAGATCAGATTCCAAGGGCTCAGTTACTGACTGCCATCCAGCCTCATCCTCCAGCAGACTGAGCACAAGCAGAATTACGCACACCCCCCCACCCAATGATTCCCCTGTCACTGCTGACCTTCACACCCCGAAACTGAATTATGAAAGTTCTACACAAAATCAATGCTTTTTTTTTAAGCTCTTTGGTCTTTTATGGTTTCCCTCATGTTTTCATCCTCACAGTCTTCTCCCTGACAGCTCACTGACCAGATACTCAGTTTTCGTGTTGCTGATGAGTCACTCTGGGTTTGAGTTCATTAATGTCCCACCACAGGCTCAGTGAGATCTCCAAGAGTAACTGCGGGGATACAGAGCCATCACCAAAATTTACAGGTCTGATATCTTGATTTTAACTTCGTGTTTTGACACCAGGGAGGTCTCAAAGGCAGGTCACCAAGCCAGTGAAAGGATGGGAAGACAAACCTTCCGAGGCAAATCTCAAGAGAGAAAAATGTTAAAATCAATAACACCTGGATTATGTTCTTCTTTTTAATTTTTTTTTTTTTTGACAAAACCAAAACCAAGTTCTTTTTCTGCTGTAGTACATTACTTGATAGACTAGAAACACTAAAGTAATAAGCAAAAGATATTTCAAAAGGAGGGGAAAATGTCAACTCTTTTCCTTCTGGAAATGCCAGGATTACTGATTACTCCACTAAAATTGTGGGAACATAGGACTGGGAGGAGCCAAGTGTAACTAGGAGTGCAGGAACCAGGTGGCAGAGGTTAAAGAAAAGGATACAGAGTACTGACTCCATCCTGGTATGACATAGGATGATACCTTCCTGGAAAAAGGCACTATCTTTTTTAAAACATGGGTCTAGAGCATCCCAGCCCAATCCCCACTGTAGAGAAAGACATAAAGGTCACCACAAAAAAATCAACTTTATTTGCCAATTACAGCCAGAGGGAATTATTTTCTGAATTCAGCCTTGTGTGTTTTATTGACAGCAATAGTTATGAGCCTTATAATGGTCTTATAATTCCCTGCCTTGCTCTAAGACATAGTATATGGTGAAAGAAACTAATGAAGCAAAAGACACTTGATATCATCCTTCAAATGAGCTGTTTATGAAATCCTTTTCAAAGGGAAAATAAAACAGCCATTTTAATAAATTAGAAGCCCTGACGCACGGCTTGCTGGATGGCAGGTCGAATCAAGAGGGTTGACATGTCACACTGTAACTACTTCCCAGTGAATGATGACATAATTTTCAGATTTGCCCTTCTTGCTGGCATTGATGCATTCAGGCAAAACAACGTATCAATCAGTCTTTAGGACCTAAATGCCTGTTATGAGTCAATCTTCTGGGGCTCTCAGCTTCCCACATCTCGTAAGAATCTCGGCAGTGATTTGCAGCCTTTTGAGTTGTTTCTGATGCTTCCCATCTCTCAAATTGGTTAGAGTCCAACACCAGAGATCTCGCTCTGTTCCGCAACAGCCACGTTATTTTTACAGGACGAGTGTGTATTGCTCTGTATTCTTCTTACCACTGTGTCAGTGCCAGATTCTAATAATTAAAGGTGGGTGGAACCCACTGTTGAAGCACACATTTAAAAGGTTGATGGCCTGGTTTATCCCTGGTTCATTTGCACAGCCTGCGTTACTCCTCAGCTGAGCTGCTCCTGAACAGAAGAATTGCATCAGTGGAAAAGGGGAAAAGCTACTGATGTCATTGACCTGGAATTCTGTGAGGCCTTTGGTTTGGTCCCCTACAACATTCTTGCCCCTAAATTGAGGAGACATGGATTTGATGGATGGACTGTTAGATGGGCAAGGAACTGGCTGGATAGCCACATCCAAATACTTCTAGTCAATGACTCAATGTCCAAGTGAAAACCACTAAAACTGTCATTCCTCCAGGGTCCATATTGGGACCAATATTATTCACTATCTTCATCAATGATGCAGACAGTGGGATTTTTGGCACTGACAGTTTTCAGGTGACACCAAGATGAGTGGTGCAGTTGGAAGGAAAAACACTCAATGAAAAAAAATGTGCCATCCAGAGGGATCTTGACAGGCTAGAGGAGTGAATCCGTGAGGACCTCAGGAAGTTCAACAATGCCAAGTGCAAGGTGCTGCATCTGAATCAAAGCAATCCTTGGTCTCATTTAGAGTTGAGATTGGTGAGTCTGGAGAAGAAAGAACTCCAAGGAGACCTTCTGAATCCTTTCTATATGTGAGGGGAGGTGGAGGGCATAAGAAAATAGAGACTTTTACAAAGGCCTATAGTGACAGAATAAGGGGCAATGGTTTTAAACTGAAAGAGGGTAGATTTAGACTGGATATGAGGAAGAAATTTGTAAAGATGAGGATGTCGAGACACTGGCACAGGTTGCCCAGGTGTAGATGTCTCAGCTCTAGGGGTGTTCAAGGCCAGGTTGGATGTGACTTTGAGCAGTGGAAGATGTTCCTGCCCATGCCAGGGGGGTTGTGCTACTGTAGAAGGTCTCTTTCAACACAAACAATTCTATGTTTTATGATTCTGTGATATCATATCAAAAAATGAATGAGACACAGAGAAAGTGAAGACAGATAATAAATGGTTGTATGATCTATTATGTATTATATAAAAGATTTATGTACAAAATACTTGCACTATGTTGCTGGATGATATATTTGAGACAAGTGCTGACCACACAACTCACATGCTGTCTCCAGCAAAACAACAGAGGATGTCAGGTAAATTATACACTCTTCCTAAGGAATAGATCACTCAAAGAAAACAGGCTTTTAAAGGTTTTGAAGTAGTGACAGTGAAAAGGAAGTGTATGACCCATCAAAAGCTGAGTTTTCATATTTTGTGATGCCTGAAAAAACCCTCCCATTTATATGAACTTTTGAGTGTTTTCAGCAGGTTATTGGAACTCTAATGTTGCAGCAAGGGGATACTTATCTGAAAAACAACCCACTGCACCTCAAACTTCAGGGCCCAAGTTTGAAATCATGTAAAAAAAGGACATGAAGATCTTGTATGGGGAAAAGACATTGTATGGGTTGTAAGTTACAGCCATCCACTGACTTTTTCAAATGCTGAAATGTTTTGGGTTGGGGCCAAAATGTCTTGAGGTAAAACCCACCCCAAAAACCTGCTAAACAAACAGGTTTTAATCTTGTCGAGTTGTTTGGTTTTAGTGTTTCTTCTCCTCCTCCTCTCCAGAAAAACAACTTGTGGAAAGTAAGAATTTTAAAAGATAATTTGACTGCAGTAAAAATGCCCATGGTTGATAAAGGAAAATCTGATTTTTTTAATCATGATGAGGTGGACTTACAAATAAATAAACTACCAGTCTCAAATGAGACCTTTCAGAACCCTAATTAAAATCTTTTTCCTTAGGCTTAGTAGAAGTTCTGGGCATGAATAACTTTTCTTGAGCAGATTCACAGACTGCAGTGTATTGCAGATGAGACCTCCCAGGAGCAGAACAAGCCCCATCAAGACCCTCATAAACAAAATGCCAGCATCTGGAGCCAGAGAGAAAAGCACAGACAGGACAGAGAGAAGAATTACAGACCTGGGATTAGCCTATACATCAATGCATGTAAGGTGGAAAAAAATGCCTTTATTTGTTGCTTAACAGTCTTCAGGGTGTGAGTGTCACTCAGCATTAGCATTCACCTTCATAACTGTGCTGATTTACAGCTCCACCCCAGCACAGAGGAAGGAGCCAATTACATGTCTAGGGGAACATGCAGGCACTGAGTATATCCCAGCTGCTTTCTCCTTCCTCTCATACATAGAGATTTTCTTGGCCTGAGCCTGAAATAGTGGTGTGAGAGATGGGATCTGATCTGCATTATTAGATGAGTGCCAAAAAATATCATGTTCTATAGAAATTCACGTTCAGGCAGGTTAAGCTGCAACAGGAAGCGTAGGAGATATTAGACACAGAGGTGTTTCTATTACTCAGAGCTACTCAGCTTCTTTGCCAAGGCCAGGAGCAGACAGCTAAAATGCACCAAGACCAGTGAGGTGAGAAACCCTGTCTGTAGTGATCAGGTTTATGACTGCTTAGACACGTACCTCAGACCAAATCTTGTGATTTATGTCAAACCTGGGTGATTCCAGCTCTCACCTCTAACCAGACCTTCTCCTCCCCTCCTCTTTCTGGTGGCCTCTGTAAATTCTCAATATTTCCTCCTCCTGGTTTGTTCCACATTGGCACCCCGAGATCAGCTGAGGATGCTGAGCAGTGCTCAGATCCAGCCTTCAGATGAGGTTGGGTGCTCAGGCATCACCAGTGATAATAGTTGGCTCTTGACTGCTCAGCAATTCAATTAATGTCCAAAAAAACCCCATAATGTCAAGGCCTGATCACAGAACCATAAAATGTAGAGTGGTTTGGGTTGGAAGGGACCTTAAAGAACATCCAGTCAAACCCCTGCCATGTGCAGGGACCCCTTCCACTATCCCAGGTTTTCCAAACTCCATCCAACCTGGCCTTGAACACTTCCAGGGATGGGGCAGCCACAGCTTCTCTGGGCAATACGTTCCAGTGCCTCTCCAGCCTCACAATAAAGCTGTTTTTCCTAATATCTAATCTAAACCTGCCCTCTGTCAGTGTGAAGCCATTTCCCCATGTGCTATCACTACATGTCCTTGTAAGAAGTCCCTCTCCAGCTCTCTTGTACCCCCTTTAGGTACTGGAAGGTGCTGTAAGGTCTCCCTGGAGACTTCTCTTCTCCAGGCTGAACAACCCTAAGCCTGTTTTGGTAGGAGAAATGCTCATTGTACCTCTGGACCCATTTTTACATGCTATGTTTGCAAACAAGTGCTGTTTAAGGGCTCACAGCTTTCCACATCACGGGCCCACATCACTGCTGATGGATGGATACTAGATATGGTGCTCTGACTTTTGCTCTCTGGATTCAAAAGAGCACCCACGTCAAAGACCAGCCATCCCACCCACTTCTGAAGACACAAGGGGCTCTGAGAGGCTCACTACAGGTGGTTCCTGAAGATTTCTTTTTCCGGCTGCCAAATCGCAAATAAAAATTGAGAGAAGGAGATTTTTTTAGTGTTTATTTATTTATTTCAATGTTGCATTTATCTTGTTCATGACAGCAGAGCCTGAAATGTTTCATTTCTACCATTAGACAAGAGAGGAGTCCCAGTCAGGCTGCTTTTACCAGAAAAATTGAAGGCAAGTCTCCACATATTCACCTGAATATACAGGAAAGATTTTTCCTTTAGTTTCAAAGAATATTATAAGCTAATGATCAAGGGATGCATCTTTAACAGATAGTCATTATATTTGAAACTTTTGATCCAATCCATTTTCCCTCCCACTTCCCCCTAAAGAGGCAGCTCCCAAGCACTCCAGAAATTCCCACGCACAATGGCCCGTGCATTGCACCAACATTAAGAGTCTCTCAGCACCACAAACCTTATCCCTCCCTAAGGAGGAATGAAATCACTGACTTTTTTTCCCTTAAAGGTGATTCAGAGGACAGCCTGTAGCAAAGGCTTTGTGCACTGAGGGAGAATTACTGCTAAGATTTTATTGGCACATAAACACCATGACGTTTTTGATGCCTCTGGCTGTAGGAGCACAATCACTACAATGAAGACCGTATTTCTTTCCATCTTTCCACTGGTCCTGTAACACACTGAGCAATCCATCTTGCTCACATGCTCTGTGTAGCCGTATATATGTTTATTTATTTGCTTCTCACAATTAGTGTTGGACTTTTTGAGCCCTGCAAGTGGTCTGAGGTACGAGAGAACACCCACCCTGCAGCTTCTGCCTTCCAGCACAACCCAGGTGAGGGTTGTGAACAGGTAGAGGACAACCACGGCCCTACCAGGGACCAAATTTCTGAAAGCTGCTGAAAGAGCTTCTACTGATGGCAGAAATAACCCACCACACCAAAGCAGCACAGTGTGGATGGCTGGAGATTAGTGGCAGAAGATTGACAGGGGATATGGATTAAACTATTCAGAGGCAGCAAATATAAGTTTGCTTTCAGGCAAAACAATGCTGATATTTTTATCATCTGAATGTCATTCAAATGAGACACTTCCCACTAATTCATAGAGTCATAGAATGGTTTGGGTTGGAAGAGACCTTCAAGATCAACTAATTCCAACTCCCCTGCAAATTATTTTCTCAGAAATAGTTGTAAACTCCTAAATCTAAAGACATAAATCCAAAATCTTAGCAACACAAGCAGGAAAAAAAAATCAAACCCACATTCTGGGTTTCTGAGGGTTCAAAACACATTTAAGAAAAAAGAAGATAACCCTCATTGAAAAGATGCATAATAATTATTATACTTCTTTTTTGGATCATGCACAAAAAAAGCAATTTTCTGAAATTTTATTTCAGTTTTTAAATGAATAGCAAATACCTCTGCACACAGTACCTTTAAAGAAAAGTGCAAAACTGAATCCACTCTCAACCTCCATTTGGTTGATTCAGTCATGTAATGCAGTTTCTCTTTAATTGAATGATTTATATAACTGTGAAGCCCTCTGTGAATTTTACAATTGAATATATCATTGATGATTTTCTGCAATGAGGCTTGAAGCTGAGAATTAAAAAGTTATTAGTATTTTCATTAGGAAAGTTCAAGAGCTCAGATATTGAAGACCAAATCCCAGAATCCCTAGCAGGCTTGTGCTGAATTTTTTTCCTCAATTGTTCAGAATTTGCTCTCGGTTATGAATTATTAAAATGAAACCCTTCCACAGACAAAAAAATTCAATGCCAGAAGAGACCTTTGCAATCATTCAACCTCATCTGCTTTGTAATGCAGATCACAGTCATCCCTTCATCTTCTCACTGCTCTTTCCAATTAGGCTGTTTGGTGTGCCCTAAACTCCTGTCCTTTGCAATAACTTCCCTGTCCTAATGCTCAGCACATCCCAAAGCCTACAGCAATGCCCTGATTTACTGTGTCATCTCAGATGAGGTGTTTTCTGTCTCCATGAAATTTTATCCTTTGGGATATTGTTTTGCACTTCTCAGCCCTGCTTTGCACCTTTATTTTCCCCAATCAGACAAACCTGCCTGTTAGACAAGGACTGTGCAGGTGCAGTGAACTGACATATAATGTCCATTTTTAATCACTAATAATATTTAATAAATAATCATTAATTGCATGAAGACCCACTGAGGCTTTGTCCCCGGAAGAAGCTGGTACTGATTTCTCTCAGGTAACGCCACAAATAGAGAATCACAGAATGCTCTGGGTTCAAATAGACTTTAAAGATCATCTCGTTCCAACCCTCTACCATGGAACCTTCCACTATCCCAGGTTGCTCCAAGCCCCATCCAGCCTGGCCTTGGACACTTCCAGGGCTGGGGCACCCACAGCTTCTCTGGGCAACCTGTGCCAGGGCCTCCCCACCCTCACAGTAAAAAGGCTGATCCACAGATTATTTACTGTCTTCCAGCAAAATCCTCGAATACATAGAAATAAAAGGAATGTAAATCTTCATCTTTACAGAGAAATCACCTTAGTGATTAGTTTAGAGAGTGTGTGG
Organism: Myiotriccus ornatus; assembly: GCA_036023395.1. Classification (NCBI taxonomy): domain Eukaryota; kingdom Metazoa; phylum Chordata; class Aves; order Passeriformes; family Tyrannidae; genus Myiotriccus; species Myiotriccus ornatus. The sequence continues at coordinate 148,930,789 of JAYRBT010000082.1, read as the reverse complement.
CTGCACAACAGAGAAGTGAAGTTGTTTCCCAGCTTACTCAGGGTGCCAAATGCTCAGGCTAAGACTGCGCCTGTGTCGGGTGGTGGGTGGAGCGACCCGCTCGTTCATTGTGATGCACAGACACAGTCAGGCTCTAATGACTTTCTGTCTTACAGTCACCTTTCTTCACAAGGGAAATAAAGATGACAAAAATCTAATCAAATTCTCATATAATAATCACAAAAGGTGTCCACTCTTGGCTGGAACAGACAGTCTTACATATATAGGGTTTTTTGTCCTCAGGACGTAAATCCTCTGTGAACAGAATCAGGTTGATTACATTTAGAACTGGAGCTTAAACAGAGGCATTATCATAGAATCAAGCTCGGAATCATGAAATGGTTTGGGCTGCAAAGGATCTTAAAGATCATTTAGTTGCAACCCCCTTGCCATGGGCAGGGACACCTTCTTGCTCGGGCTGAAAACCACCTACGTGAGAGCAGCACCACATCATCACACACAAGGTTAATGATGGTCTAACATTGCCTCAGCAAGGGTGCAGTTCTTAGATTTCCCATCCCAGAGAATTACTACTGCTACAAATGATCTCTGCTGCTGAGGAACAGTTGGATATTTTTTCACTTCTTTAACCAAAACCATATAACTCCATCACAGAACTCAGGATCTTCCAGAAGAAAATTTTATCAAAACTCCTTTTTTGGTATGTTTTTGTTTGGGTTTTTTTTGCGTTTGTTTCCACCACCATCCCAAAACTCCACCTTTTGCTGAATCATTTTCAATTAAAAAAAAAAAAAAGAAAAATATTCACTGTTAAAAAGCCTTGAGTCTTTCTAATGATATCCCCTTGGATCTCAGGGTCTAAGAAGTTCTAGCTTCAGGCACAGAGAACAGTAATCTAAATTTTAAAAACTATAATAACTGTAACCAAAAAATTGTCATGAATAGATGAGCATCGATTTTGCTCCTCTTTGCCCATTGAAACATTTGTGCTGCTTGTTTTATTGACTCACAATACACTGAGAAGCCTTGAAACCATGAAAATAAAGGTTCAGCTCCTCTGGTCTTCAATGATACTGACATTTTACCTTCCAGGTTATGGTCTTTATACGGCTTTTCATTGTTATTTAATCTTGAGGGATCTACAAATGCCTGACAGAATGGAGTCTGTCCCCATCCCATTCCAAACAGTGATGCTTTATTGGAATGTCCAGAGCCAACAGAGTCCAGTATCAGGAAAGAATGCATTTTCACTTCATCATTCATGCCACTGGGAGACAATTACAGAGTGAATAAATCCAGAATTAGTTTGGCTGGGACGAATATAAAAACACCACCACACTCTCTCCACTTTAACACTTTCTTTCTAGGTGGGAACAGAAGCCTGTGGCGTCAAACAGATGGTAGGAGACCAGTTCTGCTTTGGAATGTGTGATGGGAAATGTAGTCTGGCAGGATATTTTAGGCACAAAACAGAATAAGAACATGAGATCCCACTGCAGCACAACAGCTGCAGCTCCACTTCAAATGGAAAACTTTCAACTTCATCTCCCTCTCTTCTTCTTTAGCCCCATTTTCTTTACTCCCTCCTTTGTCTTCACAATTATTGATCCCTACAACGTTTATGACAACTGTTGAAAAGTTGTGCAAGATTTTAGAGCTTGAAAATCATTTAAAGAAAACCTCAAATCCTAGGAGTTCTTTTCAGCAAAGAGAACAAATCAGTCTACGAAGTATCCTCAAAAGCTGAAGGAACCAGGTTCTCCCTAGATAGAAATTAGACATCTGTTGGTGACACCGACAGACCTTCACTGATTTTTATCCACTAGAAATGCAAACATTTCTATAATTTGCTCTCAGTAAATCTCTCCAGGTAGGTAATTTTAAGCAACACGCCCCTCATTTACTGACAGACTTGCCTTGCAATCTGTTCATTACTGGTAAGAATTGCTATTTATGTTTTTCTTCTCATTTTTCTCCTCGCACAAAAATATCTCCATTTTTTTGACTTAGCACAAGGCCTGTCTTGTCCTGATCCCACAACTATTTCTGAGCGCAGCAGGCCATTATGAGGAGTCTGTTTGGAAACCCTGAAGCAAGGACTAATATGGGTGATTTGGGAATTCCTTCCAATTCTCCTGCTCTGAGTATTCAAAAGATCTTCAAAGGCACAGAAGTTACCCACTTTCCTGGGAAGACCTGGGTGCACTTTGCCAAGATGTATTTGGATTTCAGGGGTTTTATATAGGTCTGGTGACCACTAGAAAGCAGGAAGAAAATTGCAGAAGAAACACTGTCCCCACACTCCACAAAACAGCTTAAACTCTCCCCAGAATTCCAAAGGAAGATGTGTCCCAGACCCCAGTTCACTGCAGAGCTCTGATATCCTCAAGTATATGTCACTGCATGGATAATTATAAGGAAAGCACTGGCAACTATTTATTTCTTTTTATCTTGTATTATGTTTGAATTCCATTAGGATGCAACTGCCTGTCCTGAAAATAACAAATAACATCATTAGAGAGGCTCTGAGATTTAATCCCTTTCCCTCAGAGAGAGATCAAACAATTGTCACAGCAGAGGTGGTTTCTTCTGCATTCCCAGGTGATTAATATTCACTGGAAGAGGCACTGGAGATGACTCCCTGTGAGGCACGTCAATTAGGGCTGTGAGGAATGAAATAAATAAAAAATGTGTCCCAAAAGGAGCGCTGTGTATACTGCCATTATGTTTATAGACTTGGCACCCAGGTATCTGTGTCACAGCCCCAGTGTAGCTTGAAAGGCTGAAAACCTGCCTGCACAGGACAATGTTTCTTGTTCCATTGGTGTCATGACACCAGTTTACTTGTGCAACTGCCTGACCAGCTTTATTTTCAGTTTCATTTATGCCAGTTAGGAAGTAAAGCAGAACAAGTAATGTTAATTAGGATATGAGTATCTGAGTGGGAAGGAGCACAGATGAGATTATTCTGCTCACTAATCACTCCTTACATCAAACAAGTATAATTTTATAGACACTTTTTTGCATTACTTCAGTCCACCTTCCCAACGTGCCTAATTTAAGTCAAAATGCAGATCTTTGTTGAATTCTGTCCAGTTCTCAGTGCAATCTTACCACTGCCAGCAGTTGCAAGTAGTATTGGTGCTGTCAAAGCGTGGATGTTACTTCGTTCTGCCAACTCTGACGGGACAAGCTTGGGATAGAAAGACCTGAAGGTGAAAAAGACAACCAAGGATGGCAAGGTTTTAAAGAAACTGAGCAAAATACATCCAAACTCATCCATCAGAACCTCAGAACAAGATAAAAAACAGAAGAACAGCTGCCAATGTGCTGCTTATGAACACCTGTGCTGTGACATAGAAGATACTTTAAAGGCTTCATAACCCTTCACTCAAGACTAGGAAAGTCTGGTGAAAAAAGGGGTGTCCCTTCATATGCTGTAATAGGTCATGAAGGATTCATTCTTGGAAGTTCTCAGAACCCCTGATGGACAAGTGACTTCTAATCTGGAGACTGGCAAGACTCAGCAGGAGACTGGATGGTCAAAATCAGAATTCAAGAGGTTTAGCGAAACCGAGGTAACTTTGGCCCGAGACAATACCAGGCCTGTGGAGTGATTGCTTTTCTGTTCTTACAAACAAAGGCTGGTGCAGCCAGCTGAAATAGCAAATTTAGTTGATTAAGCACATTTTAAAAATTTGTGTGATAGGAATAAAAGTGTTCAGAGAAAAATAATCACTTACTGTGAACAAAGCCTTGGATGTAGAGATAAAGTGCCCACGGACCTGATCTTACTCCCCAGAAGTCAATAGAAAAGTCCTAGTGGCATGAAAGATACAGGACTGAGCATTTTCTTACTACTGAGATATTTGGAGACAGCCCTCTCCACATCGATTACAGATATGGTTTTTATATGCAAAATATTTCTCTTCTTTCAGTGGAGAAAGAAATAAAAATATATATATTCTTAGTACTGTAGGAATGTCCTCTTGCAAGAAATTTCCATATTTACAGCCCTTTACAGATTGAATTATTATGATTGCTGTGGACAATAGGAAATGGGTATCTAACCCGGTAGAGGATTTTTTTTATTATTTATACACTGCCTATTAAAATATATCCCACCCACAGAACAAGGCAGATCTTGAGTTTTCAGAAAAGAAAAGGTCACAAATATAGATGATCTAGGGAAAATGTTTTAATTTGCAAGTTCTGCTCAGTTCTCTTCAATCCCAGTCTTTGTGCCTTAGTTTAACAGGTAACACAGCCTTGCTCATCATGGTGAAGTCACTCAAAGCACACGCAGCACAACCAAAAGCTTGTTATCTGTTGCTGAGGGGAAAAAAGTGGCTACCCACACCTGTTAAAAATGAGATAAATGTGTGAAGTGTAACAGAACTGATACCCTAAATGAGAACAGCTTTGGCTGCCTACTTTGCAACCTAAATAATGGAGAGAAAAGAAATAGCAGATGCCCCTTATCCAACCCTTTATATAGATGGTGAAGGAAATACAGCTACATAATATAGTTTTAATTGGATTTTTTCAGACTGTGTTCCAATCAATAATTTTGGTGGGAGGAGAGGAAATCATCTCCTTAATGCTTTCATCAGCATTAATCACGGCTCATTTGTTCCTGCAGAGGCCAAAGACAAAAGAACTGGAAAGAAATTAGAGGCTCCAGCAGCTTTTGGGTTCAAGGAACAAACACCCTGGGGTTCTCCTTGCTCCACTGAACCTTTCTCCAAGGAGCAGCAGAAAACAAGAAAGCAGAAAAAGTACATCACTACCATAGTGTGTTCAAAGGCATCTCACCAGCACCAAGAAACACTATTTCCCGAACAGAAAGCATCTGAATTCCTGATGTTCTCAAAGGTATCTCAGACTGCAAGCACCCAGCAGGCTTTCCCTCTGCAAACCACACCACTTGGATTCATTGCCTCTGGAGAAACCACGTGGTCTAAGTTTTTAGGTTTCACCCAATAATCACTTTTTAACACAAGAGATATGGACAGTGAGTGCAGGGTGCTCAGGCTCAGCCCTTTCCCTCTCTTTTTCTGTCCCCACACTGTCAGTTGTTGAGGTCACAGCGTTGCATCACATGCACGGGTGTGTCTCCACACCAAGTGGTTGGCACAGCTAGAGGAACTGTTTAAAAACAGTTTAAAATTGTTTAAACACAGAGATGGTTGTCAGAAGCAACATGTTCCCTAAAGACAGGCAGAAATGAAATGTCGTTCAGATACTAAGAGAAAACTGCAGCAAAATGAGATAGTTCTTTTGTTATCTAACAGTCATTAAAGGGATCAGTATACTTAATTGCTGGTATGAGAACTCCTTTATTATATTGCCTGATATTCGGTGTTGGAAAGTACATAACAATTTAGGAAGCAGTAAGAAGTACAAAACATGCTCGGACTTGCATTGTATTCAGTCAGCATCTTCCTTCTGCCATTTACGGATTGGCAAAGCTACTCTTTCCCCTATGGAAGATCTGCCTAAATATCCCTGCCCATCTGAAAGAGCTTGTCTGCACTCAGAATCCGTAGCCATCAACATCTAAATGACCTTCTGCAGGAACCTTGTTCTCTCTACTGATTTTCAAAGAAGCAAATGTGCATGCTCTGCAGATACCTCAATTAAGTGATTCACTTCTCCCTCTCCACATGCCCATCAGTCCAGGCAGAACAGGGCTGAAGATCCAAACTCCAAGTTCAGAAGAAAACTTCTCCTTGAACATGAAGCTTTTGTTACCTGGAGAGCACCTAAAAGTTCCTCATATTTACAATAAAAAGTGCATCTTCGGGCTCTTCATAGCATTAGCCAATTAAAATAATTTCTGTCAATGCACTCTAATGAGTAGGATACTGTAGGAACGGAACAGCAGGATAGTAAAATAAGGTTCAGTCTTTGAAAGCATCTGGGAAAAAAAGGAGATAGAATAAAGGGTTCTGATAGCAGATAAACCCCTTCCTGAAGCATGGAAAAAGTCATCCTTAGTTTATGAGGCCATGTCTCTTCTTTGGGCTTCTGACGAGGATGTTCTTTCTTTCTCATCTTTGTTTTATACAGTCTTTCACAAGGCAAATTACTATTAATGTTCTGTTATTTATTCATCACTAAACATGTTTGGTTTAGGGTGCTGTTTTTTTTCCTGCTTGCTCTCCTAGTTTCAAGAACAACACCCCGAGAGTCCGCTGGGAAATTATATAATCACTTTGAGTTCTCTGTTTCTTAAATCACTTTTTTTTGTGTGTGTTTTGTCTCCTTTTGTAATCTGTTTAGTGGAGGTTTTGGTTTCTACCTGTCCATTTTATGCCACGTCCACTGTTGTACCTGTTGCCAAGACACAAGAAGACAGACCAAGTGGCCTCTTTATTCTTTCCAGTCCTCCCATTTTGTGTCTGTGAGCCCGTGATATTTGTCAGGGGTCATTTTCCAAAAGAGCTCACATAGAAACGGCATTTATTTTAAAAAGCAGGTGTTTGCCCCTTTGGTGAAAGGAAATGAGCTCACTAAATGCCACATTAAATTACATAAGTCAGTAGGTAGGCTTAGAGTATAATACATCTTCTGCTCTTCTAACTGTATGGGAAAACAAATGGTGGGACAAAAGAAATCGTCTTTGTGAGCTATGGAGAGTTTCCTGGGATTTATGAGTCTTTGTCCATCATTAAAAGGGCTTTACCTGGTGTTAAATGCATATATCTGCCTATCCAGAGCCAAAAGAGAGAGCACAAATGAACAGCACTCCATGAATCTTTAATGTGTATTGGCTTTGTCTCCTTAATGTATTTATGGTTGCTTCACTTGCAGCATTTTTCATGGAGTTTTGCAGGTAATTATCTTTAGGGGTCCTTCCATCTTTCAGTGCCTGTACAATCTTGCTCCCTTGTTTCGCCCCATCAGCTCTTGCAGAAGCAAACCCTAAGGCAGTTTAAACCCCATTTGGTAGAGATGTAAATGTTCCAAAGTTACAATAATCCTCTAAGTTTTATGGAATTTTACAGCTGCCCAAAAGGATGTATTAATTAGTAACACATTCTCTTTTGGGACCTGATTCATCTGACCTTTCTTATACATCTACTGAAGATGTTTAAAATCCATCAGATGTTTCTGGCCCCGGAGTACTGATTTCTTATCAGCTACCTCAAAATGAGTCTGGACACTTAGACCACTCATAAACATCTTCACAGAAGATAGCTAAAATTAAGTGACTTTAAGGTTGAGCTCTTTCCAGGGTAAAAGCCAAAAGGAAAAGGTTGCACAGGTAATCTGGGTTTCATGAGGCTTAGGCCTGATCTCTCCTCTCCTCACTGGCCGACTGGGCTTTGCTGCTTCCTGTTCCAGAAGCTACTGGTGAGACAAATCATCCCAAATATCCACTGACTGTGTTGACTAGATCTCCATTAACTCTGGTGGGAACTGAGATAGCAGCATTTGTGTGACAATCCTAGACTGAATCAAAGCACTGGGACTCCAGTTAGTTGCTGAAAAAGAGGCTTTTTAGTGACATTTCAGACATTCTAACGTATCTGAAATATCTTCGGTTGTTGTGCCAGTCTGGTGTGATAAAGAATATGCAACAAACCAAGTCCTGCTCGAACAGCAGCTGGAGGGAATCCCAGGAAATACTGAATTTAAATATTAAATAAATAAATATTAATCCCAGGAAATATTAAAAGGTACCAAAGTCTCGTATTTAGACAAACCACTCTGTGAAGAGCAGGAGGAAGTCACTCATAACCATATGCCTTTGCATGCTTTCCTTTACCTTTTAGATTATCTTTCTTCCCTAATGCTTGTCAACTCACAGCAAAATCTGGTGGTAAGGCACTGGCACAAGTTGCCCAGAGAAGTTGATATGCCCCATCCCAGGAATTGTCCAAGGCCAGGCTGGATGAGTCTTAGAGCAACCCAGTCTAGTGGAAGGTGTCCCTGCCCATGGGATTAGACAGCCTTTAAGGTCTCTTTCAACCCAAACCATTCTATGATTCTATGGATCTATGATTCAGTGATTCTATGTTCTCCCTTAATGTTGCTTTGTTCTTCTGCTCAGCCTCAGGAGTGGATCTCCTGAGGAGAAAAGGAGTGCTACTGGTCTTCCTTTGCTCCACCTATGGCAAAATCTACCCATGATTTTGTGAAGGAGTTTCAGTTTTTGCTGAAGTATATATTTCCTCATCCTATCAGCCTAATACAAAACGAAACATTCAAACAATTCAGTCTTATCCACCACCAAAAATCCTTAGTTCAGTTTTATATATGCAGTCAGTAAATCAAAAAAACCTTCATTTGGCTGTGCTGAACAGTCATACAAAAAGTGGTGAATGTCCAGAACCAGATGCATATGGCATCTGTTGTCATGAAACACTCATAGGATTTTTCTGAATATGGATTTTAAAATAAATAAATAAATTAAAAATCAAAGTGCCTTTTGAGCAGAAATAAAAGGCAAGATTAATTAATACATGGAAAACAATAAACCGTTTATTCTGTGTCAGATGACAGAAACAAAGAACAGCTTTTGAAGTTGCCATAAACACGGCAGTGAGAGCAACAGACCCATTGAAATCTTGTGGGAAGGGCATTCCCTTGACAGTCAGACCTGCACATGTCAAACTTCATTTCTGCTACAGAACAAAGCTTTTTATAGCAACATTCTGGCAGAATAACCACCAAATCTGCAGGGTAGGTGTCAAGAAGTTTCCACTGAGACCAGCTAGGAAAAATCTGTGAAGTGGGAGGAAGGGACTGGGATTGCTTTATCAACGTTACACTGGGGAGCTCAGCTGTCTGAGACACCAGCTGATGCAGTTCACTGATGTCTGCTGCAACTACATATCAGAAGATGGACTTTAATGATCCTTGGGGGTCCCTTCCAACTCAGAGTATTCTCTGATTCTATGCTCCGAAGGTCAGTAAGGAATTATTCTCATGGCCTGGGTCCTTCGACTTGTGTTTTGAGGCACAATGAAGGTGACTCTTGACAGAAAATACAAAATTTTTTTAGAATCAACAAAAAGACATCTTTGCCTTCTACTGAAGGAATTCAGCCCTCCTTCATCATGCCAAAGAGAAGCTGAAAGGTCTTGTTCAACAACTCAAGGCTAGAACAGTTCCCCAACATCAGCCTCCCAAATGTCGTTTGCTTTTAAGCTTTCAAATGTGTTGTCTCCCATCCATCCAAACACAGATTTGGCCCTAGTGGACCACGTGTTTCTAAGCCTGGGGCTGGAACACCCACGTTTGCCACAGCTGAAGCTGAATGTGAACATGATGCCAAGACTCCATCTGGAACCTGTTGCAACAGCACAAAGCACCACAGTTCAGCCTGTGCTTGTATCTTGAAGTTGGCTTTTCTCTGGCTCCTGGTGCCGGTGCAAGGTCTGCATTCTGGTTTTCAAATGATCTGATGATGCATAGCCTGGAGACACATGAGAAATTGAATTCTGCAAAGAATTCAAGTAGCAGCTGTGATCCTCTGGGGCAAAATGAGTCACTGAGCACAGGGCTGAGCATAAAGCATCCTTAGTTAACAGAATCAGCTCTGGGGCAATCTTTGAGAGGAGATAAAGCAATTTGGCACTCCCTGAGAGTGCATTTGGCACTCTCTACCAAGCACCCTTAAAATTTTGTCTTCAGAAATTACTCCTCCTTACAAACAAGGTTCAGGTGATGAGAGTTTCATGTCCTTTCCTAGTATTTCCTGACCAAGCAGGTATTTGAGCTTTGCCAAACTGAGTCATGAGCCTATAAGCTGTCAATGGAGTCCCCCAGACAGTTTTGTACTTAAGTTTGCTTAGGCAAAAGGACAATCAGCACCTCAGGCTGTTCTGCTTCATGCACAGGAATGCTGTTCACTCTCCAAGTCATCCTCTCCTTCTGGTTTGTCCTTGCATGGCCACCACTCTCTGTTTAAAGAAGATCACAGTGGGTGTCTTGAGAAAGGAGCCAGTTTTACTCATGATGGAGTTGTTATTCTCAAGAAAAGTTCAGCTTACGTCCTGCGTGGTACCTGGTGGTTATGCCAACGAAGTTCTGAGAAAATGAACATCACAAACCGTATTTGAGCACCTCCTGTGGTAATGGTAATTTCTAGAATCATAGAATCATTAAGGTTGGAAAGGAACTCAAGACCATCGAG
>JAYRBT010000082.1:148906746-148920542 GCA_036023395.1 Myiotriccus ornatus | reverse complement strand
TGAGCACCTCCTGTGGTAATGGTAATTTCTAGAATCATAGAATCATTAAGGTTGGAAAGGAACTCAAGACCATCGAGCTTAACCTTTACCATGTCCCTTGCCAGCTATCTCCTTATGATGAGGCCACACATTTTTGTGGCAAAACACAAAAGTGCCATCTGCTCCCTGCACAGAGCCTGAGGACAAAGCAGCACGATTTGATTAAGCAGGAGATGACTGATCTACAGCAAAACAACTGCAGAGCTTTGATGGCATTGACAGGTTTCAAGGGAATATGCACTAGAACAACAGACCAGGCTTTTTGCCAGTTATACTAAGAAATCATCCACTTTAACTGTGAAACCAAAAATTAGTGCTTGGGCCCATCCAGTGCCCAGCCTTGAGGACACAGGCACTAAAAATTATCCACACCAGTTTCAACAACCTCATTAGGCCTTGACTCCCAACTGACATTCATTATCTTCATCTAGGTCATTTTAAACACTACCTGTTCAAAGAATTTTGGGGAGGAAACAAAGAGCTGATGGACATTCTCCCCCAGGTTCTCTAATGTTGATGGAAAGGTAGCACGGCCTAACAGCTAAAGGAGCAGTCCTCCAGTGAGCAGTTCTGTGTTTGACTCCAGCTTATGTTGACCAACAAAGCTGGTGACCTCCCCTTTGCTGCCCTTCCCACTCCAGATCCTTGCCTACTTTGTACAAACTAAGTCTTCTGGACACGGAGGGCTCTTCTTGCCTAATCATGTGCATCCTGCTTAATACAGCAGTCTACAAGAGACATGACTACTTTACACAGTGATCCCTGTCTAGTCATTGGGCCTCACCAGATGTAATTCATCTCATTTTTTCTAGATGCATCAGGGTAAAAATTCCACCCAAAAAAAAAAGGCAGAATGGGCTAAATATCAAATCCCGCTGACCCACATTAGAATCAGAAATAAAAACTTGATAAAAACAGACCCTGGGCTGTCAGTGTGGGAAGAGGATTTCCAAGCCTCATAGATTTAAGTGGTTAAAACCTCTTGTTTGGGTGGTTTAAACTGTTTCATGATCCAATTCCCCCAGTCTTCCTCCCCACAAAACCTTCTCCTCTTGACGTACTCGCCTCAAACACAGGCCCATGGCAAAAAATGAGGTTTACTTTCCTTTTCCGCCAGCTCAGGGTATTTTCACAGGGGAGGGGAGGATGCACCCATCCATCAGAGGAGCTGTCTATCTGCACATCAGGCTGACAGCCACTTTGTTATATTGATAGATTCTAACACGGGCTGGGAGTAGACTTACTTACTGATACGATTCATTACACTTTAACATGTGATGCTCTTTCATTGCTGTCTAGAAACATTGACTAAGTAGAAGTCCAGCATGCTGATTTACTGGGGCTGGCAACTGGAGTCCAATGAAGACTCCAACGCAGGGAACTTTTTGCCAATACACAGTAACTTTGTTTACTCAATAGAGGATGTATCCATCTTTTCCATCTTTCAGCTGGCATTGATTGTTCTTACATTTTTTTTTAATGCATGTCCAGGCCGTAAAGAGAAAAAAAGAATCCCACCACGGAAAGTGATTTGTTTTGGCAGAGTGAAAAATGTTAAACCTCCATGCAGATAAACCAAACAGGGTGAGGAAATAAAAGCAACTGTCCTCTTCTGTAGCATAAAGATTTTAATTTGAAGCACAGTTCACACAGCTGATTATTTCCTGACTTGCAGTAAAAACATTCATTTAGACACAAGACACAATGCCACGATTTTTCTGCTATGAAAGGCCTTGAGCGTTGTAATGGAGGGAGGTGAGGAATGGAAGCAACAGCCGTGTACTGGCACACAAGTTTCCAAGATATTCATGGATGAGAGTATAAAAAATCCATGGAAGCCTTTCATCATTCACCCTGACACACATGAACACCTACCAGTCAGTTGTGGCAGGATGGAGGAGTCAGCCACGAGGAACATCTAGTCTGGCTTTGGGCAGGGGGTTTGTGCTCTCTCATGATGAACAGGAAGGTCACTGGGAACTGCCAAAATGTTTGTTCTATATATTGACCATAGAATCACAGAATGGGTTGGGTGGGAAGGGACCTTAAAAACCATGTAGTTCCAAACCCTTGCTAAGGGCAGGGACACCTCTCACAGCTTGCTCAGGGCCCCTTCCAACCTGGCCTTGAACACTTCCAGGGCTGAGGAGTCCATAATCTCTCTGGGCACCTGCTCTAGTGCCTCACTGATGTTTATTTCAGGTCAGGACTGTCCACATTTCAGGTCTTAAAACCCTTGAACTACACACAAGAAATGTTTTATTAACAAATTCAGCTTTTCCTCTGCCATATGCACACAAGAAAAACGGGGATCTTTGAGAAGCAAACTGGAGACTGTCAGGAAACTTGAAACTTCAACAAAAAGTAGACAAATGTCCTGTGATAACCTCCCACGGAGTTGTTTCCATTTTTTACTGAACTCTCCTGAATGACTGTGGCACTTTACATCTGAAGAGACTGAAGTGTTGCAGAGACACTAAATAATAAACCCAACAATACAGGAGGCTGGATCAGGAGACGGGTGTTACCTGTGCAAGAACTGTTTGAGGCAGCACTTTCAGTGACATTGGTAACTTGAGTGGTAACTTGTTACACTGATTAACTTTTTCCAGAGAAATAAAGCAAACTGTTGCTGCTCAGATTTCCTGGAAATTGGGTCATTTGTTTGCTTGCATCTATAAATGGAAGGTTCGATATGACAGCTGAAGAATCGTTCAAGTACCAAGTGACTAGACAAAGATGAATAGGGAATAAAACTTGGCTTTTTTAGTCATTATTTTCAGCCAGAATACCATTATATCTAGAGGGTTTTGACATTTTATGCAATTTTCCTAAAAGAAAACCTAGAAAATAGAAAATGGGACAAACCTTGCTGGCATGCTCCTGAGGGTCCTGGTGGGCAACAAGCTGCACATGAGTCAGCAGCGAGCACTGCAGCAATGAAGGCAAATCAGATCCATGGCTGCACCCACAGGAGCATTACCAGCAGAGATGGAGAGGTCTTGGCTCTTCCTTTCCCTGCCTAGGTGTGTAGTGACAGGAGGGATGGCTTTAAGCTGAAAGAAGACAGGTTTGGATTGGATATCAGGAAGAAATTCTTTACTGTGAGGGTGGTGAGGCCTTGACACAGAAGGAAAGAAGAAGGGAAGCTGTGGCTGCCCCATACCTGAAGTGTTCAGGGCCATGATGGATGAGATGAAGCAACCTGGTGCACTGGATGGCATCCCTGCCCATGGAATAGGGATGGAATTAGATGTCCTTTCCTTCCAAACCCAAACCATTCCATGATTCTGTGACTCTCCACCTGAGTATGAGTTTTGTTCCTTGTATAAGAAGGGTCCAGAGTGTGCTGTTCCTTTGGAGAAAGAGCTTAAAGACACCTTTTGACAGTAATTTTTCAGAGTAGCTCTGCCATTTACTCAGAATTGCACACCCTGAGCTGGGCTGATGTAACTGAAGCCACTCACAGAAAATTTCCTTGTGCTTATCTGCAACCTCTACAGCTTGAAAAGTGTAGGTCTCATTTGTGTGCTAGTTCAAAAAACACCAAAACCAAAACTTTCTGTACCTGGTTCCTCAGAGAAGTTTGCCTAATGCAGAGGTTGCAATTGAAGGGACAAAGAAGTCTCGATGTAGAAATTTTTGGCAACAACACGTCTTTTATATTGTGAGGTATGGTGTCATGCTAAGCAGGCTGCACATCTGCTCAGTTAAACTGGCTCATGGTCACATCCCACCACGAAACACTGAGATTCCAAGGGTTTAACTTTCTCTCCTCCACTTGTTCCCAAGACCAGGTTGGGAACATGGAGAGGATGTCCCCAGAAATGGGCAGTCACTATAAAAGACTAAATCTACAAGCTGACATTCTGCTGTCTTTATTCACATGGAGCAGCAAAGTTCTGTCTTCAGCCTTGGTGGCAGATAAAAGCAGAAGGAATAAAACTGGATGTGTAGACAATTGCCCAGCAGGGGAGATTTCAGTGCAGAATGTGTCAACAAAAAAACATCAGAGTCCAACAGAATTCATGTGGTTCCCGGTAAAACAGATTAAAACAGCATCATCATTCTGGATAAAGGATTCTCCACCTCCACATTTCACTCCACATATATTTTGCTAATTTTTCTCTCTACGAGTGAAAAACCCTCTTCAGGAACAAAGCTAAAAGAATCTCTTGGCATTCAACAAACCTTTAGAAACAGTAAATATGTGCTGCAAATGGCACTTTGCAGGCACCACACCCCTCCCACGCAGACAGCAGCCAACACTCAGTGCCCCAGGAGTGCAGGGAGGCAATTCCTCGTAAATGTTAAGTGCTGCCTGTTGCTGCTTCCAAATGTCATTTCAAACAGTTGTGATTGAGCACAAGTTCTGTTGTGTCCTTCCCCCGCCAGCTTTCCTACACTATGACATGTCGTCCTGAATTCATATCCATGTGTAAACCTGCGGCATTCCCGACAGTTCTGTGAGGGTGCCAAAGGGAGAGTTCACGTGCCTGGGAAAATGCAGGGCAATTTCACCTGATTTTGTCATGTAGGACTCAGACTCCCTGAGGCTGCTTTCTAAAACACACATGATGAACTGTGCCTAGAAGCCCATTTCCCTCACTGTATGCACAGACAGCATAAGCAACCAGCTCAAGGTTAGACATGAGCACTGCAAAAACCTATATTTAAAAAATAAATCCATATTTAAAATTCTAAACCTTTGGTTTTTTCATGACAATTTATCATTAACAGCATATTGACAATACTACTTTTTAATTTAAAAAAAAAATTAGATTAGAAGACACCTATGCTGTAGGCAGACATTTTGAGGAATGGAAATGTGAAAGGCAACAACAAGGAGGTTGATCCTCTTAACAAAGCGTGGAACAGCTCAATAACATCAAATCAACACCAGAAGTGGCACAGCCCTGCTTGGACTTCAGCAGGAAGCCTCTGACTCTCTGCAAACACATCCCAGTCTGTGCTCTGAGGACTATTACAGTAAGAAATGTTGATTTTATGTAAATGTAATATAGTTCAGATTAGATTTTTCAGTACATTCAGACTGATAAAAGTTTATTCTTAATAAATGCAACAGAATTTTTGGGTTGTTTTTTTTTTTTCTGAGAACTCCAGATGAAAAGCACCACATAAGCAGCAAAACTACTGTAGAATAATATTCTGAAGAGTTCCTATTTTGGGGGGGGAGAACCAAACAAACAAACCCTAAGAAACCCACAAGAGAAAAACCTCTCTTGGTGGCTTTTTAAGAAACAAAGAAGAAGGTTCTGATCAAGTATGGATACTTCTGGATAATTTGTCTCTAGAAATTTATTGTGAATGATGATTTCCTTTTTTTTACTGTGCTTCCTAGAAAGTACAGCAGCTGAGAACTTTCAAACAGCTGTGCTTCATCGAGCTCGAAAGATTTCTGTGCATTAGAATCATAGAATATCCTGAGTTGGAAGGGACTCATCAGGATCAAGTGCAGCTCCTGGCACTGCACAGGGCAGCCCCAAAAATCCCGCCAGCTGCCTGGGAGCATTGTCCAAATGCTGTTTGAGCTCTGGCAGCCTCGGGGCTGTGCCCACTGCCCTGGGGAGCCTGTTCAGTGCCAACCACCCTCTGGTGAAAAACCTCTTCCTAATATCCAACACCTCTCCTGACACAACTTCAGGCCATTCCCTCAGGTGCTATCACTGATCCCCTAAGAGAAAAGAGCAGTGCCTGCCCCTCCTCTTCCCCTCCTGATGAAGTTGTAACTGCAATGAGGTCTCCCCTCAGTCTCCTCCTCTCCAGCTGACAGACCAAGTGTCCTCAGCCACTCCTCACACGCCTTTCCCTCAGGGCCCTTCACCATCTTCATTGCCCTCCTTTGGACACTCTCTAATAGTTCAATATCTTCCTCATATTGTGGTGTGCCCAAAACTGCCCCAATATTGCAGGTGAGGCCTCCCCAGTGCAGAGCAGAGCAGGACAGTCCCCTCCTTTGCCTGCATGGTGATGCTTTGATGCTTTGCCTGATGCCCCTCCTGACCTCCCTCCTGACTGCCAGGGCACTGCTGACTCAAGTGAAATATGCACAAAATCTTGACATTTTGGAGGGAACTTCCCTATATAAGCTGAATCACAGAATCACACAATGGTTTTGAGTTGAAAGAAACCTTCAATATCTATCAGTTCCAACTCCCCTGACATGGATATGGACACCTTCTACTAAGACCAGGTTGCTCAGAGCCCTGTCCAACCTGGCCCTGAACACTTGGGGCATCCACATCTTCTCTGGGCAACCTGTTCCAATGTCTCACCACCCTCACAGTGAAGATTTTCTTCTAATATCAAACCTAAACCTGCCACTTTGGACAGACCAGTGACCCATTGTTCCATGCAGTCAGGAACTTGTCTCACAAATCACATACAATGTAAGAAAGAGTTTATATTGTCATTCAGTGAGGTGTTTGTTACCAAATGGTGCCTTACCAGCATTTCTGATTGCATTTAAAAATCCACAGGACTGTATTCACTGCATTCCTGGTCTAAAAGACTGCTGGTCTTCTTATGAGAAATTAATCATAAAGTTAAAATTAAAAAGTAAGAACAGAACAGGACATTAAAATAGAATTAAAGGAGTTTAATTTTCCAGTCCTTTAAACACTTTTGATTGGCATAGTTCCACTACAGTCCATTGAACTGTAGTCCATTGAGTGATTTTTAAGGGCTGAGGGTGTAGGCAGCATCTAAAAGAGAAAAGCCATGGAATGCTACCTGTGTGTAAATCCCACAGAAACAATGGAACCAGAAGGTCTATATAAATTGGGTGAGAAGGGCCACAGCAGGGTGTGATCACTATAACAAGAGGGGCTGGAATGTGAACTGGATTTAGCTGTCCATGTACAACTCAGTATAACACTGCAAGCCAATATGCATAGGATTCCAGAGCATGGTACTGACAGGAAGGTCAGCTGGAACCATTGCATTAATATTCCAGTGGAATGTAAACTTCCAAGCTGTCTGAATAGGTACAAGAAGGTTGGAGGAAGATAAAGTGAATTTTCTCTTCTATCAGTATGATTTATTACAACCTGCACCACAAGCTCTTCTCTGAGAAGTGATCCTGGCCTTGCCAGTTCCTCAGGAACTCTCCTCCACATGCCAAAGATTGGTTTAAATAAAAAAGAAAACTTTAAAATAACAGCAGCTCTCGAATGAAGCTCATACACAGCGAAGGCAAAATGCAATCTTAAACACCAAACTAAACTCTACCAAGAAACCCCAAACTCCTGTTGTGAAATGAACTCCTCTTTTTTCACTTTAACTGCAGATCTCAGCAGGCACTGTGATATAACCCCCCCGTGAGATGCTTGATAATAAACTAAGATGGTCCCACTTTCATTGCTTTACCCATTAAATAGATTATCACAATTGGAAAGAAGGAGAACAATTTTCGGCGTAGAACAGCTCATTATCGATTTGTCCCATCCTGGGTAGGTTCCCTCTAGGGTGGGGGTTAAGTTGTTATCAAATTAGGTGATTGTCATTTTGACCAGCGCTTGCTGTTCTCAAAAAGCTAATTCTGGTCAGGAGTGGTGTGAATTTGCATTTTAATGCCTCGTGGGTCCCTGCAAGATTCTGGTCAGAGAGCGTGAAGTTGTGTTTAGTAAAAAGCTCATTAAAGATTAATCCAGCAAAGACCAGCCATAAACATTCACCACTGTAATGCCGTAAAAGTTAACGGGATCAGGAAACAGGAGGCTGGAGCAAGCCCAGCTCCACGAGTCACGGAGCGGGGAACAAATCCCAGGCTGGAGCAGCAGCTTCCATGTGGCATTTGGAAAGTGGGAACCCATCCCAGTGGGAAAGGCTGAAGTGGATTCTCTCTCTTGATTTGCTTAGGAAAATGATTGTTTATCCCATCTGTTGTTAGGGAATGTTCCCTGCAGAGAGGGGATCTAGTGCTGGCCCTTGGGAGGAATACAAGACAGAGGCAGGTCAGAGAACAGCTTTGCTACGAATTTGTGGTGGTTGATGCCTTTCTCCAAGCAGCCACACCTGAAGAGGGAAAAATAATCCATGAGCTACATTCAAAGAGCAGTTTGGAAAAGGCACTGAGCAAATATAAACTAGAAAACTGCCCAAATAATGATATTTGATGGCAGCGAATTTCTCAGTGAACAGCTTCCCTTGTTGAATTTCAGTTGAAATTGTTGCAGTCCCATTCATAAATAGCATTTGTCTTTCCTTTCTGTTGCCATTGCTGTTGATAATTCTTTGCATGACGTTTATTATGTGTTAACATTACATACACAATGGGACAAAAACTCATATTTTCCCTTAGAAAACCAGCCTGAAGTGCAGACAATGTCATTATACATATTCATACCTACAAGCTGAATGCCAGTGTTTTTATAATGCTTTATTAATCCAGAAAGAACTTTATAATCTCTTAATGCAACTGCTATATTCTATTCAAATGTCCCATAAAAAAATCAAAGCTGGGAATGGTAAATAATTATCTAATCCATCAAGACTCTAAATATAATGAGTATTGACTGTTGTTTTATTTTGGGATGTTTCAAAGCAATTCCCAACCGTTTCTCCTCCTACCCCATGACACCAAGTATAGAATTAATAAAGGAAAACTACCTTCAATTAGCTTGCTAACATGCTAAAAGGCAACACAAAAAGCCTAAAATGCACAGGGAAAGTTCAAAAGAACAGTAATTATTTTAGAGAGAAACCACAGGAAAAAAAAATCAACTGCTACATATCAGAAAAAGCAAAGCAGCATGAATTATGTACTTATGTAAATAAAGCTAATAGGCGATAACATTAATTAGTGGCATAAAATTTCTGCTCATCATCCTGCAGATAGCAGGTATTCGTTCGTGAGGATTAATTTATATTTTAATTAGAAATTTACATATTCAGCAGCCTTGCCATGAACAATTAGCAACCCCAGTGCATTTAAGGATTTTCAATTTAGACTAAACATAGTGACTTTCAAAGGGTCACTTTGGAGCGATTTGTCTCATCCCACAGCAATGGAGGGAGCTACAGGTTCCTTTCATCCCCGCCCGCTGCCTTTGGATAAAAACTCCTGAGAAGCAGTTTGCAATGCCTAAAACATGTTTTGGTCTCTTATAATTTATTTCTCATAAAACATTTATGTTAAATATTAATTGGTAGGGAAGGTCTCTACGGAGGCCGAGGAAGATAAAATTATTTGCGATCTAATGAGTTTAGAGCGACAATAAATCAGCCTCGTGTGCTGGGTGAGTGGGAAAGTGACAAGAGTGGTTGGTTCCATGAATAATTAAGTTTTAGGTAAGATTAGTGAACCAGAGGTTAAATAAATTTCAAATAATTCTGTAATGTGCTGGCAGCACATACAGCATGAGGTTTGATCTATATGGAAGCAATGAGAAGACAAATCTGGGTTGGATGGCTTGCATGATTTATTCCAGATGAACAGATGGAAGGATTTGGGCTCTGCTCTCCAGAACATCAATGTGAAGGCAGCAGAACTGCACCACAGGCATGGTATGAGATGCTTCTTAACCCACTAGAAGTTTTCGCATCGTCACATCCATCAAACCCTGGCCCAAACAATTCACTTCAGAGGTGTTTCATTGCCAAAAAGTGGAAGAATTTTTCATTTCTGAGCAAACAGCTTAAACTCCGTTCAGAACAGCGGTGGCCTGGGGTATATTCCCAACTGATTTGTGCTCATTCCTCATCCTGCATCCTTGGGCTCCAGGATAATACCCAGGAAGCACAGACCAGCACATCAGCACCAGAGATCTCACCCACTGCTGATGGGGTGAGAAAACACAGTCCTTACCTGCAGCCTTCACTTGCCATCATGCAAATAACATTGCAAGTGAAATAAAGGAGGAGGAAGCTGACAGTGGAGCTGTCCAAATAATATTTGATGGCAGGGAATTTCTTACTGAACACCGTCCCTTGTTGAATTTCAATTGAAATTGTTGCAGTCCCACTCGTAAATAACATTTGTCCTTCCCTTCTCTTGCCACTACTGTTGATAATTCATTGCATACTAATATGATAATATTACATACACAATGGAAAAAAAAGTCATATTTTCCCCTAGAAAACCAGCCCGAGTTGCAGATTCAGGAGTAGGGGGAGGCTGACTGATATGTTATGGTGACTGGATACCAAGTTTGGTTGGGACCGTTGTTTCTGATAAAGTATTTTTTTAATCAAGTAAAAATTTCCATCAGGACATGGAGTTCTTCTCTCAGACTTCTGCCATGGGAGCTGTCATGTGCCAGGAGCAGGGGACAGTGGTTCAGTCCCACCAGCTCCTGCATGGGGACAAGGGCATGGTCTTCACCCCAGCCTAAGCAGTGTCTTGTATCATCCAAGGCAAGAGGAGCCTGGGGCATTCAAACTCTCTTTGATTCACCTTCTCTGACTGGTTAACAAAATTGAATTCCTATTAAAATTACTGAGATATATTTCTTTGAAAATTAGTAGTGAAAATTAATACCAATCTACCCTACAGGATTTCCCTGAGGCATGAGGAATATAACCAGAAGTACCCTTAGACGAGAGGCAGTCTAGCCCTGCCATCAGCTATAACTCTGGTTATTACTTTTTTTCCCCATCCCCAGTTCTGTTCGTTTGCTCAGTACAGCTGTGCAATACAAAGCAGGGCTTCACTAATCTCTGTGTGCAAAGCTCACTGATACAGCATAGAGAAATAAAAGGCAGGGAACAACTCTGAGATACTCTACTCCACAACAGTTGATGCCTTCCCCTCTGTCAATATTTCTTTTCCCAAATAAACAGCATCTTTCCTCCTTAAAGTGGGGTCTGAGAAGTGTCTGTAAGTAAGAGCTGTAGCCGGAAACATCACTCCTTTGAGAAAGTAAGGTTTTGCCAGCAGTTAGGTAGCCAGCACTTTGCTGGCTCACTGCCTTGCCGTGAAGGATGGAGCAGTTTTCACCTAATATTACCTTTCTCAACATTTCACAAACTCCTCTGAATCTTTGTGGTACCTCCTCAGCCATTCTCTGCTAATTTAAGGAACACTGGCCATCCTCCTGCACTTAGAGCTCATCTGAGAGACCAATATTTCACTGACCAGCCAGAAGGTATTAAAATATAAGCTGATAACTCTTGGCAGCTGGTGCACAGCCCTAATCTGCTCTAAAGGCACTATTGACACCTGAGTTATTTCTCAAGTTATTTGATAACCTGTGGCTAGAAGTGGGCAGTGATGGATAGAGCAAGTATCACTTCCACAGGTACTTACTTCCCAATAGTTTTTTTTTTCCCCTAAAGACTGAAGGAAATCTTTTTGTCCTCGTCAGACTGGAGAGACCTGTCCTCTCTTTTATAATTGAACAAATCCCGTTATTCCAGTCCATCCTCCTCAGTCATGCTTTTCTTTCCCTCCATTCATCTGGCTGTTCAGCCAAACATCTGTCTTTTTCTTTCTTCTTCTGAGCTATAACAAGAGCTTGGAGCCCCAGCCAAGGCTAGTGATGGATTGTGCTGGATGCTCCGTGTTTGCAATTACACACATAGAGCACAGGGAAAGGCCCAGGACTTGGATTTAATACAGGAGGGATAAAAGGCCAACAGGATGCACAGGGGAAGATAAATGTCACCCAGAATCTGTGCCACATGTGGACAGTGAAGTCAGGATTTAGGTAGAGTCAAAGTCGCACATAACAATGTGTCCATTCACAGCCCTCGAGGGATTTAAGGAGAAGTGTCTGGCAGCCAGTGGCAAAGAACCAAAACAGAAAGGGGGGAGAGGGGAGAGCCCTGCAATGCAGACGAATTTCCCCTCTGTCCTGTGCTTTATTTTCAAAAGAGTTACAGGACAAAAAGTGCCATTAATTTCCTGTGACTCCCTGCAATGGCTTCACAGAGGCTCTTCTAGCCAGGACTGACCTGAAGCTTTGTAATTATCGATCATGATTCTGTCATGGGTTTGCCTTGGAAGCTGCCAGATGTAGGTCCATACAAATTATGCCTTGGTTGTTTTTTTTCCCCCACAGTTATGGTAAAATCATTTCCCAGACCTGAAATCTATCACTACCACCCTATATCCCCTTTTCATTTAAGCAAAATTAAAATCTCCCAGACTCTGCCTCTGCCTCTGAAGGTTTTTATTTCAGAATATGGCAATTTCCAGAAGAAAACAGAGATAAAAAATCCCAACTAGAAAACACTACTATAAAAAAAAAAATTAGATAGAGACCCAAAGGTATCTTTTAACCTGTATCTATTAACCATCCCCTTTAGCACTGGATATGTTAATATTTTTATACTTTTCAGACGAAGTGGCAAAATCTGCTTCATTTAAACCATCTTTGAAACAAATGATTACTCCATTCTTTTGGTCCATCTGTCAGGTATGAAAACTCTCTGCTAAATATTGCACATGGTGGAGAGTTTTGAATGTCTAAGCAACAAGCAGCGCTTTGGTGTGTTATTAATTCTCACACCCACCCTGGTAATTATCAGTGCCAGCAGTGGCATCAGACCGGGTGAGCACCTCATGCCAATGGTAGTGAGACACCAACCACCTGCAAGAGTTTGTGTTTTAATATCTGCCTCTTGCTTGGTGAAATTCTGTGATATCAAGCACGGCAATTAAATGGGGGCAAGAAGGACGACATCCTGTCAGCCCTGGGAAGCATCTGCAGGAAACTTCTGTGTTCTGAGAGGCTTCTGATTGTTAAGGATTTTTCACAAGGGTATGCAGTGAAGGGACAAGAAGGAATGGCCTTAAGCTGAAGAAGGAACAAGTTTAGATTGGATATTGGGAAGAAATTCTTCACTGTGAGGGTGGGGAGGCCCTGGCACAGGTTGCCCAGAGAAGCTGTGGCTGCCCCATCCCTGGAAGTGTCCAAGGCCCGTTTGGATGGGGCTTTGAACAACCTGGTCTAGCGGAAGGTGTCCCTGCCCATGGTCGAGAGTTGGAACTGGATGATCTTTAAGGTCTTTTCCAGCCCAAACCATTCTGTGATTGTGTGATTATAGGAGGCAGATCCTGATGGGACCAGGTGGTACACACTTCCTCAGATTCACTGAGAGTCATCCTGGGAAAAGTTGATTTTTTTGGTCATCCAATCTTTCAGGATGAAAACGGCCCCATAAGCTCAGAAAGACCTGGTTCACTACTATCCTGGGGTCAGAGATCATGTCTGGAGTGGTTCCTGCCCCAGTAAGGTGTTGGAAGAATCTTCATTCATTTCAATCTGTGAGTCATCTGCACAGACACGCTGTCCTAAAAAAAACAGCACTGAACTCAGCCAAGCCATGGACAGCCACTGATCCTCACTGCCCAAGGCTTGGCAGCAGGAACCACTCCAAAACCAGATGTGAACTGAGTCCCAACAGCACAGTCAGCCCTCAGTTCTCCCACCTTGGAGAAGATGGTCAAAGCAACCCAGTTCAACCCTTCCCCAGCCTTCTGCAAACAGAAGGAAAAGACACAAACTGGAAATGTCAAGGTGAGGAAGTTGAGTTTTGCTGCCGTAAATAACATTAAGGAGTATAAGAAATCTGAGATCTGTGCTCAGAATTACATTGTGGGCATACCTTAAACTCATCGGTTTAGGATACAATTTCTCTAGGCATTGTAGACAAATATAAATTAAATGTCATTATTCTTTATGACTAGAATGTACTAAATGCTAAAAACATAGGTGTTGTCGTGGTTTTGCCCACCAGCCCGTCCCTGGGGCTGTGAATGGTTTTGTCCAAGTAGATTTCCGGACAAAACC
>JAYRBT010000082.1:148874433-148902638 GCA_036023395.1 Myiotriccus ornatus | reverse complement strand
ACTATTCAGATTATGTGCCATGACCAAAGCTGGAACTTGGGTGAGGAAACTATCCAAGCACCCAATTCCTTGTTTTTCTTGCCTTGGCCTATTACCACCCTTAGTGTCTGGCTTGGATACAGCCCCATGCTTCCTCTTTCCCATCAGTCATCAGGGCAGGACAGAAGAAATAGGAGAGTGGAACTCTTAGATGATCTTTAAGGTCCCTTCCAGCCCAAACCATTCTATGATTCTATGAAATCAGAGGTTCTGTGTGTGAACTTGTTGTCTTGGGTCCCTTAGTAGTCAAGACAGAAGGACCTCTGTCTCTCTCTAAAGTGCCTGTCACCTCATCCAGAGGTAAATATCTGACCTACTTCAGAAGAATTTCCATCTAGAGACACTTGTTTGTCTTCACAAAGTCAAAAGAGGTGAGCTGGAGAACTGTACACTGAAAATGTCTAAAAAGAGGCAGGGAGAACACCTAAACCTGCAGCAGATACTGACTCAGAGCCCTGGAGGGAACACAAGGTCGTACAGCCAGAGGATAAACACTGAGTTAGCACCGGACAAACATTTTTTTCCTGGAGGTGAACACCACGTAGGGTGGGCTATTGGAAATTGGAAAGTATTCCCATCTCCGATGGGAGTTTCCTGGCCCAACACACCCCCAACGAAGATGGACTGACAGTGACATGTCTGACAGAGACTGATGAAGGCGTGGATGCATTTTTGATGGTGTTTGCTCCAGGCAGTTCCAGAGCCTGTCTTGCTGTTCATGTCAGACCCGCACAGTCTCTTTGTGCCAGCCCAAAAGGGCAGCAGTGAGACCACTCTGCTTTCTGTCTCACTTTCTTTCTCCAGAGCAGGTCTTCTTTCACACATGAAAACTGGGCCTCAGCCACAGAGTCTTTCACATCAGTTGTGCAGCTCCATTATGTGAATATTTACTTCCATCCTCTCATTTTTCCTATTCAATGACAAGCTTTCAGAGCACGTCCAAGGGCTGATTTCCAGTGTTTGAGTTTTGGAAAGATTTCTATTGCAGATGCTGCTTATTAAGTAGTTTACCAAGTCATTACCCCTTAGGATGTATCTTCTTGCTTACACTGGAACAGCTAGGGAGTAGAAGGGATCTCTCAGAATTTGGTTAATTAATCCAACTGCAAACAGTAATTAGATTTTATCATAATCAACTAATTAATTCTTCCAACTCAGTAGTCAATGTAATGAGCAGAGGAAACACAACCCGCTCTTGCAAGACATGAACCTCAGCCTGGAAAATAAAGGAGCAAAGGCCATTTAAACCAATTAAAGGAGAGTATATACACTGAGTTACTCAGGGGGGAGGTAGTTCTGGGGTACATGACACAGTTAATCTCATATTTTTCCGTTTCAGAATTGCTTTGGAACTGATTTCTAACCACCCTCAAATATCTTCCATGCTTTCCCAGTTATGTGCTCAGCCTGTTCCCTTCTTCCTCCACTCCTCTTGAATAACTGTCTTGGAAGCTGTGGTTTGTTTTTTTTCTTAATTCTTCAAATAATTATATTAAACCAGCTCTGAGGAGGAGGAAGATGTTATACTGTGAATATGTCAGCACCTCCTCCTTGCACAAGGGCTTTCCTGGAATGTCAACAGGAACACAGCGTTTTACTGATGGATTTGCCAGCACTGCCATGCAGACACCGAACTGTCACAATGGTGACCAGTGCAGGTGACAGCAGAAAATGACATCAGCATCACTCTTCACCAGAGTTCAGTGAGACCAGGCTGGGTACAGCCACGCAAAGACTTGTTTGGGAACTTAAACTTGATCCATTAGGGCTAATTCAGGCATTTTCCAGTGTGGAAATATGTGAAAAGAGTGAATGTATTTAATCACGTCCGCAAGGGAGGTCAGACTAAGCAGAAGAATCACAGCAGCTGGGGATGTATTAGCATTTGTATGTCCAAATAGAACCACAATTTACAGTGTTTGTGGCACCTCTCCAAATGTGGTTACATTGGCACTGTGCAGGAAGAGCAAGTTCCCCTTCTCTGCAGATGCAATGTTTAGGAACTATTAAAATTGGGCTTTTAAGTGTACAAACCAAGGAAAATTCCTGAATGTAAACTAGGTTAGCAAGACTCTTTACACTGCCTGCTATAAAATCCTCATGGACAAAGGGATGAAGTATGGATTAGAGGTAGAGTGAAAAGCAAGAGAAGTGTTGGGCACAAAGGTTGTGATTAAAGGCACAGAATCCAGCTGGAAGCCAGTCAACAACATTGTGTGCAAGGGATCAATATTGGGGAAAATACACTTTAACACCTCTGTTAATGACATGGATGGTGCGGCAGAATGGACCCACAGCAAGTTTGCAGATGATACAAAACCGGGTGGAGTGGTTATTACACCAGGTGGATGTGCTACTATTGAGAGGGACCTGGGAAATCTGTAGGAATAGATCAGCAGAAACCTAAGGAATTTTTTGCATATGGGAAGATTAATCCCATGCACCATTACAGGTCGGGTGCCAACCTCAGAAAAACTCTGTGGAGAATGCTGGTGAACAACAAGCTGACCACAATCCTGATGACAACATCCCCTTGTAGCAATGATGGTCAACAGCATCTTGGGCTTTGTTGGGAAGAACATTGCCAGCAGTTCAAGGGAAAAGGTTTTTTTTCCCTCTTCAGATCATTCAATCTCAGAAAAAGCAGAGGGAAGAGGTTAACTGGACTTCAAGCCATTGCCCTTCCCATCAGCATCAGCCAGTGTGCCATACATCCTCCAGGCCATGCCATATGCTCTGTAACTCCCACAGCCCAGGTCAGGACTGTGGAATCCAGGGAGCATTGCTGATGCACCTGCCATGAGAACTATTTAAGGGTAAATCAATCCCAAAGTCTTCTGGAGGAAAGTGGTGTTCTAGGCCAATACCATCAAATGAAAAGATACTTCTCCTGCCTGACTCTAAGAGGTGAGGGTAATATTTGGTAGCTATTGGAGTTAAAACTTTTCACTCTGCAGTCACTGCATTCAGTCATTAACAGTGTTCAACTAACGAGAAATAACTCATTAAACTGAGGTGACTCAAGTTCTTGCACATGTCCACACATTGCCCAGCTACCTCCACACTAATAATGTTCTACCCTGGGTAGTGACACAGCTGTTATTAAAAAGCATTTTATCTTTGTCTGACAGAAAATCTATTAAAATATTTCCACACAGCACTCATTTACCCACTGTGTCCTTGCTCGCCCTTTAAATAACTCAGTGACTTTCTGAGCAGCATCAAACCCTACCCACTTGTCTTGTCCTCCCTGAGATCTGTCCCAGGTTCCTGGTCATCTCTTGGTGTCTTTGAAGTCTGCCCTTCTGCAGGTCTTCAGCTCTATGCTGGGATTTCCTAACCTGAACACTGTGTGTTCAGCTGCTGCTTGGCAAGGAGTCCAAAGGAAAGAACAGGCTTTTCTTGTTCCTGACAGATCATCTGACAGACTCTTCTCAAGAAACATAGCAACCTCAGACATGTAAAACTGACATCGTCCATCAGAATACACTAAAAAAATGCACCATACTCTTCCTGCCATCTCTGTCTCCCCAAACATTATCACAAATCTCCCTGCCTCTGAGATCACTGACATGTTTTTGGTGAAGTTATTTATGCCATTACTATCTTCAAAGTAATCACCATGTGAGAAATCCAAGGGATGACTATCTGCGGAAGCCGGCAGATAGTGGCTTGTGCCCTGACCTTCCTAGGTTACAAGCATATAGATGACACTCAGCTAAACTCCCTTCCTCACTACAAAGTGCTACTGCTCCTCAGCTGAGCAGCACCATCAGGCCACAGACACATCAGTGCAGGCCAGGTTTATCATGTCTCTCACTTTTGTGGGCTCTTCAATCACATGTATCAGGCTGTGAGCTCGGTGACTGAAGTCCACCTATCTGCATCCTTCTGCATCCTCCCATCCTGAGAGTGTGGTAGCCCCTGGCAGCAGGAGGTTGCACCTCACACCACTGCAGCAAGATTTATCTCCACCTGTCTGTCAGAGTCTCAGATCATCTGGCAGCTGTGTAGGTGGCTAAAGGGACAGCAGCACAAAAGCAATAAAGAAATAGCTTCCTATAATTCCTAACTATTTTACATTTAAGAACAAGAGGAGAGAATGGCTCGGTTTTCCTGTCCCTCTGGGGAAGGGCTGTAAGTCAGCCGGTGATGCTGTGCAGCAGAAAATAGAAGTGTTACCTCAAACAGCAGCACTGCTGTGAATAGTGGTAACTAATGGAACTATTCAGCAGGCTCTGTGTGAGTCTGTGCAGGGCTGAGAGGAGACAGAGCAGGTTATAAGGGATATGTAACCATACATGATGTTTATAGATGAGGGACATTTAGATAGATCCAGTGGTGATGGATGAATTACAAAGGAAGGCAGCGAGGGAGAAAGAGTGGAGTGCATTACAAAGCAGCAAAAGGACTTAAAATGGTGAAAATTTGGTACCAAGGAAGCATAAGGTAGAAAGGGGGTTAGGCAGAAGAGGGTCACTTGTAGCCTCCTCTATCTGTCTGTCTAGGCATCAGATAATTTCACACCTAGTTAACAAAAATTAGGGCTGGCAGGACATCAAGTAATTGTGCAATAGCCTAATTCCCTGTCCCCAGGTCATTCTTTCCAGATGTTCACCCAGCCCATTTATAAAGCTTTCTGAGACAGAGTCTGCATTTAACTCAGGCAATTTATTCCAGCATTTTTCATCTCTTAGTCTCAGAACTTTCTTTCCCAGTGTCTAATCCAACCCCCCCTTTTGTATTAACACTACTTACTTCATGACTTGCTCATGAGGAACGTGAGAGCAGGTCATGAGAGCAGGAGAACAACTATTCCCTCCCTTCTTTCAACTTCTGCACTGTATCCTAGTGTCACAGAATGGTTTAGGTTGGAAGAGACATTCAAGTTCATTTAGTTCCAACCCCCTGCCATGGTCAAGGACACCTTCCACTAGACCAGGTTACTCAGAGTCCTGTCCAGTATGGCCATAAACACCTCCAGGGACGGGGTAGCCACAGCCTATCAGGGCTAAATCATAGTGAGGAGTCCTCCTGCTTGATATCATGGTAAGCGACTCCATCCTTCACAAAGCTTGTCTTTTAATGTTTGAATTCCTGGGACTTCCTGAGGATTATACTAAATAAAAGCCTTTGCCATTTTTACTAGCTGGGCGTTCTGCTCCATTTTAGGCTTTCTTTAGCCTCAGTTTCTGTCTGCAGAATGCAGGCAATGATTATTCATGTCCTATCACTGTTTGCCTTTGGAAAATATCCTTCTGCAGCCTTCCTGTAAAGCCCCCTTTAGGCACTGGAAGGTGCTGTAAGGACTCTCTAGAGCCTTCTCTTCTCCAGCCTGAACAACCCCAACTCTGAGCCTGTCTCCATAGCAGAGGTGTTCCAACCCCCTGAGCATCTCAGTGCCTTCCTCTGGACTCATTCCAACAGATCCATGTCTTTCTTGTTGTGGTGACCCTTGCAGGACAACACCACAAGCCTTAGTCCAGCTTCCTCCACAGCCCTCAGTGCATAAAACTGGATCCTTTCTCCCTGTAAATGCTCACAGTGCACAATTCTTTTGAATGACACAAAGGTTTATGCTTTAACGTGTGCACGTGAGACACCAGGCACGGCGGGGTTAAATTTACTAGAGGCACATCCAGGCAGCAAATGGTTGTCACCAAAAAATCTCACTTCTAGACAAGCTCATTTGCTGCTCTGCCCTGAAGCACATTCGTCAGTTTGTGGTTTGGGTCCCAATTCCCCTCCCTCTTGACTTTCTCCTTCATTTTAGTATTTTATTCTTTCCTTGATAAATCAGGAGACTTTCCCATTGCATTGCACTCAGCCCTTACCAAGAGGCTTTATAAATAACAGTAATGACCAGGCAAAAGATGCAATTCAGTTAACAGTGTAATGACTACAGGGATTAGCACTGCTGTATATTTTTTATGGGTGTAATATGTCGTTTTCGTTCTGTTGCCGTAATGAAAATAACAAATTAACAGAAGCATTATGCGAATTATACATTAAAAATGTCATGTTTATTAATCTATCTTGGCAAAAGAGAAGCTACAGCAATAGCAGTGTTAACTGCTTCATAACCTTGTTATACAATAGAGAAGAAACTCAGTTCAGCACAGTTTGACTTGGCATTTGGGGTCATTTTCGGTGACTTCAGTGGCAGTGTTTGCATGCTCAGAGCAAAATATATGTTTAAATACATTTCTGGAGAACAAGATGTTAGTAGCAGTTTCAGTTCAAGGATATTTCTTTATCTCAATTACCTATCTATGGAACAAACTCCCCACAAGACACTCTACACTTTGCAGCTTGAAAGTGGTTGTGTAACAGCTTTTGCCTTAAAATCTTGCTGCTAATTCAGAAACTGCTTGGAATATTTATCCAAGCAGCAAGTCTATTATGTTTTCTACAGAAGACAGTTCTGCCTTGTTCTCTTTGACATTAAGGGACATGGGGAATTTCTTTTCCAGCATACCCTGAACTTAATTTTGCCACTAACCTTGAGGCAGTTTGTTGAAAATCCAGAGGTGATTGTTTTCTTACAGCCTTCAGTGATTAACACTTAGTGGGAAGAATTTCTTTGTCCTTGTGTGAAGAACATTTTACTCACAGGAGAAACAAAGATTAATAATAATCTAGAGATTTACACTTTGCTTTTGTTTATCAAATAGTAACTCAGTAATATAATAGAGCTACGAGATTTCCATAATATGCCAAATTATTGACATTCATTAGATTCTAAAGACACGAGGAAATTAATTTTCTAAATGAGATTCAGATTGAAAAAAACGATATTGCGGGGAGCTGTATATTTTTTCGACAAGACAAACAGTCTCTTCAGTTTGGATTTACAGTTGAAGAGTAGAGAGATGCTGGGAAACCAC
The DNA here is from genome assembly GCA_036023395.1 of Myiotriccus ornatus. NCBI lineage: Eukaryota > Metazoa > Chordata > Aves > Passeriformes > Tyrannidae > Myiotriccus > Myiotriccus ornatus. The sequence continues at coordinate 148,895,712 of JAYRBT010000082.1, read as the reverse complement.
AGGCCTGGAGTGATTAAAGGGGCCAGGGTCTTGTACCAAATGGTGAAGTCAGGATGAGTATCCATATTTCAAGGTTTTCCCATCCCTACCTCACTGCCTGGATCACATCACCATTCCACACCCACGGGTGCACAGATCCCATATCTGCTGGAGTCTCCATCTGGTGTCAGTGGGGACCTAGGAGTTGTCTGTACACACCCAAGGGGAGCAGATGATCAGAGCTCAAAGACTAATTTAAAAAACCAGTAATAAACATAATTAAAAAGAGAAGTGGGGAGAGGGAAATAGCCATCAGACAAGTTCAAGTACAAGCCAAACTAATCACAACTCGAAAGGAAAGTGTTTATTTCATGGTTACTGTATTGGAATAAAACATGTGAAGTCATTTTCACAGGAGTTTAAAACCCAATAACAATAAATGTGAAGCTCATAGGAACTTGAGAATTCCATTCTGTGGAAATTATGACATCTTCAGAATAGATTTGTTATACTGAAATGAAACAAAGCCAAATTTTGACATTTCTCACAAAATTTAATTGCCTGAAACATTCCTTAATTGTTTCAGCTCAATCAAGGCATTTCATTTTGTTTTGATGCATTGGAATATTTAGAGCTCATTTTGCTACTGAAAATCTACCTCTATATAGAGAAATACTCTTTTTAAAATCAGGGTTTGGTTATGTTTCTTAAATTAAAAGTGTAAAATGAAATGAACCTCCACTGACTATTCTACACAGGCATTTGGCATTCTGATTTTACTGGTAATTAGAAGTTAGACTGGTTGTGACTGGCAGTCTGATCTCCCAGTGACCAGTAACTGGTAATTACAGAACATGAGCAACATCTGCCTACAGGAAACCTGTGTGGGCAGTTTATCTTGATGGTTAGTTCCAGCTCATGTAACATGGTCAGAAGACCACATTTAGATGAGGAACCCAAGTCCCATGTAGTTCTCAGGAAATAATTCCATGTTATAAGAGTCTGTTAAATCCACAAACTAACAAGAAGAGTCATACAGGACTGGGTTAGAAAATAACCAGGAATAGTAATGCTCAAGCTTTTCTAAAATGAGAAACTGAGCAGTTGAATTATTTCTAGGATGATCAATTTTTCATGCTTTAGGAACAAAATATTGTCAAAATCACCGCTTTTCAAAACACTTTGACATTTTACAGCAGAAGTTGCACCTAGAATATTCCACATGTGACTTCTTTTTGTCCAAGATTGGGATTCATCTTCATATTTCAGCATTTAAATGATAGTGTTTGCACAGTGGTGTCTGCTACGTGTGCACCAGTCCCAAACAGCAAAGGAGTAAGTAAGTAAATAAATTCTTCCTGAAATGGATGCATGGGATCATAGGATCACAGAATAGTTTGGGGTGGAAGGGACCCTTAGAGGTCATCTCGAGCATGATGAGAGCCATGAGAATGGAATACACCACACTCAATATTCTTGTCAGGTAACTGAAACAGGAGTTACTTCTTTCTTCAGTATCTTTCAAAATATACAAACAGAATTGTAGGTTGAGTCCCCAGTGGAGTCCCCCAGTCCCGCATGGGCATTGGCTTTGAAGCTCTGAATGGGAATACTACTGAGTGTGTCTGCAAGCCAGGAGCAATAAATGGGGTGGAAGGTCTACCAGACTTTATTACTACTGGTCTTAAGTTCAAGATTTAACAGCATCAGTTTACTGGGGGGGGTGGGGGGGGAAGGGAGAGAGGGAAAAACCCCTAGTGATCAGTGGCAGTGGTTTGGGAAACATGGCATGCAGGGGAGGAATACAGGAACTAACCTTCTTTGTCAAACAGAAATGAAGGAGACAGAGAATGAGAGAATGCACCACTTTGCACTCTGACTCAGGTGAAAAACAGCTTTTCAGTCAGCTTTTATTGAACTGAAATAAAGGAATTTAGCCTTAGAATGAGGGGGAAGAAGGCAAAAATCCCACCTCCCAGAAAAATCCACCTTTCCAACAGGAGCATAAAGGAAGTCTGGGATGGAGAGCATAGGGATGGGACATTCTCCATCCATGTCTAAAAATGTTGCCTGTTCTCAAAAGCAGTGCAAACATCCATCATGGAATAATACAGAACAGTTGGTCCTGTGCATTTTCTGAGTCCCTTCCAGCTCTGTTTTCTCTCATTGTCTGGAAGACAAAGGAAGGGAAAGACATGAATTCAGAACATGCTGATTTTACAGAGGCCAGTCTTGATTAAGAAGCAGACAGGTCAAGGTCTTTCCTAGGAGGGTCCCCATCCCTGTTCCTTTGGATACTCTGATTCCCAGCGTGGCTTACTATGTCCCAGGGATTTTTCACACCGGATCCTGGGAGCGATGTGGGAAGAGCCAGGCATTTCTGCCAGGCTTTTCTCTTATCAGTACCTCCCACAAAGCTTCCTTGATGCTTCTGATCTCTGGGAAGCGGGGAAGAAAGAAATCCACTCCTGATGAGTCTCAGCCTGCCAACTTTGTTGCTGAACCAATGCATAATTCATGTGTTTGTGACAGAGAGGAGTGAGTTTAATGTGCACAAATGAGCTTGGAGAACTGTGGAGTTACTGCCGGGGATGGGACATGCTCTGCTGTGGCTGTGCAGCAATTTGTGCTGGCAGCTGCCAATACTTCTGTACAAAATGCAATCCCACCATGTAAAGACTATAAGTGCCCTGTTTGGATTGTGTTTTGGTTTGCAAATCCTGTCATCACTTCACATTGGTGGTATTTACCGGTTTCTATTGGAAAAGCATAATGAGCTGAAAAAATGTTATCCAATCTCGCTTCAAAACCCCTCGGTACAGCAAATATAAAATCACAGAATGATTTGGGTTGGAAGGGACCTTAAAGATCATCTCATTCCAACCCCCCTGCCATGGGCAGGGACACTTTCCACCAGACCAGCTTGCTCAGAGCCCCATCCAGCCTGGCCTTGAACACTTCCAGGGATGGGGCAGCCACAGCTTCTCTGGCAATATTTCACATTCCCCCTTAAGTTGTTATAATCAAGGTGACTGAGTCACAGTGGGCTGAAGCATTTTTTTTTTTAACTGACATTGAAAATAAAGACATGTATTTCTGGCCTCTTTTGCTTCTTCAAGCAGTCAGCTGGACGCTGAGAGAAGGGAAACATCTTCCCATCTTCCAATCTCCAGGCATACCAGGGTTGAGATGGACCCTCTCAGGAAGAGCTTGAGGTTTGTTCACAGGGGGATGTATCTGAAATCACTCTCACCTTGTGATGACCTTATAGACTAGGTTTGAATGGTTTGTGTTGCCCTGTGTCCAATTAGTTGGTTGTTCACAAATACTAAATTGAAACTCTGGGAAAAGGAGCAAGCATCTCTTCCCATCACCATTTCTGTCCTGACCTTCATCACATCTGCCAGGGCACAAACAAAATAGAAGCCTATCTATACTATTGTTCCCTATATAAACATAAAACAAAGGTAATATTTCTTCAGCCAGCAAAATTTTGACCTGCTGCATTGACTTCCACTAAGATTGTTGGGAGACCTTCTCCATAATTCATAAAGGGTGAGCCAGAAGATGCTGCCACTGTTTCCCAGGATATTTTCTTATTCTACATGTAGTGCACTGAAGTCATTAATTTCCTGTGGAATAAGTGATGTTTAGTCTAACTTTCAATTCTCTGCAATATATTTCTTCATGCTGCAGCTGTAAAGGCTAATAAGAACTTTGATTGTGCAAATCAGAATATATTAGGCTGTTATGTTAATGTTGTTTTCCTTTTGTTTAGTTCCACTGGCCCTAGTGCAAGAAGGAGCATTGCAAATGATACAAAGTTCACAATACAAAATAAGGACACAAAATGAACCTTTGCAGGAAAAACAGAAAGAGCTCAATCTCTTTAGTTCAGCAAAAAGAAAGTTTAAGAGTCTATAATGAGATTATAATTCCTATAAAGGAAAAAGATATTATATAACAAGGGCTTTCAGTTTAGCAGACCACTGAGTAAGAATTTAAAAATGCTTGTACCAGGTACCCAAAGGATCATTTGGTTTCCTGTATGCTGGAAAATCATCTATCAAATAGTTAGGAGGTTAACACTGGCAAGTGCAGAGGGAAATGAAGTTAAGATTTTAATTGCAAGAGTAGTGAAGCACCAAAACTTACTAAACATGCAGTGGATTCCCCGTTACTGAGCTGGGGGGAAGGGATTTTCTTAAATTTTAAGGTATTGTTCAAATTATAATGAATTCCAGGAAAAATCTGTTTTCTCTTTTACAGGAAATCAAATTAAGCCATTTCAGTCATTCCTTCTGGCCGCTCCCTGTTTGAATTCGTTGCTGGTGTAAATTCCAGATGGGTCAGGATCTTTCAGCCTTTGCACTGCTGTGTCTTCCATCCAACTTGCAAGAAGGGAGGGAGGAAAAGTAACATGAGATGTTTGGATATTGCTGAACAAACACAGCTTTTCCTTCCTCTGGAGACAGGCAAATAAAAACAAATGAACCAAAACAGATGGCACAGAATCATAAAGGTCGGAAAAGACCTCTAAGATCGTCCAGTCCAACCTTTAACTCAGCACTGCCAGGTCCACCACTAAACCACCACATCTGCACGTTTTTTGAACACTTCCAGAATGTTATAACATTTATGTCTAGGACTGCTAAAAGTGAGAAAACAAATGCAAGCAGAGAATTCATGTTCCCAAAACTGGAAGAACCACCTACCCCATCTCCTGCCCATGCAGGATCACTCTCAAGAGCATAGCAGTTGACTTAATCAGAGGAGGTATATTTATTGCCAAGCATCTTCTGTCATGTGCAGAGATTTCACTCAGCTCAAACCTATAATTTTACTGACAGATTTTGCTGCCCTTCAAGCCCGAAAATTAAATCAATAATTTTTATCCAGGTCACAACATCTTTTTATCCAGGTTATGACATCGACCCTTGTTCAAGTCCCAGCATTAAGAATTTAGTTGTATCCCTCCAAAAATTCTGCAGGTCCAGTCTTAGATCCTAAAAATCAAAATAATGGGCAGCTGTGCAGACACCACAACCTGGCTGGGCCAGGCATAGGCAGCAAACCCTTCTTTTACCAGCCCAGCACAAGGAATCCACATTGGAAATTCTATAAAGGTAAACTTCCCAAAACCCTGCAGATAAAATGAGTCTGAGACATAAAATGAGTCTGAAAATTATGCCTTTTTCTTCATGCTCTCAGGACCTAACATTAACTAAGTTCTGCTCTTAAACCAATTGCTTCCTGCTTGACATTTATCTGTAGCTTTGGTCTATTTGCACCGTCTGTTCTGTTTTCCTGGAGGGAAATTACCATCTGTATTTGCCATTGTTTGATGATTAGCTACAAGTAGTATCACACACTGCTTTTTCAGGTGTTTGCTCTGGAGAAAGATTCACCTGTTTTAGTGGTTTGACTTATTACAGATTTTAATTCTAATTAATACAAAACTTTCTGTTCTAAAGAGCCTGTTTGCTCCCAGTGGCAATGGTTTCCAGCCATATTATACAGTTATGGGGTACCACTATCAGGAGTGACAGTGAAAAGCATGTTGAGATCCACCGAGTTGGCAAAAGCCAAAGCCCAGACCACAACTCCCCGTTTGCAAAAGATACGGTTCGTTATCCTTGCCTCGTATTTGTTAACTGCTCTTGGCACTACAAAAGCATCAAAAATACATATGGAAAGAAACCATAGTGGATTTCCCTGCTGAGAAAATGATATTTCAAAACCACGTTTCACTGCAACACTCATGTGGCTGCTCTTAGAGTCTCTGCAGAAGGAGGGGAAATCAAGACATGCTTGATGGAAGAAGGCCCTGCTCAAGAGCAGAGGATTGGAAAATTAATTTTAAAAAATTGAAAGCACCAAAATAATACTGTTCCTGATTTTTCTGTTCCTTCTCTGGCACAATACCCCTGTCTATTAAAGGGTTTCATCTTTTTGGATGAAGCTATTAAGATACAACACTTTTTTTCCACAGAAGGTACAAAAAATTGCTGGCCAAACTCTCCCTTCAAATAGTGAGAATTCTGTACTGGTGGCACAGGGAAAGAAAGAACTGAAAAAGAATTTTGTTAAATGTACAAAAAAAAACCAGCTTAGTGAGGCTATAACAAGAACTTCAGTGCTTGTTAACACGTTTTGTAAGTTCTGCACTTGGCCACCCATGGCCAGAAGATTAGGGGAATTGTCAGCCCAGTGCACAAACAGCAGGACTCAAATCCAAGAGCAGATTTAGACTGAGCTCCAGGGCCTTTTTTCAGAGGAAAATAGAGACTGTTTACAAGAACATGTAGTGACAGAACAAGAGGGAATGGCTTCAAACTGAAGGAGAGTGGGTTCAGGTTGGATGTTAGGAAGAAATTCTTCCCTGTGGGGGTGGTGAGGCCCTGGCACAGGTTGCCCAGAGAAGCTGTGGCTGCCCCATCCCTGGAAGTGTTCAAGGCCAGGTTGGATGGGGTTTGGAGCATCCTGGGCTAGTGGGAGGTGTCCCTGTCCGTGGCAGGGGGTGGAATGAGATGATCTTCAAGGTCCCTTCCAACCCAAACCATTCTATGATTCAGTGAAGAGCTGTCTTCGCCCCGAGGGGATGACAGTGTAGGCAGCTGATTCCTCCACATCACTGGTGAGGACTAAAGGGATTTTTTGTGTCTGCAGCTACTGTTATTTCTCTCCTCCTGTTGTTTGCTTCTCCTCCTTCCCAGGGTCATAAAACCAGCTCAGTGGTACATCTGCCACCTGCATATTCATTACTCAGGTGAACAGAAATGAGATGTATTGATGCTTGAAGCAGCAACAGACAGTTGTGTGTCATGACCAGCAGCCCAGAGACCACAGCACCCTTTACACACAGCATCCACCTTTAGGAATCATTATTTTGTATTTGCTGGTTGTTTCCCCTCTTGTTAAGGTGCTGCATTCACCATGCAGATAGCACATGCTTATCTGGTAAACCCAGAGTGTAGCAGCCTGCAAATTGCCTCTGCACTGTGTTAGCAAAGTAGAAGCATCCTGGATGTGCTAGGCATGACCTCCAGTGAAACTTTTTCACCTTGCACTTCTTTTAGGTTTGCCTGCTCCCCTACAAACTGAGAGGACAGGAGCCAAAACAGTCAGAGGCATCAGGAATAATCAGAGGCACCACGAACCCCCACCTTCACAACAAAAACTCAACAGTGTGTTTTGAGCACAGCTTGTCACTCTTATAACACTTCTCTGGGCAGAAAATCAGAGCACAGCAGGACCAAACAAAAAAGTAAAGTAATAAATATAGATAAGCACATTAAAAAAAAAAAAAAAAAAAAAAAAAAAGGAAATTACATGAGGTTTTATGTCAACTTTTTTTTTTTTAATATCCAAATCTTGTCTTCCCAGGGAAGAAAATGTCACCCCTCTGGTTTGTATTTCTCTAAGAGAAGTTATTAATCTGTTTAAACCACTCCAGACTGTAATTATCACCCTTTACTGTGAAACCAAAGCTTGAAACTTTTTGATCTTTGGTATTATTTACTGAAGCTGTCCCTAACTCAATAGCAATTTCATAATAAAAACTGTAATCAATATCTTATTATGGGATTTTTTTTTTTGAGATAAATTGGCTTTTATTCCACAGAAACCTATACATTTTCTTGTTTTAGAGAGCCTTTTCTCTCTGGATATCTACTCCCTTTTCATTTAATCTCAAATCAAAAACCAGATCCAATGATTTATTTTTTAAAGGAAGCAAAACAAATGGAATTTTTAGAAGAAGAAGAATGTCTCTACAGTGGGACCCAAGAGACCTGAATGCTCTTGTCTGGCTGTGACATGAGAGCTCTCACACTGAAGGCGTTTCAGGCTGTAGTCACCTCCTCCTTTTCAGTAATGGCTCTACTGTGTCTTCTACTGAAATAAAATTGGAAAGTTTTGTTGCAGCTCAACTACAAAAATGAAAGAGGAGAAGGTGGAAGACATGAACTGTGGAGCCAAACTGAACTTTTGTTAATGTTGATTACTGTAAACAATATTTCAGACAAGGATAGCTCACAGCCTCTGTGAAAAACCCATATAAAGTGTGAAAAAAAATCCAGAGCAGACCTCTTGCTATCAGCCTGGTTTTCCTGAGTGATTATCCTCAATTAACATTAAAAAAATAAATAACCCTTTTTTTGTTCCTTGTTCTGTTAAAGCTGTAAAGAAAGAACTGCAATGTGCAACTAAAATGAATGGCCAGTATTTAGGAGTGAACCAGTAGCAAAGGAAAAGTCAATAAGTTTTGTTATTATAATTGATGGGCAATAAGGTCACAGTAAGGATACTTTAAAATCTTTAAAGAAGTCTTTATCACAACCTTCATTAAATTAAAAAAATAAGTGCAGATCGAAAGAGTCAACAAATTACTTTCAGACTATTATGTAATATGTTAAAATAATAGAAATTAAATTGGGAAGCTTCCAGCAGCAATATAAGATGGAATTGAAGTGTGATGGATGGGTTCCGAGATATGAAACTCATTGGAATAAATGAGGTAAAAGGACGAAATGACAAGAAACTGTTTAGAACCACGAATATGCTTGATGGGAAAAGGAAATGGGAAAAGTAGCAGACTGAAATTGCAGAGCAGGAGGCATCTTTACTGTCATGTTGCTGGTCTCTCAATTTGACGCTCAAGTTCACACGGGCTGTGAGTTGGTATGTGCTGTCAGTCTTCTCGAGGGTACATGTGCTTGGTCAGAGAAATCAAAAGCAAAGAAATCAGTGTTCATATTGTGTTCCCTGTGCCTTTTTTTTTATGGACAAGACTGAGCCAGATGTGGTTTCCACCAACCTCCTGTTTCTAACTCACTGCACCCACGAGCACCGAGGAAGCCAAATTCACTGTGGCACAGCACTCATGGGTTACATGGCACAAGCTTATCTTGACCCTGCATCAAAATTTCCCTCCTCTCCAGGGGCTTTTCCAAGGTTTCCCACGTCACCAGCTGAGCAGACTGCTAAATTCAGCATCCCTCTTTCATTTATTCCACTGCCAAGGTGAAATAGAGGCAAAATCCTTCCCTGCTATACCCTCTACAAACTCACCACATGTTCTTTTATTGCTGCAAGGGGTTTACAGTGTGCATAAGACTTTTATAAATCTTTCCTTTTTCACAGGGGTAGATGATATTTATGATGTGTTTAGGAGCTGTGGGGGAAAAGGGACCGAAAATTTATGATAACCTTCCGGTCCTGCAGTGTCCAGGACATTTTCAGTGCCTGGAAATGCTCAGCACTTTGGAGGAAGGCACTCTGAAGGGATCTCAGTGCACCAGCCAACATTTGCTTCACGTTCTGTTAATATTTAAACAACAACTCTGTCAACAGATTAATTGGCACTGCCACTTTCCAGCAGTTTTATGGGTGCTTTAAACCACTAGCAGTCAATTCCTGAAAGGAAGCATGTAACATTTAAATATGTGTGCATATGAGATAATGGCAATATTAAGCATCCTGAAGAAAAGGCAGAACTGTTACCACACCGTTCTTGCTCTGAATTCCCAATGCTTCCTGTTTTCTTCAGAGAGGTGTTGACAGAAAGAGGTCATCAAAAATATTTTAAAGTTACTTGGGCACTTTTTCCCGTGGCAGAGAAGACATTGACATCAAGGACTAAACATGAACTGCAACAAGCAAGGCAGGAGAGAAGATTTTAGATAACGCAAGAAGCCGTTTCATAGAATCGTTGAATTATTTAATCATAAAGGTTGTAAAAGACCTCTGAGATCATCGAGTCCAACTGTTAATCCTGCACTGCCAGGTCCACCACTAAACCATGTCCCAAAGTGCCCTATGCATATGTACTTTGAACACTTCCAGGGACAGTGATTCCACCACTTTCCTGGGCAGCCTATTCCAATGCTTGACCACACTATCAGTGAAGGAATTTTTCCTAATACCCAGCTGAAACCTCATTTGGCACAATCCCCTGACAAGATGAGGCCAATCCTGTCATCTGTTACCTGGGAAAAGAGACTGACCCCCATCTGGCTACAACCTCCTGTCAGGGGATTGTAGAGAGCAATAAGATCTTCCCTGAGCCTCCTTTTCTCCATGCTGAGCCCCCCCAGCTCCCTCAGCTGCTTCTCATCAGACTTGTGCTCCAGACCCTTCCCCAGCTCTGTTGTCCTGCTCTGGACATGCTCCAGCCCCTCGATGTCTTTCTTGTTGTGAGGGACCCAAAACTGAACCCAGAATTCAAGGTGCAGCCTCTCCAGTGCCCAGCTCAGGGGGACAATCACTGCCCTGGTCCTGCTGCCCACACTATTGCTGGTACAGCTCTGGATGCCACTGGCCTCCTTGGCCACTTGGGCACACACTGCCTCATGTTCAGCCACGGCTGACCAACATCTGTAATATGTATGAGTTGCATGAAATTACAAGAAATCAGTTTCAGTGCTCTACACTGTCCGTGTCACCATCACTTGAAAAAGGATTCATTTCAACTTACCATCCCAAACTTGGGCATCTCTTGCAATCAGTTGATCAGGTTCGTTCAGCAGTCAGTGGCGGCAAAAAAAATCACAGAAAAAAAAGGCAGTCCTTGGATTCCTACTTTATGATGCAATGGATCATTCTCTGGAGACTCTTCTATCCCTTTTTCACTCACTGGTGAGAGACTCTACACAGTTAGATTTCAACTGATGCTTAAAAGCTGAAGTTAGGTGGGGGCAATCTTACCTCTGATATATGGCACCACTCAAACCTCACTCACTTAAATACACAGGGGTTTCCCACCTATTTTGACAGGCACATGACAGTTAATTATGGGAAGAATTAAGTGAAGTGGGCATAGATTAATGCATGGGCTTGCTCAGTTATGTGATCTGTGCCAACAGGGAAAATTTTGCAAGAGTGATAAACACTACAGTGCATAATCCCATTGCTCCACTTCACTAGCCAAGCATGTACCAGTTTCAGGAGCAGTGATACAACCTTATTTGCTCTGTAGAGAGATAAAATCCACAAACCAGTCAGAAAGAGAGGAAAATGGGCACAGAGAAAGAGAGTGCAGGCCCTAATTGATCCTTCACAAAATGTATTTACCTTGTTCTCATTCCCTGGTGAATTCATTAGCTCACACTTAGCACCATTCTTTGGTCAAATGCTCGGGGAGGAAATAAATTGAAGCAATTTGTTCTAGAACTCAGAAAATACTGTTGTATGTCCACCTTTTGACTATAAAAACCATGACAGCAAAGTTACACTTTGGAAGAGAAACAGTTCCCTCCCTGGCCTCTGAAGGTTTTCCAGAAGAAACTCATACAAATATGTTTGTGTGTGTGTGTGTTTGTGCTCATGTGTGGCAATGTAAGGGGCACAACAATTTCATGGTGTCACTGCTCCACTACAAAGAGCTTAAGGACAAAATATAATCTAGACAAAGTTTTCTGCCAACCTCTCAAACTTTTCTGCTGGAGTCTTTCTCAGTGGCACTGCAAATTAGATGGGGTTAATCAAGCCCTCTTGTGCTCCATCACGTTTCCTTCCTCAGCCAGAGGGTGAGTAAATGTGATATAACTACATTTCATGTTTATAAAGACTCACAGCTCTTAATTTTACTTTTAATTTTAAGCAATCAAGTAATACTTGTGTTCATTCAGCAGCTGTTCAGTGCCTCTTTGGTGAAGCAGGTACTTGCCCATTTGGGAGCCAAGACCATATTTCTGCAACATATAAACAGAAAGGATTTTGATATTTACCACTGAGGAAATTTTTTAAGTTTACCTAGTTACCCTACCAAGCCATCAATCCTTATTTAATGAGTGTTTTCTAGGTGCATCTTAGGTCTGTTTCTTTACTGTGAATTTCTGTAATTAACATTTCACTTAAAGCTCAGCATGATTATTTGGCATTACACCTGGAGCCTGAACTGAAAAATTAATTTATAAAAGAAGAAATAAAGACAGATTTTGAGACATTTGCTCCTTACCTTTATTTCCCTTTTTGGAGTGTTATTGAACACAATCTCCTGTAGTACAATGTTCTAAATGCCAGTAGCTATAGTTGACTGTTTGAACTTCAGAAATAGGAAATTTCTGAACTTCCAAGAGAATCTTTGATCCTCTAAGAGCTCATTAAAGTTCCTCCTGAATACAACACTATATTTCTGCAATCACTTTGCCAATTAATGCTAATGTCACTTGTTAGTAAATGTGTGAGATGCCATGACCTGGTTATTCAGAATAACAGGCTATTACTGGTTTTGACAAAGGAGCTACTCAAATTGAGCTTTGATAAGTATCTGCAAATAAACTGGCTCTGCATCATGTGTAAATTATTTAGAGAGATGAATTATCTCTTAGAGTTAATCTAAAAAATCTTCTAGAGGCGAACTTGGCTGGAAAGCTGGTATCATTATTCTCCCTTAGCCAGAGTCTTTCCAATGGAAGAGTATGATTCCCAGGTGATAATTTTGGGGGTGCTTTTTGGTTGAGGTTACCACTAAAATACACTTTCATTACATTTTTTTATCTCTCTGCACAGGGAATGAGAAAATCACTGATTGGGGGATTTCTGTCTTCCAAGGAAAGACAGCAATGTTGATGATGTGATATAATGCCAAGGATAAACCAGGCATGGTTATAATTAACACCTCCTGTATGTCCATTCTCATTTCCTTCTAAATTGTGCTACAGCCTTAAGTATTAGCAGAGCTCAGACATGAATTTACAGCTTCAAGGCTCAAATAGACACAGCCTCTCCTAAATTGTATCAGAGCTTAAAATGCAATTATAAATCATGTATTTAATTACATTACAATCTTTTTGTATACACAGAACACTCCAGTTTGCATAATCAATAGGAAAGAGAGAAGGCATCAGTGTGAACTCTCATACCTCAAATATAACATAATTTACCCAACACAAGCAGCAAAGCCAAAACAGAACTCCTCAAATTTCAGCTACAGCAGTGAACTTCTGGAGGAGCATTTTACCCTCAGAATACATTTCACTCACATTTTGAAAGCTATAGTTAAGAAAGAAATTAGAGAAAATGCTGTTTGCATTCATGAATTTATGAAGAAGGATGAGGTGAAACCATGCCCTGAGCTCTAAACTTAGAATGAGACCCTATTTTTTGCTGTGCTCTGCAAGCACAAGACAAGACGGTTTTTTCCCCAGTGATGTTACAGGATTCCCTAAGAGACTGTGGAGTCCCCATCCATCCAGATAATTGAAACCCAGCTGGACACATTCCTTTGCAGTTTGCTTTCACTAGACCTGCTTGAGGGGGGTGCACTAGTTGAACTCCAGAGGTCCATTCCCATCTCAGCCATTCCATGATTCTGTGATGTCATGAACAGCTACCCCAGCACGACACAGAAAACAACTATCAGTGTAAAGTAACTCAATGGGTTCTTTTTGTAAGACCAGATTTCCTTTCACCACAGCAGATCTGATGAGCATCCCTCACCCACCTTGCTGATGGACTAGATGTGTTCCATTAAATCACACTCTTGGAGCTGATGTCTCCATGGGTAGTTAGAATCATAGAATCACAGAATGGCTTTGATTGGAAGGGAATTTAATCATCAGTCAATTCCAACCCCACTGCCAAGGGCAGGGACACCTCCTACTAGTCCGGGTTGCTCAAAGTCACTTCCAACCTGGCCCTGAACACTTCCAGGGATGGAGTGTCCACAGCTTCTCTGGGCATCATGTTCCAGTCCTTTACCACCCTCACACCAAAGAATTTCTTCCTAATATCTCATCTAAACCTGCCCTCCTTCAGCTTATGGCCATTAGCAGCAGTAGTTGTACAACTGTTGTATAATGCAAGCATGTTCATGCCTGGAACTCAGAGTTTAGTTGAGAAAAAGCTGATTAAGATGAACCTAAACAGGATCTTCAGTGCCCATGTCTGAGGAGATCTTGTATAAGAGAGCATGGAGCATGTGCCTCATGCTCTAACAGCACCTGTCTTGCACTGACATCCAAGGAAAAAAAGTAGGAATGGTGTTCTAAGATAATTAGTCCAAGAAAACAATCTTATATACCCCTAGGGAATTTTTAAGAAAGATCAAGGATATGCATGGAATTAGCTTTTAGGTTTTGGAGGTAATTGTAAAAGAGAACTTCAAAGGCAAATGTGGCAGAATCGGGTGGAGATTTTCAGAGTATTGCTGTGCCAGGAAAGCAGTTATTCAAATACAAACAGGTAGGATGAAGCAAGACAAAGAAATAGAAGTTAAATAACAAAAGAATTAACCTTAATTTACTCTAATTAACCTAGAGATAAATTGGTCTCTGCCACAGTATTCCGCCATCACATTTTGGTTTTTATAAGTTATTTTTATTGGCCAATCCATCTTCACTTCGACTTTCTTTCTTAAGCCCTCATTATTATTCCACAGCTCAACAGCTTTTTTTTTTTTTTCCACTGGACATGTTAAATGGTGGAAAAATAAAATGGATCAATACAGCAACTCAATTAATTCCTCATCTTAAATTCTAATAAAATCAATTTGGAGAAGTGTCGTATCGTTAAGCTTACATCATAATGCAGTAATTAGAAACAACTTTCATCTTGCTTATTCCTTTGAAGATTTTAATGGCAATCAATTAAACATGCCTTGCTTCTCCATTAAAGACTTTCAAAATGGAAATTGGATGAGAAGTTAAAGATAAGGTGCTGATTACAGAATCTTCCCGCCCACCCCCATTTCAGATATTCCCCCCAAAATGTGCAAACTCACCATTAAAAAGTTAGCACAAGCTAAGTCCCATTTTCATAGTAACCAGCAGTAAGTTTTCAGTTCATAGATCGTGTTTTAACAGACTGGTGCAGTGCTTTGTGATTTGCATATTTACCAAGCAGAAACTTTGGTATGGCTCAGTGAGCTCAAATCTTTTTTTTAGGTCTACACACAGACACCTTTAGGAGTTTAGCTACTCTTTTATTGAAAGGATGCAATTTAGGATTCACTGTGTACTGTTGAATCAAAATTTCTCTGCAGGTCTTAGAGAGAAACGGATAAATTTTATATTCTCTTTCATTAATAGTAGTAATTGCAGCTTAGTAGTGATCCCCCTATCCTAGGTGCTGCACACAAAAAAATGGAAAAAGACAGCACCAGGTCAAATTTTATACATAGGCATAAACGACCAGGTATCTCCATTAATGCTTCTCCTGCTAGGGATTAATGCCCAGAAGGAATTTGCATTGAAAAAGAAAACATGCACACCCAGTCAATGGCTGAACACCCAATTAGCTGCTCTGGCTCTCCCCTGCATCTCTCTGGAATCAGAGAAATCCAACTCCCTTGACTGTTTGTGTTTCACCTTATTAAACTCCAGCAGCCTCTTTCCAGCACTGGGATGTCAGCGCTGCACGTGCTGTTCCTGGGGGTGTCCCAGCAGGGCTGCATTGACCACACATCTTCACACCATCCCCCTCACCGTGTTATCACCCCATGATGCCTGAAACAGCACTTGGGGTTGTTTTTCAGGTCTGCTAAATTGTTCAGATCGTCTATATTAACATTTACACAACAAATTATAGAATCACAGAATCACAGAGTGGTTTGGGTTGGGAAGGACCTTAACGATCATCCAGTTCCAACCCCCTGCCATAGGCAGGGGCACCTTCCACTAAATGAGGTTGCTCAAAGCCCCATCCAACCTGGCCTTGAACACTTCCAGGGGTGGGGTATCCACAACTTCTCCAGGCAACCTGTTGCAGTGCTCCACCACCCTCACAGTAATGAACTTTTTTCCTAATATCCAATATAAACCTACTCTCCTTCAGTTTGAAGCCATTCCCCCTTGTCCTGTCACTCCATGCTATTGTAAAAAGTGTCTCTCCGTTTTCCTTGTCATCTCCCTTCATCATAAGCAGATCAGAGATATTGCCATTAAAATAATGACAGCACAATAGATGTTTTGGATTAATTCCAAACCCTGGATGCCTCTTATTCTCCAGGTCTCTACATTGTCTCTTGTTATTTTTATTCATTCATCTATCTATATGGCCTTTCTGCAGTCAAAGAAAAGAAAAGAGTAACATTTAAGTAAAAGACTCTTCTAAGTATTGGAAAAATTGTTCTTTAGTCAATGTCAGCAGAATTTTATAGATAAAACTATTTCTGGATGTGTCAGTAAAAGAGACCTCATTGTGCCAACATTTGCAGTCAGCCTGAGTATTGATGAAAATATGAAATGGTATAATTAGAGTTCACTGTTATAATTAGAGTTCATCACTCTTTAGTTCATTAAAAGTTAGCATTTTCTTGAAAATGTAAAATCAACTTTTGTCTAAAAACTTTAAAAATTCTTTCTTGAACATCTTATGAAACATTAGTATGTGAAAGCAATTCTATGCTTAAGTTTTCCTGAACTTTCCTATACTTTAAATAGACAGTGAAGGAAAAGTTAGGAAAGTCTTTTCAGATGGATGTAATGCAGTCAAAGCAGAAGAAAAAAAATGAAAAAGTATGAACAAAAGCCAAAGAAAAAAGATCAAAACCAAAAATGAAAAAGAGGAAAAATGTCTTTTTTTAAAAAAAGTAGCACCTTCAGAGAAAGCAGGTTAAAAATTGTTGATTTGTAACATTTTCAAATAAAATTACATTCTTCAGTCAAAAGCTTGTGTGATTTGAGTTTGTCTCACCAAAAGGTCTAAAGGTCTACATCTGAACTAGCTATCAAGGTGCTTTTAGAGTCAATGGGAAAAAATAGCCTGTCACAGGGTATAATTCAGATGTTACAAATCAGTCAGATGGATAATGTCTGTTCCTTTGAAGTGCCTGCAAGGTGAGCCTGGTGTTCCCAACGCTGAGCAATGCAGGCACCACCTGAGGTAGGTGAAATTAATCCCACCTCTGGGTTCTCGACCTTATCAAGATCACAGGAAAATTTGTTCAGAGGCAGAAGAGGTGCAGGGTCAAACACCCAAGAACCCACAGGCTTTGGCAGAATTGAGGCAAGATGTGCACAGCAGAAGCAGATGGAAGCTGTGACAGGATGACACTGTGGATTTTTTGTCTTTGTGAAAGTCAGAGAATCATAGAATGGTTTGTGTTGGAAAGGACTTTAAAGCTCATCTCTTTCAAAATCCCTCCCATGGGCAGGGACACCTTCCACCAGACCAGGTTGCTCAGGCCCCATCCAACCTGACCTTGGACACTTCCAGGAATGGGGCAGCCACAATTTCTCTGGGCAATGAAGAGGTTTTCATGGCTGCTTGATTGTACAGCTGCAACCATCTTCAGGTCCTTTTTCATGTGTATTAGCAATAACTTCACCTGGACTTCATTTGGATTTTATCAATACCCCCACTTTTCACATCAGAAGATCAAATGGTAGAAAAATTACCTTTTCCGTTGCTTAAGTGGCCTTTGCACTCAGGAGAACGTTGTGCTTTTACTACATAAAATTGCTCCAGACGTTTGTCGGTTTAAAGGAAAGCATATTGCAGAGGGGTGATGTGAATACCTGACAAAATAATTCCATGTCGATGTCAATATCTGAACTTGACTTTGAACAAATTTTCCTGTGACACTGATAGAGAGACATTGTACTCAGCAGGAAGGCAATGAAATGCAGATCACAGGTGACTCTTTCGGAACCAAGCTGCTAGCTGGAAGATGAAGCCCAAGTACTCACTGATGGAAGATACTGGAATATCCACCTTATTATTAGAACTGAGGCATTTTCAAAACAGAAAATGTGAGACACACTACACGACTCCCAGATATTTCAGGGAGCCCTAGCAGCTGATCCTCTCAGCCACTGCCAGTGCTACTGCTGTGCTAAATAAAGTTTTGCAGTGGCACTGGTAATTGTAGTCTGTTAAAATGGAGGCCTAAGAGAACACCCACGCACCTCTAGAGAAAACAGCACCGCTTTGAGAACGATCAACCCACGGCAAGTCCACCACTGAGTCTGTATTTTCAAGGCAGAGGGCAGATAACTGTTTGCTCAGAAACTTCTGGGAAAAAAATTAGACCGAGCTTGGTTCCATTAACCCTGGTACAGGATCTGCCCTCGGGGACAGCAATCACAGCATGTGTTTGTCAGCCAGGAGGGCCTGGAGAAAATACTTGTTTGCAGAAGTCAGATCACAGTTCAGGTGTTGCGTGTACAGAACCCAACCTCACAAACAGCTCTCTGGTTGAGCAATAAATCCCACTTAAACTTGTCCAGAGCACTGAGCTGGATGTGAATTCCCCTCTCAAAACAACTTCCTTTGTCCTTCCTCAAAAGCCCTTTCCACACCTCTGCCCTGCCGATGCTTTTTTTCGGCACAGCACAGTTCCTCAGCCCCGTGGGAGGGGTTGAGACAGCCCAGCTTTCTCCTGCCCCCCCCCCCAGCAGGATGAAACTCTTTCAGAAATGACACTGAGTGTTTTCCATCTCTGTGCATCTCTTTCCATCTCTCCCTGCTCAGCAGCAGTATCCACCTGAGGTGCTGGGATCAGCACGCATCAACTCCGTGGTTGTTTTCAAAAGTGGATATCAAGGCTTGGCATCAAGTGCAAACATATTAACGTGCCAGTGGCTGCTGCCTGTCCCTCCTGCTACAGTTGCAGTGATTTCTTCCCTGGGAGGGTGGTGAGGCCCTGGCACAGATTTCCCAGAGGATTTGTGGATGCCACACCCCTGGAAGTGTTCAAGGCTGGGTTGGGCAGGGCTTGGAGCAACCTGGTCTGGTGGGTGACATCCCTGTCCATGGCAAGGCTGTTGGAACTAAGTGATCTTTAAGGTCCCTTCCAACCCAAACCATCCCACTATTCTGTGGTTATCCAGTGTTTCATGCATCTATTCAGAAAGTGTAATCCAAGTGTCTGTAATGGTACCAGGATTCATTGCAGACACTGGGAGAGAAGGCAAGGTAAGGCTGGCTCAAAACATGAGGCCATAAACACCTAAGCAATGCTCACCTTTCAAACACCCACCATGGGAGATTCACCAAATCAGAATTCATGCCAACATCCCTTGGGAATTTTGTGGCGGGGCTCCCGAGCTGTTGGCTGTCCTTTTGTTGTGCTCTGGAGAGAAATCAAGCACGAAGGAAAGATTATTCGAAACTAAAAAAGAAATACCAGTATTTCTTGCTGTGTGCTTTAAATTCCAATGGAGTATCACAGTCCTCTGCTAGTCTGGGCCATTTCCAACCAGGTAGCCGATATTTCACTAAAAAAGAAGTGCAACACATCTTCTACCATTCATTAGCAGCACAAGGCATCTTAAATTTTGAAACAGAAGTTTTATAGACAATTAATTGTCCAATGTCCTAAGGTCCCACAGGTGTTATTTTACACCATTAACCTAAAGGAATATGACAGTCTCTGATTAGAAGATGAATTTTCATCTATGCCATGACCTGGCAAAAGTCTTAATTAAGAAAAAAAAATGGTCTTTTTACACTGATTTTATTTTTTAGATAAACGTAACTACTTTATCCACTTGTAGCCATGACTTGAATCTGGTCTTTTTGAAGAAGTAAAAATACAGAAAAATCAGAGAAACTCAAGAAGATTAAAAAAAAATAAAAATAAAGGAATTGATTGCTTGAAAGAGAAACGTGAAACCCTTAAAGCATTTAATTTTACAAAGAAATTAAGAAACAAAAGCAAAACCCAACAGAAATAATTCAAATATTAACAGGGAAGCTGCAAAATTTCCATCAGCAGGGATTTCTAAGGAAAGTTTGGACTGGTATGGTTTGAACCCAAGTCAATACCCTCATGAGGAAATGGCTTGACCAGAAATCTTTTCTAGCCCACTACTTTCTACAGCATTCTCACCCTCTTCAGCTCTTCTCTGCCAATTTAAAAAAGCTAAAGCTGCACAGCAGCAATTTTGCACGCCTGGTTTTTAGCAGAGCAAGGAGTTTCTCGGTGTCAGACCTGCAGGAACCAGCAGAGGATGTTTCCTGTGGCTCCATTTGCTGTAGAGAGTATTGTCCACACCCAGCAGGCTTTTCTGAACCTCCAGTTCCACAGCCTGGACAGGTGGCTGTAACTTGGCCCTGGGGTCATCCAAAATTTGTTTTCCATACCCTTAAACTTCTGGGTTAGGTGCCACAGAGTGACTTTCAGATAGGGAAAGGAGTTGCATGCAGGCTGAAAAATCAGATTTTTTCCTTTGTTGTCCCTGTACAGTCTAGATATCGAGATCAGGTTTGGTTTGATTTCTTTTTTTAAACCGTGCAAAAAATGTTCTTCTGGTTATTTTCTGCACATGGAGGAATTCCTTTGTCAGGGAATGGCTTAAATAACAACCAGACAGAGGGCACTAAACTTTAAAAATGCTTAATATTATGAATTTATTTAATTTATGCCTCCCATACTGCTATTCATCAAGCTATTCATCTCTTCTGCTGTCTGTTCCCTGCCCCAGAAGCTATGCTGTAATTAAGAAGGGGTTTTATAGGTCTTGTCCAGGTTTACTGGGTTAGATCCTGACCTGAAACACACCCAAAACCAGGTGTGCAATGAGTTTTAGCTGGTTAATCAGGTCCTGAAATTAAATGCAAGTACTGTGTTCAAGCACCTCTTTCTTATCAGTGGTGGCCTGTACACATCCCACCTCACCTTTAACGTAGTCTATTGGAATTCAAACCATCTTAAGCAACACTTCATTAATATTAATACAATTATCTTTTAATTTTTATGAAATCATATTTGTGTATAATTTTTGTGCTTATGGAGCCTTGGTAGGCTTGCACAAGGATTTGGCTGTGGTTAAGCAGAACAAATGTCTCTATTTGCCCCTGGTAACAGTTTTCCTCCTTTGCTCTCACACCTTCTCCTCTCTCCCTGGTTTCAGACACTGTTGCACGTTTCTTATCCCTGAGACTGAGAGCTCTGCTGTTTTTCATTCATACAGATCCTCCCTAAACAGAGCCCTGATCCTTTCTTGAGGATCCCTGGTGCTGCAGCAAAGCAAACTCATCATGTAAGGCTTGAGAGCTCCCCTCCTGCTGGGCAGCTTTGCTCTTGGCCACGATGCCATTAGCATTCATAATTTCCAGGAGTGGTTCAGCACAGCAGGAAAAGTTTGGGAATGAGCAACAGGCACAGAAAAAGCTCTGCTGTGTGGAGGGGGCAAGCTGCTGCCCAGTGCAGTGAGCACCTCAGCTGGGAGTTCTGCTCACTCGTCATCAAACCCAGATTTGCCTTCAGAGCCAGGTCTCCAAATCTCTGATGGGCTGAGGACAGGCCCAGTCCCTGTGGCAGTGCCCATTTTCCTCTGGGAAAAAGAAATGCACTGGGAAAAATAGTCCCAAGCGTAGGAAGCAGTCCTTGGAAATGCTCAGAAGGTGTGT
>JAYRBT010000082.1:148861907-148874333 GCA_036023395.1 Myiotriccus ornatus | reverse complement strand
TGACCCATCTTTCCTGCTGTCACCGTGCTGGTGTGTGCCCTCCTGTGGCTGGCACACAGAGCTTGCAGACTAAGATGGGAAGCAGTTACTGACTTCTTTCATAATTATTTATACACCACTCAAAGCATACAGCGCCTACTCCACAAACCCAAACAGCCCCAGGAACTCTACTGTTTGCCAAGATGACAGGAAAAATAAGAGACATCTCATTGTGCATGAGTCTGTTCCACTGTGCATTTCAATTACTCATGTTTTTGAAAACATCTCATCATGCATTTACTAAAGAATCAACATCTCCCTTTACCCAACCCCAAATTTCCCTTTCCTATCCTTACTCAGTACAGCTGTCAGAAACATTCTTGATTTTTTTCCATAAGATCGGATATTGATTTGAATAAAATGCCTGTCTGAGGAGAAGCTGAATTCAAAGAGTGAAAATCAGCTCTAGATAGGAATTACATCTCTTTTCTACCACCCATGGAAACGTGCAGAGAAGACTGAAACAGTGAAGGAATCGGGAGAATGAAGTTTGTATTTTTCTGTAGTGCAGAGACTAAAGCTCTGAGCAGTTGCAAGAGACACTCAATCTCAGCTTTCTAACCACCTTTGCCAGACAAAAACGTTCTACTTAAATTAGAGAGATGTAATTGCACTACACTGTGCAGAGGTAAATGAGACTCAGCCATGCATGAGGGTCTTAGGAAGAAGAAAATAAAGAAGATTCTGCGGTTTCCATGGAACTAGTCTTCCTGTCAATCTATTTGATCTGAAAAGCTGGGCTGAGCAGTCTTTCTGGATTTTATTATTATAGCATCAGGAAACTGCAGTGACTTGAGAGGCCACCCACAAACCGAAAACACATTCACAATTCTCAGACATTTTTGCAGCCTTTCAACAAAACTTAAGGATTCAAAGTGCCTGCCTTTTGGTGCACTGTACCTTTGCTGAATTTTGTTGTAAATGCCTCCAATTGATTAAATTAGCTGCTTTTATTTATTTTTTTCTTCAGGAACTGTCAAAAGTCCTGGCTTTTTACCACTATTACTGCCTGCAGTTCCTTTAAGAGTCAATAGGCAGAAAAGTGAAGACATCTATCCCACTAGCAGTTCGTGGTCCATAGTGGGGGTGAAACACTAATGGATCCCCCGAGGAGCAGAGTATGAGGGATTGTGCTGCACCACAGCAAGCAGAAGAAAACTTCTTAAAGGATAGGGAAGCCACAAAATGACCAAATGACCAAATTCATGCATAAGAGTAAAGGGCTGTTGGAGGTAATGCTGGTAGGACACTGGAGACAGGGACTGGAGGAGGAGGCAAAGAAAGCTGAAGGAGTGGAAAGGTCATTTTTCTGAGCACTCACCTCTTGTCCACGTTTGTTATTTTCTTTCAATAAATCTGTATGTAAACAAAAAGATCCCTAAATTATCTATTTGGAGTAGGAGGGGGTTCTGATCTCTGTGCATATGCAAACACAGGCACATGGATTAACCATTTTATTCCAGGCATTGCTGGGGCATGAGGAGGAGGTAAACAAGTGAGGAAATAGCACGAGGAGGTCCTGGCAGTATAATCTTCCTCTGGACAGAGCTATAACATAGGTAAGTCTGTTTGTGGGAAGTATTTAGGAAAGTCAAGGGCAGGCCTGAGCAAAATTTCTGCCTCTCAGTTTTCCTGGGAGCTGAAAGTCAATTGAAATAACCTTTCAGTGTTAGTTTACATACTTCCAGGAACTCAAAAATTGCTGAATTTGTGAGAGCTGGAACACCTGCAGGAGCCTGGAGAGACTGGAATCTCAGCAAACAAGAACAGGTCAACCCTCTGAACTGGGCTCTGGGATTTGCCTCTGGAGAACAGAGGCAGAAGAGCTGGGGAGAGGTGGCAAGGCATTTATCCTCTGTGATTTCCTCTGCCAACCAGGACTGAGAGCAAAAACTAGCTGGTGTCCTAGAAGTATACCAAGCATCTCACCATCCAATCCTCATAAAATCTCAAGTGCAAATCAGGACAGATTTTCTCTACAGGTTACCACAACTGGTCCCTTTTCTTGTCTCCCTGCCTGCGTGTGGCCAGACTCAGACAGACAATTTGGGCTCTCCTCTGTCTGTCCTCAATGCTTTATGCATCACAGGCTTTGCCTGGTCTTTGAAGCTGATAAATTTAAGCAAGAGCTGTTGTTTTTCAAGCCCTCTTGTGTCTATGAGCTCTCTGTAGGCTCACAGCTCCCAGACTCCACTGAAGCCTTGTCACAAAAGCAAACACCAGTCCCTGTGGCTTTCATCCACGGCATTCTGAAAAGGAAAGTAAATGTGTTGCATAAAACCAGATTTTACTTTTTTTTGTTCCTGGAAAACTGAAAAGGGGAAAAAATCTCTAATTAAGAGTGAGGTGAAGTTATTTTCATTCTTTTTTTTTTTTAAGCTTAGTGAAGCCCACGGGAAAGAGGAACTACAGAAATACAAAGTGAGCAACTTGGGTCTAGTGAAAGGTCCCCCTGCTCATGGCAGAGGGGTTGGAACTGGATGATCTTTGAGGTCCCTTCCAACCCAAACCATTCTGTGACCCTATGAAAGCTCTGTCATGACTGCATACAACACTGCCAGGAAAAACAAAGAAATAAGACACAGGTCTAAGTTACTGCAGCTCCAAACCCTGTATGTCATTTACTGGCAAAAAATAAAGGAAGTTTAAGTTGACACAACTGTCCTCACCTGCAATGTATCAAAAGAAGGTCCTGGGAGTGATAACTGCATGGCCAATGCAGGGTGAC
Source organism: Myiotriccus ornatus (assembly GCA_036023395.1). Taxonomy (NCBI): domain Eukaryota; kingdom Metazoa; phylum Chordata; class Aves; order Passeriformes; family Tyrannidae; genus Myiotriccus; species Myiotriccus ornatus. Next base: position 148,871,566 of record JAYRBT010000082.1, on the reverse strand, counting down.
CTCTCTTTGCCATGTAACTCCACTTTCTGATGGAGCCTCCAGGGTGACCATCATAACAAACTATTTCAAATACTGCACAATGAAATTTGGCCCCATTGTGATTTCCTTAAAGTCATAGAGGAAAGGGTAACAACATCAAGAAGATAACACAAGCCCACCGTCTACATTTTGCTTCTCTAAAGGCCCAAGCTGGTACCCAACTGAAAACTTTGTTACAAAAAGACCAGCCTAGATGCTGCTGGTACTCCAGGTCTTATTCACCTAAGCTGTTTTACTTTCCTGACAACCTGCAAATGCTTTCTGCCTTTCCCAGAGCCCTTAATGCATCGCATATTTGCAGCAGCAGAGTTTCCCTGGGATAGGTCCATTTGGTCGGCTGTACAGCTCAGATGGAAGATTGTTTTAGATTAATAGAGCCTGTCACTTCTAAAGTAACAGCTGTTACTCACAAAATTGGACATTTTCCAGCTAACCACTGCTCTGAACAGAAGAGTAAATAGAGACCATTTAGCAGAGGCGAGAAACTCGGCGCTGCTGGAGAGTCAGGGCTGTCACAGGTGACAGCTGTCCTCGGAGTGGGGAATGGGGTCAGGCAGCACAAGTGCCCTCCCATCTGCTTCTTCTTCAACACTAATTGTCAGCCTTATGCTTTACACTGGCTGATGCCTCAGGTAAATCAAGCTTTGACGTCTCCCGTCTGAGATGAGCCCGCGGAAATAAGAGCAGAGATTTTTTGCAAGATGTTTGCAAGCTGTTTATCCAAGCAGCCAGGAGCTGGAGGAGCTCACCCAGGGAAAGGTGTAAACCCTCACCAGAAGAGCTTTCAAAAATAGGCTAAAAGAGCTCCTCTGACAGCTCTGTTTGTTAACATTTCCACAATGTAGAAACAGGGAGACTTCTTCAATATTCCTCTGTATCTTGTGACACACTGAGCTGCTAAAAGTTGCTGAACTCACCTGCTAAAAGAAGTAGATATATTGAAATGGCTGATAAATCAGTGGCTCAGCCTTATTCTTATCTGAGTAGCTTATATTTAAAGATCACATAAAATCATAGAATCATTGAACTATTGAATGGATTGGATTGGAAGGGACTTTGAAGATCACTTGGATCAGTTCCAACCCCCCTGCCATGGGCAGGGATACCTTTGACAGGTTGCTCAGAGTCCCATCTAGCCTGGCCTGGAACACTTCCAAGTATGGGGCATGCACAGAATAATAGTAAAACGTAATTATAAATAAATAATAATAATAACAAATATTCTTCCAATTTCGACATGAAGGTCTAGAACTGACCTGATGCAAGACATTACTCCCTTCAGACCACTTTCTGGCAGTCACATCACAGCAGCACAACTCTGGAAATATCCCCCAGGAAAAGCCCAGAGAGGGAAGGTGTTGACAGTGCTCTTGTTCCAGCACAAGCAATTAATTTGTAGCAGAAATTGCCAAATGAGGAGCTATGCCCAGGATCATGGAGTTCCAACCCCTTGCCATTGGCAGGGACACCTTCCACTGGACCAGGCTGCTCCAAGCCCCATCCAGCCTGGCCTTGAACAGTTCCAGGGATGGGGAGTACACAAACTCTCCAGACAACCTCTGCCAGTGCCTCAACAGCTGCACAGTAAAGAATTTCTTCCTAATATCCAGTCCAAACCTACCTTCCTTCAGCTTAAGGCCATTGCCCCCTGTTCTGTCATTACATTCCTTTGTCCAAAGTCCCTCTCCAGCCTTCCTGAAAACCCCCTTTAGGTACTCCCTATATCCCAAAATAGCATTTCATGCCACAGAGCCCATTCTTGGGCAAAAGCTTGTCCCATACTGGATTTTCAAAACACCAAGTACTAGCATGTGCTGCTAAGGGTTGCACACAAGAAGAAATATCCATGAGCTTCATTTTAGAAGGACACAGGAGCCTTAAGCAATGTTCAGGTCTGGGGTTTGTTTTTAAAAGTACTGTATGAAAAGCAGCACCAGTAGGGAAGGGAATGCTCATGCATTTCTTTGAATTTTATTTCTCAGTCAATGCAGAGCCGAAAAAAGCCTCATTATTTTCATACCTACCAAATATACAACACTGAGTGAATCAGGTCTGGCAAACAGATAGAATTTCATCATCTAATTTTTTTCACCTCTTCTATTGAATAGCAAGGCATGACAGAAAAGTCTCCAAAATCAGATATTAACTTCAAAAAGGTTGATGGCGACAGAATTTTCTCACAGGCATGAACTAAGATAGACATCCCAGAAGGCTGCTTGCATCTGATCTTAAAGGCACTCCCTGGCAAACAAACGTCTTTCTCTGCTCTCCTGGGGGCTTGTTTGATGCCTCCCAGCAGATGTCAGAGATGATGTGTGAAGGCCGCACCCACATCACATATCCAGAGTGACACACTGTGCTTCCTCAGCTCATGAGAGTCCCTGAGCACTGTCCTCTCACAGAGCGGATTCCTTTTGCCACACATGAAAGCCTCGTTAGCTGAAACTCAGTCCTGTATGAAACACAATGAGATGGATTCCCAGACCTTTTCATCTTCCCCTTTTCCAGTGCCTGAACTGTCATGCCAGCTAATTCAGAGGGAAAATGTGCTGCTAACGAAGGCAGTAAAACAAATTATTTTCCTTTCACTTCAGGTCACTTCCAATTTCTCAGTTTAAACTGCATTCAGGTTGAGTATCTCAGTGCAGTCTTACAAGCAGAACCCTCACCAACACTCCTGCTCTATCACCACCATCTCCACAACTAGGGATCAGCTCATCACTTGCTGAGAATGTGTTGGCTTTGTGACTTTTCCAGTGGCCTGACATAGCCTTTAGAGGCTTTTATATCAAGCTGTAGGTAGTGTCCTACCAGGTAAACGTGTGGGTGGCAATAAGCACTCCAGAGCCGTGAGGAAAACATCACTACAGACACTGCAGGTGGAAATTCCTGTTATATTGCACATCCCAGTAAAGGGTTATCTCTGATGCACCATCCACAGGGCTATTTCCTAAGTCTGCTCACCTTGGCCAGTGCATCTGCTGCCAGGCAAAGGAATATGAGGCAAACCCATACTGGAAAAGGCCATGACAGTGTGGCAGCTCAAAGAGAGACAGCAGGAGATATCTGCCCTTCATGCTGTCACTGTCCTGCTGGTTCCTGTGCTGGAATGGTGGGTGATGACTCCACACTGGTGGGAAAAGGGTGCAGTGTGGGCAGGAAACGAGGGAGGAGGTTTTGGAGAGAGGAAGAATGCTAATGTGCAGCTGGAGAGGGATGACAATAAAACAATGACAGAGGAAATAAACAAAGGAGGGAAAAATCCAAAATGCGCATGCTGTCATTATTTAACCAAAGAATCCTGAGGACACTGATAATAGTGGTCCTTGTCAGGTCAGTGTCCAGCAGGAACCTTTAATGAAGGCCATCAGCACCATTGCCATCTGCCCTGTTCCCACTGATTGTGCCACCAGAAATTCAAACCATTTTAAAATCACAGCCTCTGCAGGGAATTGTTTTCTGTGGGCCCCACTGATGGCTTGACACACCGGTGGGAGCTGTGGGGACAGAGTGGGCACTGAGCTCGCTCCATCCATACTTACTTCCACACTTTCATCTTTCTGCCCCTCCATCCCTTCATTCATCTGTCCCTCTACTCTTTCATTCCTCCTGGTAAAGTCAGTAGTGCCAAGGCTTGGCTGGGCATGACCTTTTGTTGTGACTTGTTGGAGGAACACATCTGTCCTTAGTCTTATCAGATACTACTTTCACTGTAGCACTTTACTCTCTAACGGAGATGATAAGACAGAGAAAGAGAGTAAGAATAGGACATGGACTTCAAATCCTCCCGTGGAGCAAGTCCCAAGGAGGTTCATCATGAGGCCAAGGAGCTCTTTACCACAGGATGTTGTAGGTGCTGAGAAGTGGTGGGTTTCCATGGGTGTGTTCTTGCCAAGAGAGCCAGTGATTTTACAAAACACAGAGAAACCACCTCCAGGCCAGGAAATCTCTGAACACCAAGTGGCTGGATGTCAGAATAGTAATTTGGGAAATACATGTTTATCTTGTTCTTATACCTGGTATCACCCTGGACCACTGCCAGGAACAGGACACCAGGCTACACAGCTAATAAAGCCTTCCTTATGTCCTGTTATCCCAGAACCTATTCCATACTCCATGTAATCAGTATTTCCTCTTCCCTCAGAGCCTTCTTTCCAAACTGACCCAGTGTGCAGCTTCCAACACCACTTCAGTCCCTCAGAGGCTCCAGGGACCATGACACCAGCTCCACATTAGTCCCAGTAATGTTTTAGTCCCTTCTGCCTCAGCTCCCCTTCCACCAAGAAACTCAGATTCCCAAAGTCAGGTCTGGGAGATGGAAGGAAAGTGTAAAAGCAGGGAGACACGATTTGGGAAAGGAAGAGTAAGCTAAATAAATCCACAAAACCAATAAGTTGTCTTATCTTCTGCTACTCCAAAGTCTGCACTGTTTTTTACTCCTAGCTTACACTTTTTTTCCTAGTCACCAGTGCCAACACGTACTCTCAGAAAAGATGCCTTTAAAGCTTTGTTGGCTTCATAAAATGCTATTTTTATTGTGAGGTGTGATGAGTACCTAAGAAATCTCTTGTACCCCTGTCAAAGACAGAAATCTATCTAAGGAAGATGTCTTTTCTTAGGGAACAGCATGAGGTGAGTCCAAAACAGGTCTGTGATAAGTAATTGCTTCCAATAACTTGGATTATCTTAGTCTTGGCAGCTGCTGGCCTAAGGCATCTTGTGTAAAGGGAAAAAGTGCAGCATTTAGAGTTGGCTCAGGGCACCTCATTTAACAGTGTCTGAACTGTCTGGGCTTTGCTTGCCCACAGGTTTCCCCCCCATTTCCTCAGACAACCATCTCTTCAGGCAATATACCCGTTGGGTTTGACCAAGTGCCATCGACACAGTTGTGCCAGGAGGGGTGGAAATAGGCACCCAGACACCCATTTGAGCCCAGAAATTCCATCTGTACCATCCTGCAGTTGCAGCATGTTCCTGCAGGCTCGGAAGAAATTGTTTGCCCTGGTGGCAAACGTCACCACAGCAGCAAACTCGTCTTCTGATGCAGCATTGCTGGGCATGGTTCTTTTTTTTTTTTCCTTTGTAAAAATGTCTCTTTAATAGGTTTTTGAGATCCTGAAACTCTGTCAGGGACATGTGTGTGCTGGGAGAGAGCAGAGGACAAGCAGCCAGCCTGATTAATGGGAGGATGATGAATTGTGTGCATGACCCGAGTGTGATGGTTTGGCACGTTATTTGTGCCTTTTTCATCTCTATTTGAGAGCTGCCTCAGCAGAGCAGCCACTCGGTCAGGGCACTGGAGAGTCACAAGGCTCTGAAAGATGCACTTTTGTGTGCAGAAACAATGGTTGCTTTTAATTTGTCTCTCATTTCAGGGCCCTGTGCTGCTTTCCCTGCAGCAGGGAGAGGGAGGTGAGGCCCTGCTGGGTGTCTGCTGGGCTGCACCGGGATCATACCCGCAGGTCCACCCTCAGAATATTTATTTGACAGGACAAGAGTGAGGAGAGGCAGTAAATGACATGCAGATCAAGTATCAGCCACAGAGGTTGCAGAGGTTGCCACAAGCTTGGCAACGTGTTTATAAAGCTCCCTGGCGTGCTCTGACTGCAGAGACATCCTTGTTCTGCATCTGGCTCTTTGGTCAGAGTGGGCTCCACTAAAAAGGCAAGAAGGGCAGAGGCTTGGGCAATGATTTGCCACTGACTGGACCACTTCCATCTTAACTTGGAGCAAGAGATCGACTTTCAAGGAGGTCTTTCCCAGACAATGTATAAATGTCATCTGAGGAGTAGCACAAACCAGGGACTGCTCCCAAAAGGCAGAACAAATCACACTTTTCAAGTGAGGATGTTTAATCATACATATGCCAACTTGCATGTGTCCTCTGGACCAAGGAATGGACTCTTATTTATCCATAAAACATTGTCATAGAAACTAAGCTCTAGACAAAACTGAATTTATTTTAAGATGACAATTATAGCCCAGTGGTATTTACCAGAGAAAATTAAGACAAAAAAAATACAAGCAGATCTTCTTCATCTATAGACTCAGATCTAAAGTCAAAGAGGAACCAGCAAGAACCTGAAGCACTGCAGATTTGATTCCTTCCAGCGACAGCTATTGATGATACACCTTCAGCTGTGCCTGCTTTCCTGGATACTTCTATGGTTTCCCATGATCCTGCCACTTGAGAAAGACACAGGACTACATTCCTGTGTGGCAGTCTCACTATAAACACAGTGATATTATGGCTGCAGGGTGTTTGTAACTAGGGCATATATGTTATTCTCCATGTACAGCACATGGATTGAACTCACCTGTCCCACCAGCTCCCTGTCTGCACATCTCTCACCCTGGGACAGTTTTCTATCCCAACCCTCCCCTGCTGCTCTCTGTTGTTGTCCCCACCCAAGCAAAGGGTGTAGATCTGTGCTGTTGGCAACAGGAGACAAAGGTAATAATTCCAAAAAAAAAATCATAGTTAGCTTAAAACTACAACTCCAAACACTTTGGCCTTCCTATGTCTAGATCCAAGCATTGTCCTTGCATCCACATCCCACTCCTTCAGCCTAGTTGCCTGTTGGAATCCCCCAGCTCTTTGGTGGCCCTGATTATTATTTCTTCTGGGCTGCTCAATCCCATTCCAGGCTCCCACTCTCAGCACCTCCAGCTCCGTGTGCTGACCCTCCATGGATCCATGAGGCTGCCTCCTACCTCTGCCACCACTTTACCATGTTCTCACCTTGGCCTTGGGATGTCGTGCCCCAGCCTTGCCTCTGCTGTAGCTCTGAGTGTGACTGTCCATGTCCAGCATCTTCTCCTGCAGATATCCAGTGTCTGCCCTCCCTGCTCCTTGTGCTGTATCAGCAAGCAGAGTAAAAACTACTCAGGACAAAGACTATTCACAAATTACATTCTGTGGATTTGGCTGCTTGCTGTGGCGAGATATCACTGCTTTCCAGAGAGGAAAAAATCAGACTTTTTTGGCTTTCTGTTTAGATTTTCATTGAAATTTTAATTTCCCAAGTGGACTCCAGCCAGGCTGAGCTCATGGCTACTACCAGGCTTTGGGCCCAGGAGGGAACACAGATTTTAGTGCACTGGCTGTGCTTCACTGAAGTGGCTGGAATTAAATTCTTGACTTCTTCATGCGGGAGGCTCTGGAATTCAAAAAGTGTAATGAACAAATGCTTATACGAATTAATTAGAGCTTTGAGATGTGGATTTCCAGAATGTCAACAAAAAAGTCCACCTTGGGAAAGGGTTGGCAAGGTCAGTCCCGGGCTCCAGCCTTGACTGCAGGACGGCAGTGCCTGAGGGCAGCTCAAGAAGAAAACCAAGGGAATGGGAATATTCACTTTGTTGACAAAAAAAAAACCTTGTCTCTTGATTTCTTTATCAAGGCAGAGGTTTCTTCTGACCTGATCAATACTGTCCTGCATTCAGACATTTGCATCTGCCTAGCACTGGGCAGAGAGCAGTTGCAATGACCACAGTTCAGTGGGCTGACTCACACACATGTTGCTGCAAGGCTGGGATGTGCATTAGCAGGAATTTTAAGTTTTCAGATGGATGTGTTCATCTAATGAATTAGATACAAAATATATTTCTGACCAGTGTTTAACTTTGGATCAAGTTTCTAAAAGAGATGTTAAAATGTATATTAAGAAAATAGTCTGGAATTCTATAGGACATAAAGGGAAGCTGAAAAGGTGTGAAATCAAGTCCACAAGGAGGATTTCAGAAAAAGAAATAAATAATTAATACCTTTTCCCTGCATGAGTTGAAAAACAGATGGGAAACTATGTAGAGGCTTCAAAAGGGAAAATCATGGTCTATAGAAACAGGCTGCAAAGTCCATTCAAATGTCTCACTTGTCCATCAAACAGAGGGAACCCAACAAGCTGGATGAAATCCTATTTTGTCAGATGGAGCTTTGGTTTTTCTCCCTTTCTCTTCTATCCTCTGGTGTTTCTTGTTTTTCTTGCAGGAAGAGGAGCCCAGGGTGACCTCTCCCCAGCTCCTTTCCATATCAAAGCTGTAGAGCTGAGTGTGATCTGACAGGAACTGGGTTTGCCAGGCAGCATTCACCTCATTGCTCAGGACTCCTCTGAAGTTCCCCAGACACTGTGAGCGGCCACTGCTCTTCACGGCACAAAATATCCACGAGCAGAGCCTCTGCTGGCATAAATTACCAGTTTGCAGCCCGTGAGGACTTGCCTCTACCTTGGTCACTCACACTTGCAGGTGGCACTTCAGCCCATTTCTGATGGACTGTGTGATCCTGGGAGGTGTGAGCAGCCACCTCTACTTTCCCTCTGATCATAACCTAAAGGTGACCTTGCAGCATTCAACAGGTTCATAATTTGGGATATGGAAAGCTCAGAGAAAAACCTTTCCCAAACATCTCAAGCTTTCTCAACAACAAAGATTTTTCCAGAGCAAGAACTGTTCCAGTCTTAAATGCTGGTGAAAAAGGAATGTATGGTTCCTATGTGCTCAAAATTTTGCTCACACAACTCTATTTTCCATTTTGCTCAGGCACTAAACTCACATGTCCTCATAGTTTAGCATTCTTCATGCTTGGTAACTTGACTGGCTCAGCTTCAGTTGGCTTGCCTGGGGAACCATGAATTTGACCTTCCAGTCACATCACCTGCATAGAAACTCCTTCTCAACCCTCAGACTCTTCTGAGACCGTCCAGTAGAAGCCAATTATCATATCTGGTAGTGTTGAAAGCAATATTATGCACAAAACTTTCACACGTTCTGAGGGTTGAACATTTCTCTTTTCCTTGGTCATGGTGGGACTCCTTGTGGTCTTCTTAATTCCTAAGAATGCATTTCTATAAAGGGCACATCTCAGAGCAAAATCTCAATAGCAAATGTCTCTTTAGGAGCTGTACCCATTCCATATAGTATCAGGCAGGGATAAGATTATCTCACATCTGAGGATGTTTCTGATACATTTAAGGCACAATAACTATTGATTCCCATGCATAAGCAGAGGGGTAAATATGGCAGAGATGATTTCACAGCTTTGAAAATTCCAGGAAGGAAGAAAAATAAATAAATACAAAACAGCCAGTACGCATTTTGCCAGATGAAATCATTAAGGAACAATGTGTGTTTTCTGAAAGTACGAGAGCCTCTTAAATACAGTGAAAAGATTCATCTGGTTTTTAACAAGAAGGAAACAATAAGTGCACAGTTGTACCCACTGATAGTCACTCTCTGGGCACGTGTGAGTGGCAGCTTTCTCCAGTTATGTACAGCAGGTTGGAAGAAAACTTAGGGGAAGTAAAACAGGAAATTTAAAAGGAAAAAAAAACCAAACAACTGAGCAGCCTGAGAGCAGGAACATCAGGAACATTTGTCTTTCTGTGTGGTAGAAAGTCTCTGAGGGTCAGTAACACCAGGAAAGCAGCCACATAAAGTGTAGTGTGGCAGTCGTGTGATCATGGAATGGTTTGGGTTGGGAGGGACCTAAAGATCATTCAGTTCCACCGACAGGGACCTTCCACTATCCCAAGTTGCTTCAAGCCCCATCCAACCTGGCCTTGGACACTTCCAGGGATGGGGTAGCCACAGCTTCTCTGGGCAACCTGTGCCAGGGCCTC
>JAYRBT010000082.1:148793393-148834759 GCA_036023395.1 Myiotriccus ornatus | reverse complement strand
TCTAGTTGAAGGTGTCCCTGCCCATAGAAGGGGGGTTGAAACTAGATGATTTTTGAGGTTTTTGAGGTACATAATTCCAACCTGACTAACACAGACATCAGGTGATGCTTGTTCCACACAAGCAGAGAGGAGGGACTAAGGCCAGGGTGGTGCTACAGATGCTGCACAAACATGGACGTGGGCATAAATGGGACAATAAAAAAAGCTGAAAGGAGATGGACCTTGAAAAGTCAACTAACACAATATTTATTGGCTTTTGATAGAAGACTTTATTGAGCAAGAAAAAATGATACCAGCCAATAAAGACTAAAAATAAGCACATTGTAAGAGTTATCCAAGCACAAGTGGAGGAATATAAAACAGGAAGAGACAGGGGTCATGGACATTTACCCACATGCTCAGTGCTCAGGGAAGCGCTCAGGTGAACTGGAGCAGTTAGGATCATGGTGGAGAGGATGTTGTAGAGCCTGTCACTAGGCTGCAACCAGGGAAACACTGACTTCTCTGAACAAACAAGTTACCCCAGATCCTTCCCAAGAACTTTGTAAGTCCCTTATAATGATGTCAACATCTGAAGCTAAGGAACTTCGGGAGGGGGGGAGGGAAGATAAAAAGAAAGAAAAGAAAAATAAGGGGGGGGGAAGGAAATATAAGAGAGAAAAAAAATCTGGGAAACGGCTGGGAAAACTACTCCAAAACCAGTTTTATTTTAAGTTCAGATACTAACGTTTACACTGAAATGCTGAGCCACAGGAGAATGGAATCAACTGAGCCTGTAAAAACAAAATAGGGCACATTATTAGACAGCACTTTTAAAATTAGTTTTGATGTTCACTTAATTATATCCCCTTGGCTGAGTCAGAAAAACAGAATCTTGCCTTGTTATTACCATTTCACATTGTTTTGAAGGTCTTTGCTTGGGTTCAGTGGATGATATTAATGGGATCTGTCAAACAATAGGATAATCTTCATCTCAGTGAAACAGTTACCTCTCCCAAAGGCACGTTTTTTGATAAATGGCTCTTTCATGTAGACACAAGGCATTGAGTCATGAGTTCAAAATATAATGGCTTACATGATTAACACAGAGTTAACATGGGAAAGGTATAATGTACTTAAGAAAAATCTCTTTATTCCCAAGAAGGAAAAGAAAGATGGGGTAGAAAGAGAAATATTTACTGCCAGATCTACAGCAACTGCATCCACTCACAGTATAATTATTAAAATTCCACTGCCCTCCAGTGAGGGCGAGGGTCCAGGGAACTTAGGACAATGGAATTGCCTAAAAATGTAACTCTGTTGGAAGAAAATTCCTTGATAAGTTTATCAAAATTACTACCAGAATGAGTAATTTCTTCCAACACAGTTAGAAGTTGACTGTAAAATCAATCAACTCAGTGAAAGCGGCAAGGTGTGTTTGTCAAAGCAGTATTACCAGCAAGGAAGCATATTACAGTAAAAGTGCAGCAAAATGCACTTTTTTTGCTCAGAAAAGCTGTAATTTGGCAAAGAGCTTCAGCATGTGCCCAAATTATGAGGTATGTTACACATGATGGAAATCAGGTTGTTATTCCCCAGAATGGTGTAACTGAATTTCCTCCATTTGGCAATTAACAGAGCACGGGAAAAATACTTTAGAAATCCAAGAATAAATGTATCCAGAGAAGTAGCAGCACAAGTCTGATTGGTACAAGACTCTTGGCTATGATGTCCAAGCCTCACAAAGCTTGTACAACTACATCCACTACTAATTCACCTGCGACTGAACACGCTGCAGGCCTGCCAATAAACCAGAGTGCCTCAGGCCTTTTTGGAAACCTATTCTACATGAGAAACACGAGAGCCCTGACTCCTCTTATTTATGATTCAAAGCAGAATCTCTAGGGCTTTGCCAAGGCTGAGAAACGCGCACTTTCCAGGGCACGTGGCAACCTTCAGCTAATAGAGGTCTGGAGGAACAACCCCTCCTCACTGGCACGTTTTCCCAGGGCAGCAGGACTACCTGCAGCGTCTCAAGGTGTGGGCTGTGGGCTATGGTCTGTTGAAAAAGGCAATTACCCGACCTTGCTGTAATTCCTCTCTCTCTGGCCACCAGGGACATCCCCATGAGGGTCTCAAAGGATACTGGTAACGGGACATCAGCTCACGGCGAGATCCCTGGGATCAAGGAGGTCCTTGCTTCCCCCCCAGCTAAATGCAACCCATCCAGAGGCTTGAGTGTCTCTGTGTAAGGTGTGTCTAACCTGTGCATGTCTAACCTGAAAGGAGGTTGTGGCAAGGTGGGGATTGGCCTCTTCTCACAGGCAACCAGCGACAGGACAAGAGGATGCAACCTCAAGCCACAGCAGGGGACACTCAGGTTGGACATGAGGAAGAATTTCTTCACTGAAAGGAGGATTAAGCATTGGAAGGGGCTGCCCAGGTTGGTGGTGGAGTCACCATCCGTGCAGGTGTTCAAGAAAGACCTGGACATGGCACTCAGTGCTGTGGTTTAGTTGACGTGGTGGTGATCAATCAAAGGCTAGACTCAATGATCCTGGAGGTCTTTTCCAACCTAAAGGATTCTGTGAGTCTGTGATTGTATTCCAGCTTTCAGGTTAAACCTGAAGGATGCAGGAAATGTAGCTGGGAACTGCAACTAGAACTGGAAATGTGGGGAGAACAACATAATGAGGGGGATATTCAAAGAGAAGGGAGGATATTCAAAGAGAAGTGAAGAAAAGAGATTTAGTAGGTATAATGTCACCCTTTTCAAGTCAGTCCTGGAGCAGCCTTGTGACTGTGAAGAGTGCTAATCAGAGACCTCTGGACTCAGTTCTCACAAGTTGTCTCCCTACTATCATGAAACTGAGCTTCCCAGTCACCTCCAGGGCCCTAGTTCCTGACTATCCTCTGTCACAAAACCTCAGTTCAATCCCAGGCTATTTTGCAATGAATCAGTCCTGTAGAAAACAACCCCCACTTTGTCATGGAGAGTTTTTACCCTAAAACTCTTGCTCAGTGAGCAACATGCATGAGACTTCATGAGGTTCAGCTCTCCTTGCATTCCAGTGTGTTCAAACAGAGTCCCAGCTGGTTTTGCATCTCCACAGCACAGAGCCCAGTGCAGTGCAAAAACAGTAGGTCTGCTCTGGGGGGAGCAAGTCCTGGTCACTGTGGAGGAATAATATGCATAACCAGTGAAGGGAATAGGGAAAGGGATGAAAGAATGACTGAGAAAACACAAGAGATAATGTGATGAAAACCCCAGACCTTGTAGGTTCTGCATGTTGGTCACATTATTCCTACTCAAGGGTGTTTCCCACTGTAAAGCACCCAGTTACAACTCAGCACTGCAGTCCCTTTCCCCAGCGTGCTGACCTCCCATCTCACCTGCAGAAATGATGGCCAAACACAGCAAAGCTGAACTCTGCAGGGCCAAAATTTCTCCTGGAATGGTTACAGCCATGGTATGCTCCAGTCTGTCCCAGTAGGGCTGCGTGGAGCTTTGACAGAGGAAATTTGGGCCCAGTCCTCGAGAGTTTGTGAACCTTTCAGCAATACTGGCCCCTGTGCCAAAAAATCCTGGGCTGACATCCAAGAAAAACTCCAGCTCCAAGAACATCCTGCCTTGCCAATAGCTCTTCTGCATCCATCCACTCAGCTCACACCAAGAAATGTTCGACGCTCTTTTTGTCTTTAATTGCACCCCCAGAAGTGGTGAGGGATCTTGCAAGCAGGAAAACAAGAGGTAACAGAGAGCCAGGTGCCTGCTAAAAGCAACCCCAAGGATCCTTTCTGCTCTCCAGTAGCTCGTTTAATGAGTGGGTATTAGTTCACACGAAATTACAGTTGCATTCCTGCAGAATTATACGCTCCATCCACATCTGTTCTTTCACTGAACACTGAGGAAGAGGGAAGGAGAAGCTATTAGGCTTTTCCTCCCATTCTGCAAGCATTTGGGCATTTGGCTTTGTGTATCTGTTAACCTACTCTGGGAAAATGAGTTTCCAACACATGGTATGAGCCCAGGGAGCTGCAGATAGAAAAAGGGATTTGACGGTATGTGCCACTACAGACAATAGCTTTGTACAGGCATTGTTAGGACAGGCATGGCCAGCCCACAGCCACCAGGCTTCATTTGCTCCCTACACAGTCCAGAAAAGCTCTCATGGACCTGAACCTCATCCCTGGACCTGCAGCAGTGCCAATCTGCCAGGACCTGCCTGGTTATCTGACCCCTCAGTCGCTGGGGGAGATAATGGACAACCCAAACTCTCTGGTGGCTGCTGGGACTGTGTTCTGCAGCCCAGCCAATGCCACCCAGGTGTCATCGAGTCATAGAACATCCTGAGTTGGAAGGGACCCACAAGGTTCATCCCAGTCCAACTCCTGGCCCTGTGTAGGACAACCCCAACAACCCCACCGTGTGCCTGAGAGTGTTGTCCAAACCTCTCTTGAACTCTGGCAATCCTGGGGATGTGTCCATTTCAGAGTCACCCTACTGTGTCCTGTCCTGGCTGTGTACTACCCTTGGAACTCTTCCAGATCTCCAGAAATGAGTGTAATATCCACATTTTTCAATTCTCAGCCATATGAAAAGCCTGGCATGCAGCAGGTCGGAGCAGAGAGGTTTCTGCCCTGGAATCACAGTGTGCACCTAATGTCTGGAATCTCCTTCCAGCTCCTTTTTTTCAGGCAAAGTTGAGATATATTCAGGAGACTTAGACACCCACCAAGCAACAGCAAAGGGCAGCGTGCTCTTTGCTGGGGTTTGAACTTCTTTCAGCTGCAGGGCACACAGCAAGTAGCTCAAGGGTTCACAAAGCACTGGCACATCAAAGAAACCACGCTGTGGATTTATTTAGGTTCAGTCAGACAGGGTTGGACAGGGCTAGATAAGCAGGCTGCTGTCGTTTGCGCTGCATTCCTGGCTATTGCAGGCTCAATGAGCAGTGAAACTCTGCCCCTCATAGATGTACTAAGCGGGCAGGATAGCAGTGGAACAGCTTAGCACCACATCACTATACAGCCTATACCACTGACATTGATTTTCCTTTCACTCAAGGAAAAACAGGGGGAAACTCTGCTTCTACCGCTGCCACCTCCAGGAATTTCCAATCATCCATGCAGAGAAGCCTGTTATCGTGGCTTTGTAAATTATAAAGGAAGCAAAAATCCTGCTGCTGATTTGACAAGCAGTGCCAGCCCTGTGAGGGTGCAGGTTCAGGTCATCCTGCCACCTCCCATTCCCTCCGCGGCTCTGAGAAGGCTGTTTGATCTCTGTGTCCTTCAGATCTGCCGCTGTAAAACCAGGCTAACGCTGCTGCCCTTTGTAAGGCAGAAGGTCTTCACTTTTCTCTGGTACCACACAGAAGGAACCAAGAGAGACCTTAAGGAGAGGAGAAGGGAATTATGTTCCAATCTGCTGCTTAATTGAATAAGCTGCTATTTGCAAGTAGTTGGGGGAAAACACTCAAGTGTCTGTGAGTGGGGTGAAAGAGGAGAATTCCTCTAATTTACATCTCATTGTCACTGAGATAAATATGTGTTTCTCTTTCTTATCAAATTAGTCTGAATGCTGCAACACCAATCTGCTGGGTATGGATAGACAGCATTTGTGTTTAGCACTGGTAGGACAAAGGATTAATGAGCCCTTCCTTGATGGTGATGCCTTTCAGCTACTATTGTCACCTAATGCTTAAACTAATGGGGAGCTAAAGCCTGGAAGTTTCACTTATTTGTCTCTTGAAAAAAAACTTCTCTTCCTTCAGCCTCCCATCCAGTCCAACTTACAAACTCCAGTTTTGCTGCAGATTTACCCAATAGTGGAACTGGCAGGGATTTAATCCTGTTTTCAGCCAAAATAGTGGAGAGCCCAGGGCCCACTGAGCTCTCCTGCACATCAGCAGGCTGCACATCAGGATCTCTCCTTAAGCAGGGACCCCTTTTAAGGTTACTCTTTGAGCTTGAGAGAATCCTTATTGTGTCAGACACTTGATAATGAATTCAGAATAAGCACCCTGAAACACTGACATCTTAGCTAAGTGATATAAAGGATTGACTGTGCACATATAATCCTTTAGATGTAAAGCACTGACCAAGTTTTGAACTGTCTGATTCCAGATGCACCTAAACTCCCCTCTGAGAAGGAGTTTAAAATGCAAGGGTGCCCTTTCTAAACCTCATGACTCGGTGGGAGGGTGTCCCTGACAGTTTTGCCTGCCACTGTCCTCTGTGCAGTAATTAATCAAGTGTACCTTGATATCGAATCTTGTTAAACCACTGTCACATTGATCACCAAACTTTGTTAAATCACTGATTTATATCAATAAACATGTTGTTACTTCTCTGTTACCAGTGAAGGGCATCACTCCGACTGTGACAACCTGATCTGGCCAAGTCTACACAGGAGGTTGCCAGACCAGCTGCAGCCCAGACTCAAAGCAGACACAGATTACAGAAAGCCAAGCTCAGACACCTTCCCATGGGCTGCACTTTGCCTTCACACACTCCTCAACCCATGTCATCTTTATCCCAGCACTCGTGTGCAATGCAAACACTGTTCGGGGTTGGACCCCCACACACGCTGAATTAGCCACAGGAGCACAACTTTGACAACTGCATATGGTTTTGGACGAGGATCTGTCAAATCCAGGCTGGAATAAAAGAAAGGCTAGAACCTTCCCAATCACCTGACAGCACAGGTAGCACTCAGATTTAGGATATCCACATGTAGGTGTTGGCCTGTACCTGTGGGAGAGTGTTTAAGCTCCCAATAAAATCAGTGCAGACCACGGGCAGTGTCGTGGTTTTGCCCACCAGCCCTTGGGGCTGAGGATGGTTTTGTCCAGGTGGATTTCCAGACAAAAAGCCAGTCATATCTTTCAGTAACGCCTTTGCCAATTACATATTTAAGAGAACGGAAGAGAAGGTGGTTGCGCAGTTGATATTAGTAGCAGTTGAAATTAGGTAGCCATGTAGGAGTGGCAGCAGCCCCAGGTGGGGGCCAGGCCTCCTTCCTCCCCCGGCCCTGGGCCGGGGCCGGTGTAGCACTGAAACCCCCTTCTCTCATGTAAGAGAGTAAAGGAAAAAAACTTTAGAGGACTGACTGCTTGGACGAAAAAACTGCTGCAGAAAAATTCCAGCAAAGAGATAAAGGACCCCCAGGGTCAAAGCTAGCAGCAGTAGGAGAGAGAAGTTCAAAGGGGGGAGCTGCTTCTCCCCCCTCTCTTGCTCTCTCTCTCCCTTCAGCAGGGAAAAGACTGAAAAATAAATCCCTGCAACTTTTGAAGATTGTTGGGGTGAGGAGACCCTCTTGCTGCTCATAGAGGAGCCTACATTTGAGTAAGTTGATGCATGAAGAAGCCAAGACTTTATGAGACACCTGAGGTAAAGCAGAGTCCTGTTGAAGAGTTGTAACCCTGAGAGAACCTACACTGGAGCGAGACGGCCCAGGTGGGATGTTTGGATCCGTGTGTGGGATCCAAGCTGCTGTTGAAAATTTATGACCCTGAGAGGAACGAAGATTACGCCAGAGTGAGAACGGCTCGGGTAAGCTTGGGATCCGAGTGAGGGATCCGTGCTAGACCCATGTCGGAGAGGTCTATCAAGGACTGTTCTCCTGTGGGGAGGGACCCCCACAGGCAACAGGGCTGGACTCAAAAGCCATTATCCCCTGTAACCTTGTGGTGAAGATCCATGGTAGGCAAGTGTTCCCTTGCAAGTCCATGGAAGACCCTGCAGGGCCTGGGTAACCCCCAGCCTCCAGTCTTAGCCCAGGAGGGGGGTAGGCCCAGCTCTGGAGGCCAACACAGAGAGAGAGAAAGAGAAAGAGTTCCAGCTACAGATGAATCAGAGTTGTCATCTTGAGATAACAAAAGAAAAGCTTTAGAGTGCTGCAAAGTTATTGAAGAGACCTGGAGCTCTGAGAATGGTGAAAGAGACTGCTTTTCCTCCTTGACTGATATTAAGGGGGGAGAAGTATTTCTATAAATAAGTAATACTTTTATTTAGTTAAAGTTATTGTAGATATAGTTCTTTAGTTTTATTTTGCTAGTAATAAATGTTCATATTATTTTCCCAATCCAGTCTCTTGTCAGCATAAACCTTCTCTCAACTTAAAGTAATTGTGTGGAGGGTGAGAGCAAATTGGCCCAGAGCAAAACCACGACAGGCAGCACTCAGGTGCTTAGACAGATGTCTCCAGTGTCATTTTAAACACCCTGGGCAATCCTATCTTACTCTAATTTAAGCTTCAGCCAGGCACAGGTCTCCCATATGGCCTCTGTTCTCTCTACCACAGTTTGGGTACCATGGGCTGTGTCAAATTGCCCTAGAAGGCCAAAAAATCAAGTCCTATCCCTGGTGAGCAGTGTCAGCTGAGCCTGGAGAGTTGTTCACTCTAACACAGATGCCTGTGAGCTATTGATCTAGAGAGAAGTCAGTCACTCATAAGTCCTGTGCTATTTCTGTCTGGCCCATAGAGATTTTTGGATGCCAGGGGGCATGTCAGATAGCACTGGGCACCTTCATTTTGCAAATGAATCCCACCTTCGTGCTGTCACTTGCACTAGAGAAAAAAAAGGTAAAATGCTTCCAAAAAGAAATCATACTCAGTGTCAATGTAAATGATCTCATGAGGTATAATGCAGCTGGGAAACAAATCCAGCCTTGTGGGTCAGTTTTTCTTTCTTTTCTCTGAGCAAAATTCCTACCTGACATTTAAAGCCTGCAAGCCTGCATTAAATAGTAGCATCTCACTTAACTGATTTTACATTTATATTGCCTCTCTCATGTGTTTGCTGCATGGGACGCTCACTGTGCTCCTTGCTTCCATCCACGGAAGCAGAACCACATTAATGGTCAGGAAAAAAAAACAAAAGCCAGTCAATAATAACCTCGGTGGTAATTTCATGATGAGAAATTCACTCACGTCTTGATTTGTGCCTGGGAGCTCTCCTTGTTCTTATTATGAACCCTCGGGCATGAAAAGTGGATATGATTTCTAATTTAAATAGAGTCGGTATAACCCTCCAAAAATGAATCTTCATGAAATGATAAAGCAGGCTCTAATAGTGTGTTTTGCAGGGCGACACATGTTCTGAATAATATTGTAGGTGCATAATTGAACAGCAGAGACAAGCACCACTGCCCTTCCTGGGACAGAAATGGAACCCTTTGGATGTGCTTCAAAGATTTCATGCAGCTGCATGAAAACAGAGTGTGGATAGAGGATCTGTGCTTCTGGAGCAGAAGCATGGGGAATATTCCCTGAGGCATTCCAAGAGGTCATCACATCAACCAAGCCGCTGACCCACAAAGGATTGAAGGGATGCCAATGACACTGATCACAGAATCTCAGAAGATAGAATTATAGAATGGTTTGAGTTGGAAAGGACCTTAAATATCATCTAGTTCCAACCCCCTGGCATGGGCAGGGACACCTTCCACTAGACCAGGCTGCTCCAAGACTTATTCAACCTGGCCTTGAACACTTCACGAGTGCCTGAATTGGAAGGGACCCAGAAGGATCACCAAATCCAACTCAGTATTTATTGGGATGTGCTATCGTGCAGATCAGGTCTTATTCTGAATATCTGAAATAGAGAGTGACACCTATAAACCTATAATCTTTTGCCAAAGTGGTGGCATTGACAGTTAGACATGAGACTCTCCACTTAATGGATAAGTGGAGTTTGCTTAATTATTGCAAACTATCAAAAGACATTTCTTTCTCTGACACAACATATCAAACCCTGCTACAGAGCTCGTGTGGACACACATGTTGGTACCCTTTGCACATCGTAAATTAATGTGGTATCTCTCTCACTTATCAGGGAATCAGCAATGCACCTGTTCAGTGGATTGCCAGAACCTTAGATATGGCATAAAATACCAACCAGCTTGATCACTTGATAAGGTTAAAGCAGGAAAGAATACATTTATTTGAAGATAGACTTGCATCACTGGACTACAGGTACAGGAAACTATGATTTAATTGCCACAGTATCTCAGATAGCTTCCGTCTCCAAGTGAGGTGGGATCTTCATCCATGGATTCTCTGTTGTTCACACTGTCTGAAGCAATTTGAGTGTCAAATATAAGTTTTGAAAGTGTCTTTTACATCCTTCCTTTTACATCCATCCCCTGCCCTGCAGCGAGAAGGAAAGAGGTGTGGTACAAAGGCTTCTAAAATATCATTTCCCAGCCTCACTCACCTCCTCATGGTCATTTCCTTCCTATTTCCTACCCTGTTTCCTTCAGGGTTTTTAACCTCTGTACTGTGATCCTATGCAGAGTTCAGGGCCAAGTAGGCTGAACAATATTTTAAATACATTAAATACTCCTCACATTGATTCAGAAGGGTGAACAGGTCTCCAGCACGTGGCTGAAGTAATTGCTCTCACTTCTTTGCTCCGCAGAGCAGCTCAGGGTACCCAGCACGGCCTCCTAACACAGCAGGGGAGAAGTCAGAGCATAAAAACCATATTTCTCTTTTATCTCAGAAAATAAGAACGCATGATTTGCACAGTCAGCATCAAATGGGCATCGGTGACATGAAAACTAGGTCATTGCCAGACCCATCTGTGTGTTATGCTGGAGGTTAAGGTGAACTTGAGGGAATGCTGGCTGATGGATATGAAAAAAACCCAGCTTGAAATCGAAGGTCTGGTATTGTTGAATTTCTCTGTTTAGGGAAAAAAACAGTTCCTGGCAGGAAGAGGCTTTTCTAATGTGCTGGCATGGGAATTAACCCCTTCCTCTGGAAGCCATTTTGTCTTATAAGTGAAAAATTATCGATTCCATGGCTGGAATGATGCCAAAATCCACTTTATTGACAGGTTAAAAAATTACCAGAAAACAATTCTTATCTCAGTCATACACAGAGGGAAATTGTGGCAAGGAAAGGGACTGCTGGGAGCTCAGAGGGGCAGGACCTGGAGCTCAGGGGTTTGTTGCTGGCAGCTTTTTTGAGTGCCTGTGCATCTTTTGCGGCTCAGAATCTCATGGTATATATGAAATTTTTGAGGAAAAAGGAAGAAAGAAAGGCAGTTAGGAGTCTTACACCAAAATGGCTCAAAGAGAGCCCAGAGATCTGAGCTTTCAAATCTGAAAAACTAAAAAATGCCACCTACAAAAGCACAACCTTCAGAGGTGACTCCTACAACTCTAGCACTTGTCCATATTAATCTACTTTAAAATGGGATTTTTACGGGGTCCTAGTAAGTTGTTCATTGGAGGAGGTGGGGACCAGGGAGGGGAGGAAGGAGAAAAGGAAAATTCTTGACTGTGAGGGTGGTGAGGCTGTGACACAGGTTACCCAGGAAAGCTGCGGATGCCCCATCCCTGGAAGTGTCCAAGGCCAAGTTAGATGGGGCTTGGAGCAATCTGGGATAGTGGAAGGTGTCCCTGCCCATGGCAGGGGGTTGCAACTGGATGATCTTTAAGATTCCTTCCAACTCAAGCCTTTCTATGACTCCCATGAGACAGTACAGACCCACTTACACATTAGGACAGTATTTTGCTCCCTGCAGAGCTGGACTTGCTGGACCCAAGAGCTCTTTTCTGCTGCAGTTGTGTGGTCGCTCATTGTCTCTGCCCACCGGGATGCTCCTGAGGGCCAAAGTGTCCAGATTGGCACAGCAGGGACCTAACAATAAAGAAAGACTCCAGTTCCCTTGTCTACCCCTTCAGGCTGCATCTCTCCCCACTCAATGCCAGAAGTCACAGCCACGTCATCTGTTACACCCTGGATCCCTCAGTCACCCAAAAGACACGACACACGAGAAGAAGGGATAGCAGAGACACACACAGTCAGTGCTCCCCTCTCCCCTCCTGTCCTCCCTTCCAAGCTGGGGGTTTCTGAAAGCTGAGTGGGTATAACCAGGCAGTAAGAGGTTGCAAAGCAATTTGCCCCATGTGTGGGTGTTGGGGTTGGATGACCACTGGGTGGGATCAGTACAGCAGCTTTTGGGTTCTCATTCCCTATCTGCCTCCGCTCCTGCCACACTGCAATGTCTGTCCCACAGCTCTTTCCACAGGTATGGGAGAGGGCTGGGGTAAGTCAGAGATGAGCCTTGGACTTCTACCTCTAAATCTCTAATTCTGTCCACCTTTGATGAAAGTTTGGCTCCACAACAGAAAATCTTGTTATTTCCAGTCCCCTCATTTATATCACTGATGGGAAAGGCCTTACTTTGCTTGCTGTTATTTTAACCCTTTCAGAACATTCTCTGAAGGAGAAGTTTCTCCACTAATCCTGAGCAAAACGTGCCATGCTGCCCACCAGGATCTCCCTTCTTTCTACTTACCCCATCCCAGCCATGGTTGGACTGGACACGTGGCCAGCACAAGGTCTCTGGGCAGTGTCATCCTACATGGTCTTAGTCCTTCCCTGCCCCATTACAGCACAGCTGTAATTGCTTTGCTTGTTTGCCCTCACACAGGTTCAGAACCTCTGCAGCATCTCTGCTGTGTTTGAACAGAGCTTTGAGGAAACACTTTCCCCAGGACAAGGAAAGCACAGAAGGCAGAGAAACCCCTAAAACTGACCTTTTACTGAGGCAGTCTGGGAAAAGCATCTTATCACCACACAGTTACTGCAGTCCATCCTCTGCAATGTTAATGCACCACACAATGTCTGTGGAAATATGGAATCACACAAGAAACCACAGGGTTCATCAAGCTGAACTCTTGACCCAGCACAGGACAGGGTTATGGACCATATACATGCCCAAGAGCATTGTCCAAACACTTCTTGAACTCTGGTAGGCTTGGATGCCTTCTTCATGTACTCTGTGTTATACATTGCCTGAACAGACATCACTAGTACAGTGGGAGAGGCATAAAGGAGAAATTCCACCACGAGTTACCTAAAGAAAAATAATATTCCTTTCATGCTGATTAAATATTTGTACATTTTTATTGGACCGTAGATCAACTTCTGGGGTAAAAATTTATATCATAGATAGTTTGTGTTTTCATTGCAGAGGTTTATTTGGCAAATAAAGGTAATTTAGCTAATGAAAGGAGGGAAAGGAGAGCACACTCCCTTTTACTGAGCAATAAACAGGGGTAGTGAAACCTCTGTGAAACATAGCTATCATGGTGGAAAGAGTGGGGTTTTTCCAGCTTTTCACCTTCATCTCAGAAAAAGGCAGGGCTCTGCACTCACTGCTGGGTAACCAGGACTCACCCAGGGATGGTGAATGGCTGCACACTTCCCACATTGCTCCTCTTGAATGTGTCCAAAAAGCCTTGCAACCACTGAGCATCCCCTGTCTGCTACTCATCAAATCCACCCTGTAGCTGCTGTGCCTCTCTTCATCCCTTAAGTGCTCTGAGCCATGACCGACAACACCTGGCAAAGCAGCAAAAGGAGCCTGTGGCTGCTGGGTTAGCACTGAAAGTACTGTCTGAGAAAATGAGCTCCAGGAAAGAGGTGAAAATGGGATTCAATCTGGCAGGTGCTGATACACACAGTCAGTGTTGGAGGGGGAAACTGGAGGGGGAAAGGTCTTCCTGGGGAAGGAGAGGGCTGTGCAGAACCACCCTGAGAGCTCCCATGCACCAGAAAGGTGCAGGGAGGTGCACGCCAAAGGATGTCCCCTAAGAGCAGGTCAGCCTGTGCTCTGCGGGGTAAGTGCTCCTACACCCCATCAATCTGCAGGGCCTCCTGCACGGAGCAGGCTCCCAGAGGAGGATGTAAACCCCGGGCACTACACGGGCAGAACTCTGCCCTTGACTCCAGGTCCTTGGGTTCAGCCACAGACGGCAGCGAGCGCGAGGGTGGGCAGAGCCCAGAGGCAGTTTCACACGACCTTCCTCCCTGAACCAAAACTGCTGACGTCCACCCAGCCCCGTTTCTGGGCACAGATCCAGGCCTTGCCTGTGAAAGTTTGTCCCCCATCCAAAACACATCAGCTGGAATCGCTGAATCCCTGAACCTGCTCTGAGAATAACCCTGGGCTGTGGTTCACCTACGTGCGAGCACAGCCTCGGTTTGCCCGGTGCACAGTTCTCCAGCAGCAGCCTGGAAACCCCCACTCCACATCCAAAACAGGGGTGTGGAGACAAAAAACACCTTGCAGATTCACTAAATGAGCGTGGAAATTAGGCACTAGCATCCTCAGTTCGTGGACCAAACCCTGCCTGTCCCACACAGTTGGTTTTTCTTTTTTTTTTTTCTTCTGTTAGTCTTACTTTCTGCGTAAAAATAAATAAGGAAATTATTCCTTTGAGAGGTGTCCTTATCTTTAACAAGTTACCTGGATTTCCATATCAAGAGACTGACTCTTATTTCTTGGAGATAATAAAAAAAATTGCCCTGGGGAGTTCTGATTTACATTCAGCAGCTGGTAGGAAATCTACTGATAAAAACTTAGAAATATTCAAGGAAGAATTGGACAGATTGTGTCTGAGGATTATCTCTCCACCCAAATAGATGTGTAAAAAATAAATAAAAGCAATAAAAGCCATTCCATCTGAACAGGGATAGAGACAGTCTCCTTTTGCAGTAAGAAAAGCTGTTACTGTAGTTCTTACTTGTGGAATCAAAGGATGGTTTGGGTAGGAAGGGACTTTAAATGTCATCTCGTTCCAACCCCCTGCCATGGGCAGGGACACCTTCCACTAGACCAGGCTGCTGTCTCTGGGACAGTGAAGGAGAAAAATAAACAAATACTGAATTGCAGAGTAACTTTGCAGAATAACATTTCAAGTAGTGATTTAGTCTCACTCTACTTATGGGCTGGAAGGAAATTAGTTTAAAGAAACATGATAAACTGATAAGTGCATTGTGGCAATTCATACCTTCCTCCAACACAGGTCCAGTCCAGTCTGGGGGCTTCCTAGCTTTAGTGGGCAGAGGTAAAGACTATCACAGTGTAAAAGGTCTGAACTATGTTTAGCTTTTACAGCAGCCCTCAAATGGCTAAACTTCTCATTGAAAGTCAGAGGATCATAGAATCATTTCTGTTGGAAGGGACCTTAAAGCCCCACTCGTTCCAACCCCCCGCCATAAGCAGGGACACCTTCCACTAGACCAGGTTGGTGGGACACCCACAATTTCTCTGGGTAACTTGTTTGTTGACCTCTTCCCAGCTGAGCTCTGCATGGGCAAGTACCAAAGTACCTGGGACAAACTGGGAAAATAACCTCAACTCCCGCCAAAAACTTCAGTGGGGAGGGAGGGGAAGGGAGCAAAAGAGGATGTTTTCAAGGCAGGAGAAGCACCATCTCTTGATAAGCCAGGGGCATGCCTGCTCTCCGGTGGGTTGGCTCCGCATCTTCCTTGTCTTCCCTCAGGATTTTACCAGCACCAAAAAGACTCTCCAAACCCCTCATGAGGCCAACTCAGAGGATTTAAGACTATCACGATTTGGGGATGTACTGTGAAGATGTTCAGGTCTGAGGGATTTTTGCAGCACCCTGAAAGGAGATGGGTCATTTGTAAGGAAAATAAAACAACTTGCTCCCTGCTTGGCCTTGTGTTTTCTTGAGGAGGCAGATGTTTGATTCCAGGATTTTGGCGGAGACTTGTGCACCAGAGATAAGAAGACCACAGAAAGGAGAGAGCAGATAGACTAGACATCTACACTGAATCCTATCTGTCTGAGGAGGGTGTAGAAGGTATAATAAATAATTCCAGCAAAATGCCGTAGCCTGTTAATTAATTGAAAAACTAATTTTATAGAAAATCTTCCGCACTTTTGGAAATAAGTAGCAGCCCTATTTAAGGCTGCCTGTTGGTAAACAAGCCCAGGTCAGTGGAAATTTTTCAGATTTATATGAACCTTAGGATTTATATGTTTTATTAATGATCAGCAATGTCATATTTATCAACCTATGGGCCACGAAAGAAACGAACTGATGAAAGCTAGAACTTGTGCTCGGTTGGGCTGACTGCTCCCATCGTGGTGACTGTCACTCAGAGGCAATCCAATCAGCTCCAGACACTGAAAAATCCTGAGTCAGGCTTTAAAACCCGCATGCCCTTCTTGAAAACCCACAGGAGAATTTGACATTTATGAGTAATGATAACAAAAACAGCAACAGCAACAACCTTGGCGTCTCACTCTTGGCTTTCTGTTGTATTTCCAGCTTGTATTTCTCAGCTAGAGCTTATTTTTGATCATGAAGCCTGAGAATATAATGGGTTAGAGGGTTCTAGGAGCTGGATGTATCAGAAAAAAGATAATATATTGCAAAACTAACAGTAAAATTACACAACAGTGTTGTGCCTGGCATCTTTACAAAGAAAAAATTACTGTATTTTTGCCATTTTCCTAGACGAATCTAGCAAATATCTGTCCTCTCAAGCAACTAAGAGACTTTATGGGACAGTAAAACCCCAATGAATACAGCCAGATAAGCAGTAATACATGACTGGCTTGGGAAAAAAAAAAAAGAAAGAAAGAAAGAAAGAAAAAACCCAAACTTGCCTTGCAAAATACTGCAGCTCCTTAAAAACCATTGGGGAAGAATTAAGCAATTTCATAGCTGATTTCAATCTGCAGGCTCTGGGACAACAGGGGTTTGCATCCCAGTGACCTTCTCCACACGAAGCATTTTTAGCCCCCTTTTTATGTGTGTGCATTTGGACATTTTTAGTTGTATCCTTTTCTCAATTTATTCAGTTTTGCCTTGACAAGGCGGAATAAAAGATCAGCGACGGGAAAGACAAAAATATCCTTGATTTCCATTTTCCAAAAATGGGCGGTTTGGAGGCAAAAAAAAAAAAAAAAAAAAGAAAAAAAAATTGTTCTGTTTAGTGGGTTAAGGCAAATGCCCCATTTTGAAATTAAAAAGTGCTGCCTCCAATCCAAACAAACCTCCTGGCATTAGGAATTAGGCGATTTGATTGTGCAAGTCCAACGTGTTTCAGCTGACCTGGGGCGAAGGGAGCAGCGCTGGGCGCGTTCAGGAGCTGCAGCCACAGCTCTGGCATCCGTCCCCACCTCCCTCTCTCCCTCAGCAACCTCCAGTCTGCTGCCTCAGTTTCCCCCGGTATAAAACACGCTAAAAATAGCAACTGTCCTCCCCGAGGAAGCTCTGAGGAGTAATTAACTCGTGCTTGCAAAGTGCCAGCAAGCACTAATTACTATCATTATGCAGGAGAGCGTGACAGTCGGGGTTTGCTTTGGTCCTAGTGGTGCTTGTTTTCCTGGACTCGATAAGCCACGGCGTCAATGAGCCATTGATGCGGCCCTAAGTGACTCCCCAAGGCACTGCAGCAGGTTCTGAAAATATAAACATTAACAAATTAATTTAGCTCTCCAGCAGCCTCCG
Organism: Myiotriccus ornatus; assembly: GCA_036023395.1. Taxonomy (NCBI): domain Eukaryota; kingdom Metazoa; phylum Chordata; class Aves; order Passeriformes; family Tyrannidae; genus Myiotriccus; species Myiotriccus ornatus. The sequence continues at coordinate 148,817,488 of JAYRBT010000082.1, read as the reverse complement.
GGAAAGTGAAGGCTCCAGCCTCCCTCTCCCATGGCATGCCGGGGGAAAGGAAAGAAAAAGTTATTCCCGTTATTCCAGGCTGATAAAGTGCCTGGGCTGAGCTGCACATCCACATCCACCCTTTCATTTGCCCTGCAAGTTTAATGTGGTCACAGGAGCATCACGGTGGCTCTGGTGCAGCACCTGGAGCCGTGCCCTGGGAGCAGGGAACCGGGAATGGATTCCTCACTGGCCCGGGCTAGGGCAGGAAGGATGGGGGAAAACATCTGTTTTTGAGAGGATGGAAAGAGAAGGAAGGACTTAGGCTAAGGAAAGAGTCAAGGCTTGTCCTGTACCTTCTGGCCCAAAATCAGGTCCTGGCCAAAAACCAGGAATGGTTTAGTGAAGGATCAGAGATAGGGACATTACTAAATTCATCTGTGGAATAGGGACTTCTGATGGCAGACAGGCCTTTTGTGAGCACAGGGGTGTTACAAAATAGAGGATCCAAGCTCTGATGTGCCCAAATAAACATTTTTTCTGCCTGGGAGAGCAACAGCTTCTCTGTCACCCTCAGCTTTCACATCAGGAGAGGCTGACGGGTCGATAGGTCTGTGCAAGTTCAACGAGAAAGGTTGATCCCATGGCAGGGGGGTTGTAACTAGATGATCTTTAAGGTCCCTTCCAACCCAAACTATTCTATGATTCTATGAAATTACAGTGGGGTCCAAGAACATGCTGTTATCTGCAGCCTGCAGAGGTCCATCCTCTACAGGACCTTTCCCAGACACGGCTCCAGAGATGGGCATCTTTCCTCACCGGGACACCACCAGGGCCTCCAGATTGAGGAAAGGCTTTCCTCGGGGTTGAAAAGAAAATAGAGAAAATAGCCAAGCTCAGGCTTAAGTGCAGGCTGGGAACCACAGCTCAAATTTAATTGCACTCCCCAATTAGACAACTGAAAGGAAATAGTCTTGCTGATTAGTGTCTATTTGTGAAGACCTAACGAAGCAGGGAGATGGGAATAGTCCTTGGTCTGGACATCTTCCAAGGTGGTAACAGTAAAAACGAGGAGCTATTCCCACAGTCCTGGGAAGAGACAGAGCAAAGGAGTCCTCTTTCAGAGTTCTTTCCTCTCTTGTAAGAGTTTCTTAAATTAAATACTTATATATGTCCATATGCAGTCACGTACATACCCTAACGAAAAGAGTAGTGTCTGAAAAGTGGACCTAATCAAGCAAAATACCTTCAATCTTGAAATTTCCCTTACAAGACATTAAAAAACCTTTGTTTCAAAATACAACCTGAGATTTCCAAGCACAATGTCATTTACAGATTAACACTTTAAGTATAAAGCCTCTGAAGTCCCTTCTCATCTCTGCAAAATGTTTTGAAGATGGGAGAGTTCAAACTCACCCTCCCTAACAAACAGCCTGGGAGGTCTCTTACCTTCTGCTGGTGAAAAATCAGCTCTGATGAGTGAATTATTGCTACAAATGTGGGGCAAGGGCTGATGGGGACGGGGATGTGGCAGAGGTGGGAAGGAAGAGTCAACCTGGGCATAACAGAGGTGTTCAAATACCACTGAGGAAGGATGACAGCCTCCTGCCAGGAGAATCTGGAGCAGGTCCCACCAGAACAGTAGCAGTGTAGAGAAGCCTGGCTGTGTGCACAGCAGGATGATGGGATGATGGAATCACAGGCATAGATCTGGGAGTGAAATGCTGTGAGCCATCTCTGGCTACCTGGAAGCAAAAGATCTGTCTTTTCCCTGGGAAAGAAGGTGTCCCTTTAGAGCCAGATACGCCCGATCCTCCTGCTCACTCAAAAGACCCTACAGCTATTAGAGTTAAGTTGGAAAACCCAGCCTGTGCTACCCCAATAGGACATTAGATGTCACCCACGCACTGCATTTACTGTCTGTCCCCCTTCTCCTGGTCCCCACACGGGAAAGCCCCGCACTGCCCATTTCCCCCCTCATCCCAGGACTGCTGATTCAAGCTGGAGGGGGGTCTCAGGAGGTCACAAGGGCCAGGCACTTGAGATGCTCTCAGTGCCAGGAGAAATGCCCGCAGCCTGGGATCCGATATCTCAGCCTGGAGAGGGTGGGATTGGAGAAGGGTATCCACGCCCCCATGGCCTTGCAGGACAGGGCTGGGTATTTGGAAATAACCCAGCAGAGTCAGGACTCGTGAGAGGGTCCAAGATGCAGATGTTTAACTCTGTGCACAGTCCCTGACCCGTCCCAGCCAGCACTGGGCACTGTCTGGGCACTCTTTGAGGGGGGCTGAAGGGTTTGGAGACAAGTCCCCACCGGGATGCACCCCTAATTTAGCAAGAAGAGAGTACAGTTGTGTGGAATTTAAGTGTTCTGTGCCACACACACGTCCATGGCCAGGGAATAGGTTCTCAGAGGAGACTGTAGCCAGAGATGGCACAGGGGTGCCTGGATCAGCCCCGCTTTGTCAGGCAGCCAGGGTGCTCTGCACCCCCCCAGCCCTGTTCCCCTGGCTGAAGGTCTCCTTCACACGACCTCTCCTCCAAGGACTGCTTTGCCCTCCCGTTCCCTTGCTGAAGGAGGGGATCCAAAACCCTTGGAGCGTGGCCACGAGGCTGGAAAGCTGGGATGGGGCCAGCTGAGGAGCCCCACGCTGGGAACCACCCCTGGTGCCCCCTGGGCACCGTCCCAGCCCTACACCAAGTGGGGCAGGATCTCCCTGAGGCCTGACAGGGTCTGGCAGCAGGAATCCCGTCATCCCACAGCTCCAGGGATGGGAGAAGGAGGCCGACCTCATTAAAGCCATGGAAATCCCCTTCCACATTCCCGGCTGCGGTGTTTCCTCTCTCCAAAGGGCGTGAGGCGGTGGCAGGCGGGGGGGAGGCACTTTGGGGAACATGTTTACAGAACTCCTGCCAAACCACAGGAAGTCCCAGCTCCTGGGGATGAAGAATGAGAGGAGGAGGAGGCAGATGAGGCCAAGGCTCTGTCAACTCCTTTCCACTGCCACTGGCAAACAAAAGCCAGAGCACAGCAGCGCTGTTATGCTGGGCCATGTGGGATGCGGGAGGGGCTGGAGTCTTCTCCCTTTGCTGTTTTATCTCAGAGCAGCTCAGCAAGTGAAGTCCACCGGCAAAGGGAGGGAAAAGGACCTGGGAAATAAGTTGTTTTCAGCATGTATCTAATGTTAAGCACACCACACTGGACATCAGAGCTTCTGGCTGTGGCAACTGAGAACAGACTCTTACAAAGGTGATCCAACACCTCACCATGCAGAAAGCTGATACTCAGTTGACTCAAACTGATTTGTTCTGATTTCTAAACACCATTCATTTGCTGTGCTCCTATTTACCCATCCGAGGGATGTTGTCTTGTGCAGTTCCCCTGGGTGTCTGAAGGGCTGGCAGCAGAGCAGCCCAAGCATCCAAGGAATCTAGTGGAAAGTGTCCCTGTCCATCACAGGGGGGTTGGAACTAGATGATCTTTAAGGTCCCTTCCAACCCAAACCATTCTATGATTCTGTGATTTTATGAATCTGCTGCCACTGCCACCACTCCCAGCCCTGAGATGCCACTCATGCTCCTCCTTGATGAGAAGGTGTTGGACACCACTACAACATATCCTAGAATGGCAAAGAGCTCTTGAGAGTGGGCACTGTGGGGCCCTCCTCTGCTGACCCCACCTGAGCAGGATTTGGGCAGCAGGTCCATGCAGCAGTAAATGTTTCATGTTCCTCTTCGTTTCATTAGGGACAACAGCCTTACAGCAGTCAGATCTTGTGAGATCACAAGATCTCACAAGATCACAAGGCCACTCTGGGTCTTGCACTCAGGCCTTGCTTGCATCCTCAGTGAAGACCTTGCACTCACAATGGCTTAATGGCTTTAAGCAGACAGAGGGTACATTTAATTTAGATATTAGGAAGAAATTCTTTACTGTGAGGGTGGTGAGGGCCCAGCACAGGCTGCCCAAAGAAGCTCTGGCTGCACCATCCCTGAAAGAGCTCAAGGCCATATTGGATGGGGCTCTGAGCAATCTTGTCTAGTGGAAGGTGTCCCTTCCCATGGCAGGGGGTGGAATGAGATGATCTTTAAGGTCCCTTCCAACCCAGTCATTCTGTGAACCTGTGATAAGTATCTACAGAGAAGCACTGCTCACCATTCACCTAAGTACTCAGTACAGCTGCTCCCTGTCCTCACCATTTCAGGTGTTCAGTGAGGACAGATACTCCACACCCTGATTTATCTATCAACATTTGCAGGCAGAAAAACAAACTACCTACCGAAACATTGCCTCATATTGCTCAAGTCATCCCCAACTGCAAATTAATTCATAACAGACTGCATTTAAGACCTAAAGAAAAACACAAGTTCATTTACTGGACATGCCATTTAAGAATGAATGATATAACTTTGGTTTAGTAGCCACTAAAGAGACGGATTCAATAAAAGAAGGGACCAGAGTTTCTAAGAGGTTTCAGCTGACAGTGAATGTCATATTGAACACAGGAGGAATAGAAGTTATTGTAGTCTATATAATCAGTAATTCCCTACATCCCTATTTGGCAACCACTTTATCAAATCACAGACATCCAGACTGAGTTAAGTGTTGCTGGAATACCTTGCAGTCAAAATCTTTGTGCAGTGTTCATTATCATTAATTAAGAGTATACAATTCCAGTTCCCAGAAGAATGTCCTTCTCTATTAACGGAGCTATATTTAAACTCAGGAGAATTCAGCATACATTTTTAATAGAAATTGAACAGAGAGTATTGACATTTCTTTTTTGTTTACAGCAGCCTTTTACGTCATGAAATTATCATGATGACCCAGGGAGATTGTGCTTCTCCTTTTCAGCTAAAGACCTCAGTTCTGTAAACCTGTCCTCCTAAGTCAGATTTCTGAGATCTATCACGCTATTCTTGACCTAGATTCAGAAATACATTGCCCCACTTCTGACTAGCAAACCTTGAGTTTCAGGGTAGGTGAAATGCTTGGTTACACCTCCCAATATGCTCTTTGCTGCCTCCAGAGGAGCGTGGATTTCCTGACTCACATTTCCCAGTAACCCATTGCCCAAACCGGTTGTTCCCCATTCTGCATTTGTGCCTCTGGATGTTCCTGCCTTATTCTACCCCACGTGCCTCCCAGCTGAATCTCATCCTATTTTGGAAGGCCATTCCTCCACCAATCTGAGGTCACCCTCCATCCCAATGTCATCCTCCAGTGCCTTTCTCAGTCCTTCCTGACTCCACATGTCCTGCAGATCCAATAATTCTCCACTGTATTCACCCCTCCACCCTGCAGACCCCTGCTCACCATCACCTTCCCATCTCAGGAGTCCCATTAACAAGCATCCAAGTCTTTGTCTGTTTTAGGAGAAGATCCCTGAAGAAAGCCTTGCTGGAGCAAAGACACATGGCACCTGCTGCATCTGCCCTTCCAGAACAATCCCCCCCCAAAAGAATTTGATTGATCCAAACATTTCTTCTTGACCGGTCCCTAATGGCTGATACTCATTACCCTGATACCTGTCATGTGTTTGGAAAATGGTCCTTTAATTGCTTGTTTTTTGCCACACTGTGTGTTTCCTACCCTATTGACTTTCCCATTTCACTGTAGACACACTGTACACTCGGTCTTACTGGGACTCTGCCTCATCATCCCTTGTCCTCAGCATGAAACAACCCTGTTACAGGTCACTAGGGGGAAAAACCCTCTCTAAAACATATCTTCTAAATATTCCCACTGCCTTCAGTGAGAGCTGGGGTGCCATTCCTAACCCTAGTCCATCAGACCCTAAGACAACACTTTAAGCAACACAAGTAACACATCACCAGCTTCACTAAAGGTCTCCAGAGCTTTGGCTCCGGCTCGTAAAATTGTCGAGACTAAATGTCTCCATCCGTGGGTTAAAAAAACGCTTGTGATGCTTATCTGTTCCAGGGAACACCTGTGAAATGGATTCACACACTACTAAGGGCTTCCAAGTGTCAGAGGGAAAACACATGAGCCAAATCCTGCTCTCACGCTCAGGACTGTGGGTCAGCCCGGGGACTCCCAGGGCAGGTTTGTGGCTCTCGGCTGTGATGGAGCGTGACAGCTGACAGTGAAGCATCCTCCTAATATTCCTCGCTAATATTCTTCTGGAAATACCTCCTCCCCAACAATTACGAGTAAAGAACAAGGCTTAACTGAAGTGGATTACAATTGACACTGTCTGCTCTCCCAGGATCACCCTGTCCCAGTGGCTGACAACTGTCCAGCCCAGAGCTGTGGTGTGCACAGTGCAGTTCTCAAGGTGGTTAATGGAAGTTGGATGAGGACTGCCAGAAGTCTCCTTCCTAACCCAAAGAGACTTCCATCATTCCTTGCAAGGTCATCTTCCAGGAGGGAAAAAGCAGCGGGAATAGGTTGTGGTGTTCTAACCATTTGAAACAACTTCTGTTCACCTCGTTGGAGGAACAAGAACCCAGGAATTCTTCAGTGCTTCCCAGCCAAACCCATACCCCCATCCAGCTGGGAGGGCAAACACTCCCATGAAGGCTGGGCTGAGGAGCAAGGAGAAAATCCAAATGCAATGAAGAATTGCATCCCCCTCCAGCAGCAACCCAAGGGGTTTAGGTGTGAAAGCTGCTTTGTACCTGGTGATGAGACTGAGGCTTGTGCTAAGGTGGCCTCAGGGGACTTTCAAACACACTTGACTGAAGTACCTACATTAAAAACCGCTCCCTGGGATCCTTATACAACCAAAGAAATAGCAGTGTTTCCTTCCTGGGGCTTCTTTATGGATCTTCAAGATAGCAAGCATGAATTCCAGCCTCCCTGTTAGTGGAGGGGTTTTTCTCTACCATTTTGGAGCAAGTTGCTCTTGGTTACCAAGAGGAATCAGAGCTTGCATTTCTCTCACTGCACAGCTGAGACCTGCTTCAGACTGCTCATCTCTCCTGAGTGAGACAAAATTCACCCCAAAGCCAGTCCCTCCTTGCCAGAAAATGGAAGTGGTGCAATGCAAACAGCAGGACAAATAAACCAGCCATTGCCAGCCCTGTGCAGGCCAGTCAGCTTTCCCTCTGAAATGAAAAGCAAAGCAAGTCCCAGAGGTCTCTCCCTGTCCAAGCATGGCTTCGCAATTATAAATTATCCCAAGATTATCTCTGTCCCCAGCACTGCTGAATTCACCTCCGCTGGGTTTGCCGGGGGATTAATTGCTGCTGCACTGGCTACACTGCAGAACAAAAAGCTGGGGATGCAGCACACTCCTAATTACCACCATCATTCAGCAAGGAGTGATAAATTTAAAGCCAAACACTTTTTGGTTTAGCACAGTCTGCAATTAACCAGCACAGACCACTGCCGGGAAGGGAATCTGGGCAAACGAGGCCGGGTATCCAAAGGGTGTGAGCAAGAATGGGAATTAGGGTGGCACTGGGTAAGACAGCAATGCCCAGAGCTGACCATCCAAGGACAAACAGGTGCTTCTTGCTCTTCCCACATTCTAGAATGATGTTTGACAGTGCCTGGGTGCAACATCCACCTTTTCCCCCGATATCCTCTGCTCCCATTGGTGCCAGGAGACTGTATTGCTGCCAGCTTCTAAGACTCTGAATTCAAAAGAGCTATTCCACAACAGCCCTCCCATCCCACCTCTTTCCCTGATGGACCACATATCTCACATGGGGACATGTGGAGATCTCTGAGAAGATACCCAGATGTCCCATGCCATTGCAGAGCACTGGACTTGTTTGCCAGCTCAAAGTCTCTGGTTATCTCCTGGATATCCTGCTTGAGGGTTAAAAAAGGAGGAGGTTCATCTCTCCAGAAAAGTCTCCAGCTTGCAGAAATCACACACATCCCCACCATCCTCGTCCGTGGTGGGAACGAGCAGTAAGTACACTGCTCCTCACTGAATCTGGGCTGGATCAGAGTAAAGCTGCAATCCATGGGACTGCAGGAAGGCCCTGGACACCAGCATTGTGGTCACTCTGGTGCTGTGGGACCTCTGGGCACATGGAAATGTGGTGAGAGCTCCGGACCCAAAGGCTCAGATGAAACACCAGAAGCTCCAGGGCCCTGAGTGGGACCGGGCTGGAAATCTGTCAGCCTTTCTCATGAGATTTCCTCTCTCCCTCCTGGTTCTGTTTGGACTGGAAACACCATGAGAATAACTTTCCTCCTTGCATTTCAGCAGTTTTGCTTCCGGGCCTGAGCTAAACAAGGAAGTGCAGAGGCGTGGGAACAGAGGGGAGACACAAACACACGGGAGCTCAGGCTGAGCAGCTCCAAATCCCTACGTGCGACTCACTGCCTCAGTCACAGAGATTCTCCCGCCAGCTGAACTCCTCTGCATGGGCTGATGCCTTCAGGTGGAGGTGGTTAATCCAGCCTTCCCTGTGGGCCAGATCCTTCTCTCCTTTGGGCAGTAAAGCAATCCCAGTAATAACCGTTCAAATCTTACAGCTGTGAGACAAGAACACTTGGACCAGGATCTTGATGCCTTTTAAAGACACATCACCCAGCCCACAGCAGAGCACTTGGACACAGAGCCCAAACCTCCAAACCTCGATCCTTTTTCTGCCTACCATGAGCTGCAGTAAAAGGGTTTGACTTCTTGATGCACTCAGAATCTCAGCACTCTGAGAACAGAGCCCATTTCAGGTGTGGAGTACCACAAACCATTGGCACTTTCTGCAAGGCTGAACCATTTCCTCCAGGTTCCAAAGCCCTTCACTGCTCCTTGCCTTCAGCACCCACTGAGAAAACAAGTTGTGCCCACAGGAGCAGGTATGGCATGTAGGGATGAATAATGCTCCTCTTACCGCATATATATTTCAGGATAAAATTCCAGCATCACCACAGGCTAACGCACCACCCAACATATATTTAGACATTCAGCATCTCAAAGCTACAAAGAATGAGGAAATGCAAAGGAGTTTTTCCCATCCCAACCAGCCTGCAATTCAAGGCATTGCTCTTTCCCATAAGTCTCCACCACACTGGTATGGAAGTCTCTTTGGGATTATGTGGATCTATCCAGCGGTTCAAAGGTTAATTGGAGCTACACCAGCATTACGAGCAGAAAGGAAGGGACAATTTCTAGCAGCAAGGTCATGGAGCTACTGAGCACATCCCTCTGGAGCATTCATCATTATTTAATTATCACTGTACTAATAGCTGGCGTGAATTAAAGTATTCAGGCTCTCTTAGGCTTTGTGCAAGAAGCAAGCTTTCTGGGTTTTTTAAGGACCTCGAAATAGGAGATGGTGTAGCATCTTCCGAGCCCAGCTGGCCCTGTCTCTGAGAGCTTAAGGCAAACAACTGCACTTACTTGGCTACACAACTTCTAAACAGGACCTGGCCCAGACCACGGGCAAAGAAGTTCAGGTGCACTGCAAGGACAAGCAGACAGTGCTGGCATTAGCCAGGAGAGGACTCAGCAACTAGAGAGGCCATTTAAATGGCTTTAAACAGAAAGAGGGTCCATTTAGATTAGATACCAGGAAGAAATTCTTTACTATGAGGGTGGTGAGGCGCTGGAACAGAGTATCCAGAGAAGCTGTGGATGCCCCACCCCTGGAAGTGTTCAAGGCCAGGCTGGACAGGGTTTGGAGTAACCTGGTCTAGTGGAAGGTTCCTTGCCCATGGCAGGGGGTTTGAACGAGATGATCTTTAATGGTCCCTTCCAACACAAACCTATGATTCCATGTTTTCCAATTCCATCTGAAAACCTGGCTGCATCTGCATACTGCTCAGCACCAAAGAATCTCCATTCTGCCAGAGGTTCCTTGCTGATCAGGTTACATCCAAATTTGGGCCCATTGATACCTATGGCAAAGCCGTCTTCCCCTCCTGGACAGTACTACCTGCTACCATCACTTAGCCACGTTCTGCTGTCCTCTTCTCTACACTGAGCACCATTATGTGCCTGCTCTGCACACCATCGTTAACTGCACAGCTGGAACTGCATCCCCAGAGGCACAGGCACAGCTCCTCCATGTCCTTGTCTCAGACAGAAACACAGCCCTGAGCCATGACCTTCTCTCCCTGTCAGAAAAAGCAGGAGAGGTAGAAATGCACCCAAGAGACACCCTGTGACTCTGGTCCCTGCCAGCTCTCTCCGATCTGCCCTGCCCAAGGCACTTTTCCCTGTCACAGTCTGGCACATCTATTTCAAACGAGGGGGATTGCCACATATCACAGGGAACGAGAAACAGATTCCCACTGGGGAAGCAGGGCCCTGGAGCAGTGTGGCGTCAGTGACATGCCCCTGAGGTTCAGAGAGGGAGGACACAACTGCTTGCTAATCCTGCTTCCCAGCTGGTGATTTCTAGGGATAACCTAGCCAGGGAGTTTGAGGGAAAACTTTGAAAGAACTTCTAGCAATGCGCTGTGAGAATAAAATCCCCAGCACTGCAGCTCCCAGAGAGGCAATGCTGCTCATTACACAGTAAACCATGTGAACCACTGGACACAGACCCAAGGATCAGGAAACAAGCAGGAAAGTCTCTAGAAAAGTCACCTCTTTCATTGCTTGGCATTAGGAACCCAAATACGATCCCCTGCGTTGGGGTAGATTACATGGTAGATCTGAGTCCACCTTTCAGCCCCACTTCATGATTCCAGCATTTTCTGATGTTAGCTTGTGCTTTTAATTTTTGAAATTACTCATGTTCACATGTCCATCCCCACCACATTCCCCTCCTTGCCCTTATCCCAGGCCCTCTTCCCCAGCTTCCCAGGCCACCGTGAGCCCTCAGCCTGTTCTTGACCTCAGCATTGCAGTCTTGAGCTCTTTAGACTTTGCCTGGGACTTTACCCATTAGCACTCTTATTAATTCAAAGATGTCTTGTCAAAGAGGAGAAAAAACAAAGCATCCTGGAAGCACAAGGTAAGGCCACGTGGCTGCACCCCCAGAAGACAAGCCCATGATCCATGGCCAGCTGGGTGCTACATGGCACAGTCCTGCTACTGAGGGCTAGGAAATGAATCAACAGGACAGTTCTGCACACTTTCATAGGTGAAAAAAGAAGAGGCAGGGGTGAGTGAAGGTAAGCCATGAAATCAGAGCTGCATTACTCAGCATGGCCAGTTTGTCACTGCAGTGTGATAAACCACCTGAGTCACAGGAGTGGAATTCATTTCACTCAAATTTAGACCTCTAAAATGTGGAATCTTATGTCTGGCCATGCAGCTTCAGCTTCTTTTGCAGTCTGTGATTCACTTGACCTCTCTCAGACACTATTGTAGATTGAATCACTCTCTGGTTCTTCCTATTTCTCTGCATCCGCAACTAAGGGAGCCGATGATGACTGGTTCATCTGAAGCCAGACATCTCAATCCTACATGCCAAAATAAGAGCAAAGGAATCCCACTCTGGGTATTGTCATTTCTCCCTAATTGAAGGGCTTAAAACTTTCAAAGCAGAAGGACAATGACAGCTGAATTTGTGGTGGGGCTTTTCATGCCAGCATTCAGAGACTGTTTCTCCCCTGCCAGCTTGCTCAGCTTAATTCATGGGAATGTCTAGAAACAGGAACCCCTAGAGCAGAGCAAAAAAATGAGCCAAGCTCTGACATTTGTGTGAGCAACCAGTTCTTAATTATTTGACTAATACTGGCATTGTGCAGCAACCATGTGCACTGAGGGGTCTGCGGAGGTTTCGTTGCCACAGGGACCTGTGCACAAATCTCCACATGGAAGGTGGGTCTGGTGTTTCTGCTGTGTTTTGGGTGCAGGAGCACAATGCCAAAATGCAACTCCTTCCAGGATGTTTGAGGAAAGCCAGGAAAAGTGGGCTAATGCTGATCAAAGTAGGAGATGTATCACAAGCACGGAGCAAATTCCCATGTTCTGGAAAGGGCAAGAGCATGCCGGAATCTGCACTGGTGGGAAAACCACAGGAATGGGGTTTTCTGCACAGAAAGGACACAATTACCCTGGAGGAGGCTGCAAAGAGGCTCTCTGAGCCATGAAAATGGAGATAAAATTACTAATAAGCCCCTGGAGGCTGGATACCTGGGGAGACAGGGGTTCTCCCTTCACTAGGAGATAGGTCAAATATGACTAAAAATTAGGACTTTCTCATTTCAGCTCCCCACCCCCAGAATTATTGCTAGCAGAGGGCTCTGAGGCAGAGCAGAGCCAGGAGGGAAGGAAATGTCTTGGGCTGTGCCCACGGGCTGCACTCAGACCCCATGGGGCTACAGCAGGGCCAGGAGGAGAGTGCTGGGGAAGGAAGTCCTATGGCAAGGTCGGACAGCAGCTGTCTCCAGGAACGAATCCAGAAGCAGCATCCTCCTGGGATGGGCCAGGAGGATCTTGTGTTGACTGACTGCCCTTCCTGAGTTTGGGAGGAAATTAATCTCCCACCGTGGGCTTCAGTTTATTTTTATATTGCAAGTTAGCACGAAGGGAGAAAAAAATGCATTAAAAAAAAAAAATTCTATTCCCTAAAAGGAATCACAAATTTCACAGCGACCTAAGGAGATTAGTCAAATCCCTGTGACCGTCAGCAGTTTCACTTAGGTCAAAGCCTGGCATAACTCAGTCTCTGTGAGAAGAGAGGAGTGGTGTGGACTGACCAGCTCTGCAGGCAGCCCAGCCTTTCCAAAAGGGCCCTTCTGCAATATCTGGAGGGAAATATCCCTTTTGCAGCCCTGCAGCAGAGAGGCACAGTCAGACTGACACGGAGTGCAGACAGCGAAAGGGAGCGTTATCTCTTGCAGATACCACAGTGAGACCTTCCAAGCTGGGAAGCAGGAGGAGGACCAATTTCCCAGGCTAGGAGACATCAAAGGCTGTGTGAAACCTTCCGAAAATGCTCACCCTGAATTTCTCATGCATGGGTGGGCATATGGGATAATTCTCTGTAGGGTCAGGGAAACGTAGAAAGTGGAGCAGTCGGGTTCTGATTTGCCTCTTGTTCGGGGGAGGGGGGGGAAATGAAGAGAATTTAGCTCAAAACCTAAAAATAAATACGTCACCCGAAGGTCTGGTCTTGTGTAAAAGTTGGACTGGGTTAGGTAACCTAGGGCCTTTTTTGGATGAAGTCATTTCCATCCCCTGGCAAACATGTCTGTGTTAATGGGCTCACAGACACATCAGCCTTTCAAGCTGTGCATCAGATTTCATCCAGGGGATCAGTAGTGCGGTGTTGCTGCTGTGGTACTGCTGCTGCAATGCACTCAGTGAGCAGAGGGGTGTTGGAAAAGGAAATTGAGGACAAACTTTTGGATCTGGAAGTGTTCCAGGATGGGCTGGATGGGGCTTTGAGCAACCTGGTCTAGTGGAAGGTGTCTCTGCTCTTGGCAGGGAGGTTGCAACAAGATGATCCTTAAGGTCATCCAGCTCAAACCGTTCTAAGGTTCTATGGTTACTCCAAGAAGAAATAGGACTTTCAGCTCATGCTCCAGAGCTTTAAAAAGATCTGCCTCCTTCTTAGTGAGAGGAAGGAGCCTCCTGATAGAATCCCCACTTTAAGTCTCCTGCTCTGTCATGTGAATAGATGGTACTGCTTTACACAGTAACATGAAGGCAAAGAGGATGGGAAAGTCCAGTGTCTTCCCTCCAGAAGAGGCAGGAGACTTTTGCAATTGTTTCTCTTTCCCTGGTAAAGTTGTTGGTGCAGTTTTTAGAGGAAATAATAATTTTTGCAATCCTTAGCTCTCCTCACAGGGACACTTGCTCTCTCTTTGTGGCTTCTCCTTCATTTGAACTCTTCCAGCAGCACCAGCCCTGAAGCTTTCAAAATTATGAGTCGGGAAGTGGGAAGTCCTTACACTGATTTAGAAACTAAAAGATTAAAAACAAAACAGCAAAAGACACACGAACCGCAGGGACTTTTGAGTTGCTTCTGGTCTCTGAGCTTTTAAGGTCAAGAGCGGGACAGTCCCGTTGCAGTGTTTCCAAGTATCATCACACCTGCTCTTCTGTCTGGTGTTTCTCCTCTGGTGTTGACTGCTCTTTGGGGTAGAAAGCATCTTTCTGTCCTATGAATGTGCAGCATTTAGCACAAGGTGGTCTTCAGGCAGGATGCATGTTCCAGGCACAGGAAATATTGTTATGAATTGTTACAATCAGCCGTTTTACCTACATAATCTCAGCAAAAACACTTGAGGCAAAATCAAGACAGCAAATGGGATAAGGGAAGGCAGACAGCATCTCTTGTCCATAACAGCTGCCAGCATTCTCAGTCTTTGGTATTTGCTCCTGACTCAATGAGGGCTTCCCTGTGAGGGAACAGGAACAGTAAAGAACACAGAATCACAGACTCATAGAATGGTTTGGATTGGAAGGGACCTTCAAAGATAATCTCATCCCAACCCCTTGCCATGGGCAGAACACCTACCACTAGACCAGGTTGCTCAAAGCCACATCCAACCTGACCTTGAACACTCCCAGTGATGGGGCAGCCACAGCTTCTCTGGGCAACCTGTGCCAGTGCTTCACCACTCTCACAGGGAAGAATTTCTTTCCAATATCTAATCTAACCCTGCCCTCTGACAGTTTAAAGCAATCCCCTCTTGTCCTGTCATTACATGCTCTAGAATAAAAAAACAAACCCTCACTGGCTTTCTTTTAGACCTCCTTTAGGTACCAAAAGGCTGCAATAACATCACTCCAGGGCCTTCTCTTCTTCCAGCTGAACAATCCCAATTCTCTCAACTTTTCTGTGATGATTCCCATGTTGCTAATGCATGCAGAAAAGGGCATCTAGATCCAGTATTTGATAGCTGACATTGTGTGAGCTCCTGAAAGCCCCCTCTTGATCAGGTTCTCACTTTGATTAGCACTATAGCCAACAATCAGGAAGATGTTCCCACTCCCAGACAGTTTACAGCCCACACACCTCTGAGGTAGAACAGAAAAATGGAAACATTGGCCCCTGCCTCTTCCAGTGGAAAAAGCAGATCCAGTGGAGTGAAGTGACCCAAGGTTCCATAGCACCGTGCTATGGAAAGGTTGGAAATGGAGCCAGAGCTTCCCAATCACGTGGCTGACTCAGACACGAGCAAGCTGTGCCAGGACTGGGAGCAGCTCTTGCTCCTCCATTTTTGCACAGCATCATATCCAACCACCAAAACCAGTCAGATCTCCCCCACCCAGCCCTCAGACATCTCTGCACTTGGCCTCTGCCAGGTCAGGTCCCTCTGAGCTGAGATTTGCAGCCCTGCCCCTCATCCTGCACTCATGATACACACGGACCACAGGAACCCTGATCTGTTTGACTAATCGATCTTTAGTCATTCCCAGGAATCCTGCAAAGTTGCCTTGCAAACCACATGGCTTTGCCACTTGTTTCTGCTGCAGATGATCTCTTCCAGCCCAGAATGTCCTTGATCCTATGATTAAAGCTTATTTTGATCTTTCTTTATGGAGTGGGAGCTTGGAGAAAGAAATGAAGAAGCCTGAACACTTGAGTCCGCTGCAGCAACCTGACTTTGCAGGCAGAAATGCAAGAGCTACTTCAAGGAGCAAAGTCTTCAAAACACTTGATCCAGATGGAGGGGTAGGATCATCGTCGCAGCCTGCTTCTCATATGTCAAGGCTGAATTTGGTCCCAGACCTACAGAATCACTGAATTATAGGATGGTTTGGGTTGCAAGGGACTTTAAAGATCATCTGGTTCCAAACCCCTGCACCTTGACCTAGATGAGGTTGCTCAGGGTCTCATCTAACCTGGCCTTGAATACTTTCAGGGATGGACCATCCACATAACAACAATAATAATAATAATCATCTTCCAATGTCCAAGAGGGAATGTCCTCTGCTATTCCTCTAACACCAAGATGACCCAGAACTGGGTTTGCACTAAGTGGCTTCAGGTTGGACAGAGGTAATGTGGCCCTTTGCTCCTGATGATTTCACCAACGGGACATTTGTTCTCCTGCCTTTCCCCAGTCTCTACCCCCCAAAAAACCTGGAAATGCCATTTCCCTAACTGGAAACACAAATTTCATAGTAACATTCTCCAGACCACTTTGCAAGACGTAAACTGGGATAAATTTTTTCAGCACAGCTTTAGTAGAAACTCACTACTTTTACCTGGCCCTTCCATGTCTGTCTCCTGACAGATTCCTACAGCAATCTCCAACTCCTCTTGGCTTCGCCTTTTTGTGGTGTTTGTTTCTTTGCCCTTCTTAAATAAACTATTGGCAGTTCCCATGGTAACATGCCTCATTCTTTCTCACTCCTCCCTAAAAGTCTATTCCCATTTAACAGGCTTTTTAAAAGGCTCTATTTATACTTCCTTTTGTTATCCTGCCCCTGCTCCCTTGCAGCCAGACAAGGGCAGGCACGGAGCAGTGCATGCACTACCCTGTGTTACTAATAATGGCCATCCATAAACACGAGAGCCAGCCGTGGGGATCAAAGCAGTGACCTTCATCAGGAGATGCTTCTTAGAGCAAGAAAAAGGAAACCTGAGGCACAGCTCAGGAGGGAAGCACTGTTAGGAGGGGCCATCCCCACCTTCCCACTCTCCAGCAACGTGCTGAGGGGCTGCAAGCCCCCAGAACCAGCCAGCACGTAAAAAACAGCCTTGCTGTCTCTGCAGGCAGTTTCCACCTCCCCCCTTTTCTCAGTGTCAGACATTCATCTGCATTACGGGTAATTGGATAAAGAGAAAAATATGAGCTGTGCTTTTTTTTTTTTTTGCTTCCTATTCTGTGAAAAGGAAAACTCCCCTCCTCTCCGTGCTTTTTCGTTTTAAATCCCGGGGCCGTTAACAAGCATCCAGGTTTATTTCCTTAAGGTTCATCATATCATTTAAATGCAGATTACAATCTATCTTAACCCTTAGCTGAAGCAGTAGGTGAGTTTTTATGATGACAACTTATTGTTTTGCAGGCATTTGTGCTAATGAAAAACAAAGGGTCTGAAACAGCACAAGTACAATTTGGTTCCTTTCTCCATTGAGAGGTTTCACTTGTACCATCAGGCTGGTGCCAGAAACCACACATTTTTTGGTCATCTTTAGGGTGTTCCAGGAAACATATTGTCGACAGATCTCAATTTTTCAGGAGGAAAAGCAAGTAGAGGAATGACTCCCCAGCCCTCCCCATCTTTCCTCCACATAAAGCTTTCAGGGCTTCTTTATTGATGAAGAATGACCCCAACAGTTGTAAATCCTTTTTTTTTTTTTTTTCCCCAGCTTATGATCTCTCCAGCCCAGCCAGCACGAGAAGCCATGATGCTCTCAAAGTGCCACTCCAGAAAGGGTTAAGGTATCTCAAACTACAGCCTCAATAAGCAGCTCGCAAAAGTGTCCTGTCCCCAGGGTAGGATCAGTGTATGAGAATTTGCTCAGATCATTTAATGTTTGTAACTTGATTTCCTGCCGGAAAGCTTCTGTGGGCGGAGTTTCTGCTGAACCAGACAGAACTAGAGCTATTTCCTTCTCCAGATTGCTTGTGCATGTCCAGTCAAGCTCAACTGAATTAATAGCAACCGGCTTGTTTCCCCCACACACCCCTTCCCATTGACTTGACGTGCAAATACGGGAAGCATGCGATAATCTTGCTGCCAGGGCAAGTGCCTCAGGCGATGGGATGATCCCACAACCTCGGGCAAGTCCCGTTCTTTCTCTGAACCTCTGGTCCACTTCTTGTCATATTCTGCAGAAAGGATGTCCTAATGACCAGGCTCCTGCCCTACTGATTTCCTACATGACCTTGGGAAAGTCACTTAACCTCTGCCTGCCTCCACTTTCCGTAAAATGGAGAGGAAACCAGCAGAAGGCTGGGTCACTCTGCTGCTACCATCAGTGTTAAACCGTGGCCCGTGAGGACTGAAAGGAAGATTCCTTCCAGTTTCGTTTAAAGACCAGTTGCTATTGTCCCCTGGAACAGTGCAGACCTGTGGTGGATCGCCAGAAGCATTTCTGCAAGGGGAAAACAGCCCTGTTAACCCCCCATGCTCCCACAGCTGCAAACTGATTCATTCATCCCCTGCCTTGACCATCCCGGGAAACATGAGTTTCCTTCACATTCATTGCTGAATGCAAACAAATCTACTTGGAAATGGCAGAGCCTGCTCCAGGCACTGTTTTTTTTACCAAAGTTCTAGGTTTCACCAGAGTAGTCAAAGTTAACCCCCATCAAAGATGCTTTTATCTATACTAAGAACATCCACACAGGGATGAATGCATGACCAGCCAAGTGACATCCCATGGATTTCGTAGGGGAACAAGTCAGAGCTGGGGCCAGGGATCTATCCCACGGACAGCCTCAGGACTCTGCTGGTTTGAGTGGTGTCAGGTCATGTTATTTGAGGTTCACCTCGTAATGCAGGCACTTCATTATTGAGGTTAAGATGAAGGTGGGCAAGCTCCCTTCCCTCAGTCAACTTTCAGCAGCAAAATTTGAAAATCCTTCCCAGAGTAAAAGGCAAAGTCACCCCAAACAAAAGAAGTTAAGAACTGTGGTATTTCTTCTCGTGGAACCAAGAGAGGAAACTCCTCTGAAGCACAGAGAAATTTCTGAGTGCTGTTTCTCACCCTTTTCCAGCTGCTGCCTCCACACCAGCTTGTCAGCCCCAGTGCTCAGTCTTTGCTGGACACCTGGGGCAACGCCCTCTCCCCCCATCCCGGTAGTATCGTGTCCTTAGGATGTGTCTACACTCCCAGGTGGAGCTGGTTACACAGAATAGTCCTTTCCTTAGGCCTGGCTAAGTCTGGAGGCCTGGGTGTGAGATAGAAAGTAGGTGCTGTTCCTTATCATAGAAGAAAGATTATGCAAGAATGTCCTTTAATGAGGAAAACTGAAGGCGCTTTGAATAGGTATGTGGGGTTGGCTGCAAGTAACTCCTGGCAGCCAGCGGGGTTCTTGCACCACGTACCAGCCCAGGTTTCCAGTGCCAGATGAAGTGGGGTAACCAGCTGCCCCACACCAACCTCCTTAAACCTAACTATCAACTCACCTTCTCTCACACAAAAAAAAAAGCACAAAATTGGAGGTCCACATCACTGAAAGAACCATCACCAGGACCTAAAACTCAAAAGGTTTTTCTGTTACGGTTACTTCGTCTCCTTCCTGATCGCTGGCTTGCACGCGTGGGAATGCAAGTGTGTATGGTTTCATTTTCTTAATTGCAATCATTCTGCAGACCACCTTCAGGCACGCCAGGGACCACCAGTAGTGCAGGGACCGCATGTGAAGGAGCCCTGCCCTGGGAGACCCATCCTGCCTTCCCTGATGTGGTTAAAATGCCGTTCCACGTTGCAAGGATTTAACCACGTTCTCAGCCCAGAGGAAAGCCCTGGACTGTGCCGTGTGCTTGAGAAAGCAGGACTGAGCTTCAGCTGTGTAGGAGGGCAGCTGCAAGCAGCCAGGATATCTGCAGCAGCGCTAGAGTTCCCTTCACAGCCTCCCCCGTCTCTTTGACATGCAAATGCAACCTCTGAGTCTCTGGACCCAGCTCTTTCTGTTCTGAAGCCTTCTCTGGCTATTAATACCTGGGGAATCTGTGAAGTAGGCAAACAAGGTTTTGATGAGTGTGGGAAAAAGAAAGGCGTTACCATGTATGAGTGAACTTCAGTTTCGCTCATGTGCTGAATTAGTCAGTGCCTTCAAGTGAATTCCAAGTGCTGGTCCAGCTATTAAATGACTCTTCTAATGGAGCTAAGTACTCTATTTTGAGCCTTTGCTGGAGGAAGAGTTAAATTCAAAAAATAAAATAAAATTTGAATCAGAACTGTTGCAGAGGTTTTGGGTTGCGGGGCGGGAGACGGGGGAAGGAATTGTGTATGTTGTTTTTGGGGTTTGGGGGGCTTTTTTAAGACTTCTTTTCTCTCCTAGAAAGAAACAGAATCCAGTAGTCAACACACAGCAGCTTCTGGGACTTCTGCAAGCTGGAGAAATCCAGTTTGCTTATCATGCACGTGAGCGTGGTGTCTGCTTCAGGAAATCTCATTCAGATGTTGCAGTCCTGGAGGAACATGATGTGATAACTGCTTCACCAAAGGAGCAGAAGTACCTGGTGTAGAGAATCAATACACAAGCTCCAGCGGCTGAGAAACTCAGTGGAGGACTTGTTCAATCTGAACAGCTGGAGGATGGGTAGGAGGCATCAGTGTGGAACATTAACACTGACACCTCAACAATTCATGTTTCACTTCCTACCCTGGAGGAGTGAGTTCCTCCTGCAACCTTTCCAGCTGAGAATCATCACTCTTCTGCTGCTTCCCCCTCTAACACAGCAGCTGTGAGAGGTGTTGTCTGCAGGTGGCAAAAGCAGAGTCATTTTTTCCATCAGTGTCCTGGCTTGAAGAAAGCAGAGTTTGGCTGAAATGGAAATGGCAGAAGGGGCAGGGAAGGACCACGGGACAAAAAGAAAGATTACAGAAAACTCAGACGAAGCAGGTGTATGGATTGCACTTCCATCCTTTCTGCAAACATGGAGGCTGCGTGGGCTTCATCCAGGAAAGTGTTCCAGCTATAATACAAGCACTTTGACAAGCACACATTAAAACATAGCCAGGCTTTCCACTAACACTAAGGCAAACACAGCCTGGTGGGATTAGCATCTCTGCAGAGGTTACAATCCTTCCACGTTGCTTTTCAGTGCATTAGGCTGAAAAACATGCTCAAGGATGCTCACGTGCACAGGAGATTGTCGATATTTGTGCTGAAAATCCATTCAAATTCAGAAATTACAGCTAACGTGAAGCCTACTTGATCCTCTTAAGGCAGTGACCTGATTGTGGAAACATTTCTCTCTGCTTTTTCGCTAAAATACAGAGAAGCGAAGCAGGGTGAAAATGGATTAGGTCTTGCCAGGAGACCTGGAGGTGTTCCTCAGTTGCATTGCCTATCAATTTTTAATGCCTCCACCCGCCCCCGATCCAGCTTACAATGGACGAAAGTTCCCCTTCTCGGGATATTCTCTGATTCTGTGGTACCCAAAGAGCAGCAGCAAAACTGGTATGAATTTACACCCCTGGCCAAAGAGCCACGCTCTCAGGCACAGCAACCCTTCAGCCTCACCCATGCAAGAGGGATTAAGCTGGGGTTTGACAGCACTTCTGAGGGAATGTGGTGGAGCCTCAGCTGTTGCCCCTTTTTCTCCTGTCAGACCTGTCACGCTGAGACTGTGCTCGAGCGCTGCAATTTTTTGCCATGTGACATTTCAGATGGGAAGCAAAGAACAGCTCTGCCAACCGCCGCTCTCAGGTTCTCTGCTAAATAAAACCAGATTGCTGGCATTTGCTGTGTCTGAAGGAAAGGCGGGCCTGTCATTTTTACAAACAATAAAGGATACAGAAAAACAAACGTATTCCCTCGGAGCCAAAGGCAGTTCCTCATCATGCCTGGGAATCCCCGTGGAAGGGAAAGGGGTCATGCTGTTTTAACAAGAAAAGATTTGACCAAAAATACCCAACCAAGCAGAGCAGCTGTAAAGTTGTTTTTCTTTGGTTCTTTTTGTTTGTTTGTTTGAGTTTTCAATATTTTGGCTTTTAAAGAAAGAAAGCAGTCTCAGGCGGGCTTCTATCACCAGTTTTAGCAGGAAGACTTCTGCCCTCCAGAGCTTTCCCTAGGCTTTGCTAGACTGATTCTAACACCACCAAAAGTCACACTCTGAGTATTTCCTTAAAATCTTTGATGTGAATAACAGATAATTTTCTCCCTTTGAAAAAGTAGCAGGGACTCAGACAGCAGAACCTAAATGTCAACAGCAAGGGAAGTCACAGGTTTTTTTTCTGTTCTCAGTAGATGTCTTTTCAAGGTGTGAATTTGCTGATGTCACCAAGCTTAAGCTTATGCTTTGTCTCTGCCCGGACAGGGGAAGGGGAAGGAGAGAATGAAAAGACCTTCCATCCAGCTCTGGGTTTCAAACTTGCAGACACCAAATGTCTTGAATATCCTTTGGAATCAGTCAACACATTCCAAAGTTTTATCCAAGGATCCATTTTATATATTTACGTGCACGCACTGTAGTTGCATAAGATTCATTGCATTAAGAAATTTTGGTAAAATATACTTTTTTGTTGTTGTTTTGAGGGTGTTTTTTTTATCTAGTTGGTTGGGGTTTTTTTAGTGTATTAAGAAATTCTGAACCATTCCTTGCCTCTTTTCTTTTCCCTTCTTTTTTTTTTTTCCTGTTGGAAACCACCATATACCAGATCAGCCTTTCTCAAGTTCTGCTGGAGGATTTTCTGTAGGTCATGACAGGTCGTGTGACAGGTCAAAGCTGTGTCATGTGATGACATAACGTGTCAGGGGAGGTTTAGGTTGGATATTAAGGAAAGGTTCTTCACCCAAAGAGTGGCTGGTCACCAAAAGAGGCTCCCCAGGGAAGTGGTCACAGCACCAAGATTTTGAACAGGCATTGGAACAGTTTAAGAAGTGCTTTGACAATGCTCTCAAGTACTTGGTGGGATTCTTGGGGCTGTGCTGTGCAGGGCCAGGAGCTGGGCTTCATTGATCATTGTGGGTCTCTTCCAGCTCAGGGTATTCAGGGATTCTATGATTTCAGGTTGCTCCTTAACTAAAGAGGAGCTCTGCCTACTTTAAACAATGTTCTCAGAAACATAAAGCACTGTCAGGCTGTTCTTGTTTAGAGGGCACTGGTTTAGTGCCTTTCAGGGAAGAGGAAAAAATATCCTTGAAATGCAAGCAGATCTGAGGACCTCCTGATCTTCATCTCTACGTATTTGTGTGTGTCTCCTGAGGAATCACCTCATCCCTCTGTGCCTGTCACCCCAAAACCTCTATTATTCTTTTAAAGTCTGTGAAGCCCTTGGCTGCCTCTGTGGTGATTTCTGCTAAGTCCACAATAAACCAGAAACAAATGAAAAAGGTGACCTGTGATGACATCAGGCGTTCTGTTCCTATTCCTTTGAATTTATGGTAGTCCTTTACACCACAGATCTAGACAGGAGTTTATAGACGCGAAGGTCGACAACCCAAGGTGAGACCCTTGGCTGTGAAGCAGCAGCTCCTGAATCACTCCAGACCCCGAGGCAGTGACCCACTGTCTTACACCACTAGTGTACTGTACCCAGCGCCACTATGAGAGGTGTTAAATATATCCTTTATAGCTCCAGGAATGGGCAGCCTCCTCCCTGCATCCAGCCTGGCTGTTGGGAAATCACGGATATCTGCTCGGGGTCAATGCTTCACCGAGTCCAGGCCTGTGTTGCTGCCCCTGCTCCCCCTCAATGCCTCCTCTTTGCCTTCCTCATCTTTATCCTTGTCATTGTCATGTCCTTCTTCTTTTTTCTTCCTTCTCCTCCTCCTTCTTACCATATTCACTTTCTTCTTCTTCTTAGAATCACAGAATCATGGAGTGGTTTGGATTGGAATGGACTTTAAAGACCATCTGGTTCCAAACCCCCCTTGCCATGGGCAAGGACACCTTCCACTATTCCAGGTTGCTCCAAGCCCCATCCAACCTGGCCTTGGACTTTTCCAGGGATGGGGCAGCCACAGCTTCTCTGGGCAACCTGTGCCAGGGCCTCCCCACCCTCACAGGGAAGAACTCCTTCATAATATCTACCCTCCTTCAGCTTAAGGCCAGTTCCTCCTGTCCTGTCACTCTGTGCCCCTGTCCAAAGTCCCTCTCCAGCTCTCTTGGAACACTTTTAGGCACTGGAAGGGGGTCCAAGGTCTTCCCTGAGCCTTCTATTCAGGTTAAACAACCCCAACTCTACCAGCCTGTCTTCACAGCAGAGGGGCTCCAGCCCTTCTTGGTGTCTTCCATTTCTCATTTCCTTTTCCTTTTCCTTTTCTTTTTTCTTCTTTTCCTTTTATTTTCTTTTTCTTTCTCTTATTATTTTTTCTTTCTCTTCTTTTTCTTTATATTTTCCTTTCTTTTTCTTTTTCCCTTTTCTTTTTTTCCATTTATTTTTATTTTTCTTTTTCCTTTTATATTTTTTAATTATATTTGTTTTATTTTTCTTTTTCTTTTCCTTTTATTTTCTTTTTCTTATTATTTTTTCCTTTCTCTTCTTTTTCTTTATATTTTCCTTTCTTTTTCTTTTTCCCTTTTCTTTTTTCCATTTATTTTTATTTTTTCTTTTTCCTTTTATATTTTTTAATTTTATTTGTTTTATTTTTCTTTTTCTTTTCCTTTTATTTTCTTTTTCTTATTATTTTTTCCTTTCTCTTCTTTTTCTTT
>JAYRBT010000082.1:148722165-148793293 GCA_036023395.1 Myiotriccus ornatus | reverse complement strand
ATATTTTCCTTTCTTTTTCTTTTTCCCTTTTCTTTTTTTCCATTTATTTTTATTTGTTTGTTTCTTTTTCTTTTTATCTTTTTCAGTTTTATTTGGTTTATTTTCTTGTTTCTTTTTCCTTTTCTTTTCCTTTTCTTTTTCCCTTCCCTCTCCCTCTCACCTCACTCCTCTCACTCCCATCCCTCTCCCCCTCTCTGGCTCCGCCCCCTCCCATCATGGCCCCGCCCCTTCCCGACCCCGCCCCCTCCTCTCTCCGCTCCCCCCCGTCCCCATTGGCTGAGCGGGGCGGCACGTGAGGGCGCGGGGGCGGGGCCGGGGGCCGCGGGGGCGCGCGCGGGGCGGCGGCGGGAGCGGGAGCGGGAGCGGCCGCACGTGCGGGCGGGGGGCGAGCGGAGCCGTGCGGGGGCCAGCACAGCACAGCCCGGCGAGCCCAGCACAGGCGAGCCCAGCACAGCCCGGCGAGCCCAGCCCAGCCCAGCCCAGCACAGCACAGCACAGCACAGCCCAGCGCAGCCGGCGGGCAGGTCAGTGCGCCGCGCAGGCGGCGGCGGTCGGGGCTGCGGGACAGGGGGAAGCGGTGGCCGCACGTGGGTCCGCCCGCGCAACAGTGCGGGCGGGAGGGGTCCGAGCGCTCCGCGGCGGGGCCGGGCAGGCTGGGCGGCGATGGCCCCGGTGCAGCCATCTCGTGGCTATGGCGGCGGGACAGCGGCGTGCGTGACCCCCATCCCCGCACCGTGACCCCCACCTTTCCTGTTTCCCGTCTGATTTATCCCAGAATTAAAGGAGGGAAGCTACAGCGCGGGGGGGAGGAGGGTCACGCACGGCGCTGCCCGCCCGGCGTAGCCCCGAGGGGAGCCCACGCGCGATGCCGCAGTCCCCCACCTCGTGGTACCACGCGGAGCATCCCACAGACCCCCATCCCGGTGCCGTGGGTGGGATGCGGCGCGGACACTGCGGGGGCTCCGCCGGGCCTCTCCTTCCCTGCCGGCGCCGGGCGCAGCACTCGGTGTCACCGGGGGCCCCAGGGGGGAAGCGCCGTGCTCCATCCAGGCTGTCCGGACTCTCCCTCCCCATGGATATTTCCCACCTCTCCGCGTCAGACGGATGGGGCTGCGCTGGCTGCATGAGGTGCGGCAGGGGCGGCCTCTCCCGGGGCATGTTCGGGACAGGCTTCCAAGGGAAGTGGTGGAATCACCGTCCCTGGGAGTGTTCGGAAAGCGTGTGGATGTGGCACTTGGGGACATGGTTCAGTGGTGAACGTGGTGGTGCTGCTGCGCTGAGGGTGGGACTCGGTGATCTGGGAGGTCTTTTCCACCCGTGATGATTCAGTGATTCGATATTTGAGCATGTCTCGTTAGGCTGACAAGCCTTTCGCCGGTGGGGGCTTGGGAATGCCAGTAGTTCCCATTCCCAGAGCAGGCAGGTCACCTAGCAGGAGGACACCCCGTGCCATGCCTTTCTCTGCCGTAGGTAAGGTGCATGTTTGCATACAACTGGGATTACTAATCAAACAATTAGCTGGAATCTGGCAAGTTTGCGCCGCTGCCAGTTTCCAGTTAATTCAGTTACAGCCTCATCTTTCTGTGGAAAGGAGCTGAAACATAAACGAGGCGATCTCGCGTCTGGGGCTGCTGGGTTGGGTTTATGTGCATCCTTCTGGCTAAAGGAGGATCAGCAAGAAAACTGAGCCTTCATGGAGTCGTGTATTTATTCCAAAGCAGTGGGAAAAGAGTAGTGGGGATAAATGGGGCTGGTGACTTGTTTGAATACGAAATGTCATGAATCTCCCTCCCCTGTTGTGAACTGGGTTTAAAACCCACTGTTACAATGATCACTAATTTTTTTGTCATAGTGTATGCTGAAAATGTCGCAGGTGGATTTAAAGCTCAGGGCTTTGTGGACCCACCAGTATTCTGCACCAATATTTATATACATCCAGGATGTATATACACTGTGTTGTCACTAGGCTTCAGAGTTAACCTTCCAGGTGCTGGCTAGTAGGGGTACAGTCCCCCACAGCTGCTTTTTGGGAACATCAGGTGCTAGTAGCAAAGACCAAATTTGGCACTTGAGCAAGGGAAGGAAGAGACTTTAACCTTTGGTAAGTGCTGCAACCTGAAATTTGCTCCTTTTGGAAACATTAGCTTCCACGAGGCTGGAAATAGTCATGTCACCAGCGTGCCACGAGCCATCGCCCTATTGGCTCTGGTTATGGAGAGGGCTGCTTGCAGAAGCAAAAAGCTTTTGTTACAGCTGTTTTATTTTTGTGTGTGCCTTGATAGCTCAAAAATCACTTGCCGGCTTCCAGTCAAGGCAATCCTGGATGAGAAGCATCCGCTGGGATCGGCCTGTTAAGTGCATTTCTTTGATTTGACAGCAGAAGTGCCCATGGTAACATCAAAAACCCCGACGTTTAGGCATGTTTCCAGCTTCATCCTCCCCTGCAAGCCATGGAAATGAGTGGCTTGAAAGCCAACAGCACTTGATATTAAAATAGCAAACAGTAAACATGGGCTCCTATCAATAACTTTAATTATGGTTTGGGGTTTGTCTTAAATAGGCGCACGTTGCCATAGGGAATCAAAGTTTAGCATCCAGACGTACTCGGCGGGGTGGTAGCGTCTTTGGACAGGGCGTAGCATACTTTTATAGCATAAATTAAAATAAAAAAGGGTTTTAGCAGCGTAACAGTGCTGTTGTGTAAGAAAATTGCCAGCTTTTGGGCTGAGACCGCGTGGTTTCTGGGCATCATGTGCCGCGGCGTGTTAGTGGATGGCGTTCCCGGGTGGCTTTGGACGGGGAGAGCGAGTTTTACCGCTCTGGGGCTGAACCCCGCTGGGGTTTTTCAGCTCTAAAACGAAGTGCAGAGGAGGCTTTGTGTGTGCCACGGGTAGCCAAACCGAAAGCAAAAATAAACACCCGCGAAAGCTGGTGTGTTTCTCTTTTTTTGTCGTTGACAGAAAAGGAAAGTGCCGGTGCAGGGGCGGGTGTGAAGTCCCGTGTTCATTACGCTCTGAATCTGGAAAATACAGATTGTGGCACGTGGCAGTGGCATGCATGGCTCATTTTTGCATCTTCTCTTTTTCCCTTCTGATTAAACCCAAAATCGAGGGAGGGAGGCAGCACCCATCGGCCTGTTGAATGTTCATTTTTGCCAAGTTACGCCACTTCACGAGCACGAGATGCGGCCGGATTCCTGTGGCAAGGAGCCCTTAAAATTTCAACAGCTCTACCTATAAATACAGTCGCCGTGAAAGGCAGTCCGGCTTTACAAGAAAAAAAAAAAGCAACCACACTCTTTTTTTAGTCCCTCAGCCCGACTTTAGTGCCATGCGATGCATCTCTGACCAGGCGGTGAAGCCGAGGCAGCATGGAACATTCAATCTCCTAATTCCTCCTGCTAATTTACATGAAGAATGGGTGCGGGCAGAGAAGAAAAATTCATTTTAGTTGTCCTGGAGCTTTTTGGGGTTGGGATGGTGAGTTGGGTCTGTGCAGCCTCATGGCCTTTGCAGAGGGGACCTTTGGTGATTGCTTGGTTGCTGTGAGTCCCCAGGAGCTGCTGCGGGGCAGTGTAGGATGGAGTCTAAAACATCCCTTTGGTGCAAAGCATGTCCCAGGTGAAAATTAAAGGGAAAAAAAATAAATAAAGAAAGAAGCTGGCTGCCACCTCGCCCCAGAGGTGTCTGGGCTCACCCACTGCTCTCTGATGCAACCGCAACTGCCCAGGGAGCTCTGGGGCTGGTTTTGGACATGCCCAGGGTTGCCCAGGGACAGGCTGGGTACAGCATGTTCTTGGCACTCCTCCACGCCAGTAGGACCCCTGCCCCAGCCCCAGATCATGCCGTGGGGAGGTGGCCACTGTTGCACGTCCTGGCGGAGAAGACAGCACTGCCTGCAGGGCTGGGATTTAGGTGGAGAAGCTACCGGGGAGGGTGGTTGCGCAGCGATGCTTTTCCAGCGCGCCCCGCGCTCGCGCGTCCGGAATCCACCTTCGCAGCCGGAGCAGCTTCGGCGTGGAGCCCCGGGTCACCTTGCGGCGCCGAGACCTGCTGGGCACGGCTGTGACGGGGGCATGGGGTGGGTGGGGCGGGGGAGCTCCCCGCGGCGAAGCGCTGAGCCCAGGATGCGCGGGGGCTGCAGACAGGCGATGCACGTGACCGTCCGAATTTCGGGGGACTGACTGCTGGACCGCTCTGCCCACCGCAGCCTCTCGCGGCTCATCGGCTGCGGTATCGCTGCTTTTCCCGCCACCACCTCCCCTTTTTGGTGTTTGTTTGTTTTTTTCCTTTTTTTTTGTTCTTTTTTTTTTTTTCCCTTTGTCTTTCCTTTCCCCTTCCCCACCCTGCCTCATTTCCGAGCCGAAGCAGGAGGGATGAACGCGATGAACGCGGAGGGTGGCTGCAGCTGTGCAGGGTTTGTATCCAAATGGGTTCCTGGAAGGCGAGTGTTTTGTTGTTGTTGTTGTTGTTGTTTTTCAGTCTTAAAAATATTTTTACAGCGAAGCGTCTCGCTTCGGGGCTGTTTGGATGTCAGGTTTAGTTTCCCATGACATGGAGTGGTTAGAGGAGGGAGGGGAAGGAGGGGCTGGATGCTGGTTTACGTGCAAATCTCTCTGCAGAGGTACCGTCGCCTACTGATGGTAAATGTGTTCCCTCTCATCTCTGCGATAGTTCTCGGAGATTTCCTCTTTTACGTCACTGCAGTTAATAAGATGTTTAACTTGGGAGCTGGGGGCGATGTGGCGTGCTATCGTGTTGCAAGGAACACTGGGGATGATGAGTTCCCGAGTTCCCGCACAGACTTGTGCTGGGGAAGATCATATCAGTGCTGGGGAGAACAGCTGGGTTTGGAGTCAAACCACTGACTTTCACCCTTAGTGAACCTGACCTGGCTGCATCTCACTTTTTTTTATTATGGCAATGATTATTATTTCCCTTCTAATACTGAGAGAGGCAACTCGGTTCTCTCTGCTGCGTTGCTGGAGTCAAGGGTCCACTTTGATTTTATTGAGCAGATTGTGTCTGCCTGGCTGGGATTTGAGTCTTTTCTTCCCCCATTTTGGGGACCCCTGAGGCATTTCATGAGGGCACTTGATGGCTTTTTTGTGGTGGCCTTGAGGTGACTCTACAGGTGCAGTGGCTGCAGAGCCAGAACCTCTCCAGGAAAGTCCTTGACTGTGCGTTTTGAGTCCCGTTCAAGTCACTGGTTGATTTTAAGTTAAGAAAGCATTGCTGTTGTACACGCCTTGACCAGGAATAGCCTCTCTGCTGCCACAGTTTGCGAGGCCAGCTCGTCAAGAGCAGGCGAGTTGGTCAATAAATGCTCCGAGCGGCACCCTTGGGAGTTGTAAACCGAAATGGGAACACTTGTGTCCCTCAGCCCCTCCTTCCTTGCCAAGTTGTTTTCTTCCCCCGTCTCCCTCTCCAAACTGCCACTCAAACCCTCTCCTTTCTGCTGTGTTTTCCCACAAATGTCTTTCGAGCACGACAGCAGGGAGAAGAAAGCCGACGCAGGGCCACGGGTGCCACGCTGCGGGGGGCTGATGCCTATCAGCCCAACCCTTGCCTGTGGTTTTGGGGGCCCCTTCGTTTTGGGTGACTTGGCAGCCGCAGGTGGGTTCACATCTGGCAGCAGTTGGGCTTGGAGCTGCCTCTGTCTGCCACTAGACCCGTCCCACCTGCCTGCATCCTTTCCAGGGCTACCACCTCATCTCCAGGGCTTGAGTCAGGGAGCCTGGACGGGGTAAACAGGATGTCCCCGTGGAGGTGTGGAAAGGAGAAGGGCTCCATAAACCTCTCAGGGCAATGGGGACAGGGAGGGTTTGCAGGAAGAGCAACCACAGCTCTGGTGGTAGCATTTTCCAGTCTTCCCGCAGGACCTGTGGCTCGCAGTCCTGCCAACACTTAAGTGCTGACTTGCTGTCAGTGATTTTGCTCAATAACTCTTTTCTTTTTAAGACCAAAATGCTTCTTAAAAAAAAACGTGCCACCGGCACGTTGGGATGTTGACTTGGTTTTTGGGAGGCTCACAGCCTCTCAGCTCAGCTTTCGCTCCAGGAAAGAAGCAGCATGGTTGGATGCAATTTTCATCCCTCATGGGAACAGGGTCTTAAAAAATAACCCTACCACATCCCAGCTCACGCCCTCACACTGCTGGATGTGGGAGTTAATTTTTCTTGCTCCTGCCATGCAGAACAGCCCCTCTCTGTGCTTTTGCTGCAACCTGGGACAGGGAAATTTCGGGTGCAACTCCAGGCGGTGCTGGCTCGGCACATGTCCCCAAACTGGGTGGCTGCCCGGGGCCCCCTTCATGTGAACGGGGTCAGCAGCTGGGAAATTGCAGAGCAAAGTGCCTCCCTGGTAATTCCCAGCTGCCGTCAAAGCGGCTTTAAAATAAATTCCCTCAAAGAGCAATTCCAACTATTCGAGGGTTTGAACTTTTCCGGAGAAGGGTTTGGGAGCTGCCGGCTACCGCGCTGCACCCTGGCATGCCGGGGAAAGGCGCCAGGGGAATTGCCCTGATTATCCCAACATCTAGAAAACACTTTTTTTAATGTCTATATGATGTTTGCTTATTAGCTGCGTGTGCAACACAGTGGCCAGAAGTGGGGCCCTGCTGGAAGCAAAGTTTGCTTTAAACTGGGAAGGTGGGTGGCTGAGCAGTGTCCTGGGCTGGAGGCAATGCCCAGGGACCCTTGCTGTGCCATGTGCCATCATACCTGGCCACCAGTGCTTACCCAGGGGTGCAGCCCAGCCGGGTGCCCCTCGCCGCACATTCCTCGTCCGGCTCTGCTTGGTAACGTGGGCACAACAGAAAACAAACTTTCCAGCGAGCTTTGCTCTCCCAGAGCCCCCGAAGCTTGCTTAAAAAAAAAAAAACACAAAACAGCCAACTTTGGAGCAATGTGGTCTTTTTTTTTCTCATGCTCATGAAAATTCTCATACCAAACCAGTAACCTCCGCTGCCCTCAGTTCCTTATTTTTTAAGGTGGCGTTAGGGGGCATTTAAGGGAAGGCTTGTCCCAGCCTCTGTGTCCCCTCCTCTCCTACATAGCCCGTCATGGCAAATTACAGCTTCATCTGTGCTTGTGTGACAGGCACTAAAACGGGGAGGTTTGGTCAACAAACAGGAGAATTAGTCTCATCCCTGAAAGGCCCTGGATGTGCCTGTGCTGGTGCTCCCCAGGGTGCTGCATGTCTGGTGCAACTTGCTGGTCACAGGGATGTCCCCATGAGGCTGGGTACCCCGAGCTGGGGACAGCCAAGCTTTTCCCTGCAGGGACAGAGCTGGCCTCCTGCCCAAGTCCCCTCTCCGGGGCCCTGGCACCAGTGCAAGAGCAGCCAGGCTGAAGAGTGGTGATTAAACCCATGATCCAGGTCACTCCTGCCCCTCTCAGTGCCCCAGACGATAGGGATGCTGATAGCAGGACTGCATCCAGGCACGGATATTGCACCTCTGTGAGCTTGTTCAAGGAGATTGGGAATGAACTGAGTAGTTTAGGGTAAAACCACCCTAGAAAAGCCATTGCAGCAGAGGGTTTGTCCCCTTCGTTGCCGTGGCTAAGCTGCTCCCAGCTCAAACCGATTTTGTTTGTGGGCTGTCCTTTGCTCTGGCAGCTTCTTAATGAACTTTCTATCGTGTAAATAATTTTAAAATATTTCTCTTTTCTGTTGTGGACATGACAGAGCTGTCTCCTGAGGTGGCAGAAAACACATCTTGCTTCTTAAGGTTGGGTTGGGAAACCTGCACATGGCACAAGGAGGTTTGCTGTGGATGGGACAACACCGGGTGCAGACCCAGCCCAAAGTCGCGTCCACTGGACCACACACTTAGCTCCCTTTTTTCTTTTCCTTTCCTCCAAAACTAATCCCTCCAGCCCCTTAGGCTTTTTTTTGTTGTTGTTGTTGTTGCTCCTCTCTGGATTCCTTCTAATTTGCAGGCTCGCTGCCAGCATCCAACGCGCTATAAAAAGGGGACTTGTTCTTCAAGCTTCCCTCCGGTACACAGCGTTTGCACAAATAGCAACACGCTTGACAACTAGGTCTGATTCCCCCTGCTATTACCCAAATGGTCGTAGGGTGCTCAGGGACTAGAGCCGCTGTCTTAAGACAAGCCAAGTTTAATTTCACACAGGGCCCCGAGCCCAATTCCCAGCCGGTGTTTAAGCTCCTGTCAGCTGGAAAAACGGTGCCTTTTCATTTTTCTCCCAGTGCAGCTTCCCTCTCTCCGAGAGCAAGGGGGTGTGGTTTGCCCCCTTCTGTACGCCACCAGCACAGGTACAGCTGCCAGGTGGGATGGCTGTGGCAGAAGACACATGTCCTGCTGAATCCAGCCCCAAGACCACCACCAGTTTTTGGCTGGTCCCCCCTCCTCATCCATTACAAGCAGCCTCGACACAAACCCCCTGCCAGTTTCCTTCTTAAAACTAATGAGCCGTTTGACCCTGGCAAGTCCTCCGGGAAGGCTGTTGCCAGAGCCTTGCTGCTCACACGGACACAAACTGCTCTCGTTTCCAGCTGAAATTTATTTGTGGATGACTCGTACCCATTTGGCCTTGTTCTTCTTGTGCCCGCACTGGCTTTTAGCTCGGATGGCTCTTTTCCCTGCTCTGGTGTTTATCCTCTGGCAGGCTGTGCTGAGAGCCCTGGGTCTGCCAACCTAAACAACCCCAGAGCTCCTGGTTGAGGGTGGATGGAGGGGGTGTAAGGGCATCTAGGCTTCCTCACTCCTGCAGTGGAGACACAGCCCCAACGACTCTTATCTGCAGCCCACCCTCGCACTGACAGTGGAAAATCCACCGTGCTGCATCTGGAGATCCTCACCAGGAAGGGTCCCATGCTCCTGAAGGACCCTCAGATTTGAACCCCTCATCTAATTTCGGTAGCACGCAGCTTTTGCAGAGCAAAAGCCATCTTGGCAGAAGATCAGGGTGGTTTTTTTTCCTGATGCAGCCTTCAGTAACACCCTTCCCTCTTCTTTTGGGTAGCACTGGGGCTCACGCTCCTGCCCCGTGCCAATCTTCTGCTAATCTCAGCCCTGGTCTTGTGGAGCAGAGGTTTCCAGTGCGTGGGTGTGCCAGGCACTTTGTTCAGAGGCTGAAGTGGATTTACAACATTAAAGTTCATCAGTGTAAAATACACACATGGCTCCTTACTACTGGTCCCCTTTTGGGGGCACTGGACCATCCAGGATGGTATGGGAAGAGCCATGAGGTGTTTGCTCTCCCCCCAGGATG
Source organism: Myiotriccus ornatus (assembly GCA_036023395.1). Lineage (NCBI taxonomy): Eukaryota > Metazoa > Chordata > Aves > Passeriformes > Tyrannidae > Myiotriccus > Myiotriccus ornatus. The sequence goes on along the minus strand of JAYRBT010000082.1, from coordinate 148,784,055 downwards.
GTAATTTCCTACTTTGGGAACTCATTTCCCCCATACTTTTCGCAGCTGCGTCTTTGCTGTGGGTTTTCTTTGCGTGTTGATGCCTTTTATGTGCTTTCTTCCGAAGCTCTGTGCTTATTCCCAGTGATGCTGAGATGCTGGTTTATCCATCTTGATTTAGACCCCTTCCTTCTCCTTGGCAGGCAGAACTCAGCTGGTACCTTTGATGGAAGGAAAGGTGCTTCAAGTGCCATCATTCACCAGCTCCTTATTTCCTTCAAGTTTTCCTCTAGTTAAGAATCTATTTTTGTTTACTTTTTTTTTTCATCCAGACTAATCTAAACTGCACCAGTGTGTGTCCATTTGAGGCAGGATTTTATATCCCCCTGCTGTGTCCTTCCATCATTCCGTGCCCTCATTAAACCACGCATAAATTTGCATCATCTAGGGGGAGCTGGGCTCTGCAGTTATTAGCAGGACTATTCTCATCTCTCCCAGTTTCCAGCAAAATTGCTGGGCTGTTGTAACAAAATTCCCCCTAATGCTCATCTGGGCTTTCGGGGAGAGCAATGCTGATGCAGCACTGAGCATCAGCACCAGATACAAGCAGGAAACCAGCAGACCCCATGGTATCTTTCCATGTTTAGTGATTTTTTTTGACCCCAAGCTCCTCTTCTCCAGGCCATGGTTGTTTAGTACATCACGCTGGGCATTAACTTTCCATCCTGAATCTTTTCTGAGCAGCCCAGGGGCTCCTTCACAGCTGCAGCATCCTGCTCTCACCCGGTGGTATCGCTGCTGTTGCTTTTTGCATTGTGTTTTCTCACTGCCTAAACCAGCATCCACAGCCTCCAGCCCTTACAGTGGGTGCAGCTGGGCATTTTCTCCCTGCAGTCGATTTTCCTTGTTCCTCTCTCCTCGTTTATTTGGTTTCTCGCTGTATTTAAAGCCATGAGAGTCCAGTGTGTGTTTTGCAACCTTCTGCTCCTGTTATTCATTTCTTAGAAACCAAGGGGAAGGAACCACAAGCAGTAAAGAGCCTGAGGTTTGAGGACTGGCTGTTTTATTAGTCAAAACTAGAAATGCAGTGACTGAAGAGGGCAAGAGGAAATCCTCGGTGCAGAGGTACCTCACTTAAGTTTAGGCTTGTGTAGGTCAAATTTTGGGGGCTGTGGATTTCCTCCTGCTCCAGTTTTAGATGGAGCTGTTACCACTGCCATTACTGCAGAAAGCATCTTAGTTTTTTGCCTTTTGCACCTCATTTTTGCACCCCCCAGGCTGGCTTTCCTGCATCATGCCCATCTGGCACTGGGGGAGCAGAGGTGCCTATTTTAGTGGCATCATGGCACCTCTTCCAGTGGGATTGCACGTGGCTGGTGGCAACTGGGTGGCCGTAAACCAGTCCCAAGGGTCCAAATCGTGGCAAGGAGGCTGAGTCTGCCCATCAGCTCCCAGGAAGAGGGGATGAGGAGCAGCAGGGTGGCTCAAATGCCAAAGACAAAGCCCAAAAAGGACAAAAATAGGCGACTGGGTCATTCAAGAGGGTTTGAGGACTGCTTAAGATCTTCTGCCTCGGAAGCGGCAATTACCAGATGAAAGGGAATGTCTTCAACCGGGTGTTTTGGAGCATCTGGTTTGTATTTGGTGCTTGGGGAAGCAGGGAAGGCTGGAAGGCTGCTCGCTGGGTTGGTGGCTGGGCGAGGCAGAGTGTCCTTCAGGGGATGCAGCTGGTGGCTTACGAAACGCATTTGACACCAGGAGCAATTTCCACATCTCTTCTCCCTTTTGGACTGTGTTGTCAATAACTTTCCAAAGTGTTAACTCTGGGCATGAGCTGGATTTCTGCTCGTGGGAGAGTGAGGGGCCATCTCCACGTGAAGTGGCGAGTGGGGGGATGCCCACATGGTTTTCTTTTTAGGTTTTGCCCCTCCTCGCTACAGAGGAGGCATTGGCATGTAGTTATTGCCAGCTTTAATCCAGCCAGACCAACTGCCTTTCTGGCAAACACAAATACAATAGGAGCCAAAGGTTATTGCTTGCCCTAAATAAAACCCTTGCAGCCCTGGGGCCTCACCCAAGCCCAGACCGCAAAGCATCCAGGACCAGCTCCGTTCAGTTTTCCTGAGGCCAGAAGAGTTGGTTTGATGGCAGTGACCCATAAATTTACTTGTTTTTTTTTGTTTTCCTCCTGCCACCTGCACGCTTGTGGCCACCGCGGCACCTGCCAGGAGCAGCACATCTGGCCAGTGTTAGCGAGCCCGCCACGGGTTGTGCCTTGGTTCAGGGTTTCCTTGCTAAAATCATTAGTGGCTTTAATTGAAAGCAGAGGTGGGTGAAGGCACGTCCCACAGACGTGCACCACGGCGTGCACGGCTCAGCCCAGCACGTGGCTGTGACCAGAGGCCTCACAAACCACTGCCAGCTGCAAGCCCAGTGTCCTTCCATCCGTGGGATGGATGGAGACATCAGGCACCACATAAGGTCCCATGTGGCCCCGAGGAGCCACCCAGGAGCCAGTGGATCCCACCAGGCTTTTCTCCCAGCTACTGCTCGCTACTGGGATTTGCACTGAAATCTGGAGGGTTTAACTCTCTGTCCCTGAGCAAATACAGCCCAAAGTGATCCAAATGCGTGACCTCACCCAGATCTCAAGAAGAAGTAAATAATTGCGTCACACTGAGCATGCTGTATCCTTTGCCCCAGTCTGAGATGCTCTGCCCTGCTGCAGGGACAGGCCAGGCCAGGGAGGAGGTATGTGGTGGGAAAGGCTTTCTCCTCACCTCCCAGTTTAATTACCAGTGTCTCGTGTCTGCGATGTGATGGACACTGATCCTGCCCCCATGCAAGGCTGCTCTCGCTTTTGGCATCCCCACAGAGCTGCCAGCAGGGAGGAATTGCGTTTCACAATTCCGGGCTCCCACAAGATTGTTGGAGAGAGAGGAATGTGCCAGAGAAGACATCCCAACTGCTGTTAAAAGGCACAGCTTTCCCTGCCCCTCTCTGGGTCAGCCATTCCTCCACCACACCAGACACCCTCCTCCAGCTGGCAGCACCCACTGGATCCAGCACGGTGTCACCTCCCCATATCACCCTGGGGTGCCTTTGCCCTGCTGGCCTCCCCTTCATGTGCAAATAATTGCAACTGTGATAAGCAGGCTCTTTTATGAAGAAGCTCTTTGCTTTTCCCTGGAGCTGCTCCTGGGATAGAGCTCAGTCACTTTATATCTGGACAATAAATCTCCAGGCTCTCCAGGGCACACCCTCCACACAAGGCAGTAATGGGCCTGCCAGATGCTGTTCTGTCTGGGTGAAGAGCACGCCAGCCAGTTGCAGCATCTGTAAATCATTTGCCAGGAGAGCCCAGGCAGTGTAGGAGTCTCAAGCTGAATCCCTTTTTGCCAATCCCTTCTAATCACAGTGAAGGTTTCTGTGCTACCCGGAGCACAAACATCTGTGGGCTGCAGCAGCCCATGGTCCCAGGGTGAGAGATACATCCCACACATCTCAGGAGGAAGGTGGAGAAATCTTTATCCTTGGTTCTTCTGCTTCTGAAAGGCGTGAAATCCTCACCAGGCCAAGGCTGAGGTATTCCATTTCCCTGATCCTACTCTTTGCATCTGCTGTTGCTACAAAATGCTGTGAGCATCAGATGATGAGATGTGGTCCTGGGCACTGGAAAGTGCTGGGGAAGCTTGAACTGGTTTGATATTGAGTCATCTCCTGGGTGATGGGACATGGACAAGGCTGAAAGTGGGGATGGCTTTCTCCGATGTGCCTTCCCTGTTGAGTCTTCTTTTGGGGCTCCACCTACAAATTCTCTGCAGAAGATCTTGTTGCGTATGGGGATGATGGTCAGGCTGTTGCACTCATCTCGTTTCTCTCCCAGGCTAATTACAAGCCTCTTGGCCTCTCTCAGGTGGCTTTGGCAAGTCTCTGCCTCTCTGGCTCCAGTGCTGGGGAGCCCTGGCCACAACCATCGAGTCTTTCCCTGGCTGTTAGAAAGCGGTTACGCTCCTTGTGTGTCTTTTCATTGCCGGAAGCTGGTAAGTGGACGGATCCCACACAAATAAACTTCTCAAGGGCAGGGAGTCAAAATATCCCTGGGCTTGTTTGGTGGAAAAAGGTTAACCAGCGTGAAGTCTGTGAATTGCCGCTGACCCGACTTTGTTGACAAAATATAGTGTTATTAATTGGAGTTGCAGGCAAACTGCCTGGGGATATTTAGAAGGAGCTTTTCCATCGTGAGGGCCAAGATCTCCCTGGGAGAAGATCTGGCTGGGCTCTTTGGAGATGCGCCTCGGGCTTGGCCATGGCTCTGGTCTGGGGTTTTGTTGTTGAGGGTAAGGTGTGTCAGTCTCCCACAGTGGCCATGGAACTGTAGGGATTCACTGGCAGTGGAGCTGCAACAGAGAAGGAGAAGGCCACCAGGTGACATCAGGTAACTCATTTAGAGCAAGCCTAAAAGGTCACTGTTGATCTAGTCTGACCTCCTTGCTCATTGCAGGGAGGTCAGACTAGATGACATTTAAAGGTCCTTTTCAACCCAAGCCATTCTGTGATTTTTATGACATTTAAGAAAGTTCTGGGGTCCCTAAATTCAGATTTCTGCTCTGAAGCTGAATCCTACCCGCAGCATCATTGCCTGGGCAGGAGGAAACAGCTTCATGGTGAAGCTGAAGTTCAGGAGTGTGACCTGTGCTGCTCCCAGCATGATCCTAAACCCCAGCAGCTGTTCACTGCTGTGTTGACATCGATGACACCCCCGTCACCCCGGTGGCTTATTTTAGACGGTGGCAGGGCCACGTACATGTCCCTGGGTGCCATCGCAGCATTTCAAACCGGAGAGGAGAAGAGCCGCAGCCGTGGCAGCTCCGGAGCCGGCTGCTCCTGTCGCGGGTGGCGAGCTCCTTCGCAGCCTCTCACGGCAGTGCGTGACGAGCAGCTTGCTTCCCTCGGCCTGGGAGCGAGCGGAACACCCGCGCTGGCGCGGGCCCAGCACAGAAGCTGTGGGAATCCTCCTCGACAGCGTGACAGCAAACGCTCCTCTCGAGCGGGGCCGGAGCTGGGCGGCTCTCTCGGAGGTAAAGCCTGTACCGGTGCAGGAAGAGCTCGCCCTGGGCCGCCAGGTTTCCTGCACCTGCGTGACTGAGCGTGCCAGAAAGCACCCTCGGTGCGTGCCGGGGTGGTGGAAATTCAGCTGTCAGCGCACAAAACGTGCCAGTGCGTGTCCTGGTGTGCTTTTGAGGAGGGGGGTAGCACCTGGTGGAGGTGGGCAAAGGGGCTGTCCCCTCTCCTCAGTTTCCCTGAAAGCTGACAGTCACCTCAGCTGCATTTAGGTGGAGCCTCGTATAGGTGAACTCCGCTCCTCAAGGGCTGCCGGGTCCCTGTAGCCCACAGGTGAAGCCCCCTCTCCTGGGGTGCTCAGCCTTGCCTGTTTGGAGTTGGAAGAGCCAGCGGGAGCGAGACCCACGTGCCTGTTCCTGCTGGGCGGCCTCTGGGCGCGGTCTTGCCCGGGGTGAAGTGGCTGCAGGGGTGGAGGGTCCATCCAGGCTGGAGTTCGGAGCGCCCTGACCGTTCTCTGCAGAGCAGCCGTGGCAGGCAGCCCACGTTTCACAAGTGGGGTTTTCCCATCAGGCTCTCCAGCTGCTATAAATAACAGGAAGCGTTTTGTCGTTTTCTGCTCCAGAGAAGGTCAGGGGCTGGATTCTGGTCTTTGGAGCTTTAATAAGGTTGGAGATTTATGCAGTGTACCCAGAAGTCCCCCGAGACAGCGTGCCTGAGGCTTTTTGGCTCCTTGGGTGGAGAAGTCCTGAATGCCAGCCTTTGACAAAGTTACCTTAGACACCCTTTGTGAGATGTCAGGTCCTGCTAAATCCTTAACTCTTCATCTGCGGATGTTAACTCTTGGATTGCTGCCACACCAGCTCATGAGAGGTTTGAACCATCCTCTTAACTGTGTTAAGAAAAGCTTCCACTGTGGATCCCAGGATGGATGGACACAGGGACACCAACCACTGATCTCTTGAGCTTGCTGGGAGCTCATCTTCATAGAATCATGGAATCTGCCCTCATGAGAGCCCACCTGGAGTACTGTGTTTAGATCTGGGGTCTTTACCCCAAGAAAGACATAGACCTGTTGGAGCAGGTCCAGAGGAGGCCACGGAAATGATCCAGAGGGCTGGAGCACCTCTCCTTGCGGTTTACCTGGCTTGTGCTTGCAGCAGGGTGCATACCCAACAAACCAAGTGGGAAGATCCATCCTCAGGAGTTTGCTCAGACATCTCCACGGCTTTTCTGGGTCATGGAGAGCCACAAGCGCCGGGTCTGTGCCGCCTGTCGCCCCAGCAGCCGCGCTGGGAGGAGGCAGAGCCGCTGTCTGTTGCCTCTCCCATTTCCCCAGCAGATGCAGGAATGCTTTGATGTCCTCTTCCCAGCGCCCAGCCCCAGGATTAACCACCAGTCAGACCCCTCCACTGCCTCCAAATAAATCTCCTAAACTCAGACAAGCCCCTCTCAGAGGGGTCCCAGCATTCCCCTCTTGCAGAATGAGGGTTAAAAATAGTTTTTCTCCTTGCACTTGCCACTCTAAAGCCAAGGCTGCATTTAATTTTTAAAGCCTAGGTTTCCTGGTGGTTGGCTCCTCTCCTGGGGCAGAGAGGTCGGGGACAAATAGAAAAATTACCTGTCTCGATGGTACAAAGAAGGTGGGCAGCATGGAACATGCCCACGTTGGAGTTTGGAAGAAACCCTTCCCACTCTAAATCTCTTCCTAAAACCTCATGCTTCAAAACCAAGGCAGAGATGCAGCTCCAGGGGTGATCCTTAAAAAAACATACTGAATTTTGCTCCTTTTTCTGTGTTTATGAGAATGTCTCTAAGGGTCTTTTGGGTCTCCAGGCAGATCTTTGAGGCCTGGCTCAGGAAGTCTGGCTCAGCCCTGCTTAAATGGTTTCAGTGAGGCTGAATTATTTTTTGTTAAAGCCCATGTGTTTACATTTCATAAGCCTATTTTAAAACGTGTGTATACAAGAGCAGGCTTATTTATAAGGCAGATTGGCCTGCTGTGTCCTTACCTGACTTAAGTGTCAAGGAAGCAGCTTTTTTTTACTTTTTACAAGCACAGTTTAAAATAAAATGCTGGTTTGCTGTGCACCAGTGGATCTGCCCAAGAGGAGGTCAGGGCAAGGTCTTATTTTCCAACTGTAAAATGCTATTTTGCTTGTTTATGGAGCTTCTTCTCTCCAGCCAACATTTTAGGTTAATATGTTAATGACAGCTATAGGTAAAAAAAAATCATTTATATACCCCAGAGTCCTGGCAAGCCTGCACTGCCAAAACCCCAAACTAGCCAGGCTCCCCAATGAAACAGCTTTTGGGAACTTTCCATCAGTGAAGCAGGATTTGCTGGGTGACCTGCTCGGTCCAGGTTCTTGGCAAGGTTTCTGATTTCAAGCCCTCCAGGGAAATACTTGAGAAAGCCTTTGTGGGGGGATCTTGGCATTTTCTGCTTGCCCTGGAGGAAGGATTTTATTCTTGGTTTGAACCGTATGAGCCAGTAACACAACAGTCCAGCAGCAGCAAGGTGAGGAGCACTTTTTGGTGGTGCAGGTCGATGTTGGTGTGTATGATGAGATGTGTATGGACCTAAACAGCAGGATGGGGAGGGTGAGGAGAGCCCCAAGGAACAACTGCAAGAAAGCAAAGTGAAGCTTTGACTGTAGGACATGGAAGTTCATCCTTCCCAAGGGACGAGAAGCCTGTACAAGTTTTTATGCCTCTGCTGGGAGATCTTTTTCTGCCTCTGTCAATCTTCCATGGAGCTCATGGGGCTAGGACATGAAGACCTAGGAGGTGGGGAGGCGAGCAGCTGCCATTACACCCAGGAGAGATCTGAAGCAGGCGTGCTGTGAGGGGTGGTTTTCCATCCAGCAAAGCTGTAAACCAAAGCCCCGACCACTGGTGGTTATTTAAAGACTCCGGCAGCGCTTCCTGCGATGGGAAGGTGCTTGGCCCACGTTCAGGCTGGGCGACTGCTCTCTGCAAAGCCAAATAAACAGCAGCCACTTGAACTTTCCACCTTGTGGGCTCAGCCAGATGCCTCATCCCTCGGCTGTGGCCAGGCACCAGGCCTCGGATGAGCTTTGAGGATAAACCTCCTTGGAGGGTTCAGGGTGTTGGCCAAATTTTGGTGCTCAGGGGTGCTTTTTCCATCTCTGAAGGACCCCAAGGGGAAGAGTTTGGTGCTGCTTGGAGCTGGGAGAGGGCATCTGGGAAGGGAGATCTGTGTCTCAGGAATGGGTTAGCATGCTCTCCATGCAGGTCCGTGTCCTTCAGTGACCTTGGGCAGGGCAAAGGGAGGAAATTATATCCCTTAACCCTAGGCGTGTACTTTAGATGCTGAATTTCTCAGAGGAGCACAATCCAAGTAGCCAGCACAAGGGATCTCATCCATCCATCTAGGCACAGGTGTGACTGCAGTGACCATCTTATCTGCAGGATGCCCATGAAAGCATGGATGGTTCATAGTGATGCTTCATTCATTAGGGAGGTTGAAAGGTGGTCCCTTCCAGCCTCAACCCTGTGACAGTCGATGTGAGATGTCAGACACACTTGCCTGTATTTACTTTGGTGCTTTTCTGGACTTGTAGTTAACATTGTGCACGTCCTTCCCCTCTTCTGACCCTTCCCTGGTGAGCTGAGATGTTTCGGCAACTCACACGAGCCCTGCAGTGGAGGCTCCTTCCTCACATCCAGCAGCAGCAGCCCCTCAGCCTGGGAACTTCTGCAAGACTTGGCAGCAGGACCGTTGCAGGAGTATTTCACACAGGACCCAAAAATATTGCTGTGAGTGCAGCGTTGGTCGGCCTGAACGCAGGGTCAGGTCCCTCAGAAATCAGACTGTTGATGAACAAGCTTGAGTGTATTCAAATGTTTCGTCTGATTTTCTTGGACTGCAGAGTTTCCAAGGGAGCCAAAAAAACTGGCTGCTCCTCTTTGTTGACTTTGCAGGACCAGAAATACAGCTGGGTTCAGTGAAATAAGGAAGTTCCAATTCTTGTGTTGGTGTAGCAGAGAGGGAAAAAAAGCTCAATTTGGAAAAGCTCAAATGTCTCTTTGGAGATAAAAATAATAGTCCAAGGTGATGCTCTCTGCCTGTGCTCAGCGTTGGGGATGATCACTTGGGCAGCCCCAGGAACAAAATCCTTGCTTGACATCCCTCTGAAGTTCTAGCAGAGAAGCAAATCCAGGGGCATTTCGCTTGATCAAGGTCAAAAAGTGGGTCCAGACAGGCTTTGGGGAGTACAGATACGAGCTGTGCCGTCACTGAGCTGGGATGACAGCAAAGGAGACATCAGGCAGCAGCAGAGAATCACTTAAACTGCAAGTGAACCCTGAAATAACAGCAAATTAGAAGCAAGCCCACATTGCAGTCCAGGCTGGCCGTGAATCAGCTCTGGAAAACGAAAGACAAAACTTTCTGACTTCAGTTCAAGTTATGAACTTATAAACTCCCATTTATCTGGTTTCATGGACGTGAGCCAGAGACAAACATTTTTTTGAGGCGAATGGATAGGACAGATTCCTGAAAATGAACTCATTGAAAAAGGCGTGATTTGGAGAAAATGTTTGTCTCAAATTCTCGTATTTTACAAAGCTGGGTTAATGTGACATGAAGATATCTTCTGTGTATCTCAGAGCTGCTCTTGAGCATCCTCCGTCCATTTACTGCTCTTTGCTGAAATGTAGGGACATGATAAAACACTTCCAAAAATGGAATTGAAAAAAAAAATCAGATTTTAAGCCCATTTGAATGATGACAAATGTGCAGAAAGCTTTTGCACAGGACAGCCATGTAACCTTATTCCATTCCCCCAAGATAATAAGCCCAGGCTGTCAGTGAACTACGGGCAAGTGGGGCAGACCATGGTCCAGCTTCGTGATTTCAGGGCACAGCGTTGGGGTGGGGGTTGGAATAGGGATGGCCCACGTGTGGGTGCAGTTTTTGTCAGCAAATCTTACTCCTACAGGGTTTTTTGCGGATGCTGTTCCAGAGCAAGGCTTTTTTCCCCCAACTCTCTTTCCCTTTAAAATACTGATTTATTTTTGCTGTTGCTTTAAAAATGGCTGTATATTCCCCAAAACTGTCTTCAGGCATTACAGAACCCAGAATATCTGCCTGAAGCTGAGGATAAAAACGCAGCAGAGGCGTCATGCAGGCAGCTGGGTAGCAATTCCTCCCGCGAGGTGCTAAAATTGGCGTCTGCTAAAGTTAGCTGGGATTGCATGGAGCCGTTGTTTGTTTTATCGAAGTGGACAGGTCAAGGACCAGGGTTTTATCAGCACCCTGGCATCAGAGGGGTGCAGCAGCCCTCCTGGATCCTGGGAATCATCCTCATCCTTGGTGCTGTGGCTGCAAGCTGGAAGGGTGGCTGGGATGTGCTCCTGGTGAGGAGCTGGTGATGCATCACCAGCTTTGGAGGCAGCAACACTGCGATGATGGTCCTGCCCAGCCCCTCCCTGTGGTTGTGCCAGTGAAGTGGGTGAGCTCAGAGTTGATCTTTAATGTTTAAAAATCTCCTATTCCTACACTTTGCCAGCCTCCAGGGAGGCTGCAGGTCCAGCTTCATGGGAGAGGTCAGTTGGCATCTCCAGACCCTGCAGGCAAGCCCCGTGCTGAGGTCCCCAGAGTCCTTCAGGTGCCACCATCCAGTAGAGCTTGAAGGAAGTCCTTCCACTGTGTTTCCAGTAAATACCAGCCCAGGACGTGCTAATGACAGCAGAGGATGTGCTTCATCTGTTTGATGGTCGACACTTACAGTAGATCTGGATGGGTGGGGATATTTTATCGCCAGCTGATAAAAGAGAATGCCAGGGAAATTCCCACATGGGAACACACAACAGAGTTTCATCCTGTGCCTCAGCATTGAATTACAGGGCTCATTTAGCAACCCTTGGCTGCCTGGCCCAATGCTGCCCACAGTGCCGTGCCACCACTGCCTGTTTGCAGGGAGATGAGCTAGGAACGGATCAAGCTGAAAATAAGCGCTTTTTTTTAATTAATTTTTTAATTCCCCCAAGAGCAAGATCGACTCCGTGGTGCCTCTGCCAAGATGGCCACTGATGTCATGATGGCCTCCTGCTGGCAGGGCTGAGCCAAACCAGGTACCTGCTGGCTTTGCACTGGAGTACATGAGCCCCATGTCCCGTGGCTGGAGGGAACATCTTGAGTATCCCTTGGGATGCCCCACTGTGGTCCAGCCCATCCCTGAGCTGGTTTTCCTGTTGGTTGTCCTGTGTGATGCCAAATTTAAATTATTTGTGAAACAGCAAAATATCCTTTGTGCTGGCTGCTGGGAGTAGTCTGTGCACATCTGTACCTGTTGGGTTTTTCTGCCAAGATAGTTGCGATAGTGCAGATTTCGGCAGGGAACCAGGTACACGCTCTCATTTAGCTTCCTCTTTGTACCACAGGAGCTTGTAACTGAGCCCTAAGTCAGCACTGGGTGTTCTGCAAGGCCTCCATAGGTGTTTCTTGGTGTTGCATTTTCTGCTGGCTGCTTTCTGGCTCTTTAGGAAACTGCGTGAGAAGGAGATTCCCGGGATGCACCCATGACAGGCAGGATTGAGGATGGCTGTTTTCCTGCCCACACTGAAACCCTCTTGTGTGCCCCCAGGAGCAGAGGGGCGGGGACCTTTCTGGCCAGATCTCAAAGCCAATATTTAAGCCAGATGGATGAGCAGCTTTATGCTTGTTATTGGCATTTCATTCACCTCCTTTGCCTTTTTTCCTGCGGAGAGGCAGATCATGTGTGTGTGCATCTCCAAAAACACTTACTATCACCAGTTGGCCTCATCATAAATGATGAATTTGGGCTTGCAGCTTCATTTACCCAGGGAAGCTCGTTTGCCTTCAGCTTGATTAGAGCCTGCTCCAGCACAGCAAGGGTATCTGGGAAATGCCACCCACGCCGGGGTGTCAAAATGCCTCTGAAACCATCCGGGAGCCAGGGAGCCAAGCAGAGCAGGAGCAGCTTGCGTGTCTCCAGGCCATTAAAGCTCATCCCTGGGGCTGGGGAGGATGTGCAGAGCACGGATGAAATGCTGCATCCTGCCTGTCCCATCCCTGCTGGATCCGGCCGTAGGAGCCGAGGAAGTTTTCCTGCTTAGCAGGGTGGGGAGGCTTCACATCTCAGCCTTTATTTAATTTTCAGGTGATAAAAGCGTCGCTTCCCTGCCCGGCGCTGTCTGAGCAGCCAGCACGTTCAAACGCTTCCCTTTCTGCAGGGAATTTGCATCTCCCTAAGGGCAGCAACCGGATTTATGCAAATATCCAGATGAAAGAGAGTCAGAGCCAAAGCGTGCTCATGAGTAAGCGTTCCTGGGCACCTCTGGAGCAGTCAGACGCTGTCTTTCCAACCTTTGGGCATTTTGGGGAGAAGCAGCATGGCGATGCCGACTGCTCCTCCGGCCCCAAAATTCTACTGTGTGATGATCACTTCACCTCCATACTGTCCCAAGAGTCTGGGAAGGTGTTTTGGGGTTGAAACGTCCCTGTTGTTGGATTTGCTTTGCTTTCCATGGGATGCGACATCCCCACTTGTCGTGGTGTTCGGGTGATGTTCCACAGTAGCACTGTGGACAGGATGGGTTTCCTCCTTGTGCTGCCATTCCCTTGAGAATGTGGTCCTTCTCCAAAATCACCCAGGCACAGTCCACTGCAGCCAGCTGGGCTGAGCTGCACAACCTTGTCCTTGCTTTCCCTACCGGGATGGAAAGAGGAGAAAGGATCATCAACCCACGGCAGCTTTGACATGAGATTTTTGCTCATGCAAATCATTGCAATTTCCCTTCCTGAGAAGCCAGGGCGTTTGCTGGCTCTTACAAAGCCGCTGCTGGAAATCCTTCCTGTGAATGACAGGAATAGGATTGGATGACTTTTCATCTTCTGCATTGAAAGACAGTTCATTTAAGTACAAGAAGCATCACGATCTGTATAGTTTGCCATCCTTTTTTTAGCTGATTTCGCCTCAAACAGAGGCTGGGAGCAGCCTTGGCGTGCCAGAGCATCACTGCCTGACAAGTGAGGATGTGATTTAAAACATGCTTGTCTGGAGCACCAGCAGCTGCTTTCTGCTTCTGGTGTTCAGAAAGGAACTGGCTTGGTAGTAATCAGGGAGCCCATTTTGGCAGTCTGAGACCACGTCCCAAACTACAGCATTATAGGACTCTGGTCCTGAGGATTTTTCAGCCCTGTTTCCCAATTTGCAGAGTCCTGTTCCAGCGAGGTTTCTTAATACCTTGATTAAACTTGAGTCCAGTTTGGATTCCACTTGATGAAGAGGCAAGCTGGGAGCTGGGTGGAAGCTGATGTGGAAAACCCTGGGGGGAGGTCACAGTGCCACCTGGCCACCCTGACTGTCAGTCACTCATAGAATCAGGGAGTGGTTTGGGATGGAGAGAACCTTCAAAGATGATCTCGTTCCAACCCCTCTGCCATGGGCAGGGACACCTTCCACTACGTCAGGTTGCTCCCTCCGAGCCCCATCCAACCTGACCTTGAACACTTTCAGGGATGGAGGGATGCCACAGCTTCTCTGGGCAACCTGTTCCAGTGTCTCACCACTCTCATAGCAGATTTCTGCTTCTGTTCAATATGAACCCGCCCTTTTTCAATTCGAAGCTGTAGGTTCTTGTACTATGGCAGGTCATAGTAAACAGTTCTTCTCCATCTTCCTTATAAGCTCCCTTTAATATATTGAAAGGCCACAATAAGATCTCCCTGGCCACCAATTCCTGAGCTGGAGGAAGAGCCACAGCTGCACCCTGAGCTTTTTAAGACCCTGTAAGCCCAGCTGCAAGGTGCATTTCCAGGGGCTTTTCAAGAGCTCCATAGCTGGAAAATGGCCTGAAACTGAACCATGGGAAGTTCAGGTTGCATGTTAAGAAAAATTTCTTCACTGAAAGAATGGTAAATCATTGGAACAGCACCATCTCTGGAAGTGTTCAAAAACCAAGCAGACATGTCACTCTGTGATATGGTTTGGTGGATGTGGTGGTATTTGGTTAAAGGTTAGACTTGATGATCTTGGAAGTCTTTTCCAGCCTGAATGATTCTGCAGTTCTGTGATTCTAGTTTACAGACCCTGAGCAATCTGAGCTCTGCACTGCCTTCAAAGCAATGCCCGATTCTCCCTTCTCCTCCTTCCAGTTTGGTGCCCCATCTGCCCTGTGGACAGGGTGTGAATTGGGCTGAGGACATGGGGCAGTGCTTTACACACCAGGCAGGCTCTGCAGAGCGAGTGGAGACATTGATGTCCCACCAGCAAGAACAGCTGCAACTTTCAGCATTTCATCCCCTTTGATCTTTTATTTGAAAGGAAAAACCACCTTTATTTGCTGTGCAAGCTCCCACGGGTGGGGGTCAGCTCTTGGCACGGCGTCCTTTGGCTCCGGGTTTTTGCGCAAGGGCGGCAGGTCCAAAGGATTTTGTCCCTGCTGCTGGGGGTGGCCGTGCAGGAGGGTGGGAGAGGGTGCAGGATCAGGCCATGCCACAGTCATGCATCCAAAACTAGCAGCTCAGAGGTACCCACCTTTGTCCCTAGAGCTTTGCTGACGTGTGGCTTTTGCAGAGCAGTCGCCCTGTGGCAACTAAGGAGCTGTGCTGTGGCTTTTTGCTAGAGCTAAGGAGTTTTTTGGAAGAAGGTTGCAGGGAAAATCATCTCTGCAGGACCTGGGCTCAATGGGATGAGCCAGGAGGGTGGTGTGCTGGGGGTCTGCAGCAAGCCTGGCCACTGCCAGATCTTGCTGCATCCCCACCAAGGAGCAGGCTGTTTTCCCATCTCCCTCTGCTTGCTCCATGGCTTTTAATTGTCCTGGCTGACACCCATCATGTTTTCCCCCCAGATGGTGTCTCCATATTATTAGTAGCCCTGAGGGAACACTTGCATACAGCATCTTTGTCCCATCCTGCTGGAAAAGGGACATCCCTGGAAGGGCTGTTTCTTATGTGGTTTCTTATGTTAAGGTCAGGGCTAGTGAGGATGAAGAGCCAACCCAGGGTTTTCCATGCAGGATGGTGGCTGCCTTCAGAAGTGCTTTGGTGACCACCACAATGAGGGAGAGGGCCAGTGGCATTGCCACCCCACAGCAGCCTGTTCTGATATGTGTGACCTTGTCTCCATGGGGTGAAATGTGTAGACCAAATAGTGCAGAGGAAGAGTGAGATGGTTTGAGAGGACAACCCCTTAGAGCACAGGGTCTGGATGGTGGAGGAAGCTCAGTGACTCACAAACTCCATCTAAAACCTGGTGGCACTGACCTGGAAGAGAAGCTTTTCTCCAGAGCATGGCTTTTCCAGACAGTGCTGGCTGTAGATGGGTGCCACCAGAGGCGATGCGTCCATGGGGTTTATCACGGGCAGAGCATGTCCTGTCCCACATTGCATCCCCAGTATGTCATGGAGCAGTATTTCAACACTGTCTGCAGGTCAAAATCCACCTGCTGGGTAGACTGAGTCCCCTGGAGCCACCTTTCTTCATCAGCAGATGTCCATCAAAGCCACCGCGGCCCATCGGCGTTGGGGGTTGTGCAAGGGACACCGATGACGCAGACAGGGCCACGGTGGCCTTTGGTCAGGGCTGCTGCTGACCTGAGGAGGAGGTAGGACCAGGTGGTGTGGGTACATCTTCCCATCAGAATGTCCCCACTGAGCGGGGACACGCCAGATAGCAAAGTCCAGGTCTGGTGGAACACAGAGGGTTTGAAGACCAGGAGCCAAAATACTGATACTGGGATAAACAGTGGAAAACACTAAATGCAGGCTGCACTTCTCCCAAAAACAGCCACCCCAGCACAGGCTCAAGTTGTACTTCCGAGGGGAGGTCATGGCAGCTGCTCCGTGCCCTCCCCAGGAGGGTGCTGCTGCCTGTTTACCCTGAAAGAGGCGTCGTTCCGCCCCCACCCCCAAATTTTGCCATTCAGACACGTGCCACGAGTACTAAATTAACTCAAAATGCTGTGAGAAACCACAAGAAAAGATGAGCAGGTGTTCAGCCACACCAAATATTCGGGGTGGGAGAGACAAGTGGCAGTGACGGTTGTTGTGGGGGACCACTGGGGTCAGCTTGCCCCCCTGTGTGTGTTTTGGGACATGGATGCTGCTTTGGGATTCTTTTCTTTCCAAGGATGCTCTTGGGCAGGGCAGGAATCCTGGAAATGCCCAGTCAGATGCAGGATTGTGTTTTTTATCCCTGATTCCTCTGGCCAAAAGAAATCCCTGAAGGATGGGAGGGAGCTGGCCCCACTATTTGGGGTGCCTGACTTCCCTGTGCATCAGGCGCCAGAGCGTGGGGACAGTCTGTCCCCAGATGACCAAGCCTTTCACCCCCCCCCACCAAAAAACCCTCCAGGGCACACCCTCTGCAGATTTGGGAAACAGCCAGCCCCAAGCCTGTTATTACTTTTCCCTGTGGAGTTGGCCTCTCTTCCACTCCCTTCTTTTTTTTCTTTTTTTTTTTCCTCTCTCTTTTCCCTTCAAATCCTGCGACCTCTGAGTCTGCACCAAGCTCCTCATGGCTGCTGAGGAGGGTGGTGGAGGGGATATCCTGGATCATAAACCCAGGATCTCGCTGCAAGCAATGCTACTGCCTGTAGCCCATGAGTCATCTGCTGCCAGGGACAGGGTGAGAGGGCTGTGTTCAGCTGGGGGCATTCCTTTCCCCCCCCAGTGCTGAAGGTTTGGTGCCTTTCTGAGGTTTTTATGATCTTCTTCTGGTGGCTGGATCTCTCATGGTACAAGAAGAAGTTAGGTTAAAAAAAACCCATCCATGGAGACTGCAAACTTGAGGTGCTTGGGGTCTGCATGTGAGGGGAAAAGCTGAAATTCCACTTAAGGAGCTGTTGAAGGGATGCCTGGAGCACCTTATGTTTCCTCTGGGGCGTTGCCCCATGAGTTCTGGACAGGAGATGCAGCCCTGACACCAGTGGCATCACAGGAATCCTCGTGTCAGCACAGGGTCTATGTCCCTTTGGGGCTGTGTGCCCGCACCGAAGTGGGTGAGAGGCAAAAACAACTCCCAAAGGACCTTTACAGGCACTTTCCACACTGTGCCTCAGCCTCTCTTCAAAGAGGTGCAAATAAAAGATAAGAAAGGGTCGATCATGTTACCAGGGCCTCCGGTGCATTCCCAGCTTGCACAGTGCTGGGAAGACTGTGCTCTTCTTTTTATCAGTCTGGCTGGCTCACTGCCTCAGCTTCCCCCTTCCTCCCTCTTTCCTGGTCTCCAGAGTGCCTGCTGCTTGCAAATCGCCACACCAGCATCCCGCTGGCACCTTTCGCTGCTGCCTTAATACTACCAAACTATTCAAATCCAATGGGAGCTGTAAAGGCAGGAACTGTACAGCTCTCTTCTGCAAAATCACGTGTCAGCCAGCATTTACCACCGAAAAGGAGGAAGATGCATGAGCTGGTTTATCTTGCAGGTGTGTTTTGGTGGGCTGCCTCTCCCTCTGCAGTTTTAATCCTCCTTGCTGGTTTGCTCAGAAAACATCACCTGCAGCAAAAGAAACAATGAAAATAACAACAAGCCCTTGGAGGGAAAACCCCACGAGGGTTCCCTTGCAGATGGTGCCGGGCACTGCTACACTCCTGGTAGCAGATACCACACATCCACCACAGGACCCAGTGCAGCTTTTCTGGGCCATCCCCCTGTGCTCTGTCCAGCTCTGCACCTGGAGTGGGACGTGCCGGTGGCCATTGACGCCTCTGCCCCCAGATGCGGCTCCTGTGGGGGTTTTGTTTCCGTCGCTCTCCTCCCGGACCTTTCCTGTTTCCTTCCGTGCAGATGCGACCGGAGGAAATCTCAGCGCCTTGGCTCTCCTCTGGCTGTGTCCCAGCTGCGCTCACAGGCTGGGGACAGCACTGTGGCTCTCTGCGTCCTGCGACCTGTCCTCCCTGGCAATGGTGACACTGGTGGGAGTTTGGTCACACTGGTGGCAGTGGTGGTGCTGCTCGTGCTGGTGGCAGCGGTGACACTGGTGGCAGCAGTGGCAGTGGTGTTGCTGGTGGCAGCAGTGGCGGTGATGGCAGTGGTGGTGCTGCCGGTGCTGGTGGCAGTGGTAACAGTGGTGGTGCTGACCTCCTGGTGTGCAGGCAAGCCTCACAGACCTGCTGCTCATGGTCACACATACCAGTGGCAGCAGTCCTGTGCAGAGCTGCTACGTGGTAATAACTGGGACTGCTCCGAAACTTGCGTTCAGTTTTCAGGGGGTTGGAAGTGCTTGTTGCAGACGTGGGATTGGGAGCAGGGAGAGCAGGACTTGATCAGCCTTAAGGGGAAAGGGCTGGATGATGTCTTACTACGTGGGCTGGAACCAGGAGAGAGGTCAAGGAAATGCTACACAGATGGGTGCTTTGTTGTATTTCTCTGAAGGTGAACTTTGAATGGGGGATGTGCTTACTCAGAGACAGCTATATTTATGTACGGGTGAGATTGTTTGGGTGAGCAAAAGCCTTTGTTCCAAGTCCCACTGCTAAAGCCCACGTGGAGTGACAGTTTGGCTCTGCAAAGCTTCCTTTTCCTTTGCTTGAGGAGTTGCTGTGTTTAGGAAAACCTGCCTCCAGCAGCTGCATCCCACTACCCCGGGTACCAGCAGCACAGCCTTCAGGTCTGGCATCTGCTCGCCACTCCAGCCAAGCTCTTCCATTAACTGTGTGAAGAAGACCTGACCTTTATTTTACATCCAGTTGCTGTGAGGAAGAGCAGCCTCATCCCTGCTGTTGCAGGGTCTGTCCCTGGACAGCTGGGGCAAGGCCAAGACATGTGTGTAATGGAGCTGCCACGCTGCAAAGGAGTATTTCGGAGACCCCTGTGATCCCCTCTGATTTGGGGTGTAAGACAAGGAGGTGATGGCTCAGTGGTCCCCATCTCCAGAGCAGCATTCTTTGTTGCTCTCTTGCCACATCAAAGTGCATTCACTGGATCCTCACCGGGCTCTTGGCTACCCAGGTTCTTGTGGAAGAACCAGAAGCTTCCACAGTGCTGGTGAAAAAAGAATCATAGAATCACTAAGGCTGGAGAAGACCTGAGATCACTGAGTCCAACCACTAACCCAGCACTGCCAGGCCCACCACTAATTACCACATCCATGTACCTTTTGATCATTCCAGGGTTGGTGATTCCACCACTTCCCTGGGCAGCCAAATCAAGTGCCCGACCACCCTTTCACTGAAAAAATTTTTCCTAATATCCCCTGGCATGACTTGAGGCTGTTTCTTCTTGTCCTGTCGCTTTGTTACTTGGGAGAAGAGACTGACCCCTACCTGGCTACAGCCTCCTTTTCTCAGGCTTCCCCCGATGGGTGTGAGCCTGACAGGCCAGTGCTGCACTGCTGAACATCCTCATCCAGGGCTTGCTCACTGTGTCCTCACATGCTTCCTCTGGATCCCCCATAGCGCTCAAATCAGAAGGATTTATGTTCACTTGGCAGGTTATTAATGTTAGCTGAAATTCCCTTTTCCACATTGTTCTGCCACGCTTAATACGGAGATCAGCGCCTCAGCCTGGAGCGCCGGGGATGATTTGCGATTGAATATCCATTAGGGATTTATGGGCTTCGGGGCTGAATTGCTGGGACATGCGAGTGCCAAAATACTTGAAACGCTTCCACTGGAGAGGAGGAGACCTTGTGGGAAAGGAGCACTGGCTGTTCCCGTACGCAGGCGGTTCCCACTGAACCTCCGTTACTGGCAGCGAGCACACCCGCCAGCAAAATACTGTGTGGGATCTGGAGCATGAACTGCGTGTTGGATGATGGCAGGGAGTGAGCCACTGCTCCTGGTGGGCACTGGTGCTCACGGCGGCTCCCAGTCCCACGGGGTTGGTCGGCGTGTGGGATTAATCCAGGACACGGTTAAACGTGGGCACGGTTCATATTAATGTGTCTCTGCAGCCGGTTAAAACGAGGTATGAGGTTGTTTGGAGGGAGAACTTGCTGCTTCTCCTTGTGTATCTCTGGTGTAGTGTGTCAAATGTGAAGGGGCAGAAGGCAAGATATCATTAAACACAGTGGAAGCTGGAAGAGCCAAGAGCCAAAGGCTTTAAAAGGAAAAGCAAAAGATCCTGGAGTGCTTTGTTTCAGAAAGGCTGGGTTGTTTGCAAGGGGATGATCTGGGGCTATACCTGCTTTGCATCAGCTCTTCCCTTTGAGCAGGCACCTGTGGCTGTCCATCCCTCCCACCTCCCATCCCTTTGGAGGGTTTTAACCTCTGTTTTCTGTAAAGTGAAAAAGATGAACTTTGCTGAGGGGTTTGCCAGCAGGTTTTGCTTGGGAATCATTCACTCACTGGGTGGCTGGTTCTTCTCATGGCTGTGCTGGCCCACAGGTCAGCAGCTGAACCTGTAGGAGCCACATAGCCCAAACCAGCCCAAAATCACCCTCCAGAAATACCATATGGAGTCTTATCCAACCACGGTGAGATCATTTCAGGGGGAAGAAGATCCCACAAACAAAGTGATGGGTGGGATCATCACTGGAAAAGCATGTCAAACACCAGGGGGAGAGCAGGTTTCCCAGCCCATCTTGCAGGATCATTGCAAAGTTTGAGCAAAGATTCCAGCTGCTATGGTCCAGGTGGGGAGAGTCAGCTACCTTGGGAGTTTCGGCATTGTCTGCACTGAATCACACCTAAAATGCTGCTGGGAGGCAGGTCCTGCCTTGCTCCAATCCCTCAGCCAAGCTTCCTGCCTCCCTCAGCTGCTAAAATCTGATTTCCTCAATGGGAACTGGAAATTTCCCCCCCCAGAATATCCCACTAATCCCCTGCGGCCCAAGTCGGTTTTGAACTTTGTGGGAATATCCCTGCAGGGCTCTGGAGTGGCATTACCCCATTTTTTATGGGGAAAAAAAAAACCGAGTCAGGAGTGATGGAACATGGTTGATGAGAAAAGTCCATGATTTTACCAGCCAGACTGGGCATATTCAGCAGAGCAGCCCTACATCCTCTGAATCCTCACCTGGCTTTTTTTCCCCCCTTTGCTGTTTGGCTTTTTCATTCCTGGGTGCCACTGGAGAAGCAGGAGCTGGAGAGCAGGTTGTAAATGCTGCTCAGGCATGGAGGAGCCCGTTGTCAGCACCCAGGTGCTGTGATGAGCTGGTCAGTGCTCAGCTCACCTCCCTGATCTCACCTGTCTCATTACATCAGAGTGAAAAAAGTCCGGAGGGGAAAGTTTTTGTTTGCTGGGACATCATGAGGAGAGGTGAGGGGGTGCCTGCTGGCCTGGCTCGTGTTACTTATGTGCTTATGTTCTATTTTGAGGCTCTGGCCACGCGACTAAGCAGCCTCTGACTGGGGGAAGGACCAGCTTCAAAACAAGAGTCTGGTGGATAACGACCTGGGGAGGCACCGGGTTTCCCTCAGCTCTGAGTGGGTCTGCAAGAGCCCTCACCTGCACCCTAGACCCATCATCTCTTGGATTTTGGCATTTCCACAGTGGGAATTGATTTTTTTTTTTTTTAACTTCTTCCCATTGCCATCCTTGAAGGCAAAGATGCCACAGGTACAGAGCTGGGGTACTTTATAGGGAGGGATGTGCCGGCAGTATGGGGATGCAGATGAGCAAGCAGGGAGACACATCCACCACTAAAGCCGGTGAAATCATACACATGTGACCCCCTCCTCTGCCCCCCCCTCCCCAAGAAAGCTCATTTGCAGGCAGCTTAGTTCTCCTAAGAGCATTAGAGGTGCATTTGGTGGACATGAGCTGCTCGAGCAGCACCGGGAGCATGTGGCCGATTAGGGGAGGCAGCAGCTGGTTTCGGGCACAGCGTGCATTTGGGGTGGAAATACTCACTGTGCTTTTCAGGGGCGCAAAGGTGAGATCTGGGGGGACAGGGTGGGTGTCAGGGGGTCGGCTTGCATGGCTCGGGTGCTTAAATCCTCCAGTGGGTGCAGATGTTGGGTGGCATAGGAGAGAGAACAAGCGCTTCCCTGCCACGTGCTTTTCCCTTCTGCCTAACTGGGAGTTACCCCCTCTGGCTTTCCAGTGCCATTTCAGCTCTTCAGATGATATTTCAGTTTTATCTTTTAGTACCACCTCGCTTTCTAATCTGTGATCTTCTGCAAAGATGAGGATGAACGAGGCTGGTGAAGGGACTGGAGCGCAAGCCCTGTGAGGAGCGGCCGAGGGAGCTGGAGTTGTTTAGCCTGGAGAAGAGGAGGCTCAGGGGAGACCTTATTGCTTTCTACAACTACTTGAAAGGAGGTTGTAGCCAGGTGGAGGTCAGTCTCTTCTCCCAGGCAACCAGCAGTAGGACAAGAGGGCACAGTCTTAAGCTGTGCCAGGGGAGGCTTGGGTTAGACATTAGGAAGAAATTCTTTAGAGGAAGAGCTATCAGACATTGGAATGGGCTGCCCAGGGAGGTGGTGGATTCACTGTCTGTCCCTGGAGGTGTTTAAAAAGAGACTGGATGTGGGACTTAGTGCCATGGTCTAGTTGACAAGGTGGTGTTGGGTCTAAGGCTGGACTTGATGATCTCGGAGGTCTTTTCCAACCTGGCTGATTCTGTGATTCTGCGATCCAGGATGCCGGTACAGGCTGTGGCGGGTGATGGTGCCTTCAGAGGCACCCACACCAAGCGGGGGCTTCCTTGAGGAGCACACTCTTACCCCGGTGTTTCCCTTTCCCTCCTCTGCAGCCTCGCTCCCCGCTGGGATTTATGGAGGTGCTGAGGAGCAGCTGTGATCCCCGCAGCCCCCGGCAGCGCGCCCCGTGAAGCAGCGCCCGGCCCGCCCTCGCCTCGTCCCGCCCGGCATCCCGACCCTCCGACCCAACCATTCACGGCTCCCGTGCATGGATCGCCCCAGCGAGGCACCGCTGCCGGACGCCGCCGACGCCGCCCCGTAGGCTCCCGGCCCCCCGTGCCGCCCCCAAGTACTCCACATACCCCGATGGGGTAACGTGACGGGGGACACCCTCCCGCCACCACCACCCCCCCATATGCAGAGGCCTTTCTAGAGCGCCCGGGAGCGCGCGGCGCCGGAGGCGGCGGCCGCTCGCCGTCGCACACACACACGCCGAGGACACCGACACTACAGCAAAGGGATTTCTTTTTTTTTTTTTTTAATTATTATTATTATTACCATTAAGATTATTTTTTTTTTTCCCTGCCTGGCTTTTTTGCCCCCTCCCCCAGCGAGGGGGCTTGCGGTGTGTCAGGAAGCCGGCGCGCTCCCAGGAGCTGGGATTATTTGCACAACGTCTGTATACTGAGTTCTCGATCCTGTTTTATTTTTATTTTTGAAGCGCTAAGTTGCTGGAGAGGGGGGGGGATTGGTTTTTTTTTGCCCCTCCACACCACACTTTTCTTGGGCTTGTCCCCCTCCGCTGTCAGCAGCACCTCAACCCTCCCCTTGTCTCACCATGGCCCGGATGAACCGCCCTGCACCGGTGGAGGTCTGCTACAAAAACATGAGGTTCCTCATCACCCACAACCCCACCAATGCCACACTCAACACCTTCTTGGAGGTAAGGAGGAGAGGCTGGAACAGGGGACTGGGGTCCAGCTGCACCTTTTGGGGCTAAAAGCTGATGCTGAAATGCAGCCAGGATCAATCCTGTGTAGATGAGGCAGTGGCACATCCCCTTTGGTACCACGGCCTCTGGTGGCATCCTGAGGCAGTGGGTATAAGCACTGCCAGCTTTTTGAGGTGGGATGTTTTGGAGGACGCCAGGTGTGATGTTTGGGCACTGTAGAGATAGAGAAGAGTTTCCCCATTCCTGTTGCATCCCCTGCCAAGCCCACCAGGACATCACGTCACGGGGCTTTGCAGCGATGCACGTAGATAGATACACACACACAATCCCCAGCATCTCCCAGCACCTCAATAATGACTTTTCATCCCAAATAACCCAGCGCATTTCCAGTGCCCAGAGTGTGTTGGGTGGTGCTGGAGGGTTTGGTGTTGCATGAGCCAGCAATGGTGCCCTGCCTGGAAGCGCAGCATCTGTGTGAGTGCCACCAGCTCAGAGAGCCACAGGAAGGTGGTTGTGGTTTGGGGACAGCCACACCATACCCTGCACACTGTGGGGACCACAGCAGTGTGAAGGCAGAAAAATTCCCCTTTCCTCCAGCCTCTCAGATTTTTGGCTGAGCTGCGGGGGGTTCAGCACGGTCTGGTGAGCTCAGACGGGGAACAAAGGGGGTGGATCACTGACGGGGATGATCTCATGGTGCGAGGTCGGTACACCGGCACGTAATCCAGGGGCAATCCTTGTGCCGGGCAACAAGCCATGCTGGAAACAGCCCAAATCCCACGCCTGAGCCTGCAGCGTGTTGGAGTGATGGTGGGATACGGCAGCGAGGCTGGGAAGGAGGCCCTGAGCCATCTGTGAGATGCTGAGCACGGTCTGTGGGGTGTCCTACAACCCCCCAGCCACCTCCCACCTGCATTTCTGCCATTTCTGCAGCAGGAGTGTGACCTCACTGGGCACAAATAATTCCTCCTTCAGGGAACTTGCACCCCTGTTGGGGATGTTTCTTTGTCTGGAGTGTGAAGTCTCTGCTGGTGTGGCTGTCAGGGCTTAAAAATAAATTGCCCCGTTGGCACTCATGACTCCAAGGAGTCATGAAGGTGCTGGTTGAAAATCCTCCTCTGACCACATGAGTTTGCTGCCCTGGGATTTCACGTTTCCTTGTGCCTCCCAGGCTGGATGAACCACAGGGGGTTTACTCCAGGGTCCAGAGATGGGGCACGGTACTTTAAGGTCCATAGTTGTCTGCGTGGTCATAGCAGGGCTGGGATATATTGTGGTTAACTGGGGTGCAGCTGGCAGGGTTTATTCAGACCTCTCCTTCTCCTTCCCTCCCCAGGACCTGAAGAAATACGGTGCCACCACGGTTGTGCGAGTGTGTGAAGTGACCTATGACAAGACCCCCCTGGAGAAGGACGGCATCACCGTCATGGTAGGTGGGCAGCAGGATGGTGCTTGAACATCTCATCCCTCGAGGCTGCCGAACACCCTGAGAGACCAAAGCAGCATCACGCTCGCCCAGGAGCAGAGTTTGAAGCCCAGCTGAGCCGAGATGAGGCTGGTGCTTTAAAAAAAGGAGCGCTGCCCACGCACCCGAAACTGTGACTCATCCGGCTGAGTCGGCAGCTGCCTTCCCTGCCTGTTGCTCGGGCTCCAAAGCATCCAGGGATGGGAGCGCCTGATCCCACGTGGAAGATGCGCGTGGTTCCCATTACCCCCGGCGTTATCTTATCCTGGGGGGTGGTGTGAGGGCTCTCTGCTCTCCCAGCAGCCGGCTGGTGCAGCTGGGGGGATGAAAGGGAGCAGGCAGCAAGCTGGGAAAAGGCAGAGCAGGCAGCTGCCTGGGCTGCATCTTGGCTGATAAGTAATTGGAGATGATGTCAGGCGTGATTGCCCTGCCAGGGAGTTCAGCTCCAGCTGGAAAGTGAGGCTCTGCTCATTATTTAGGGAAGGGTTTGGAAGTGCCTCATGTCTCCTGGGGTGGTCTGCTCTGTTTAGGTCCTCTTTATATAGCTCTCTCTGCATAATCTACATCCTAGAGAGAGAGTAAGCTATATCCTAGATTCTCAGGGATATAGGTGGATTATCCTACATCTCTCTAGATACAGATCCTGCAGATACAGATGCCTCTAGACATAAATGCAATATCTCTGTAGAAGATACCTTAAAAAGATAGCTGTATCTTACTTACAGAATTCATATGCTGGAGATCATATCTGCTCACTTACACACCAAATTCTGCCTTTAACCCCATTTCTAACTGGAGTCCTCCAGTCTGACTTTCTATATCTAGGATATATGTACCTCTACATCCCTTACACAGAGATATATCTGTATCTAGGATATGTTTTATACAGGGAGTTAGAGAAACTATATAAGACACTGTATAGAAACTAGATCAAAGTTTCTATAACCATACAGAAACCATATAAGGCATATCATATAGAGAGATATCTATATCCTAGCTATTTATAGCTAGATGTATCTATGTAGCTACAGATATATCTCTATATTTAACTGTATCACATATATCTATATATATATTTGAGATATGTATATCTTGGTATATACATTTTTGGTGTATCTATATATAATTTTTTTTATATATGTATTTCGGTATATATATTTGACATATATATATGTATCTATATATATTGGAACACAAGAGTTATGAGGACAGTTGAGGGAGCAGAGGGTGTTTAGCCTGAGGAGAAGGAGGCTCAGGAGAGACCTTCTCACTCTCCTATAACACCGTGAAAGGATGTTTCTGCTGGGTGGGGGCCTGTCTCTTCTCCTAGGTAACAAGCAATAGGAGAAGAGGAAATGGCCTCCAGTTGCACCAGGGGAGGTTTAAATTGGATATTAGGAAAAATTTCTTCACTGAAAGGTTTGTCAACCACTGGAGGAGGCTGCCCAGGGAAATGGTGGAGTCACCATCCCTGGAGGGATTTAAGAGATGTAGATGTGGCACTTAGGGACATGGTTTAGGGGTGGACTTGGCAGTGCTGGATTATTGGTTGGAACTGACGATCTCAGAGGGCTTTTCCAACCTTAATGATTCTATGATTCTGTATTTAGACTATGCCTATATAGAGCACAAGCCAGCTGAGGCCTGACTGCTGTAGTGTGCCTGGGTGCCAGCACCCACAGCCAGAGTGACCCCACCTGTACAGGGGTCCTGTCCCAGACACACTCCCTGGGTGTTTTGGATGCTTCCTGTTCTTTTAGCTCCTCCATGTGCCACAGGGAATCCTGAGCAGCTTCTAAAGCTGGTGGCAGTCACCAAGTTGTGCCGGAATGATGGAGCAGGTCCGGAGAAGGCCGCAAAAATGACCAGAGGGCAGGAGCACCTCTGCTATGGAGACAGGGTGAGAGAGCTGGGAGTGTTCAGCCTGGAGATGAGAAGGCTTCAGGGAGACCTTGGAGCATCTTCCACTGCCTAAAGGGGCTGCAAGAGAGCTGGAGAGGGACTTCTGACAAGGACATTGAGTGACAGGACAAGGGAGAACGGCTTTAAACTGACAGATGGCAGGTTTAGATTAGACATAAGGAAAAAAGTTTTAATCATGAGTGTGATGAGGCACTGGCACAGGTTGCCCGGAGAAGTGATGGATGCTCCATTCCTGGAAGCGTTCAAGACCAAGTTGGATGGGACTTTGAGCAACCTGGTCTAAGTGGAAGGTGTCCCTGCCCATGGCAGGAGGTTGGACTAGGTGATGTTTGAAGGTCCCTTCCAACCCAAGCCATTCCATCACACAGTGATTTTGTGGTGTGGTGTGTCCTCCCCAGTGCAAGCCTGGTGTCCTGCACTCATGGCTGAAGTGGTGCTTTCCTGGCACTGTAGGGAGGAGGTGGCCTTGCAGGACAGGCACAGGCTGTGCAGGGTGGGCTGGCTCAAGCATTACAATACCCTGAATCCCAGCATGTTCCTCTCCTAGCAAATCCCAGCAGAAATCACATTATCTGTTCAAACAATTAAATGAAGCAGCTTATTTTGCCATCTCACACCAAGGATGACTCCAGCACAGCAACTCAGTGACTCACTGCTGTAAAACTAGGATTAGGGCTCCAGGCCTCCCTTTCAGGGCTCACCAAGCCCTCCAGGAGATGCTGCCTTGCCTGTCCCTCTCCCACTGCTGCATAGCCAGTGGCCATGCTCCTTCTGCCAGATCTTACCTGGGGAGAGAGATCCCCATTTTGGGACACTTGGTTCTATCTATTTCCTCACCAAGCTCCAGTTTTGAGCCCCTGCAGGCTGAGGATGAAGCTCGGAAGAAGATGGGACTTTTTTTTTTTGGCCCTTAAAAGCCTTTCCTGGCTTTCTTTTCCCGAAGGATGATGTTTAAATGGACTTATATGGCCTCAAACCCTGAGCTAATAATGGAACCAGGGAGTTCCTGTGTGGTGGATGGTGCCACAGAGCCCCGCAGAGCTGCGCTGTGAGCCCAGTTTCTGACACGCTCATCCAAAGGCCCAAACACCATCACCCTGAGTAAAAACAACCCCTGAGAGTCTTAACAGCGTTTCTCTCTTCCCCTGACCTTGCAGGATTGGCCCTTCGATGATGGAGCACCTCCTCCCAGCAAGATAGTGGAAGACTGGCTCAACTTGCTGAAGACCAAGTTCTGCGAGGACCCCGGGTGCTGCGTGGCCGTGCACTGTGTGGCCGGGCTGGGGCGGTGAGTCTGAGCCCAGCACCCCTCCTGCCACCCCACCCGTGCAGAGAGGAGAGAGAAAACCATGCCTGCCCTCCTCCTTCCCTTTCCCAGTCCCACTTTGAGCAGGGTTTTGTGAAACCTTACTGAAACCATGCCTGCGCTGCTCCTTCCCTTCCCCACTCCCCCTCTGAGCAGGGTTTTGTGAAACCTGCGTGGGAATAGGTGTTGGAATGCAGGGCGGGATCTGCTACCTGAGCTTCTCCTTGGGCTTTAAATGATGGGATCTCAGCGTGGCTGAGGAGTGACCACCACTGCCTTTGCCTTTCAGTGCTCCTGTCCTTGTTGCACTGGCCTTGATCGAGAGCGGGATGAAGTATGAGGATGCCATCCAGTTCATCCGACAGTAAGTCGTGTGGTGTTCCAGAGCTGGCAGAGGAAGCAGCTCCTCTCTGAGAGAACAGAGAGATCTGATGTGTCCCAGGGGTTTTTGGGGTCTTTTGTTTTTCTCTTCTTTCGGGGGGAAAAAAGGGAGGTGTTTGCTTTGAGCACTCTGTGCCTTTGTATCAGGGCTGCAGGAGGCTGGGGCAGCAGCTGGGAGCATCCCTGGGGGGCTTTTGGCAGTCACCCCACCTCTTCCCCACGTGTTTCCTCCCCAGCTCTCCATGGGAGTCTCTCCATTGTCCTGAGACTTCCAGGGCGGATGAGAGAGAAAAGCTGCTGGGGGCAGTGCCTGTTCTCCATCCTTGAAGGACGCACGTGTGCTCAGCCTCCAAAATCCCTTCCTGCTCCAGGCAGGGGGAGTTCAGCACCCTGACGGGGATGGTTTGGGACGGGGAGGTCTCCTGCCACCCCGCTGACCTTGCTGGCCCTTCTCTGTCCCCGCAGGAAGCGCAGAGGAGCTATCAACAGCAAGCAGCTGACATACTTGGAAAAATACCGACCAAAGCAGAGACTCCGATTTAAGGACCCTCACAACCACAAGAACAAATGCTGCATCATGTAACCTCAATGACCTCTTGCCAAAACCCGTGCACACAGACACCCGGGCACTCGCACACCCCCCACCCCGTCACCCCCTCGCCCAGCCCTGCGCTCCCCCCGCCACCGCCAGGGCTGGGGTGGGGGGACACGGGGCATCACCAGTGTGTTCCAGCACCCACAGCACAGCCCCAGGAAAGGCTGTTCTCTCCAGCGGCAGCCCCGAGGACTCTTGGCGTTAGCAGGCAATGAGCTCGTGCGACGGTTCTTCATCACCTTCCTCCTCCTCCTCCCTCTCCCCTCCCCGTTGCACTGAGAGGAGCGGGCGAAGGGTGCTTGGTTTGGGGTGATGCAGGCAGGGCTGTGCCAGCTTAGAAAGGATGGGGGGGCAGGAGGACCAGAGCACCCCTGGAAAAACTCTTTCCCACCTCTTTCCTATAAGTAAGGGCTGCAGCAGCGGGGATGGAGGTGGGGATGGTGCGGTGGCCTCGGGGGAAGGTGGGGGTGGCAGGGAGAGGTGACAGGGGCTCAGCTCAGTGCTGACCTTGTGATCACGGGAAGGGCTGAGCTGAGACCCCCAGCACCCTTCCCCTTCTCCTGGCTCCTCTGCCACTTCACCATCCCCCTGTTGCCTCAGCGGCAGCCGGGATGATGCAGATGGGGCTCGCTGGGAGTTTGCTGCAGCGAAGGCAGAGCCACTGGGGACCTCGGGGACCGTGTCAGGGCTTTGAAGCACCAGCTTTGCCAGGATCAGTGTAGTGTCAGCACTGAATCCCACAAAGCATTGGATGCTCTTACTTACAGCTTCCAAATTCAGTGCACGGGGCGGTGGGTTCTCTGCTGTCGTGTCCCCATCCCTGAGTCGTGGCGCAAACCCCAGTTCTGAGAGCGATGCTATGAGGACACAATGTGCACCTGCACCTCAGGGCACATCCATGTCCTTCACCACTGGCCAAGGGGCTGGGCTGCGTCCTTCCTAGAGGATTTGGGGTGTTCCTGGCAAGAGCACACCACCAAATTTTGCACCTGCCTTTTCCATATCTGTAACGAGGCGCCTGACACTCCGACCCCCCCCAACATGTGCCCTGGTGGGGTGGACTCAGATCTGCCCCTTAGCTGGGACATTCAACATCTCTCAACTTTCTGCCTTTGAACGCTTGCAGCAGCTGGAGCAGTGGGCACACAGGGGGTGTGGGGTTTTTTTTTCCTTTTAACAAGGATAAAAAGAAATTTGCTAATTAAAGGAAAAAAAAAAAACTTTAAAAATTACCCTGTTTGTCTTCCGCACGTCCTCTGGCCTTTCTTTCTCCCATCGCTGCCCAGTGGAGCCCAGGAGGTGGCCGTTGGTCCCCCAGACTGATCCCCAGCACCAGGTCCCAGCTGGCTGCCATCCACTGTCACCAGGGCACACGTGTGGCCAAGTGGAAGCTCCAGGTATCCCTCGGACTTGGTGCTGCTCACCCTCAGCTGCAGAGGAGCCCAGTTGCTGGGGCAAGGAGGGCTGGTCATCCACCTTGTGTGGTTTCAGGCTGCCCAGCTTGCGATGCCTTCAGTGCCCTGTGTTGGGTATCTCCAAAGGTTTGTGTGCCTTCCGAAATGTAGATATCCAGAGACGTTTGCTTCAGAGGGTTCATCCCTTGGGAAAGGTGGTGAGGAAGGCTGGTGAGACACCTTCAGTACCTGCAGAAGGGTAGGGAATGGCTTTGTACCACGATGTGGGTGGGCAGAGGTGTTTGTAGCAGTTTCCAGCACCACTTCTCCTGTCCTGATGGGAGCCAGCCCCGCTGCACTTCAGGGATGGCCATCCCGTGGGATAGACTGTGGTGCCAAGTGAGGTGGGGACCCTCCACATTATGGGACAGCCCTTAGTCCCTCGAGTTTTCACCTGCCTTGTTCCAGGCTATTGGTTCCCGTGACTTGTGGAGGAGGCATCAATGGCTGAAGGGTGTGTGTTTGTTGGGAAAAGTGAGAAACTGAGCTGATGAAAAGGCCTGACTCTGTATTAGAGCACTCTGCTGGGCAGGTCACCATTCCTTTCCTGCCTGAGTCTGTCCTGCTGCTAAAATAGGTGCTGCTTCATCCCCAGGGACATAATGTAGGAGGTAGCTTGGCATTACAACAGGGACAGCCCCTATCCCTCCTAGCCAGGAAGCCTCGCAATCCCATGTCCTTCCTTGTGGGAACCATTTCTCTCTTGGCTTGGAGGTGCAGTTTTCTTCCCCCGTGCCTGTGGGAGCATCACACGGGACAGTGCCCAGGGCAAGTGGTCCAGGGATTCGGTGACGATGCCTTTGAGTGGAGTCAGGCTGGGGATGGAAGCACTTGAATTCAGCCTCCTTTGACCACTCCTGAGCAAGAGTTTGCTCAGACCTCAGGTTGGTGGGCTGGTTTGGGGGAAACACGAGGAGGACAGGCTTTGCTTTATGTAGCATCAAACCAATCACCTTAAAAATAGCTTCAAGCAGTCCTTGACCTGGTACAATCCATGTGGCCAAAACCTGAGCGCCTCTGGCTGGCAGAGTGGCATCTTGATACTCCTCAGTCTATGAATCATGGCAAAAAACCCTCCAAAATAATGCTGCTTTAATTACCCTCATTTTTTTTCTTTTTTTCTTTTTTTTTTTTTTTTATCATGGGTATCTTTCCCCTCCCATCCTGCAATGTGCTGTCACCTCCCCGTGTGCTTCTCCATGAACAGGACACCTTGGCAGCGCAGGAGCTCTTGTCCTTGCCTGGAGGGCTGAATCCAAGGTTTCTCTTGTGTTGGACTGCGAAATATTGGAGATTTTTTTGATATGGACTTGGGCTCCTTCCTCTGAGGTACCAGCTCCTCAGTGTTTCAGCCTAGAGTGCTTTAGAGAAGGGGAAATTAGATGGTCTTCCAAGGGGGATTTGGGTTAGAAATCTCAAAGAAGAACCCAAGACAAAAGTCTTGAGACGGTTGGGCAAGAGGGAAGGTTGAAGCTCAGTAGACACAGCAACAGAGTGAGGCTAAGCAGCCAAGGGTTCATGTCTTGGTCTTGGGGTCTCTCCTTGTATGTTAATCCTTGTTTCACCTTAGATGCCAAGATGTTGAAAGGAGAGCCTTAAAAATCTGATGTGCTTGCCAACTCTGCTGTTGCTGCTTGTTTCCATTGTGTCCTGGCAGATGTCACAGGGAACAGACACCCCACGGCTTTGGCTACGAACCAGCCACCTCATCCTGCCCTTCTCTGCAGAAGCAAAGGCTCAAACTGGGTATTATACCTCCTCACACCTATCCACCCCCTCACCCCCTCCGTGGAAAGCCACTGTTCCTCCATAATTTACAGGGACAAGGCTCCAGAGTGGTAGCAAGAGCTATGGAGACCCAAGGGATGGCAAAGCAGAGATGCCCCAAGCATCAAAACAAGAGATTTTGCGCTTCACCCAGCAATCAGTCATGGCTGAACCTTGTGTGGGGGGATAAATCTGAGCAGGAACTCCTGGTTGTGTCCTCTCACGTGTGTGCTCTTATAGGTCCCTCCTGTTCTTCATTTTCCGGTAGCATGGAGCACGTGGAGGAGGTGGTGGTGGGAAGACAGGCAATGTGGCCGTCGTAAATGTCCAGCTCTTTATTAAGAAAGTTCTGTTGACACATATTTGAAGACTTTGCATTTGTAAATTCATGGTATGAGTCTTGCAGTCAGGCTGACACTGTGGTGCTTGGGCTGGAAGCTTTGGAGGAGGAGGTTTATGAGGAACAGATTTCCCAAGAAAGCAGAAAATCTTCTTGCTCTATCCACAATAGAACGAGTCCTTTTATTTTTTTTCATTGGATTTGTTTGGTTTTTATTAGTCCCAGTGGGAAAACACGTGGGGAGATTCGTGACTTCCATGCAGTTTCCAAGGTCTTACATCTTAGTTGCTTCCAGCACGCTGGGTAGGTGCAGTTTGAGGGGTGGGTTTGGATGGGATAATGTCTGGTGGGAGAAAGATGTGGCTGGTTTCTTAGGAGTGGGGGGATCCTGGGCCAGCTGTGGTTCCACTCACAGGTTCTAGCAGACATTACCGGGAAGGGGGGCGTTCCACCGAGCTCGGCTTCCCTTCAGAGGATGATCTCCCAATGAACTCTCCCCTTCCCTGCTGTTCCTTTTTGTTCAACAAAGAGCTGCATATTTTCCTTTTTAACCCCCTGGGCAATCGTAGTATGTAGATCAAGCCCAGATGACTTTTTTTTTTGTTGGTTTTGTTGTTTTTTTTTTTTTTGGTCTGAGCCATAGCTAAATTATTATACCCAACGCTTTTTGTATCAGACGGCATCACTTTGAATATGCAGATGAGGTATAGGATCTTGACACTTTATAACCTTTTTAAAAAAAGAAACTTGTCTGTTTACTTAACGTCTTGTGTAAAAAGGAAAAAAAAGAAAACAATGTATGCCTTCAGTAATCACTTTTTTGTTGTTGTTTTTTGAGTTTTATGAAATTACGGTGGTTACACTCCAGCAGCGAAATAAAAAAGCGTTCACTGTTTTGTACATCCCTGTGTGTCTGGTGCTGCTGATGGGAGTTATCAGGATGTGGGAGCCAAAGGCAGAGCCAGACTCTGGATAAGGGTGGAAGTGCATGGAGGGGTTGTTCAGGCTGGAGAAGAGAAGGCTCCAGGAAGACTTTGGAGCACCTTCCAGTAAATAAAGGGAATGCAAGAGAGCTGGAGAAAGACTTTTGCAGGGGCCTGGAGTGACAGGACAAGGAAGAATGGCTTCAAACTGTCAGAGGATAGGTTTAAATTAGGTATCAGGAAGAAATTCTTTACTGTGAGGGTGGTGAGGCCCTGGCACAGGTTGCCCAGAGAAGCTGTGGATGGCCAATCCCTGGAAGTGTCCAAGGCCAGGTTGGACAGGACTTGGAGCAACCTGGGCTAGTGGAAGGTGTCCCTGCCCATGGCAGGGTGGTTGGAACGAGATGATCTTGAAGGTCCTTTCCAACCCAAACCATTCTGTGATTCTATATCCAGTAGAGCATGGCCCAACCTTGGCTGGACACCTGGGACTACACCCAGAGGAGACATTACTCACACTCTACCTGATTTGGTCAGTGCTTCACCACTGGCACAGACCACCCATCAGACATGAAAAAATCAGGCTTTGCTCATAAAATCAAATGGGTTTTTAACTCTGCCCCCCATTACTAAGGAAGGCAAAGACCGGAGCCCCCATGGCGGCTGAGGTGATGGATCTTACGTGAACAGGCTGGTAAGCAAAGAAAGCTGACACAAATTGTGTGATTTCCCAAGTCATTACACACAGCTGGGTGGGAGAAGGGGGAGGAAACTCCCCTTGTGCTGCTGTAGGCTTTTAAGGGAAGGCTTTTAAGCCAGATGCCAGGTTGGAAGAGGGTAGAATTGAAGCGGGGTGGCAGGGTGGTGTGGCCTGAGCTGTCCTTGGATTCCCCCAGCAATTCCCAAGTGCTCGGTGAGGCAGATCTTTATCTCCTCACAGGCTTTGAACCACACAGCTGCAAGGGGCACTGCCTCTGCCGTTGTGCAAGAAGCAACTGGGCCTCCAATCAGCCTAATTGCTGCCTCACCTCTCCACCAGGAGGGCCAGGGGGGACTGCTGAACAAAGCTTGTGCGCTGGAGAAACACCCACCCGCGCTCCTGCCTGTACACGCTGTCTCCTACCTCCTGCATTCCTCCTCGCTCTCCGTCACCGAACAACGTGCACCCCTTTGCAGGCCACATCCCAGCTCTCCGTGTTAGGCAGCTGCCACTCCATGCACCGATTCCTGCCCTGCCTAAGAAAGTCCATAAAGTCGGGGGTTTATGGGAAGGTCTAAGTTGGCCACTCATGGGTGCTGGGACCTGCCCAGAGAAGCTGTGGCTGCCCCATCCCTGGAAGTGTTCAAGGCCAGGTTGGATGGGGTTTTGAGCAACCTGGTCTGGTGGAAGGTGTCCCTGCCAATGGCAGGGGGTTGGAACAAGATGATCTTTAAGGTCCCTTTCATCCCAAACTGTTCTATGATTCTATTCTACAGTTCTATGATCTCTTCCCAACTGGTGCCATGGTCCACAGAGCCTTAACCCATTCTCAGCAGAAGATGTTGGTACTTGCAGGCCCCATCACAGCCTCATATTGCAAAGCTTTCAATCCTTCCAACACCAGTATCTGTGAGATCCCCCCAGCATAGGTGGGTGTCTCCACTGTGGTCTCATCCTGACTCCCTTTCCAGTCATCAGAGATCAAGAGACAACACTCCTGAGTTGATTCAGGAGGGACTGATCTCATCCTGGCATGGACACTTCTTCCAGATCTCCACCACCACAGAGGGACCCCAGACCTCTCAGCTCACACAGAGACATCTAAAGCCTTGGGAGATGACCCATGGCTCACAGCCCCCTCTGTCCATGTTACTAACCCACCTGAGCAATCCAGCTCTCCACAGAGCTGTGGAAGCAGAGGTTGCAGGGTCTCAGTAAAGTCTGGACCAGCCACAGTCTGGGGTCATGAGACTGGATAAAAAATTGCTTTCTGTGGGCCACCTTGCTCCTTGTTCACCATGCTGAGGCATGGTGAAACATTTTCCTGCTTGTTTTGGACTGCTACTGGCTGTCATAGCCAACTCTCTCTCCTTGGGCACAGAGCAGCTCTCATCGCTGCTCCCATCAACCTGCTTGGGATCAGCCCTTTGCCAACACCTCCACCTGAGGACATCCTGCTGCCTGAAGGGTCTTCCAGCATCCCTGTGTGCCCAGGGAGTCTTGTACCATCACCTGTGCAGGGGTGAAGGTCTCACCTCTCCCCAGGACCTGGGGGACCCTGTGGGTCTGGGCACAAGGCACAGGGAGGTGGGAGGTTCTGCCCTGGTTCGTGCTGAGATATCTGGAAACTCCCAGGCTCGTAGGGATGAAAATGTAGGGCGGCACTTGGGCTGGGAAGAAAATTAAAATGTTTGCAACAAATACAGCTGAAAAGTCAAGCGGGGCATTAGGGACTGCTTGGCAAAGGCACAGGAACGCCGATCGCCAGGGGTGGGTTTTGCCCTGGGAACTTTCCCTGGGAACAGAACAAGGAGGGGAAGGAGAAACTCAGCCCTGATTCACGGGACCATCTCCACGGTTCAGATCCTGCAGATTCCCTGCTCCGTGCCATGGCCACAGGCAAGGAGCAGTGCTGCCCTGCCTGAGCTGCTGGCCGCGCAGGACCTCCGGGCAGAATCTGTTTTGGCCGGGGAGAGCAAACATTTGAGCGGCAGGAGGGGAAGGGGCTTGCAGGGAGCCTGGAAAGGGCTGAGTCACTCGCTGTCGGCGTCAGCAACCGAGGAGAAAGCGTGACTGCCAAACAGCCACCTGGAGCTTCGTCAGCTCATCCTTGAAAAAAAAAGGAAGGACTCGAATGCCGGCTGCTCCCGCATCCCACCGGAGAGCCGAGTGTGCCGCACGCAGCCGGGGAGCTCCCCGCAAAAGCAGAGGCTGTGGAAAATGCCCTTCCCTGGCTGCAGGTGCCGGTTTCTGTTGCAACATCTGCCTTGGGGCTCGCAGAGCAGAGGAGGATGCGCCGCTCCCCCACAGCAGCCGGGCAGCCTCCAGGGACGCGTCACGGCCAAGCCGGGGCTCGGTCCAAGGACCGGGGGCGGGAGATGATTAGAGACCTGACGGCTCGGCGCTGGGAGAAGCACGACGCAAGAGCTGCCCCCGCCTCGCAGAGATAACTGCGGCTGACTTCAGCCAGGCACTGACTCACCTAAGCCGGGGCATCTCGTCTGGATATCAGGTGGAGACAGGGAGAAGCAATGCATTTAAATGAGCTTTGATCTTTAAAGCAAACAGCGCCGGCTTGTTTTGCAGCGCTCAGGCAGCCGTGGGTGACAGGGAAGGACGGCCAGGCTGGTTTTGGGGGGCCCCGTTCAAGGCTCAGGTTTTTAGTGGATGGATGCTCAGCACTCAGAGCAAGGGCTGTGACAAAGGGCTGTCGTGAAAACTCACCTGGTGCTGCTAAATCCCAGGGCTGACCATCCTGGGGCTCTGTCTGGGCTGCAAACCTGCCAGGTTGAGGGAGACAGCACAGCTGGGTAATGCAGAGAGACACATGTCTGTAACTACCCCAGCTGTAGCCAAGTGACACATCTGGGAAGCAAAGTCTAGTCCTTCTTGTTGCAGCTCCCCACTTTGTTCTGCCTCCAGTCTCCATCCTGGGAATATTTCAGGATAAAGCTGTAAGCAACTGGGCTGACCCCCATACCTGCCCTGCTTTGAGCAGGAGATCTGAGGTCCCTTCCAGACTGAATTATCCCATAGTCCTATGATGATCCCAGAGAAGAAAAGGGCACCTTATAGCTCATAGGGTGCAAAACTGGGTCACTGAAAGAGACTCCAGAGAGATATTTCCCTCAGGGCATGTACCTTCTCCTGACACTGCACCTGTCTCCTCCAGCTCCTTCTGTCACAGTTATGGTGTCTATGGCTGCCAAGAGGGAATTATGTCCAGACTGCCTGCTCCCCACACACAGGACTCATCATCCTCGCTCTGAAGTGTGGACACCAGAACTACATGTTGTACCCAGTTTCACAGAATCATGGGCAAGAGTAGTCAAGTCAAGCACTGGAACAGGCTGCCCAGGAAAATGCTGGAGTCACCATTAGTGGAGGTATTTAAAAGACAGGTAGATGTGGCATCTGGGGACATGGTTCAGTGGTGAATATGCTGATGCTTGGTTAGTGGTTGGACTCGATGATCTCAGAGATCTTTTCCAACCTTACTGATTCTATGATTCTATGATTTTATTTAATGTCTTCGTACTAAGAGGGACTGACTGGTCCTTGTGGGTGTCTGTCTTTTCCCACATCATTTTTCTCCCCTCCCAGCTTCCTTGGGAGCAATTCCACCTTTATTTCCAGCTCACCAGTGAAGAAGGCTGCACGGCTTTGGGCCAAGGATTTTCCACTGCAGAAACAGATCCAGGCCCCAGCGATTCCCCACTGATCACCACTCTCTGAGATCTGTCAGACAGCCAACTCTTAGCTCATTTAACACATGCTCTACTGATGTGTGGTGCTTTTTTCCCCCACTGGTATGCCACGCTGTACAAATCTAATATTTACAAGGATGTTGCATATGCAGTTATGTTTACGGACCAACCTTGGGATCTAAAGGAATGAAGTCAAGTTGGTACAACAAGATCCTTTCCATAAAACCACATGGACTGGCATTTTTTACATTTCTGTTCTTTATGCTTTCTGTTCTTATGCTTATGATCCTGAATTAGATTTTAGATCAGACTGTTTTTATTAACAATCAGCCTGTTGTTATTAGCCTGACATCACTCCTAGACATGTCTGGCCCACAAAGGCAATAGAGCTGCTCAGCAGGCTCCTGAGGCTTAGCACCACGTTAGCAGGGGTACCAGAGACCAGGAGAAGATGTTGGGCCCATGCATCAGGGCCTTTGCACCTCCCAGGGAACTGAGCTCTAGGCTTGCTTAGGTCGAGCCTGTAACAGCTGCTCTACATCCAAGAACCTGTTTCCTTATTTTGCTTTTAGGAAACTCAAGTAGAAGACAGATATAATGGTGGCATCTAAACTCAGCGGGGGCTCACTGCATCTCCGTGCACGGCGGCCAAGCAGAGGAGATGGTTGTGTGGAGCCTGGCAGGATACACCGAGACCTTAACTCACCTCTCTGAGCTGTTGGAGAGGCACAGCCACAGTGACCCTGAAAAACCCTTCCTGTGGGACAGCAATGTGCTGTGGTCCTTGACCCTCGGGCTGTGGGACAGCAGGGATCAGGCAGGGTGTGATTATAGAATCACAGAATCATAAAGGTTGGAAAAGACCTCCAAGATCAGTGAGTCCAACCATTAACCCAGCACCACAGTGTCCACCACTAAACCATGTCCCCAGGTACCACATTTACATGTCTTTTGAGCACTTCCAGAGATGGTGATTCCACCACTTTCCCTGGGCAATCTATTCCAATGTCTGATCACTCTTTCTGTGAAGGGTGCACAGCTTTAGGGTGCACAACTTTAGGAGGCTGTCCCTGCCCTGAAAAGGTTAGGAAGCAACAACACTATTTCTAAAACATCAAACCTACCCAAAATCAAGGGTAGAGCAGCTGAAGTGCTGAGACCACTGAACCACACCATCAAACCCCTTGTGCCCATTTCCATGTGGACCCTCCTGTTTGACTCATCACAAGGCTCTGCTTGGGGCTGTTTGTCCACATTTAATTCCACAAGTGCAGCTTCCTCCATAATGTGTGCTTCAATTCCTGATCTTCTGGGTGCCCTGGAAACCCCTAAAACTTCAGTGTGAAAAAGAAGTTGCCTCGGGGAAGATGCTTCAGATTTTGGACCACTCCAGATCCTGGTGCCCAGTTCCACTGCTCCCTCTCCCTGAACTCATACCCACCCCAGCCTTCTCCTCTTGCAGTCTGTGCTGGAGCAAAATCATTTCCACACTAAAAAACCCCGCCAGTCAAAGAACCAGCCGCCCACCCGTGCTCTCAGCCTGCCACCGGCGTAGAGAATCCCCGTCCTTAAGGACACAGCCTTGAACAAAAGCCAGGGAAGTAAAAAAACAAAACAAGCTCCTCTGCAGCCTGACCTTTTATTGTCTGTGCGGGGCTGCCAAACCAAGCGGCTCTGCGGGTCCTTCCCGCTCCTTGTATCCCGTCTGAGGTTCCTCCCCTCCCTCTGCTCATGCAGTCCCAGCCCTGGCTGTGTCATCGGTGCTTCCCAGGAGTGAGGAAGACAATGGGGGGATCCTCGGGGTGGTGTGGGCGGCTTCCTCTGCCTCCATCCAAGGAGGTCCTGGGGATTGGCTCGGCGCAGGGTGGGATCTGCAGTTCCTGGCAGATGGAGCAGGGAGCGAAGGTGGAAAAGCATCTGCAGCCTTGTGGGCTTGGCAGCGTTAGAGGGACCGGAGGGGACACATCAGGTTCAAATAATTTTCTCCCCTTCGGGGCCCACACAAAACACTTCAGGGAAAAAAAAAAAAAAAAAAAAAGATAATCTCCCTGTGAGTGCCTGGTGCCGGCTGCCAGAGGAAAGCTCGGCTCAGGGCTGTGCTTGCCCCAGCAGAGCCTGCCTGGCTTTTGCTGCCCCTCACATTTCCCCAGCACCCCCCGGCTCAGCTCGAACTCCTGAGGACACGAGAGGAGCTGGAGCATCCGAGGGCCCTTTGCTGGTCCGTGGGGAGCTGTGCCCTCCCTGCCTGCGAGCGCACAGCCGGGGCTTGTCCACATCACACAGAGCCGGCTGCCTCTCATTAGCAGGGGTGATAAATCCAGGGGGGAGATGACAACCCAGCAGGATGGATCCAGGCGTCCTTCCCTTTCAGTTCTCTTCCTCCCATCACACACAGACAGGCTTGCCCGGTCCCATCATCTGCTGTGGCAGGAAGCCATCCCCCCTGGGTGGGGAATGAACCCTAACAGACAGAGCATCTGCTCTCTGCTTTTTGCTTCTGTTGGGAAGCAGAGGTTGTCCTGGCCTCCCTGTCCTGCTGGAGGTGGAAAGAGATGCCATGAGGTCTCTGCTGTTAGACCATGGAGGGGTTCAGCCACGTTTTCCAGCATGGACTCGCAGTGACAGTTGGACTGGGACTCTGCACCAAGCACCACTGTGGTTTGGTAGACAGGATGGGTGAAAAACCACCTGGTATCATGGTTTGCTTCAGTGTCAGTGTTCCCTCCTGCAAACAGGGCTGTTGCAGAGGGGATTTACATAAATTAGTGTTTTGCTATGGACAGCCAAAGTGGGGGTGCCCAGCCATCCACCCCCTCCACAAACCTCGATACAGCCCATCACAGGAATCTGGGAGATGCTTTAAAAGCCAGTGTGCCATGGGTGAGGCTGCATGGAGACCCCAGCACTGAGGGCTGGGGGGGCGTCAGTGTAAGCCCTGGCACTACTGTGACACACAGGAGCTGGGAAATGGGCCAGGGATGTCAAGGAGGGGGGTGAGGCCAAGCAGGTTGTGAGCAGGATAATGGCAAATAAAGAGTTTTATGGGGTTTCTGCCAACCCTCTCCTCCATGGCATGAGGGCATGGTCCATGTCTGCAGGACAATGCATCACCAAGAATGATGCAACCTCAAGACCAAAAGCTGCTGTCCCACCTTACCACCCCTCCCTGCTCCCAGTCCCACCCCAAAGTTTCCTCCTGTACATCCATACCCCTGCCACTGACCCCCACTTTCCCCAGCCAGGGCAGGGTTTGGCTGACCACATCTGCACATTTCCATCTGGGAGAGCTGATGATCTGGGACAGGCTGCAGGCAATGCCTTTGATGTCTGAGGCTGCTGGGGTGGCTGAGCAGAGGCAGGAGCAGGTTACAGGGGTTCCCACAGATCATAGACTCATAGAACGGTTTGGGTTGGAAGGGACCTTTAAAGGTCACCTAGTCCAAACCCCCTGCAATGAACAGGGACATCTTCAACTACATCACACTGCTCAGAGCCCCGTCCAACCTGGCCTTGAATGTTTCCAGGGATGGGGCATCCACCACCTCTCTGGGCAGTTCTTTACCACCCTCATCGTAAAAACTGCTTTCTTATATTGAATCTAAATTGCCTCTTTTTTACTTTAAAACCATTGCCCTTTATCCCATCACTACAGGCCCCACTAAAAAGTTCGTCTCCAGCTTTCCTATCAGCCCCATTTGGGTACTGGAAGGTGCTATAAAAGGGCCCCCTTTTCGAGCTTGTCCATGTCGCTCTGGATGGCACCGCCATCCCTCAGGATGGAGAGGCACAGCTCAGCCCGTTTTTTCACCAGTGAGGCTCTGCCCTCCATTCTGCCAAGCACAGGGAGGGCCCTCTTAGTGTCACAGTCAGTCCCAAGGGCAGGGGTTGCTTTTCCCCTGCAAATCTGGAGGGAACAAGATCTCCTTGAGGGCTCTTCTCCTTGGCATCATTTGGATTGAACTGCCGGATCACTCACATAAATCTTGCTTCTTTAGGAAAACAAGGGAAAAAAGCTGGGGTGTGGTGTCAAAGCAGCTTGCTCTGCCAAGAGCACCCCTGCTGTGTTTTCAAAGCCTTCCCTGGCGTCTTGCAACCCTTCTCTGTCATTGGCACTTGAGGGAGATCATAAACCACCACTGGACTGGCACATTTTTGGGGACCACCAGCCCTGGAGGTGATGGAGAACAATGTCTTCTCTGCAGACCTGCACAAACTGCTCTGAGCCCAGCTCTGCTGCTGTCCAGGGTGGACAAGCTGTGGATTCATCCCATTCTGAGGAAAAAAAGGGCTCATGACAGTTTCTCAGCTCTGGCCCCTAAAAGGAAAGTGTGGACCTTACTGAGGGGATTTCTGCACAGCCTGGTACAGTTGTGCTCTCATTTATGGAGCATTTTCCATCACACCAGACTTCCTCTATAATAAAAAGTGAGAGAGGATGTAGGAAGATACAAGCCTCAGGTTTGGGCTTAGGCCAGGGCTGGAGGCATGCTGGACTGGGGAAGGAAGGAGGAGCTGCGGGGTCTGGCTTCGTACTGATGCTCAGATACATTTGGGAACACCTCTTTCGAAGCTGGAGGCTCATGGAGGCGTCTCAGAACCTGCCAGCGGCCTTGGGAGGCAAACATCACTGTGAGCTGGAGGAGGAGGCAGCAGGGGATCTTTCAGAGCAGCCTGGATCCTTTCTGGGGGCACAATCTTCACTTGGTTGTTGTGAACAGTGGCTGGTACAATGGGAATGGCTGGGACACATGGCTGGGATGGGAGAACTGCAGGTCCAGCTGTCCTTAGCCCAGCCAAGCACTGGCCCAGCTGCACATGGAGCATCAATGACCTCTTCAGGAGCCCAGCAGCACCATCACACCCTGGGCTTCCCCACGTGAGACAGGGCACAGTCCTAAGGCAGAACTCTCTGGACTGAGCCAAGGGAGGGAGGCAGAAGGGATGCAATTCATGACGAGGCAAACTCGCTTCTTCTTTCCCCCCCCACTATACCTCCCTGCAGAAAACAGTGGGGGAAAATAAAAGCCTAAAGAGAATAAAAGAGACTAAATAGAATAAGGGAGAGCACCTGGGAGGTGCTCATCCCATGCTGTCATTGCTTTGAAGCTGCAGCTGGAATGGACTGTCCCTGGGCCAACACTGCAACACTTGGGCAAGGCCAACCTGATCGTCCTCCAGGCAGGCCCCGTGCATGGCAAGTACATCAGCCGTGTCGGCAGTTCTCTTTCATTACTTTCTTTCAGAAAGAAAATTATGTAATTAACTGCAGGCCAATTAAACACGTCAAACAGTCGTTGCTGATAACCTCCATCACCCTGTGCTGCCAGGAAATGTGAGAGTGGTAAAACAGGTCTGTCCCTCAGAGTGGGAGTAACAACAAAGTGAGATTTGCCCTGATCCAGCACCACAGCCCCAGCCCAGGCCTTCTGCAAGAGCAAAACACACGCTGCAGAAGCTTCTTCTGTTGGTATGAGAGGGACCAGGTGTGCAACAAGCACTTCTGCAGCCCACACTTGTGCAGCTGTGCCACCAGCAGTCAGTCTGCTGTCCTCTGGGATCACTGCTGTTGGATGTGCTCCCCTTGCCACAGTCCACTGACAGAAACAAGCCTGTGGTGGTTTGGGCATGAGAAGAGCTGGCTGGAGGACTCATGAGAAACATCTTTCTTTGGTCAGGTGCTGGAATGTCACCTCCTGGGAGTAGGCAAGAGGTGTTTGCTCTGGGACGTGGCTGGGGCTTCAGGCTGGGGCAGTTTGGGGATGTCTGTGAGTGTAGGGCAGCTCATCCCGTGTTAAAGCTGGAGAGTTTCAGCCCAGGCTGTCCAGATGCTGCACCCTGGTTCCCACAGGATCTCAGATTCCCTGGCTTCTGGTTGTTGAGCTCAAGGTACACCCAAGACTCTCATGGCTTGAAGATGTCAGGGATGGGCCGTGGCTGGTCACCTGGATGCTGGAATGCCATGAGGCTGTCCTGCACATCTCCTGCCTTCCTGGCTTCGGTGGATGCCACCAGGGTGGGTCCCCAAACGTCACAGCACCATGGCTCTGGGACACAACAGTGGGAAGACAGACGTGAACATGAAGCTAAGAGCCCTCCACACGCTCCCATCTGGATGGACAAGGTGTTCCCCAGCCCTTGACACCCCAGGGCTCTCAGTTTTCAGCTGCAGGCTCAGAGGAAGTCCAGCATCCACAGTGGGTTTGCCATGAATATTTTTCAGTGTTTCTCACCTTCTAGTCCAGGCTCTGGAAGAACTGCAGCCACTTACATCGAACTGGTGCCAGAAAACCTACTGGTGTAAGAAAAACAGCCCCAGGATGTCACTGTTCCAGATGGTGCCGTGCATGAGGGTAGGAAGCTGCTGCAGGCATAGGTCTAGTGCTCCCCAGGCTCTGGCCTGCAGAAGGGGTCTCTTGTAGCCTGGAAGAGAATAGATTCACCAGGGATGGTGGATGGACCCTGTGCATAGCCAGGGATATGCTGTCACAATAGTTAAAGGAGATTGTCCTTGAAATAATTTCACTTCTGCAGCCTTTGGAGTAGCTGGACCCAACCCTTCTTGAATGAAGTCTGCCAGGACCAGACCCAGCGTTTACTCCTGCACTCTGGCTTTTAAGAAGTCCAAGCAGTCTCCAGAGCAGTGGTTCTAGGAGGGTGCAGCAGAGAGGTGTGAGGGAAAACCTCTTCCAGAGATTTTCCAAGAGGAGCCCCACATCATCCTGTACTGAAGCCACTTCACCTTGGACCTTCAATGTGCCTCAGTTAAAGATTCCTTGGGGGGTGCAAAGGCTGGGGAGTTAGGAGCTGTCTCCTGATGGACATTTATTAGTAGCAATGTACAGAAGGTGTCTTCCCCAGCCTGGGATCAGACACAGCACA
This sequence comes from Myiotriccus ornatus, assembly GCA_036023395.1. Lineage (NCBI taxonomy): Eukaryota > Metazoa > Chordata > Aves > Passeriformes > Tyrannidae > Myiotriccus > Myiotriccus ornatus. The sequence continues at coordinate 148,739,102 of JAYRBT010000082.1, read as the reverse complement.
GGCTGGGTGCACCCCAAATTGAGCAAAATATCTAAGTGTCCTTTCAGCTGGCTGGTGGGGCTGGATGTTGCGGTGCCTGCATCAAACCGGGTAATGGGAACTGAAACCCATGAGAAACCCTGTAAATGCTGACTCAGCTCTTCTCCTCCAAGTCATTTGTATTCATTACTTATTGTGCCATCATCTGGGGAGCTGAGACGGAAAAAATGGTCCCACCATGTGGTGAGGCTGATAGATATGAGTAAAGGCCTTAGATTTTTTTGGCCTTTATCTTAATTGCACGATTTGAATGCTCTTAGGGGAGTTTCTCTGCTTTTTTCCATTGCAAATGGAAAAGGGAATGATGCCTTGTGCTTATACGTGACCATATGATGTGCTTGCTTATTGGGCTAATAATTACTGGGGAAAGGTTAATGAAGGGCAGATATTTCAATTGTTAAATCCTTTTTTTTTTTTTTCTTAGTTAAACAAGAATAAGGGTTGAGAGCCCTGACTGATGGATCCATAAGAATTGTGTTCCCTGTGTTCCTGGACTAAGTTGACAAATATTTACAGGCTGGGGCTCTGTGATTTAAGCACTCAGCTGTGTGTTTAGATCTCCTTGGCCTCAGTGGCGCTTAAAGGCAACCTTGTGCAACGTGCTAGACGTGAGGACCTTGGATTTTTTGGATAACAAAGACAACATTTGTCATTGCCAAGCTAAGGGTCACCAAGTCACATCGCTGGCTAGCACAAAGCCCTTCATCCCTTTTGTTCTCGCTTAAATGGTGAAATAGTAGCAGACTAGGTGATTTTAACTTGGTTTTGCTCCCGTTTTTGTGTGTGTGTGTGTGTGGCAATGCTGTTGGTTTCTAAATTGCCCATATGAAAATCTTTTAACCTGGGTTCTAAGTTGGTGCTTTTTAGCTTTGCTTTTGTACAGTGCTGGTGCTGCTGTAATACAATCAGGAGATTTTTCTCATATCCACCAGCAGAAGAAAGTTTGCTGAGAACGTCTGATGTCCCTTTTGCTCGTGAAAATGCAGAAGGACTCTCTCAGCAGGTGGCCAGAATGGTTACCTCTCGTTCGTCTCTAAGCGAGGCTCATGGAGCATCTCAGGAGATCAAACCCCCGTGTATTCAGTGTATGCATTTCTCTTTTCCTTGCTCTTGGACTCCCTCTGCTGATCCCAGTGATCTGTCAGACGAGAAATGCTGGTGCCAGAGCCAAGCAGAGAGCAGGGAGAAAACAGCCGTACAGCAAAAAAATCGGACCAATTCATCCCAGATGGAGGTGACCCGAAATTCAGAGGGCTGAAGGGAAAAAACCACAGTGACAAATGTAGATGTGGAAAATACAGTCCCTGATTTCTTCTGTCTGGTGACCAGTGATAGAACCTGAGTGAATGGCCTGAAGTTGTGTCAGGGGAGTTTTGGGTTGGATAATAGGAAAAGGTTCTTCCCCCAGAGGGTGGTTGGGCACTGAACAGGCTCCCCAGGGCAGTGGGCACAGCACCAAGGCTGCCAGAGCTCAAGGAGAGTTTGGACAACTCTCACAAGCACATGGTGGGATTCTTGGACTGTTCTGTGCAGGGCCAAGAGTTAGACTTGATGATCCTTGAGGGCCCCTTCCAACTCAGGATATTCTGTGATTCTGTGACCCATTTTTGACATCGTGCCCCAGTGTGAGATGAGGTGACCATGCTTGTAAGGGCAGGGCAGGAGGCAGCTTTCCACTCCTCCATCTCTCTCTTCACAGAGCAAAGCTGTCCACTGCTCCCCTTTCCTCCCCCAGCCTTGCAGCCACAGGGGAAGGGACTCTGTGCAACCCAAAATACCCGGGAGGCGAGGAGGTGACAAGGGGCCAGATGGAACTTACCTTCCTTCACCCTCTCCAAACCACGGCCAAGGACACCTGTCTGCCTCTCACCCGCCCTCCTCTGTGGATGCCTCTCGGTCCTTTGGGGTGAATTTCAGCTCTACTGGTGCGCTGGGTGCCTACCCCTCAAAAAAAATCAAACTCAAAATTAGAAGACTGGTTTTCCCAGAGAAGCTGTGGAAGCCCCAACCCTGACAGTGTTCAAAGCCAGGTTAAATATAGCCTTGAGCAACCTGATCTAGTGGAAGGTGTCCTTGCCCATGGCAGGGCGGTTGGACTAGATGGTCTTTAAGGTCCCTTCCCACCCGAATCATCCTGTGATTCCATGATTTTTAAGATTCAGCTTTGGAGGCCTGAAGAAACACAACCCACAGGGGCTCAGTTAACCTTTCCCCAGACAGCCTTGCCTTTCCTAAGCCAAAAAGATAAGAACTAAGAGGGCTGCTGGGAAGCAGGGGAGAAGCACAGAGTTGCTCTACGCGTCCTTTTGAAAGTCCCAAAAGGAAAAGGTCCCTGACAAGGAATTTATTTTCATTAAAAATGACAGGCCCAGCTCAACCAGTCAAATAAACAAAGCAAGTCTGTAGAACAGCAAGTGCAAAAGGTCCTGGGTTATTTATAAAGGGCTTTTAAGTATATTAGGCCTAACACCAAGATAAATCAACCCTGCTAGGATTCCAGAGGCATATCACATGTGGCTCTAGCTGTTGTCAGCTTTCTCCTGGAATATATTTAGTGGCCTGTTATCCTCTGAAGCCTCCTGGCTTTTTTCCTAGTGACTCCCCCTTGAAAATTAATACATTGGGACCAGACATAAGGTTCTGCCTTCAGTCACATATTGACCAGCTCAGTAGAATCACAGAGTATTTTGGGTTGGAAAAGATTTTCAAGATCATCTCGTTCTAACCCCCCTTGTCATGGGCAGGGACACTTTCACTAATCCAGGTTGCTCCAAGGCCTGTCCAACCTGGCCTTGAACACTTCTAGGGATGGGGCAGCCACAGCTTCTCTGGGCAGCCTGTACCAGGGCCTCATCACCCTCCCTGTAAAGAATTTCTTCCTAAAACCTAATCTAAATCTACCTTCTTTCAGTTTGAAGTCATTCATTACCCTTTGTCCCGGCACAAGTCCAGACCAAGTCCAGTACAACATGACATGTCCAAGACTGCAGAGCAGAAGAGGATTTGAGTCTGGGAATCATGGTGTGATTGTTGGGATTTTCCTGTGTAGGGTCAGGAGTTGGACTTGATCCTTGTGGGTCCCTTTCCACTCAGGATGTTCTGTGATTGGCTATGGAACTGTCTACATGTTCTTCACTTTATTCTAAGGGTGCAATCTATTGTCCTAACACAGCTGCCAGATGGGGTACTCCCACTGATCTCCTAATGCAGGATATGGGTGTCCCTAAGGGTCTATGTGGCCTTCCATATGAATCACCTGGATATCCTGAGGTACCTTGAAGAGTACCAGCTGTTTAGGCAACGTCACCATTCTCTGCATGTTCCCCAAAACTTGAAAAAAACTTGTCCCATTTAGTGCCTTGCACAGCAAAGCTGGGGAGAGTCCCATTTCCAAGTCTCATTCCTGGCTTTTATTGCTCCGGCTCCTGTTTGGAAGGATGTCACATCAGGGGAGGGAACTTCAAAGGGAAAATGTTCTTAGAGCAATGTTCAGATGAGTGTCCATAGTTGGGATCCCAGCTTGCTCGCCAAAAAATTTGACTGTTTTTGCATTTCTGCTGGAGCAATCTGGACAACTGGATTCACTCTTCCAGAGAGGAGTTAGGACAGCCTTTTTGTCCTCATTTTGTGATGAGGTCAGGTGCCCCTGTGTGCCACTGCCTGGGAGGGTGATGATGTTCTTCCATCACCTCAAGGCCAAGACCAACATCGTAGGTAAGTTTTTTGAGAGGGAGTGCAGAGAGGGAAGTACCTGGTTTAGAAAATCCTTTGGATTTGCTTTTTGGTACCAAATGCCTCAAGTGTTTCCAATTTATTGAAATTAACTCCAGTTTAGTAACACCCAATAATTGCCTAATTGGTTTTAATGAATTGACTACATACAGCCCAGAAGATGCCAGCTGGGCAGATCCCCTGCCTCTCTAAAAAGGCTGCAGGAATTGTCTGCTGGAACAATTGCTCAGCTGGAAAGGCAAGTTTTGCAAAATCAAGCTTCCCTGGGAGAAAAAGCTGTGGTTTTGCTCAAGTAATTCTATTTTTTCGTTTGTTTTTCTTCCCGGAAAACTCAAGTCAAATGCCATCATTTGAATAAGGTCGGTGCCAGACGTTTGCTTTTAATTTTGTGCCATGACACACACAGAGCCCAAGAAATCTCCTTTCAGGTGACACCTGTGAGCAGTTTCCCTTTGTCCTTACCCAAACAAGAAGCAGATGAAAGCACTGAGACTGAGGAAAATAAAAATTTGGCTATTGAGTCCTACATAGGAACTTCTGCAGTTGTTTTGCCCCCTGGATAGGAAACAAACCTGTTTTTTTCAGGGTGACACTCAGCTCTCCATCTTAAAAAATTAAAAGGTCATCTGTCTTAAAGACAGAAGTTAGCCAAATTTTGGCAACTCCATAGACTCAGATGCTCCCTGTGAAGAACAGGAGTCCAGCCTCCACTGCCCAGTGCTTTGCTTGCTTTCCTGTATTCCTGCATTCATCAGCTTTCTCTTTGATGCCCCAAATATTTCTGAGGGGAGAATCAGGCTGAAAATGCTGAGAATGAGGGTCATCTATCCTTGAGCCGCCCTGGGACCAACAGCACCAGGATTGTTCTGACCAGCTCTACAATGCCCGGCAAGCATTTCCACGCCGGAGCCACTCACAGCCTGTTAATTCTGGAAACTTGCACCAGATGGCGTTACCAGCCCATCTCCAGCTTCATCTCTTAAATAGAAACGGCAGGTTCTGCGGCATCCCCGAATTGTTTGGATTTGGGGGTATTTTGTGTGCATATCTGCAGGAGTCGCACTGCAATGGTCCATGCCAAGGTGTGCCACCTCCTGCCAATATCCTGTGAGGAACAGAGAGACGGGAGAGCAAACAGGCAGCACTGTGCTCAGTTAACATTTGCAGAGGTGAAAGAATGACTGGATAAAAGGGCTCAGAGCAGAGTGGGGATGGAAGGTGCTGAGAGCAAGATCAGGGCTGAGCAGCAAGAGCCATGAAGAAACAGTCCTGCCCTTTGGCCCAATAGAATCACAGAACATCCTGAGCTGGAAGGGACCAACAGGGATCACTGAATCCAACTCCTGCTCAGGACACCCCAAGAATTCCACCAGGTGCCCAAGAGCATTGTCCAAACACTGCTTGAGCTCTGGCAGGCTTTGGGCCATGACCACCCTCACCCCATATAGATACACAGATATTCCCACCTCACCGGGTTAAGAGCAGCTTGCACAGAGCCCTGATAAATGCACGTCTCTGCTCACCGATCTCAGCCCCCACATGCTGTGACACCAATTTTACAGCGATGTTAAACAGGTTTTGTTGTCTCTGAGTTTTCTGGGGCTCCCCTCCACCAGTTCCCCGGAGCAGGGCCCCGCTCAGGGAGACAAGCTGCAGCCACCTCAGTCTGCCCGGCCACAAGCATTTCCATCACCCTGATGTATGTTCCCAGTGCTCCCAGAACCTGTCAGGGAGCTGCTCAGTAAAGAGGAATTGGATTTATAAAGCTCATTCCTGGAGAGGAAGTGCTGGCAGGGAGACAGGACAGGCCCTGCACATCCCAGCTTTACCTCTGGCCAGGTGGGATCACAGCTCTGCAACCCAAAGGGCTTGTCCTGCTGCGGTGGGTGGGAGGTAGAACTCATGTCATGAGCTCTATAACTCACCTCCTGCCCATTCACTGGGATGCAGCAGGGGTGGGGCTGTGGGCTGTGTATGGAAACACTTCCTGCGTGGACACAGGCAGTGTGAGGAGCAGAGCAGGACACAAAACAGGCCTGTCAAGACATCAGGCGAGAAAACTAATCTTTTTCTGCATGAGCCTCTGGCATGCTGGTCTGAAAAGCAGCAGCCAGTGAGCTGGGCTGGCCACATTATCTGTGCATCCAGATGCACAGACTGAAAGTGCTGGTTAAAAAATGCAATTTCCCAGCCTAGTCCCTCTCTGCCCAGCGTTTTCGGTTTACTATTTCCGCTGAACAAGACTGAATGTGATTTACCAGTTCAGAGAGAAGCCTGGCCTCCCTCCTATGCAGGGAGGAGGCAGGGAGAAAGTGGCTGGATTGAGGAAACCAGTCTGGCCTCATTGGGACATGGTATTGGCCATTGCCTGCAGCAGTAATAACCATCTTCCTTGTGGAGTGGTGGTTTGAATGTCCTGGTCACAGCCAGTAAAAATTTCCATCCCCCATTTGCCCCTGCAAGCACAGCCTGATCCCAGGGGAATTCTGCATCAGAATGAAAGTATGTCCTAACATTAACATGTGCAAAGGTTTAGACCAGGCTGTCAAACAAACCCTGATCACTCATTGTTTAGCAGTTATGGGTCCAAGCTACATAAATCGGTTACAGAGTACACTGGGAATTCATCCACTGCTCTCTTCTGGAAGTCCTCAAGGAATTTAGCCATAACATGCCTAATGACCAGGCTGATCACTCCAGCCAGTCAGGCAGATGTGTTTGCAGGGTGTCGACCCCCTGTATGACAGGATGAACAGAGTGAGCACCATCTGACCACGGGAAGAGCTCAGGGAAGGCACGGAGGGCAGGATGCAGCAGCTTGGAGTTGGGTACCTGCCCAGAATTATCTCTCCCCCTCCATTCAGTGGGGTGGGTAATACAATGATTTCCTTATTCTCAGAATGTCTGAGACAAAAAAAAAAAAAATCATCAGTTTTTTCCCCAGAAAATCAGACAGAATGGGACAGATGCAGTTCCTTTATCTTGGCCTGTCCATAGACAGGTCGCTTGCCAAAGTTCACATCTCTGTTCCATCCTCATCCAACTCAACTACCCATCTTCCAACCACTGCCACAAGTGAACCCATATTTACCCCTTTTATTTCAGAATCCTACAGGCTGGGAGGCTACCAGCCCTTCCCAGAGCTGGGCTCAGAGCCTCCACAGTCAAAGCAATAGAGCCCAGTACACGGTCAGTCATCATCACTGCAAACCCATGTTGCTGTCACATCTCCATTGCTCTGCTCTTTAAGAGCTGGTATTCACAGGAGCAGGGATTTGAACCACTGTGATCCCTGTGCTGTGGGATTTTCACATCCTCCAGGCTCAGATAAAACAGCACACAGGCTTCCTTCCTCTCTGGTTTTGACCCCAAATTCAGTCCGGGACCTGAGAAACTTTTCTCAACTGAGGTTTCATTGAAATGGGTCTGTTCCCATGGAAACTTTCAGTTTCAACTAAATCAGCATTTTTAATGGAATGAAAAAAATCATCAGAAGGCATTCCAGTCAGTTTTAGATAAATTTACTAATATCTGCCCCCTAAAAGAGACCCTCATGGCAGATTTTTTTCGCTATCAGGACGTTTGGGAAAGACTCTGGGCTTTCAGGTTAGACCCAGCAATCTTCTTTCTGATGTAGAAACAAGGCGTGGAAGGTTTTGGATCAATTACTTTAATATGTCTTTACTTGATTAGGGGTGTTAGTGTTGTCCCATCTCAGTTTCGCTGAAAAACCTTTTTTGGATTCAAAGGCATAATTATTGCAATCTCTAAATTCTTCAACAGGGAAAGGAGGCTGAATCCTTAATAAAGACTTCCTTCTTCCCAGTGTTATTTATTCGTTGGATAAAGATAGGCTAAAATAAACAGAAATTACTGGTAAAGACTTAAAAACTTCAGTGATTAAAACATCATTTCTCCTGTGAACACTCCACATAAATTCCTTGATTCTTAGGACACTGTTTCTCAGTCTCTCCAGTTCAGACTAAATGAACTCTCAGACTGTAGACAAAGCCAGTCTTTATCACTAATAAAGGTTGCAGATTTTTTGGAAATAAAGCACTGTGTGCTTTATGCTTTCTGAGCTGGAGCTCCTTAAATCAGGGAGCAGTGAGGACAAATGACAGGAAAAAGAAATGTTTTGTGGCTGCTGATCCTGCTAGAGCCCAACCAGTATCCAAAGATGCAGTCAGGCAAACGATTTGATACCAAGAGAACCAAATGGTATCGAATCCTGTCAAAGGACTTTCCTTCTACACAATGCATGTAATTAACTGGTGTGACTCATTGCTGCAGGATGACGTGGAGGCCAATGATATGCATGAGGTCACAAAAGATTTATTCAAAATTGTGGAGGATTTCATTGGGACAACTTAGCACAGTGATCTGGGGGCAACTTCTGCATGAGGAAACCCCTAAAATACTGGCAAACAGTCTGCCAAGTGTCTTGCTCTGGGAATCAGTATTTCTTTCTTTAAATCCACAGAAGGGGCAGCAGACTGAGATGCACTGACAGAGTTTAGCAGTTACTTGTTGACCAGGGTGGCAAGGAAATATTGGGGATTAAGGACATAACTGTGTATTTAAAAGGATGTGAAGAACAGATTTTCCACCGCTGTAAATCAGTTTGTGTTCCCAATTTTCCAGGAGACTCTGGAGATTTTCCCCTCCCAAGATCTGACCCTCCTTGCCTTTTCTAGACTGCCAGGACATCAATTTCCAGCATGCCCTCAGGAGCTCCCCTTGGATTGCAAAGGGTCCTAGCAAAGCTCTTGAGACTTGCTGGAGGTTTCCACACATCCCTTCACTCTCTGGACCTTCCTGAGGCCCTGACTGGAGCTCTGAGCCCACATAGGCCATGCAGATTTCGTGAGGGAGATGTTCACTCACTCCACTATCCAGTTGCAGGGTCAACAAAGGTCTAAAAGGTCAAAAGCTGTGCGTTTTCCTCTCTTCTCCCCTGATCCTGAGCCTTTTTCTCTCCTTTCAGAGCTGTGTTCAGCAGGGAAGTGGGAATTTCTTAGGAGAAGTGCCCCAAGAACAGCAACACACACCTCTTGGGCTCCACCAGCCCCTTGGACTTCGGGTGCCTGAAGAAAGGTATAAATCAAGCCTTCTAAACTAACCATGATAAGCCAATCCTCAAAAATAAAGGCAGAAACCCTCTCTTGCCAGCAGAAAGATACTGTGCATACTAAGTGCAGAGTGGTCAGCTGCTTGGCAGCCCCCACCCATTCCCACAGGACAACTTTATCTGTTCCTACAGGATTTGCCACTGTCTCATAACATCATAAGGTTTCTTTCCCTGCAATTCCCTAAATAAACTCTTCTAATATCCATAAGGTGAACTGATCCCAGCTGCCCCACAGGCAGATGGCTCTGTCACAGATCAGTATCAGATACAGACACAACACTCCAGAGCTTTGCCTTCCCTGCTTCCCATCCCTTGTGATACCCTATTTCAAGGGAGCAATTCCCAGACAGCAGCTGGAAATATGTAGAGAGGAGATCTGCTCCTGCTCTGAAGGATTTATGCCACCTGACTCAGATTCTGTAGGCAACTAGGGAGAAATGTTGTCTCCAAACGAGAATAATTTGTCTGGCAGGTTTTGGGGTTCCTGCTGGTCAACACAGACTCAGCCTGGGATGGTGGCAGCCCCTGGAAAACAGGTGATTTCAAACCTTTCCCTGATGGTTTGATTAGCACAGATCCCCTGCAGAGCTGAGATCATCTGCCCAGCTGTTTGGGATAAGAGGCTTGGGATTTATTGTCCTCTGAGAGCAAAATATGGTATTTCTGCTAAAGGCGGAGAGAACATTAAGAGACCTGTGATGAGCAGCTTACTGGAAGATGATAAACAGAGAATTAAAATGTGACATTCCCACTTATTTATTTGATTGAATAAATGTGGGCCCTAAAATGGCAACATCCACCTCTGAACCAGTGGCTCTCCTGGAGTGGGATTCAGTGGGGTTCTGGGTGTGGACACCTCACCCTAAAGCAGATGCAGGTGGCAGAGCTGTGTCTCTGCTGCACAGGGGTGACCAGGCTCAGATATAGACCACACCCAGCGTTCGTCACACTCACTTTTGTCAGTGGCCTGACATTTAGGGAGGTTTTCTGTGCGTCTTGTCCCATTGGAGATGAAGCTGGGAATCCCTCTGGGTGCTTGGGAGGGGTAAATCCAAAGATGCATCCACAGCACAGGAAGAGGCCCTAAAGCACCACAGCTGCATGAGGCAAAAGCAGCAAACACCAACCTCAGAGGCATGATCCATGCTGTACTGCATTTCAGCTTTCCTTCTGCCTCCAGACCAGGGAGACCCACCTGGCCACTTGCACCAAGCACAGACAGCAGTGCCACAGACTACTCCTGCCCCCCATATGCTCCCATCACCCAGCAGCCAGACAAGGCTGTTCCATGAAATCGAGTGCAACAGAGACATATTTCGGAGTTAAACATCCTGCAGTTCAGAAGGGGCTGCCAAAGGGGGGGAAAAAAAAAGATTAGTTTCCTTCCTCACTTTACATTTTCCCAGCATTTTACAGCTGGATACACCTTGGGTCTTGCTGGTGTTCATCAGTCTTCTCTCCCCTGTCCCCACTGGATGCATCTCTGAGCCAGCACAGGCCACGGACAAAGTTTTTGGAACCCTGAAAACCCAGTGCCTGATACCAGGAATCACTGTCCTTTTTCCCCAGTGCCAGTTCTGATGTCCAGTGCTGTGTGATTATGGATCTCAAGACAGCATCACTTTGCCCTCTGAGAGCACCTCCTTTCCTAGGCATACTCTGGAGCCCTCATGCATCTCTAAAATAGAAGAGGGCACTGGGTCAAGACTAGAGAGGGATCTCAGGTGCCCTGACACTCAGTTTTCTTTTCAGCATCACTCTCCTTCCTCGCACCAAAAGAAACCTCACCAGGAGGTTGTTCTCTAATGCCATACAGTTTTATGTATATATAAAAACACTTCACCTCCCTTTGGAGTGGTGCCTCCTCTGTCTCCTGCTCCCAGCTCTTGATCCCTTCCTTGTCCCCAGACAGAACCAGAGGAAAAAGGAGTTTCTCCTGAACCTTGCACACAGCAAAGGGCTCAGAGCAACACCAAAACCCTGGGTCAGTTTAATCATATGCTGTTTTATCCATTTAACTGACTCAGCTTTTTCTTCCTGGCCTCCTTTTGTTGGCCCTGGGATGCAGTTTGCTGCCCTGCCCTTGCAGCCCAAACCATCTTCCCAAACCCAAATCCCTGCAGCAACACTGTTCTTCATGTAAGAGGAAAGGCCCTCTACAGCAGATGTACAGCAGCAGAGAGATTTTTGGCTCTGCCCATGATCCTGGGAGGCTCCAAGTCCATCCTTTCATCCTATGGCACCTTATCCTCCCTCTGGGTCCAACCACTGTCCCATATTAGACACTGGTGTGGGCGTGAGCTCCCTCAAGGAAAAGGAGACCAAGGTGCCAGTGGATATTACAGCACTGACAGCTGGATTTACACTTTGTTCCTCTGGTCCAGACATCACTTTTCACAGCTCATTGCTCTGCTTTCTGTCCAGCCCTGTTTCTAATTCCCCCTCCCTCCCCCGCCTTTACATATAGATATTTTATTGCAAACACTCTGGTTTTTATGACCGGATTTTTCACGCTCTGGACCACTTCCTCCATCAATTCTTTTGTCATTTTTACTGTCAGCTGCTCCTGGATAAAAATAACAAGGAGAGCCAGGTTTCTTGTGCTGTTCTCTGCTCCAGGGGAAACCTGCAGAGAACAAGGGGAAAATTACACTGAGTATCCCGTCAGGAGAAGCAGTTGCTAACAATAATATGCTGAGTGAAGAGCACGGTGCATTACAACTCACTATTTAATTGAAATGCTGACCTTCTCTGAGGTCTTCTTCTTCTGGCCAAAGAGTGGCCAGGTGTTCATCAGACATCCTCTCGCAGTCTACCCCAGCCTGAGCTGGAAGCACACAGATGCTGCTGTAATTCCCCACAGAAGACCCTGTTCCCATCAGAGCTGTGCTCTGTCCTGCTCCCACCCAACCGTGGGACCCACCAGCCCCTCTCCCAGGCAATCCATACTGACTGATGCAAAAGGCATCATGCCATGAAGTTAATTCCAGAGGAAAACTCACCCATTCACAGACCCAGCCTCTTGACTCGCAGCCCCACACCAGCAGTGTTTCATTAGGAATGGGAAAAGCTCCAGGGCCAGGAAAGCTAGCTGGTTCTCCTTGTCTCAGTCAGTCCTTGCTGCACCCTGTCAGCTTTGCAGCTAAGAAATCAGAATAATCCCTAATTACACACTTGGAGTAGCTAATGCTGGTTTTCTGCCACCTCAGAGTAACTAGAAAGGGACTCTGTTAGAGAGGGATCTTCACAAAACCCACAAGAGTTCAGCCAAGTAGAGCTGATCCTGTTTCTGCTCTTCTCCCAAACCCAAAAATCATTATTTCTATGTCAGCAACTGTAGCTGTGCAGGGAAACCCTCCTGGGATCATGCTGGAATGTCATTTTCTATACTGGCAAACCACAGGCACAGTTATCACCATCCTAAATGATTCCCCACCACAAAAATCAGGAGTTAGTGTCAGGCTTTCCCACCAGCTAGCTTGCATACATCTCTTTGGATGTGAAGAATGTTCAGCAGTGCAGATGTGCCCGGGTCATTCCCACCGAGCTCAGGGTAGTAGATTCCCTGACACTGGCTAATTTACTGCTGCAGACATCAGCGGCCCGTGAAGATGAGCTGGCATCACATCTGCTGCCCTTCTGGCCTGAGCATTGCTGAAGCTGTAGAGCTTTGTAGGACTATTCCTTATGGGACGAGGAGTCAGTGTGACAGCCACGGATTTTGCTTGTGGTCCTGTTTGCTTACAAAAACAGCGACTGTAACTCATCCTTCACAGCACTTCCCAGCTGCTGTGACCAGCAGACCTGCTCTCTGCTGGCTTGCTCTCTGTCTCCAGGAAAGCTCCATCTCCCTGTCTGTCCTCCTCCAAAGCTGTTCTTTTGGCTTCCCACCCACCAACACCCAACCCTGGTATTAGGAACTCCAAAACACCTCCTGGCCTGAGCCTTTCTGTACCTCCACTTCTGTTCCTCTTGCTCTTTTTCTTCTCCACAGCAGAAACCTCTGGGCTGCAGTTTTGGCTTTTTCTCTTTCCCTTTCCTTTCCAAGGCAGGGGTGACTGTGTTTCACATAACCCCCACAAGGGTTAGTGGGGATTCACTTGAGCAGTGCTTCCCAAAGTTTCACAGAGTCCTAGGATGGTTTGGGTTGGAAATACTTAAAGATCATCTCATTCCAACCCCATGCCATGAGCAGGGACACATTCCTCTATCCCAGGTTGCTCTAAGCCCCATCCAACCTGGCCTTGGACACTTCCAGGGATGGAACAGCCACAGCTTCTATGGGGAACCTGTGCCAGGGCCTCACCAACCTCACAGTAAAGAATTTATTGGTAATATCTCATTTAAACCTGCCCTCCTTCAGATTACCCCTTGTCCTGCCACTACATGATCTTCTCTTCCAGTAGATTGCCATTTTCTGGTAGAATGAAAGCCAGCTCTGAAAAACAAGCAGGTACTGCTGCTCTAATGAGAGAGAAAGCAAAATTCATTTCACTTTACTGCAGGTGTCCAACAGTCAGACCTTAAATATGAGCCCATCATTTAAATTTTTTGTCTTATTAGTGTCTGAAAGGACCATCCCATGTGTATTGTAGCTGAGTGTTTTCAGATGTTAATTATTTCTGATAAAAATACCTTCCTCTAAAAATGGAATATTCTCCTTTAAGTGTTTGCATATCTGCCATATAACAAGGGTTACAGTAAATGAGAGCTGGATCTGGCATAGAATTCAGCTCCTCACAGGGAAAGAAAAACTTGATTTAGAGTCTAATAATTTTCTTTTGAAAACAATGCTGAAAAAATAATTTCTCAGGGTTTCTTCACAGGCATGGAAGGCAACGTGGTACAGCAGCTCATAAACACCTGGATAATGTAGCAGCCTGTCTCCAGGGATAAGAATTTAATTTATATTGCAAACTAAATAAAGATACTAAAGTTGCACAGGTTTTTCATTTGCATTAATGAGACTGACAGTTTCACAGACGAAATGACACAATTGTGACTACAATTGGCAGGAGAGCACAGTTCCCAAGCTGACAGGAAAAAAAAAAATTCCTGTCCAAATTGGATTCAAATCAGTAGATGCCTCATTTTTAGTTTCCTAGAAACTGGAAGCTTTCCAAGCATAGTGCACACCCACCAGAACTGGCATTTTAGCAGTTCCACAGCCAGCAAAGCAGAGACTGATACCCACGTTCCTCTGCTCGTGGGGTTCACCACTCTGTGGACTCACCCCGGGCTCCAAAACTGGCAAGTTCAAGAATTCCTGGGCAGGTTCCACTGAAGCCTAACCTTGGACTCAGTAAAATCACTTTAAACACAGGGGTTTTTTTCAAATGAAGAGTTTTGTGTTTGCTGAATTGGTATTTTTCCCATGACTCTTTAGTAACAAAAAAAATCAAATCAAGAATTCCAGTTGCTACAGCAGGTCTTTTATGTGCCTGTCCTTGATTATACACGGACATCTGTGCAACCTCTTCTGCCCAAGGAAGGGCCAAGCATACATAATATAACCACATAGCTAATGATAGTGATTATTTCAGACAACCTGGAAACAGGAGATAAAACCGCAGATTAAAAATAACTTAAACGCAGATGAAGTCAAGGTTGAAATCCTGTCAGCAGTTTTCAGGTAAGCAAGTTACAGGATGCAGGTGCCAAAACAAAGCATTACAAATGCAAGGAAAGCACTTTAAATTTAAAGAAATCCAACTAGTTTAATGTAAAGAAATGCAAAGTTAAGATAGCCAGAAATGCTATCTCTAACTGCAGCAAGCTCATGCAAAACCCCACTCCACTGTGATATGTGTGCTCTTATTCTATTTTTAAGTCATCGTATAGATCGAGATGCCCAAGGTCACGTTTGATACTCTCGTTTTTCTCCTTTGTGATGCAATTCAGGCAAAATTAACACACAGACGTCAAGAGCTTTTAAAAAAAAAGCAGTTCTGCAGAAGTCCATGCAGGCAGTGGAATTTTCTTGCAATAACAGTCTTCTTGCTGGAGTTGTTTAAATCCGGATGAGGCGCTTGAGAACGAAGCAAAGAGACAATCCCGTCCTGCTCCTGCCGGGGCATGTGGACAGGATGACCTAACAAGTCTTTCCCATCTGCCATCCCTGTGGTTCTCTGAGAAATCAAATCCCAGGAGACCCAGGGCCTGATCCTGAGAGGTGAACCCAGCGGACCAGACTTCACCCTACTTAGGCTTTACTATTAATAAGTTTGTGTCGGGGCCAATTACTGGCATTTGCCTCTTTCTCAATCCTTTCTGTCAGAACCTCTTGGCATTTAACGATGTGATTTTTCCAGCAATATGCGGATTGCCTTCACTTCTATGTTTTTCCCATCTGTCTGACTCAGAAATGTGGGCTGACTTGGTTAAGTCGAGGGTGCCAGTGCTAAAGAGATGGGCAAAGATGTCAAAAAAATTAAAAAAAAAAAAATCCACACACCCTCATTTTGCAAATATTTGTGCAAAGTTAAAAATGAATCTGCCTCTCGTGTGTCTCCCCTTTGCTGAGTTTATAGTGGGAATGCCAACAGATGACTTTTCTGGCAGCAAAAACTGGTGTATAAAGCACACGTTAAGTGAACATTCAAAAATACTTCAGGAGGGTTAATTTTCATGGCGCAGCCTCATCCTAAATGCCATTAATCTCACCAAAGATCAAAAACATCGCTGTTTAATCTGTGTACCCTGCAAAAAGCTAACCAGACATGAAACTGTCACTGACTGAGAAATATTTACTACCACTAGATGAAGAATAATATCCCATAATGCGTACAATCAAGAAAACCTTCATCCCCTGGGGGACAAATTAAAAACAGAAAAGGAGGGCAAATTCCTGGCATGTGTTATTTAACTGAATTAAGTTCTCAGCCTTCACTTCAGTTTTTTCATACGTGCCTTCCAATGTGAGGAAAACATCTGACAACATCTTAGAACTGTTCAAAAGTTTTTGGTGGGAAACTACTTATTTGTATCAAATCCACCATTTTCTGTCAAACTGGGAGTTCACATAAGAAGCTTTCATTTTTCATGTAATAATTTTAGCCAGCAAAAATGCCCTGGGACAGACATCTCAGTCAACATCTAATGGATTAGAAATTAAGTCACAGAACAGAGAGTGGCTGATGTTGGAAGGGATCACCAGTGGGGTCATCTGGTCCAACCTCTCTGTTCCATAACGAGTTACTGAGAATTTGAAAATTATTTCCACTCGGTTTCCAAACACAGAAAAACTGGAATTTTAAATATGCTAAAAACGGCGTGATGTTTACAGAAAATGGCCCTTTTCACATGCACATCTGGGGGCAGAAGGTGGCCTCCTAACACATCAAAAGTTCTTCCCCGTGTGCTGGCACTGCTGACAAGATCAGCAGCAGTGTTGATGCCATCCTACTGTGTCCTGTGGCTGGCAGCTCCAAGAATTTGTCATCACACCACAAAACCCTGGATTCCTTCGTGCCCCAGTGGGTCAGATGCCCAGGAATCAACCGTGGAAAAAAATGCTGGAAAAGGAAGATGGCATCTGGCAAGGACAAGAGCCTCCAAGTTACAAGAGCTACAATTCAGCAGTTCACATGCATAGTGTAATTCCTGCAGAGAAAGTGGCTACAGAGTTTTTCCAGGCCTTTTCTCGCCCACAAAGATGTTTGAACCCTGGATAGAACTTACTACATCTATTGCATAACAGTCCTCCAGGAGTCAATAATGAAAACCTCTATCCAGCCCAACTTCAGATCTCCTTGATACCTCAGAACAAGACATAAAGAGGTCTTTTGGTGTACAGATGGGTGATTTTCACCTTCTGATCCATTCCCTGGTTTCCTTTTGCCAGGTCCTGCCCAGTTTTCACAGGATCACTGTTCATGGTGGAGGTGAGAGATGGATCCAGTGTGTGTCTGCCTGGAGAGGCCACTGAGCAACAAGAGGATCAGAGGTGAAGATGTCCAAGCTGAACTAAGAAAATTTAGACCTCGTGCCTTGACAGATGGTAAGGACCTGGGAAAGGCAGGGGGGTTGGAAACAC